>OX418216.1:162918624-163623444 GCA_948455865.1 Conomelus anceps
ATTGATGAATTCATTGATAAACCGACCGCAAGCCGCTAAATTCACAACAAAAAGTTAATATTAACAACGCAAATCGTTATGGAACAAGAAATCCAAGAATTACATTTTAGTTTGAAGTGACTGAATTAAACAAACTGACAAATAGACAGAAACATAATTTATTAATTTCGAATTCCTTCAAGTGCTATTAATTCATACTGAAGACTTCCACAATGGCGGATATTGATAACAGTACCGTATTGAATAGCTGATGGAAATCGATGAATGCTACTGTACAAAAATATCAGTCACCACCGGGAATCGAACCACGGACCTCCCAATTACCGGTCGGGCGCCTTAACCACTAGACTATGGGGACCTTTCTGCACAGCAGCATTCATTTTAAACTTGGCCATATCGGCTCGTATCTCACAAGTTAGTTTGAAGTGACTGACAATTAAACAAACTGACAAATATACAGAAACATAAAGGAATTTGAAATTAGTAAATTTTAAATATTGAATACTAAATTCAACTGGATTTTAAATATTTCAAATATTCAATAATTATTATATGTAAGACAAACTAGATAAACTTTACTGTAACTGGATGTGATAATGATTATGATTTGAGTCTGGCATTGGGACCGGGAAAAGAATGCCCTGCTACTATAAGGTCACTAGGTCTCTGGGTATGGAGCTACAGAACAACTTGAAATAGGATCATCATCTGATGAAGCTTCATAAAAAACTGTAACAAGCACTTTTTGCCCTAAAGACTGTGAGGTCTGCATCAAATCTAAAGACCGCAGTAAAAGTATATCATGGATATTTTATCTCCTTGATACCTTGATACGCTATAGTATTTTGTTTCGGGGTGCAGGCAAAAATCACTCGAACACAGTCTTTCTTATGCAGAAAAAAGCAGTAAGGGTTTTGGGAGGTGTCAACTCATCTTTTTCGTGCAGGCCTATATTTAGAAAGCATCAACTTCCCACAGTGTCGGCTCTATATTTTCTGGAGGTTGTCAATTTTGTATTCAAGAATGGAGAAATTTTCAATGTCAACCATATCACCCACTCTTAGGACGTATGTCCTTATACTAGGCTATAGAACAATGTTGTAGTGCTTTTATTTTACTCAAATGACATATGTTGCACTCCACCTGAGCTCTGCTCAAACTTGTGGCTCTACGCAAATAATAACAAAAAAGGAAAATTACCTACTTTATACATTGTGGACTTCCTCCTCCCCAACCTATTTTGAATTGCAAATCTTGGGAAGCCAAAAAAATTTTAATTCAACATGATGTAATATATGGATTACAACCGCTTTGGTGAGCTGAGTAGTATGAGCTACCACACGATATGATAGCTCAAGTTCAAGTTCTCAAATTAAAGATCCCGGCGGAATAGACTATTTTGCATGCTTCAGTTAGTGCAAAAATAGGCACTTTTTCGGGTCACTGTAGGAAAAGTATTTTTTCTGCACTCAAGAAACTGTTTCTCTCAGTGCAGAGAAACCCCACTTTTCTTTCTAGTTACACAAATAGCTATTTTTGATGTTTCAAGTTTTTTTTGTGGTGGTTTTGTATTTGAACCACCTTGGCAAGCTGAGAAAAATGAACTGTCACATGATAGGATGAAGAAGATAGTCTCAAATTTAGGACCTCCCCTGAAAACCTCACAAAGTTTTAGGTGGTTTCCAGGTTTATTGTCGTTATGAGACCTTAGCATAATGTGATACAACGTTTCCACTCAAATCATACACTTTCTTTGTAGTTGCGAAGGTGATATTGTGGAAGGTATCCATAATGAATAATAAGACGAAATTGTCACAACCAAATTTATTAAAACTTAGAGAAACTAGTTTCGGTTGTTACACCATTATCAATCTATGATTGAAACTAGTTTCTCTAAGTTTTAATAAATGTGGTTGTGACAATTTGAAAAGGCCTTCCTTTCCCAGGAATTGGCTGAAAATCAATATTTACCATCACCCGTTAGCCCGCCCCCTTACTTTTTTCGGTTTATTCTACTAACTCAGTGATTCTCAATGGCGTGTATTAAACATTCCCCAAAGTTCATCGCAATCGAATGATTTGTTTAGGAAGGCAAAAAGGAAATACAGACATAGCCTGCATAATTACAAACATTCATTTTAATTTATAAAGATTTCTATATTTTTTGGGAATCCACTGCAATAGTTATATATCATTATTGAGAAAAATCATTTTTGGAAAATCACCGTTAATGCCTCAATTATTTTAAATTAAGTTGAATTTCATATTCAATTCATTAAATCCTTCTATTTTATTAGCCTTATTCAAGTAAATAGTAATGCAAGTAACTCAATTTCATGTTTTTATTCATTCATTTTATTAATATTGATAGGGGAAAAATTTCCTAAAATCTCCAGCAACAAGAACAGCTGTCCAATGTTTTGATTCTCACTATAGCCTAAACTAACCTAGAGACTGGAAATCTGCCTTACATCATAACTATTTTTTTATTCAATCCCCAAACTCCTAAACCAATAGCGATCTCACTTGGACTATGACTATGAGGAAGATATATAACAAGTTTCAAAAGTCTAGAATCTCCGTTTCTGACGCTAGAACACAGGTGGACGGACGGATGGACAAGGGCACGATTCCAATAAGGTCCTGTTGGGTCCTTAATAAACATTTATTATGTTTATTATAATTCACACTGCAGGTATTTTGTACTTTGTTGTTTGTTCTTGTTTTGTATTTTATTTAAGGATTATTTATTTTTATAATTTTCATGCTTATTTTTTGGTTTTTGTCTATCACAGATGTTTGTTATCCCAGCCTTCTGTGGAAGAGATCCTGAGCAAGAAAAAGAAGTAAGTTAGAAAATATGAATAGGATTAAAGATAGTACTGTAGGCCTAACAAAAGAAACATAAAAAGTAAAAAATCTAAGATGACTGTTTTGTCTACAGAGTATCAGTGCTAAATGTAGAGATATTTCTAATTGATATCAATTCTCAATAACTATTGATACCAATATAGGCGTTTTTTACAGACATAAACAAATGCGAGAGGTTGCGCAAATCTATGCTAAGAATCCGTTAACGCTTAAAACCATGTTAATCAGTACAAAGTCAAACTTGCTCTAATGTTGCAGTGGCACAATCACACAATTTTCCTATTAGTCCAGTCAAATTAGCGTAAATTTCGGGTGAGATGAGAAAAAATTCCAACATGGCTGAAAATGGGGATATATGACCAGAAAAACATGCTGCATAACATATTAAAAGTCCCCAAGGATCCTAGCTGGGTTTCGGCCGCCATCTTAGAAAAACTGGAGAATTTTCTTACCTCATTATCGTTTTCTTAAAATTTGAGACCGAACTAAGCATTGGACAGAAAAAAATACTCTTGCCTTTTGTCAAGAAACAAACATTTCATTAATTTGATGCCAATTACAGAACCTTGAAAGAACCTCAAGTTGGATTTTTTCAAAAATTTGGTAAGTTTTCATGAAAATTGACAACTTTGAATTTTTTATATTTAAAATGGCCATATCCCACTAATATAGCAAGACCTAGTTTTGTAACTTCAAATCTCTCTGGAGACAGAGAAGTTTTCTACAATTTGAAACCAATTTCACTTTTTTATACCCAGTAGTTTTTGAACTGCATTTATTCGAAAAATCTGCTAACCATATTTGAGCATAATGGATTATGTGTTGACATACATCAGGTATTAAAATATTCTCTTTACTGTGAGGCCAAATATACAAGCTGAGTAGCTAGTAGGCCAAAATATACAAGACAAATGTTCATGCATAATCAGACATGAGCGACCTGATAACTCTGACACCAGACCTGAGCCAGCCAGGTCACACGATATTATTATTATTATCTGGCAAAGAGTTGCGCCTTCCAAAGATGTTGCACAGGAACATAATTTGTCATACTTATGTTTTAATAATTCATGTTTCATTGTATGAAGGTTTGTGTCCCAAAATTGATCAACTGTTATGATCAGAATACAGTCAGATAATAAATCGTATGTAGAAGAAAGATAGTTGTAAATCAAACAGGATGATGCATTTTCAAGGCTGGAGTTCCACAAGGCAGTGTATTAGACCCATTATTGTACATCCTTTACACATCCCACAAACTTCAGCCTGAAGAGGTCAGAGTAGCTACATTTGCTGATAATATTGCTATCTTATCAGTCAGTGAAACTGTTGAAGATGCTACAGAGAAATTACAAATGGCATCATTGGCATAGCAACAGAGGGGTTTTCTGGGTTACAACCTCTCCCCCCCCCCCCTGAGCCTGTAAAAGAGGCCCCAAAAACGAGTAGGGAGGAATCAATTAAAAAACCAATAATATTGGTTACTGGAGTTAAAAAAAGGGAATGATGCAAACAGGGCAAGTTTTCCCAGGCCTCAATGTCAAGAGGCCACATCATTTGGCAAATGTAAGCAAGTGATACAACAAAAATAAAATAAGGGGCCCTAAATTGCCTCAGCTGGGGACCTCCAGGCCCCTTATTGCACAAATTTAGACTTCTAGAGGCCCCTCAGAAGCCCAACAGCCCTAAAAGGCCTTCAGGCCCTTTGGGCCCATTTTTATTGCCACTGCAGTCATGTGAAGTGAAGATTCAAGTAGGCTGCATCTTGAATATTTCAAATTTGAATATTTATACATCAGGGTTCCCTAATTGCCTTCAAGTACCCCTCATTGACCCAGTTTGAGGCCTCTAGGGACTCACAATGCTGGTGGGTCCCGGTATTTTTGGAGCCACCAAAAATGAGTATGAAGGGCCCCCAGACCATTTGACACAGTAGGCTTGAAAGGAAAAAGATCTAATACTCTTTTAGATGGGCTTCCAAGGCTCATTTCTGTCACTGTTAAGATTTGATCTCATTTTATTAATAATCAAGGTGCCACAACACCCCAGAGTGTTTATTGTGATCATAAAATTTTTCATTCTATGAAACAATCAACAAATAATAATCAATCAGTAATAAAAATGAGATGAAAGCAATTGGAGTAAAGTAGATTGCCCTAACAGAAACAAAGAAAAAAGGCCAGGGGTGTATGAAGATTGCCGATATACAGTGGGCTCCCAAGGAGTGAAAGAGCAAAAGCTGGTGTAGCAATGATGATTCATCCAGAACAACAGGGTAGCATCAAGGATTGGAAATTCATAGATGAAAGGATCCTTACAGTGGAAACAGTAGTGGGAGGTGATGTACTCACAATAATAGTTGTATATGGGCCAAATGATAATGAAAGCTCTGTAATAAAGGATAGATTTTATGATTTACTCCAGAGAACAATAGACCAAGCAAATGGATAAGTTATGATGATGGGTGGGTGACCTGAATGGAAGAGTAGGAAGGAATCCCATTCAAGGAAATCATACAGTTGGAGTACATTGAGAGGACTTCTGTAATGATAGCAGAAGAAGGCTGCTGCAACTGTGTGTAAACAATGATCTTGTTATCACCAATACTCATTTCCCACATGAAGATATTCATTGCTATACTAGGATAATGCCTTCTAGGAATGAGAGGTCCATCATTGATTATATTGTAGTCACTACAAAAATGTGGTGCAGGGTCAGGGATGCAAGAGTTATGAGGGGACCTGCAATCAATAGTGATCATCATTTTTTTTAAATGATGAAACTGACTTTAAAGGACCAGAAACAAATTGGTAAAAGCAAAAGGCCACAAACAATAGAGAAATACAAGATTAAATCCTAGAAATTGAAAGAGAGTATATGCAGACAGAAATATATGGAGGATGTGACAAATAAGGTAGAACAGGCTGAGCATCTATTGCAGTCCAATGACCTGGAGGACTGCTGGGCAAATTTTAAAAGTATTTTGATAACCTCAGCAGAAAGTGTTTGTGGTAGAACAACAGTGGGTTCTTTTCAAAAGAGGACACCAAGGAGGTGAAGATAGAGGCTCAAAAGAAGAAGAAACTATGGCACAAGTATATGCAATCCAAGAGACAAGAGGACCATGGTATGTACAAGAAGCAGAGAGCAGTGGCCAAGAATGCTGTGAAAATGGCTAAGGAGAGTAGCTGGGAGCAATTTTGAAACAGCATGGAAACTAATTTCAAGGAGAATCAAAAACTATTCTATAGGGTCTTGAAGAACATGAGGACTGGAAAATCATGTCCCTTGAAATTTATCAAAAGCAAAGAAGGTGAATTGCTCACCAAAGAGGGAGATATAATGAGCAGATGGAGAGAGTACTTTGGTGAGCTGCTTGAAGGTAACCTTAGAGGCACCACAGATCCTATTCATGAAGAGGAGACCCCTTATATAGTGCTGGTAGAGGAAGATATAACACTACATGAAATGAAGGCAGCTATTAGAAAGCTCAATGTTGGAAAAGCAGTGGGCCATGATAAAATCTCACCTGAAATGGTGAAATACATGGGTGTGTATGGGGAGAGATTGCTACTGAGGGTGTTGAGGCTGGCTTGGAGGTACAAAAGGGTGCCCAGTGACTGGGAAGTGGGAATAACTATTCCAATTTTCAAAGGTGGCAACAACAGGGAGTGTAAGAACCATAGAGGCATATCTCTCCTTAGTGTGCCAGGGAAAATATACTCACATATCCTGCAGGGCCATCTGCAACAGCAGATTGAGCACCAGTTAGAGGAGGTACAGTGGTTCTGCCCTCAAAGAAGTACCCAAGATCTTATCTTCACACTTGGACAGATTATAGAAAAAAACTTGTAGTTTGGAAAGGAAAAATTCCTGGCTTTTGTTGATCTGATTAAGGTGTTTGACAGGGCGCCATGGACGAGATTGTGGGAGAAACTGGAAAGTAGGAACATATTGAGGCACCTGATTAAAGGAATCAAAAGTTTTTATAGGATCAGTAGAAGCTATGTAAGAGATGGCAATTTGGAATTGGCAGAAGTTGGTATGACAGCAGATGTGTGGCAGGGAGATGTTCTTTCTCCTTACCTGTTCAACATACTACTGAATGGAATCATGAAAGCAGCTAAACAGAAGCAGAGGAAATTCTGTGTTGGAAATTGGCATATGGAGAGAGTGTTGGTGTCAGAGCTTGCATTTGCTGATGACCTTGTGCTGTTGGCCAGGTCAGAGGAACAGCTCAATGGTAATCTGGAGGTCTGGAGAGAGGAACCAGAAAGGAAGAACATGTGTATGAACCTCAAAAAGACCAAAGTGATGCATTTGGCTAAGGAGAAAAGAGATATAGAAATATATAGCCGGGGGAGAAGGATTGAGCAAGTGGAATCATATAAGTACCTTGGGTCCACAATCACTCATAATATTAAAATGAAGGAAGAAGTAAACAGCAGAGCAGCAGCTGGTGGTAGATTGTACTGGGGTTTGGCTGGTAAGTTCCTTAATAAGAGAGAGGTGGAACAGGCAACCAAGTTGGCAATATTCAGATCTATGTATGTCCCAAACCTGACTTATTCTTGCAAAACATGGACACTCACAGAAAGGAGCAAAAGTCAAATACAGGCACAAGAAATAAGGTATCTGAGGAAAATAGTAGGGAAAACCAGAAGGGACAGGATAAGGAATCAGAACATCAGAGACACCCTGAATTCTGTCCCAATAATAAAAACGATTGAAACCGCACAACTGAGGTGGCTGGGACATGTATTGAGAATGGGAGAGGAAGACTGCCACGAAGAGTATGGGAATGCAAGGTCGTTGGCAATAGGAAAAGAGGAAGACCAAGGAAGAGATGGGAGGATGGTGTGTGCAGAATGTTGACAGAGAGAGGAGTTGACTGGAGGGATGCAAGGCAGAAAGCTCAGGAAAGAGAAGGTTGGAGAGCTCTCATAAACCTCAACACCTAATGGTACAGGAGGATCGACTAAGTAAGTAATAAAAATGAGGAGAGAGATTGATTACAAAAAATAATAGAGTTGCACTTTCAGAACTAGAAAACAATTTTAAATTTAAAATTGCAATTTTTTTTGCATATTCTCTAGTTACATGTTGAATCAAGTTCTATTCAGTCATAATAATTTTTATATATTACACAATTTATATATTTCAGTCCAGTATTAGTGTTTAGCTCGATGTGAATTCAAGAGATTACACAAAAATAGAAGAGAATTTCATTTTATTTTTCAATGCTTTCTCTGGTGCCACTCTTTAGCATCAATTCAGGTTAATAAAATAAATGTTGAAGAGAATAAGTTAAATAAAATTTCAAGAATGCCCTTTCCCCTAGCTTCTATAACTTGCACAAATTAAAATTTGTTCACATCTAATAGTTAACTGGAAAAAAAATGGAAGGTGGGTTTACGTTTGTAGACAAATGGTTGATAAAAGCAAGGATTTATTAAATTTAAGCTTTCACTTTACCCAATTTATAAACTTCATTTTAATAGATACTCGTATAAAATTATTGTTTTTGAGCCTCAAATCAAGTTCCCAGCACCGAAAATCCAAAATTTTTCCAATAACATAGATTAAAATAAAAGGATTTAAGCTAGACCCAGCCCTCCGGAGAAGCCCCTAAATCTCCTATAACAACCCCCCCCCCCATACCTGATTTTTATCCCAATAATATCGGTAATAATTGATTTTTTTTTCAAAAGATTTATCATGTCTGTATTAATAGTATACCTATTGATAGTTTCTCTAGCAAATTTTATTCATCCGCTGTATTTATGTCTCATTGTATAAAAACAGTAAATATAAAGGTCGATTCATACACATCAGTTACGGCGCGTCACAGTCACAGTTCAGTCACGGTAACAATTAGTCACCTGACGGGTCGGCGTCGGACGAGTGTAGACAGCGTAACCGGAAACTCAGATAAGAATATATTTTATGACTGTGAAGAGACGGATAGCTCGGAACTGAGACGTGATGTGTGTGAATCGACCGAATTTTAATAATTATTGATTCTTTTTTCTCCTTCTCGCTTCTTCTTTCTCTTCTCTTTCTTCCTCTTCAGCTGTTTTCTTCTCCACCACCAGTCTTCTTCACTATCCTTCTTCACCAGTCTTCTTCTTCTTCCTCCTCCTTCATCTTCACAATCTTCTTCTCCGTTCTTCTTCTATTTTTTTTTCTTCTTCTTCTTCTTCTTCTTCTTCCTCCTTCTTCATCTTCTTCTGCAGTCTTCTTATTTTCAAATTCTCCTTCTTCTATAGACTTCTTCTTTTCCAGGCTTCCCCCTTTTCTTCTTCTTCTTCTTCTTCACCATCTCTGTTCTTCTCCGATCTTTTTCTTCTTCTTCTTCTTTCTCCTATCACCAATACAATAGAGATTCATTTTATTGACTATTTTCTGGCCAGGTCGAGGACCTGCCAATAAACAGAGGTGGGACACCACCAGCATATTTGAACTTACCTCCCACCGATTCCATGGAAGAGGAGAACGGCCCACCACTCATCGCCTCGGCCATCAGCTGGTACCAACGTCGCATCGTCTCCTATCCAAAGCTGTTTTTGCAAGTACACAAAAAAACGAGTTTGCCATCCTTTGTATTCAGAGGAATCCAGCTCGACCAGAATGTGTACATGGTAAGTGTCACAACTATTTTTTTTTCTCTTTTTTATCCGCAAATTTTAGGACCCGCAAAGTCCCCAAATCATAAAACTGAGATATCCAAGCACCACTTGGCACTTAATCAGTTTTAGCTCTCACTGTACGAAGTACACGGGGGGAGAGCATTATGTAGAGGCTCTGTCCGTCCATCTGCATAAAACTTCAGAGCAAAAACTATAGGGGGTAGAGGTAACAGGTATTCAGGTAGCAGGGGGTTCAGGAGGTATTAGCATAGACGAACCATCAAGTTACTATCCCTGATCAATGGTATTAGGCACCTTCTAAGAAGAAAAAAATTAAAACATTAACACTTGTTTGTTAGGGTTAGACAGCCAAAAAATATATAGAACAATTTAATTACTGTTTTGATCAATTGAATAATTGAAATTGAATTACCTTTATTAATTAACAAAATCGTAAGTACAAATTAATTGAATCACCTTTATTTATAAGCAAAATCATGTACAAGTAGCCTACATATTGAATGAATCGAATTGAATACTTGGATATTTGTCCTGCGACAGATCTTACTTTTACTGCTTAACATGGGCTCTTACTGTAACATATTAGTATGGGGTAACTCATCAAAACAAACACTTGATAGGGTGTTTAAGATCCAAAAAAAAGCTTTTAGGTGTATGGAAACAATAAATAGATTAGATTCGTGTAGGCCGTTGTTCAAGAGACTTGGTCTCCTAACTGTACCCTGCTTATATATGTGTATGAAGCTAGTGTATAATTATGTAAAAAGAGTGATATTCAACCAAAAACTTGATTTACACGATTATAGTACAAGAAGCGAGAGGAGATTATCACTTGGTGAATCACAATAGTAGCTTATTCAAACAAAACCCTAGTTATATTGGTAGGAACAGGGGCGCACCAGACGTTTTGTTTGGGGGCTTACCCGTCCTACCAGGAAAAATTTTGGAGTGGTGAGGGGGGGGCTAAATTTGGGATTTTTCAGAGCACTTTTTGCAAGATTGTTGCCCGATAAAGTTTTTTAGGGGGCGGGGATTCATTACTTGACTTTTAAAGGGTATTATTATCAGGGTAGCTATGCGGAAACAAAATGTGTCCATCATGAGTATTTTTTGTACAGAGTGTTTCAAGAGTTCAAAATGATTGTGCCAGACTGCATAAGCAACTTCTCATGAGGGGGAAAAACGTAGACTGAATGTAGGTCTGGAAAGCTTTGTTACAGAAATAAAGAAGGCGAAAGATTACAGCTATTCCAGCATCCATTCAGAAATGACTAGGGTCTTCATATAGATGGTGTAAATTATATTGAATCAATGTAAAATTATCTGAAACGTGCTACAAGATCTATTATTATACATTTTTATGATGTCTACACCATTCTGAGACTTTTGCGTTGGTAATAAAGTGAACGAAAAATGCCAGTCCTAACGCGAATCGAGATTACCAAATCTTTAAATTGGTGGGATATTTTACAAAAATTCACAAAATGATAATTAAAACACGTTTTTTTACTGTCGGCCTAGTAGTTGACCAATTCAATTGCCAGCTATGAACCAAACATTTTGATCAATTTCTCCTTCAAAACTTGCCAAATAATTTTTTGAAATGAAATATGAATGTACTCAGTAGTCAAGAACGGTCCAAAGTTCATAAAGTCGCGTTTTATTCAATCAAAGCATATTGATTTTGCACATAATTATGCTTTCCACTTGCTATTCTCTGTCTTTTTATCCAATTTAAATTATGGTTTTGTAAGCTCTTTATTCACAATCACTAGCCATAAGCTCATAACATTCAATCTCAAAAATGCCTTCTTTTGGCCTTTTTTGAGTATTTCATAGGATTACTCAATAATCACGGTAATGTTTTATTTGGTTTTTCAGTTCATTTCTCATCAAATGTATTCAATTTACCACCAAAATGAGAGCTCTAGAAGCCTAGAGTTTTCTGAATAAGTACTAATTTATTAATCTCTTATTAAAAAAGATAAGTTCACTCTTCTGCTATATGTATTTCTGTATTGAAGCGTTTTCGAAGGAATAAGCTTTTGCAATCTTATTGAAATTTTGTCGCAAAATCCTGTAAACCTTTTTTTGGAAATTGTTAGCCACGAGCCATAACAGGTACCTGTTCAGTCATATAAGAAAAGCTGCAAATTCCAAGGGTAAGGGTGACCGAATGGATCAGCCACCAAAAAGGAGGGTTCTCAGCTAAAAAAATCATTTGCCGATGATTCGGAACTCACCTAAAACTGTGGGCCCACGCACAGGTCTCAGAACTATCTGGGCCCAACCTTCCGAAAGAAATTACATTATTAAAGTAACGTTAAAAGTATTACAGGTTTAGGAGGTTCTAGAGGCTAGGGGTACTGTACTTATTGGTTAAATGATTGCCATATTGATATGAGTGAAACAAATTATTTTCATTAACTTTATCCAGCCGCCTACGCGAATTTAATTCTGCAAGGCTACAAACTCTATTTCCACCTATGGTAGTCACTCATAATATTACTCTTAATAGTATAACGATATTGTTAATTGTTATCCTATTTAAACAAGTTTTAACGGTACAGCCTGGAGTCCATATTACATAGTCAATTTGCTTGAAAATTATCAACATTTTCATAAGTTTTCAGGACCTGAGGGCAAGGCTTGAGCCCCAAATCCCCCATGTCAAGCCACTTGTTATGAACATTATTCTATTTGAAAAGTGTGAATACATGACATGTACCAACACTAATCAGCCTGCAGCACTTACTCTCTATAGCCAATTTTCTTGAAAATTATCAACAATTTTTTAAGGAGCTCGGGTTTTTGGGGTCGGAGGCTTAAGCCCCCTAAGCCCCCCACTGGGTAGGAAACTCTACAACAAGCTACTGCAGTTTTTGAAGACTCTTGAAAATATAGAAATATTTTTAAAAAACAATTGAAATAATATATAGTTGATAAATTTTTTTATAGTGTACAAGAGTTCCTTTCACATCAAAATTAAGTCTCACCTCATCTAATTGACATAGCAATTTACTAGTGTATAAGATTAGAAATATTGTTTGCATATAATTGTTGACCTGACTTGTCTTATACTCCTTAGCCGGAGTCTCCAAGACGTAATCTACACAAATAAAAACGTGTATTGGTTTATAATTATAAATGCAATTTAAATGAACATAATAGACAACAAAATTGAACTACTACTTTTCATGGTCAGGCAAACGAAGTAACGTTCTGTTCAACTTTACAAATAAATGAGAAAAACGAGAATGTTTTTTTAAAACTTCTGTTTCAGATTACAGAAACAACATCTGATGGATTTCCAGATTACGTTAACAGAATTCATGGAGTTCTAGCTCGACTGGAGGGCGGATAATACGCAAAAGGAAGAGGAGAAAATTTCAAGAGCAGTATGACTTGATCTAATATAATATAAAATATATATTAATATTTATAATATAGAATCATATTTATAATAATATTTAATGTATATTAAATCCGATTATTAGATTAATATTATTATTAGAAGTATTTGCACAAAACTACTTCAGAGATAACTCTAATGCTAACCTGGAAACTCTATGCTTCCTGCTTTCAGAGCAGGCAGATGCATAAAGCATTCAGTGTTAGCGTTAACACTGATTTCCTTACTCTAACGATAACACTGATCTAACTATAGATCAGGGCGAAAGATTCAAAGGCCCAAAAAAAAATTTGGAATTTTAGCAAGCCCTGAGAACAATAATTTTTGACAAGAGCCAGGAAAGATGTCTTGAATTGCTGAAAATGTGGTTTTAAAGGGATTATTTTCAAAAACGTCTGGGGGAGTAACCCGTCATTTGAAAGAATAAGCTACACATAAAGTAACAGAATTTATTAATTTCGAATTCATCAAAGTGCTATTTATAAATTCTGTTGTCAATTGAATGAAACTAACTTGTGCTACATAAGGTCTTGAATTACTGTTAGAAAATCTCTCCTTCCCCTTTTAAGACATTTTTGAGTACGGTACTGTTCTGTACTCCAATCAGATGAGTTGGGGGGATCAAAAATAGCTTAGTGAAAATAGTTTTAAATAGGCCTGCTTTCAAGTTTGGCTTCTTGAACAATACATTTTTAGCACGAGACTTCGTATCTCCCATTGACAATGATGCAAAACTAGATTATAATCACTTGGCCAAACAATTTGGGTTAGAATAATATTAAAATGGATGAATTTATGTCTAGAATCGCTTAAAATGTGATTTTAAATTGATTATTTTTCAAAAATTAATCCCCGGAACCCTTTTGAATAAACTGTACATTTTAGTCTTGAATTATTGTTAGAGAACCCCTCCTTCTCCTTTTATGGTGTACTATATAGTGGTCATCCCCCCCCCAGACTTACCCTCTAGTTGCGCCACTGCACTGATGCCAACCTGATCACTCAAAGTCACAGCTTTCTCTATGCTATGGCATCATGCATTTAGAGCAGGCATATGCATAGTGTTCAAGTTAGAATTAGTGTTATCTTAAAAGAAGTTTTGGGCAAACTCTCTCATATAGTTATGTATAAGTAGCTGTAAACGGAATGTAAACTGAAATTCAGGGCCCGACTACACAGACTTTCCAATGTAGTCGAATATTCTCTTACATTTTACACAAACTTTCTATCACAGAAATACTAACTTGATTTTTTGTAATTCTCTATTCCTTTGTATCTTTTTGGGGATTATTTCACCAGTTTTTAAGCAAAAGAGAGTTTGAGCAATTCGCCACTATTTCTCCCCTTACCTTTAGCCCACATCTAAGTTACTTTCACACATGCGCCAACATGAACGTTGAATGGCTGGGCCCATACTATAACCCCAGTGGTTCGGAACCCATTTTTTTTTTTTTTGGTTTTTTTTTAGGATGAAACCCACATAGGTCTAAGACCTGTGCGTGGGTAATGAGTTGGATGATGATGATTTATGAGTTGGACCTACAGTTTTAGGTGGGTTCCGAACCACCGGGAAGTGATTTTCAGCAGAGAACAGTGTCTTTTTTGCTGGCCAATCTAATCGGTCACCGTTACAAACAGGACCTACGAGAACGTAGCTTATATCTGATTGAACAGATACCTGCTACGGCTCGCGGCTATCACTTCCCTAAAACTGTAGCTCCCATCATAATCGTCATCCAACTCATTACCTACATTACATGCCTCAGACCTAAGTGAGCTTCATCCCCGGGCAAAATTTATTTCGTTTTTCCATTGCTGGGAAAACGGCATTTGAAAAAAAATAATTGTATGAAACGTCTTTTAAAGGATAAAAATTGTTGATTTTTAAAGTTATTGTTTGTTTTTGATGATTATTTATTTTCTTTTATTGTTTATTGATCTATAAGGTTCTTCACTTATTTCCCTTGAAATTGTTTGTTGTATACCAACTCTGATAGCTTATCATAACCACTTCAATCCAAATTACTTCACTATCTTAATTATTTTTGTCTTAACTTGTTATGTGAATTTAACGACTTGCAGTCAAATATTATATAATACTTGTAAATATTAATATTAATATATAAAAATATATTAATAATATTATTAATATATATATAATAATATATTTGACTGCAAGTCGTTAAATTCACATAACAAGTTAATATTATCAACACAGTTCGTCATGGAACAAGAAATCCAGGAATTTATTTTTGTCTTCTTGTGTTGATTATTATTTTCATCTAGATTGCATTCATAAAGTAATTCTATACATTATACTGATTTATTTTGTGTGTGTGTGTGTGTGCTTCAAAAAATGTTCTATAGTAGGCCTATAATATAGTTCTAATTAGTTATTATGAAGTTAAATTTGAGACTTAAAATACATTGTATTGCAATAATTATTCATCACTTTTCTTATTTTCTAATGTCATAGAATAATTTTAAAGTTATTATTCATTATCACGTTGTCAATTGAATATTATTATTACGTTAGTATTTTCTGAGCAATTAAATTTGGGTTTTATGCATTATGAAGTGTTTTTAAATTCAACAGATTTATTAAAAAATTAATCAATAATATGCTGTGCAGTATTGCTAACAAGCTTGACGCAGCAAAAACCCGTAATCCTTCGATTTTTTTTAATCTTTCGAATAAATTCTTCCGGTTGAATTTGAAGGAACTGACAATTTTCCAAATAATACAGCACATAATTTATAAATTTCGAATTTCTATAAGTGCTATAAGTTATACTGAAGACTGCCACAATGGCGGATATTGACAACAGCATTGAATAGCTGATGGACATCAATAAACGCTACTACACAAAAATTCAATGCAGAAGTATTCAGTATAATTGATAGCAGTTTCAGGAATTCGAAATCAATGAATTACGTTCAATTCTTCTATTATAACACTCAAAAGTGAGTTCATCATTTTAGAAATTATACATGTTGTACAAGTACTAAGTCTGTACAAAAATGTTAAAGGTTTACCCTTCACAAAACTATCAAAATAATTCATCAGATTGAAATATCATACTTCCAACTTCCAAGGATAAGAAGAGTTCCTACAAAATGAATATACTTCAAGCATAAAGCGCCCAGCTTCACGTTCCGATTTGCAGTACCACTTGCAGTCCAACCTCCAAGGTTGGATCCGAAAACGGAACGTGAATGGGCTTGTTGGATGGTTGGAATTGTAGAGGGACGACTTCCGAATGTCGACGGTGTTGGAGCGTGTGTAGGGGAGTCGGATCAAAGTCGTCCAACTTATCTCAGTCAGTGCTTGACCTTCGGGCAACTTCAGTTACATTTTTCGGCTCGAGAGCGATGCTCACAGCTGACTAGGAATAAAGTTGGATTGCAAGTAGGAGCGTGAGTGGAGTCGACTATCCATCTAGCAGTACCACTAGCAGTACTGCAAGTGTTACTGCAATTTGGAACGTGAATGACCAGCTTTAAGGAATAAACAACTATACTGCTGACCAGTGAATTAAAAAAGGTTCAATTTGGCATTTTTGATGCATTGAAAAATTTACATTTACAGCACCTGTCCTATTCGAACAAAATTGAAATGAATAAATCGATGAATGCTGCTTTTTGTTTGATATTGGTCTGATCCTTGCGAAACTTAGATGGGACCAACGCTGAATAATGCTCTTTCACTTTAAAAAAATGATCGAAATTCGTTCAATAGTGCTCAAGTAATTGATGTACAAATATTTTAAAGAACAGAATTGAACTAGGTCACCCTTTTCTTGAATGAAACACCCTCTACTTTTGAAAACAAATTTATTTTACAACAAATGGAATAATGCAAAATTTTACAAATAAGTAATGCACAATCTTCAATGTTTTTACAACTATTTGTAGATGCAGTTAACTACACAAAATGAAACATCATTCCATACATGACAGACCTGCAACAAATGGACAAAAAATTATACCATCTATCTTAATAACTATCAGGCGAATTTAGTCCAAGAAATACTACAATTTCCATACATCTGCTGTTACTTACCAACTTTCATTCTATCAATGACACGAAATTAGGCGGTTCGAAGAAATTGCAGTGTAGTAATAAAACAAACTTCAAAACAAAAAAAGAAACCGACTTCAATGAAATGATGCTAAAAAATTAAATAATAATAATAATATCGTGTGACCTGGCTGGCTCAGGCCTGGTGTCAGAGTTATCAGGTCGCACCTGAATAAGTTCAGGGCGTCTGACGTGACTTAACGACTGTTAAGTTTAGGCAGCCGGGACCGGCAGCTTAACGTGTCCTCCGAAACACGGGAGTGGCCTGAGGTAAAAACTTTCGGTCAGAACTGGGATCGAACCCGGGACCTTTGGGCTAGCAAACCAGCACTTAACCCACTCGGCTACTGAGAAAGATTCTATAGCTCTCTATTTAACGTAGAGCATTGTATTTAGGAAAATTATAATAGTGAAATGCTCCTTGAAAATCAAATGGCTTTTGATTGGTCATTTCAATACAATCCCTCTCAAAATATACCTACACTTTAAATTAATAACTTTGAGAACATTGATCAATTATTTTTTTAAATAGTTCTCACTCCAACTCATGATTGAATCTATATAACCTTTTTCATACGATTCAAAACATCAACTACATATTAATTATTATTTTCGTCATACTTGTAGGTTATGAACAGTTTACCAGTCAAGAAATCAATTTGTTTAACAGCTGTGTACAGAAATCATAAACTGCTGATGTCATTTGATGATTATTAGCGCACACTTATAGGCGATCTGGAGATCGACCGACAGCGCTGCAAGCGGATGATCTTGTACTAATTAAGTGATACAAAATCTGATAGCTATTCATTAGTGTGCTAGTTTGTCTCACTTCAAATACGTTTATTTTAAAAAATATTTCTTTAGAAAAAAATACTAGAAATTCCCAAGAGCCATATCTGTTGTTTATATGGGTGCAATAATACCTATTAGAATACAGAAGGAAAAGGTGTTTCATTTTATTCATTTCCTGGTCGACCTTATGAAAAGGATAGACGAGAGAAATGGATCTCTAATGTTCGATTTTATTAAATATAATATAACTCACTTAGTACATTTTACAAATTATTTCATGTGTAAAAGATTGCAGGTTGATGAAAATTAGACGTTTTTTATGCAATTGTGTGATTGATATTTGTAATTAAAGTAATCAATTCTAATAACAGCTTTGAGGTTATGTTTTTGTACAAAATATTAATTTTGTGTAGGACAATGTATTGCGAAATATTATTTATTGTAAACAAGAGCGGATTTAGGCAGTTGACTTTTGAAAAACAAAGTAGACATTTTTTAAAAAAAAAGATCATAAAACACTGTTTTAAGCTGTTTTACAATCCACAAGTTACTGTTAAGTCATCGCCAATGGGACGTTCCAGACCCAGAGACCCCCTTTAATACGCCCCTGTACAGTATTATAATATAATACAATACAAACTATTAAGTCAATGACTTAACATTCATATGAATTTCAACTGCATGATATTTGAATAAGTTATTATTTTGAAATTATTAATTTTGCTTTTAAAATCTGAAAGATGTCTGCATTTTGTGCATTAAATCTTCTTTGATATCAACAATTTGATAGTTGAGACAGTTTGACTCATTACTTTTCCACCTTCACACTTCTCAACATCAAAAACATGATAACTCTCTATGAGGTTCTTCTCTTTTTCTAAATTAGATTTCCTCAAAAAATCGCAATTGACTTCTTTAAATCCTGTTTTTATGATGAGTTTCCTTATGTTATCCATTATAAATAATGCAATAAACTCACTATGCAGCTTGCAATTAAAGCCACCCAGAGGTTGTGTTGATTGATCTTTCAGCCAACTTCTGATCGCCTATGGGTGATTACTGGCTACTATTTCACTGAAAAATCATTTGACCAAATGCTAGATCAGCTGATCTAGGATTATTATTGCTAATTTCACCTGGAGTTGCTGTGACCTGGTGTGTTGAGGTTATGTTTGAATAACAATACACAAGAGGTATGGTTCATGAAAACAACACCCACCAAAGACACCAACTTGATACTCAGCACACAAGGTTGACAAAGGTACAAAACTCCTTACATCTTATTGGAACTAAAATGTATAATGAGTTGCCAATATCACTGACAAGTCTTCCCGCCTCTCTGTTCAAGAGGTCCCTTCTTGAAACCCTGTGTGTCATTCCTTTTTACTCTTGGAAGAGTTTTTACTCATACATTTTAAAAATATTTAATAACCATTTTGACATTGCTGATGACAGTGGTGTCCGATGGCAAAAAAATATATATCTATCTAATGATTTATAGTTTCTTTTTTCAACTCATCTGCTATTTTAGACTTGTATGACAAAAAATATCATACAGAACTTGTCCGGGAAGATGTTTACCATACTTGTATGAGAATACCACACTCGACTTTGTCTTGTGCATTAACTTATCATACTCATATGGTAAACACCATTTCCCACACTTGTAATGTAATATACTATTATCTACGACCATGTCATAATGTATACATTACAGTTTCACAATTGATGCCAAAACAGCTGTCTTTTCGAAATTCTTTTTGAAACCCGTTGCATAATGAGCTCATTATAGTACAGGTTCTACATTATAACACAGGTTCTGGACCAATCAGAAGCATTTTTGATGGAATCAATATCGTAATTCAATATTGTGAAACTATCAGCTGATTTGATCAAACTGCTACACCAGCTGCTTTAACCTAACAATCTACTATAACTTCTCATATTTGAGATGAGAGGTTAGGTATCTGACAGTCACAGGTAAAATGAAATTGTTTAAATTAAATGTATACTAGTGGTCGTAGATAAAATAGTGTATGAAACGATTTTATTTGGCCATTAAAGCACTCGTGAGATATTTATAACACTCGCATTCACTTGTGTTATAACTTACATGTAACTCGTGCCTTAATAAGGGTCAAAATAAAATCGTTGCATAAACTACTATTACAATGTTCATATGAGCAGAAATATAATATTCTTCATATTCTCAATTCAAATTAAGTTCAGCTGACTGGTCAAAACGGGACATTACAGGCTTGTTTCACACATAACCGACTTTGAGTTACAGATGTCATTTACCAGACATAACTACATTGCATCATATGTTTTCGAAAATCGGTTAGGTGTGAAGTGCTCCATATGATACAATGATCAGCCTGGTAAACAACACTGGTTATCCAACTGATGGTTATGTGTGAAACTATCTTGTGAAACTAACTTATATGGGACCACCGGTAAATGGTGCTCTTTCATTTTTTTTTTTCAAATCATCGAAATTGGTTCAATAGTGTGTTGAACACCACAATTTTCAGAGCTGCCTAATTTGATGACATGAACTATATTACCATACATATAAATAAATAAATAAAAGATAT
The DNA here is from genome assembly GCA_948455865.1 of Conomelus anceps. NCBI lineage: Eukaryota > Metazoa > Arthropoda > Insecta > Hemiptera > Delphacidae > Conomelus > Conomelus anceps. Next base: position 162,939,031 of record OX418216.1, read on the forward strand.
ATATTAAAACATATATTATTATATTGGGTTACATAGACTTTATTAAATGCTTATTATACAGTGTTTCGCATAGAGTTACCAATACTTAGAGGGCTTGTTGCACTTTATCAAAAAAGTTCATATAAAGGTTGGCAAAAGCTTTGTTACAGAGTTGAAGATGACAAAGGTTAGCAGTTAGATCCATCAATTTACTCATTTAGAAATTTGTAGAAGCTTAACTTTATATGTAATTTGATAAGGTTCTATATAAAATGAGCTAAAAATCGAATGAAGCAAGTTACACATTTGTAAATATAGTATTTTTTTATATATTCAACAAAATATGCAAAAAATCCCATAAACACTCAAATTTCATAAAATCAGCTTTTATTCAATCAAAGAACACTAGTTCTTCACAGCTTGCTATACTTGTGTGTGTGTGTGTATGTGAACGCCTGGGCTTTCTTGCTTTGTTGAATTTGAATAAAAAATAATTTATGAATAAAAAAAATAGCATAAATTAATGCCAAGGTACTGGACTCTTTGACTCACAATAAAGACCAAATAGGTCAAGTGGGCTCATATTCTTTCAATAATGGATAGCTTCAAATTTATATACAGTATAATGTCAAAAATCCGGACCATTGATAATCCTGATTCACATACACCTTCCCAGCTCATTCTGTTAAAACATATTGTTACAAGAGCAAACAAGCAGTTAGTCACGCACTTGTTCTATTTATATCACTCCATTGTTTTCATGGACAGACGCAACTGCAATCTGATATTTTTCATTCTCTCTCATTAGATGTCTTTGTCACTCTTATTCTCCAAGTCTGCAACTCTCTCGCTCAATTGATTTCTCAAGACTTCTTGTGATTTCTTCAGATTTGAAGTGTCTGATTCTTGAAGTGTCTGGTGAGCTCCAATTCTTGGAATTATACAACTACAACAGCTATATAAAGGAGTCCACATGAACCAGACAGTCAGTTCTACAAAAGCTTGCATGACAGTTATGTTTACAAATCTGCGTGACAGATTGTGTTACATATCCAGTGCCAGTGGAGTAAACAATACTCGTTTCCAGTGTATAATGCAGAGACAAGTGATTACTGTTTATGTAGCTTACTAATAGTTTAAAGACGTTGTGTTAAGTGATATTATTTGGGACTGTCAAATAACAAATTGGACTGTGTTTTGTAAGTGATTAGTGGCTCTTTTTTGTCATTTCTTTCTACATTATTGTACAGTTTATTGGACTCTAGTTTCTTTTGTTATTGATCAGCCTGTAATTACTTATTCATTAATTCTTGTAAATAATTACTGAAAATAGCTATTAGCTTGTCATTTGATGATCTGTCTTATTTAATTAATTGAACTTACAATTAATTTGTGTAAATAGACTTATTTGTGTAAATAAAGAGCAAGTGTGAACTTTAGTGTTGCCAGCCTTATTTTAGCTATTAGAACCCGTAGCAGTATTAAAGATTTGGCTGCAAAAAAGCGAAGAACTAATGCAGTACAAAAATCAATTAAAGACGTTTAAAATTAAAGAGCCCTAAAAATGCATAGTGTGTAATATTCTTTAACTTCGTACTTTAGTTTTTTTTTTTACTGTACTGTACTTCATGTTTTGTGCTATATTGTATTCTGTATTGTTTCAGTTTCATTGAAGTGCAGTGCTAAGTAATACACAACAGCTTCAACTGTATTTACCTACTGTACTTGTTTACATACATATTTAATTGAATTCTCAGGGTTTCGGTTGAGTTTCTATAATATTAAACCATAAAAACAGCCCATTTTCGAAAATCCGGATTTTTGATAATCCGGATGAGGTTTGGTCCCAATTAATCCGGATTATCGACGCTCTACTGTATTATATTGTGACAAGGAGCCAAATGAAGTTTCCAGAAGGCGCTAGTGATGAGGATAAAGTGGGTATTCTTGGAAGAGGGAGTTGTGTAGTGGCTCACTCTCTCTCCTTCTATCCCAAGTCATTGCTTCCTCGTCCATCAGAAACAAAGGCTATTGGCTACAACTTGTCAACACACAAATCATCAGGCCACATCTCAAAACGTCCTGCTGTCAATGACATTGTTGTCGCCTTTCATTCATGGATTGTGATGAAAGGGTGAAGAACGTTCTAGAACGATGAGAATCTATATAATGAGTGAATAGCTGAAGAATACTCCCCTATTCTAGTTGACAAGTTCTTATGAGAAGAGTTTCAGAGAGTGCTTGAACAGGTCGAGCCTCTGTGTGTGTGAACTCTGTGTGTTTTGTGTAATAAGTCAGTCAGTCAGTTTTTGAAGATCAAACCTCCATGAGTGTACGTCGTCTGTCTCGGTATTGAGGCAGTGGTCTTTTGTATAATAAGGAGCTAGTGTTTATTTTCCGTGTGTAGTGAGTTTATCAATGAATTGTAATTTGAAGACTCAATCATCGCTTAACATTCATTCTGTCTCTATGGTGAAACAGTTGGATTGTCACTAGGGTGGAAGGTAAATCGATTATAATTCATTCTATAAGGTTACTTTGAAAAGAGAACTGTTAACTGACGAAATTTGATTAAAAGCAGTGCTAATAGATTTGTAATTGTTTAATAGAACTGTAAACCAGAAGAGGACTGTCAACTGTTGAGATTTGATAATGACAATTAGTAGTGTTGAACGATCTGCAATTTGTTATTAGAATTGAGATTTCAAGTAGATTATTAGAGAACTGTTCATTGTAGATTATTTGATTATAATTACTGTTAATTTCTTAGTTGTGTTAGAGTTCTTAATTTGTAATCTTCTGCCATGGTAGTTATCAGATTTAGTTCATTTGTGATCTATTAGTGTTAATCAATAAATCTCAGTCTCGTTTTGTAATATTCATATTTATTGCAAATAAGTCCCAGAACCCACAGTGGAAAACTGTTACAATATAATATATTAAATATAATAATATATATAATATATTAAATATATTATATAAATATGATATACTTATAATATATATTTTTTTAAATAATAATATATTTTTAATCATGTATTTTGTAATTTACTATCCACCCTGGAAATGAGTTATGCAGTTTGTAAATTTAAAAAGTCGATGGAATAAATTCAAATTCAATTAAATTTAAAACCTCGGCCATAAACTAACCTTTTATTATAGGAGCGCCAATCTATGAGAAGAGTTTCAGGTCAACTTTCTTGAACAATGAGTCGTCGTGCGCATGTGCAAAGTATTCGTACGCGTTGCTCCAGGAGAGCGAGTCGGGCGGAAGCGTAATGGAGACCCTCTCACCGTACCAGGTACCCACCTCCCACCCCTCCACGTCCTTCATCAAATCGGCCTCCTCCTCGTAGTTTCGGCGCAGCTGTTTCAGGTATCTGCAATCGAACAGCCAATAACAGCAAAACATAGCTGACAAGGAAATTATTCATTAATTTTCCTACAACTGCTTGTAAAGAACGTAAACTCGTGCTGAAAAAATAGATGTTTACTGAGGAGCAAGCAGTAATCTACTTTACGGCCAATAAGAGAAAACATAGATGAGGAAATTATTTATTAATTTAAAGTAGTTCTTTACGTATTGAAAACTGATTGTAAAATACCTCTTTACTGCTCAATGAGCGATAAAACGTTTTAAGCTCGCCACCTGTTTACTTTACGCTTCTGTTTTGATTTTCAGGCTTGCCAGCTGATAATACAACTAAATTTTTTATCTGTGTAAAGAATGGGTCCGTTTATACAGCATCACTGATCTTGTGATCCAACAATAAGGAGACATCACAGTGATGCCATTTGAAAAGCAGTAACTGCATGCATGCTAAAATCTGTGATGTTACAAGCTTTTTTGTGTTGGAATCCAGAACTGCAGTTGTAGGAAAAATGTTATATGTAATTCGCATATAAAGGTACTTTACTGCTCTTGCAAAATTACTGTGCTCCGCTATGCATCGCACAGTAAGTGTTTTGGCTCAAGCGATTAAGTCATGTTTTATGCTCTTAATACACAAATATTTCCTACAACTGCTCGTAAAGAACTAGGTTATATGCTGAAAACTAATCATAAAACAGCTGTTTACTGAGGAGCAAGCATTAATCTACTTTACGACCAATAAGAGAAAAACATAGATGATCAGGAAATTATTTATTCATTTTCCTACAACTGCTTGTAAAGAACTAGTTTACGTGCTGAAAACTAATCATAAATCAGCTGTTTACTGAGGAGCGAGCAATCAAGTACTTTACGCTCGCCAGTGTAGACAACCTTTCAGTCTAGATTATCGAACCTGAAGTCCAAGATTTATCAAATATTTTACAGTTATGTTTAAATCTGACCCAATCGCACATGATGGAGAAGCTCATTTTATAAATCATATGCTTACTAATCTATGTTTTAATAGAGAATAACTATTTTCCAATTATTTAAAAAATAGTTATTTGGAATAAGATTTTTGAAATGATCATACAAAGGTGCAGATTGTCCAACATACAAAAACCAAAAATCATACAAACGATAATTATCATACAGTTGACAACACTGAAGCCAAGGGCGGATCCAGCAGGGGGGCGCGCCCCCCCCCCCCAGAGGTAGTGTAAAAATATATTTTATGGTTAATGCTAGTGAAAAATGATACACCTTTACATAATTTATACATCTATTAAGTAATCCAACTGATTCGAAATCGTTATTTTTCTTTAACATCCTTTTATAATAATCTAATTTTTTGTATTGGTGATATGGTAGATATCCAAAATTGATAAGACTATTGTAAAATAATATTGTTATTAGCCATATTTATTTTAAAAAATAGACATGATTGTTTTGGCTATTTCTTCATTTGGTGACCCCTCACTAGGGCTGGATTAAATATGCCCGGACTAGGGGTATATAATGCGAGGGGGGGGGGGGGGCGCGAAAAATTTATCCGCAATTTTTCATGGTTTATTAGAAGAAAATTTAAGTTTTGAATTTCAACATCACTAATTTGAATGATTCACTATGCATACTTGTAGGTTGTATGATGTACTGTCTATGTATAACTAACTGTAAGTGTATAATGAGTACTAATGGTTTAATTCTTTTTGCAATGTTAAACACGTTTTAAAAATCGATTAATTTTTATTTATTCATTGTTCATGTAACATCACAGTAGCTATAAGAGAATCAGGTGGATAGATCCTTTCCAGACAAAATAAATTTTCAAATTTTAAGAAGCCTTTAGAGACAACATTTGTCAAAATATGTATGAAATCGATAAAAGTGTGGTATTAGATGGATTATTTTTTTAACAAGAAAGAAACCGACTTCAATAAAATGATACTTGAGAAATTTAAAAAAATAATAATAGCCTATAGAGCAAGCCCAAACTCTCCTTTTAAAAGAATTTTCAAGTATAGTATGTACAGTATCAGAAAAGGTGAGGGATCAAAACGAGCAGAGTATAAATACCTGCATTTAATTGTTTTACTAAAACAATGAGGGCCCGGATCACACTTTGACAATAACGCAAGAGCTTGATGAAATTTGCTTTTACATATAACTTGGGTTGAATTTTCAAAATAGATGAATTCATATCTAGAATCGCTCAAAATGTGGTTTCAGGGGAATTGTTTCATTTTTAAAAAGTTACAGGGAAACCCGTTGCAAGGGAAATTTTTAATTACGATGCCCTATTTGTACGGTAGCCAAACTCAGGAAAGATAAATGATCAACATAAGGGAATGGGAATAGTTTCAAGTAAGCTGGCTCTAATTTTCTTACTAAAACAATAAAGGTCCGGATCACCCATTGACAATGATACGAGAGCTAGATGAAATTTACTTTAACGTGGCCTCCTGGTGTTTTGTGTTTATTATTTTAAAATATACTTAATTTTATGCTTGACTGCTATTAATTCCAAATACATAAATAATGTACCTAAAAGATATCGATGTTAATTACGATTCCTGCATTAAACGTACTTACATTTTTGTGAGTAGTAGCGCAAGCGTTTCAAGACCCGAGTACCATCTTCAGCAAACAGAGAATACATAGGCCTAATCCGTTTCGCTCTGTATACTCTATGTAGTGTACTCTTTACAGCAGTCTCTATTCTCTATTCACTGAGAATAGGAATCAGGTCCTTAAACGCGTCTGATACTACATACTTACAAAAGTTTAGTGCTGGTGTAAAATGCAAGTTCGTTATCGTCATTGACATCAATAGTACCAACAGTTCATATAAGGATGAAAACCACTGAGGAAATTAAAAATATGTATATTATATTCCTTCTTACTCGCTCTACCCCCTTGAATAGAACAATTATTATTGTTTCTTACTTTCAATAAGATTTCAGGTCTGAACACGTGTCAGATCATGATAATTTTCAATTAATTTTGCTATAATACAATAATCATTTTTGTACATAACTAACAGCAATTTTTTCAGTTTAATTGCTTCAAAAAAGTAATCTCTAGGCATTCTCTAAATGTTTTCCTAGGGAGATCCCCTAGACACCTTCCCGTGGGGGGTTATCCATTACCCCCTTAAAAAGATATTTCTAGCATCTAAAATTTTAAAAAATTTCCGGGCGAGTCCCCCAGACCGCCTTTTTGTGCAGGGTATTCCATACCCCCCCCCCCCCCTACAAAATAAAGTTTAGGGTGCGCCCCCCCCTTACAAAAATCCTGGATCCGCCCCTGACTGAAGCTTGCCAGCTGATTATTGCCAGATGAATTTTTCATAACCTCAACAATGGAGCATTGTGTATAGAAATGATAATATCAACAATTATTGAATGAAAATCCAAAACTACAGAAGTAGGATAAATGTTGTTAAGTAATTCGAGTGTAAAGCTTTTTCATCACTCGAAAAATTACCGCACTCCACTAAGCGTCATGCGTTAGCTGTCTAGCTCAAATGATAGTCCTCTTTATGCTCTTAGTACGAAATAACTATTGGTTCGATTCTTGGAGAGTTGAGGAAAAGTCTTGCAGCATAAAACTAATCTTTGGTCGGTACTATGTCTACTTATCAGTGTTATAGACTTTCCCGTTTATTGTGACATGGTAAGAACATGTAGTGTGCAGAGGTAGTTAGCTGCAGATACGAGCCCCGACACATCAGCTACTGGTCTTATTGAAATCAAGAGAGAGAGAGAGAGGGGAAGAGAGAGAGAGAGCACGACAGGGGAAGAGAGAGCAAGAGAGAGAGATTGTGGTGAAGAGGGGAAGGGGTTTGGATGGATGGTGACAGGGGGGGTGAAGGTCAAACAAAGGTCAAGGTTGTGCTGAATCTGTCAATTTTATACTACTTCGTGCCGATCGGCGCCCATCCGTCTGTGCTCTAGCACTTGAGAAAAGATTCTAGACTCTTAAAATTTGGTATATTTTGATATTTTTCATATTTATTTATTCTCAAAATAAGACACTTTACAATATTGCGAGATGAGAAAATCCATATTACATATTCATACATAATTAAGAGATCGCTCGATTCGAGTCATTGGAAATGTATTGTAAGGTAGCCAAAATATTATTTTAATAAAGCAACGATCGATAGATGAGAAACGCCCGTATGGACCTCGTGGGTCTGTAGGTTGAATAAAAAATAATTATGATGTAAGACAGATTTCCACTATAGGCTCTAGGCTAGTCTTGGCAAGTGAAAATCAAACCACTAGACAGCTGATGCTGTTAACATTTAAAAATCAAAACATTGGACATTACAAAGGCTGATGCTTAGCCCAATTACCTACTTTATTTTTACAGTGCAAGCGTTGACTTTTTCATTTTTGATTGTGTTTTTTCTCAAATTATAGCACATCGTCAAATTGAAAAAAAAACAGAGATAAAATATTGAGGCATGATATAAGAGATCTGTTGAACAAGAAGAATAAACAAAACTCTTTTTCAAGAACTGTCAATGAGCATATTTTGTGAATTGGAAAGCATATGATGTTTACAGAAACGAAAGCACTTGAATGGCAAGGTTAGTGGAGAGGTTAGTATGCACCTTGGCTGCTGAATGGTGCATGTCTATCATCACAACTGATGATAATAATAATAATTATTATTATTATTATTTAATTCGGCAGGTTCTTGGATACTCCGTTGTATCGGTTTATTATTGTTTAGCATTGCGCTAGGTCTTCTATGTTTACCTACACCGTCAACTATCGCTCCCTCCCACTCTCACTTTAGGGTTGAGTGTAAGAGAGGACCAGGAGTCCTAACTTCACCCTTAATGAAGGCAATTAATCAAATCAATCAATCACTTTCACTCTCTCTCTCTTTCCTTTACCCTAGCCGGCTGGCAATTCACTGTCACTCCTCTTTTCCCAATCTTTCCATAGACTTCCAGCTACTTATTGTTTTCTATTGGGTAATCCCTGTCAGCTACTAAATGCTCTCGATTGTTCCAGATTATTGTAGGCTAGATCTCAATTGTTTGTAACCCGCAACCGCCTCTAAAAATGCAGGGCTGGGATTGTTAATGACTTCAACTGCGACAACAGCTTTTAAAACTGAACCAATGTTTTTTCTTTTCTTGAAAATATATATGTATGTATATGTGTATTATATTATATACTTTTTAGTTTATTATTTTTCACGTGTGTATATATATGTATGTGTAAATTGTTTCTTTCTTTTTGGCAATAAATGAATTGAATTGAATGGTTTTCAATTAACTCCCGGTAACTGGCACAGCGCAGTGCAGCACAACTTCCAATGGCTGGGCATTATTTATTGACAACCATTAGTTCGATTTAAAAAGCGTTGTGTTGTTGCACAGCACCACACATCTTAACACAGCTTTCAGTGGTGTTCACTACAAATGATTTGTTAAAATTCGACACAGATAAAAGGGGTTTTATGGCTTTTCCCTCCAGATATTATTGGTCAAACATTGAGTCTGGAAAGCGTGGCTGTTCTTAAGTATTAATAGATCCGCATCTGAGGCGAAACATACATTTTGACAAACTGTATAAGAGTTTCAAGAAACTCATATAAATTCTAAAAAATCGGCAAATTGGAACTCCACCCAAAATTGATGGTCCACCAAACAGCGAGATGGAACTACGTGTAATGTCTCCCCACCAGTTACAGCTATAATCTTATTATTCTTGTAATTATTATTATTATTATTGAAACTTTATAACAAATCAAAACTCATTTATTTTGCATATGCACAATCTATATTCCAGTATAAAAAGTTTGGGGTGAAGCTGTCGCAATTATTTCAATAACCTTTTCTCGATACAAAAGCATCTGTTGAGAGTCAAGTCTTTAGCATTTTACACAAGTAGAAGTTTATTTACTGAATAAAATTTACTGTCTATGCGGCCATGGGTTCGATTCCCATTCCACCTAGGATATTTTCTTTCATCATTCACCTTATTACCGACGCACAAGTCATGTGGCCATCATCAGCAAAAAAAAAACCTTAGCAATTCCTATTTGACCTGTGCAAATTTTGCAGAAAAATGCATGTCTGTTCAAGGCCTCATAGGAGGCCCACTTGACATTACCATCTACAATATGAATTGAAATACAGTAATGATAGAGTGCATCATTACAATATAATATCACCATTAACAATAATACAGGAACAATGCGATGGAGAAGAAGCAGTTGAAAAATAAGGCCGGGTTCACAAGAGCGCGATTGTAGCCAAAGCAATTATCGAGAGTTGCGCGATTCTAGTAGAGCACAGGATCAGATTGTGCAGTTCCCACGAGCTACATTTCGCTGCGATGTAGCCGACCTGTAGCCGATTCTGTAGCCAAGGTCATTACCGTTTTTAATTAACTCAGCTAGCAACAAAAAACATGAAATTTTGGATTTTTAAAATCCTAGCGTACTCTGCTCACGGTCGTGAATACGTAGGAACTTGAGTTTTTTTTCTAGCATGAATAATAACATTTTTATAGAATATTTGTTTGAACTGCCGTTTGAAGTTGCCGTTATACCAAGTGATCCGTGAAGGTCGATCTATTTTATAGCATAAACACGTTAATTTTAGAGACAGGAAAAAAATGAAAGTTGGTTTGGATTAAGGAGGCTGAGAACAGTAGCATGGGACCAGTGGCGTAGCCAGGGGCCCAGCCCCCCCCCCCCCCCCCGAAATTTCAAAAATAAAAAATTCTCAAATAACTAATAGATAAGGACTTATTAAAGCCGTATTATTGTTTTGTTGTATTATAACGAACAGATTACAGAAACCCTGTTTGTGTAATGGAATATAGCTACAGTTATAGTCAGATTAATGTATTTTTCAAATTTTTCCTCAATATTTACTCATATAGAAACTTGTTAGGTGCTCAAATGGATAATTTTGATTTAAAATGAGCTACGAAATCGAATAAAACATGTTAGAAAACTGTGACTACCATAATTGTTTATTACATTAAATAAAATGCAATTTTCAAGTTTGAAGTGGATTAACTTTGTTAATTATTGATAAATCACCTTTTAGAATAAACTCATCTTGTAGAAAATTTAGTTTTGAAGTTAAAATTCAGTATAACCCACTAGCCTGAACGCACCCAAAGTTCATAAAATCGGGATTTTATAAATGAAAACACACAAATAAATGCAAGTTCTATGCAAGCGTGTAAAATCAGTGTGCTATGATAAAAAAAATTCCGATTTCATGAACTTTGGGTTGGGTGCGTTTTAGGCTAATGACATAAATTATATGAAACTTATAATAATTTGTATTAATTTTGAGATTCAGTACATAAGTTAAGTATGATTAGTTCCAATTCAAGGGTTTTGACTCAAAATAGTCACAGATATCGGTATATCAAACTTTATCATTTCAAACCTGGTCACCTAGGTTCTTGGGTAGTAATTTTTCAAAACTTTCTTTTGAACTTTAGAGCCTAACAAGTTGTCTAGATTAGCTTTTCACAACACTAAATTTAAAAAAAATTTACACATACACAGTTACAATACAAGGCATGGTAGTAGATTGGCAAGTAGCTCCCATAGAACTCAGCTTTTTGAGAGCTCTCTGACCTATGCTGGTCCGAAGGTCTTTAACCAGCTTCCCAGTAGTTTACAAAAATTAAAAGAATTGATAATTTTTAGGAAGGAACTTAAAAAATGACTTAGAGAGGGCATTCTATTCAATGAATGAATTTTTAGAATAGACTCAAAATATTTATGTTCAACGTTTGTATACAGGCCAAAATGACTTTTTGAAACTTTCGTTTTTTAATATTAGTGTAATAAGTATTATACTTAGCCTATTCTTGACTTTTCCCCAGTCTGGCAATCAGATGTTTGGGATGTTAGATGATAATAATAATAATGATGATCAATAGCCTACTTACTCTCTATCACGTTCAGCATGTATCAAAGGCGAGATCGCCAACATGGAACTTCGTTCTTCAATCAACTTTTTGTTGTAATTAGACAAGTTCCGCTTAACCATGTACGTGCCGTAACAAATTCCTGCAAGGTACAGCGCGGCCATTGCTTTTGCTAAAAACGAAAATACATCAATAAAAACAAATTTTAAAATGAAAAAGAAGCCGACTTCAATAAAATAATACTCAAAAATAAAATATTCATCTACTAAAAAGTTTAAAATGGAGTATTCTTTTTTTTTTTTTTTTTTTTTTTTTTTGTAGATTACGTCTTGGAGACTCCAGTTAAGGAGTATAAGACAAGTCAGATCAACAATATTATACACTAGATACCATAATTACTTCAATTAGTTGAGGTGAGGCTTAATTTTCATGTGAAAGGAACTCTTGTACACTATAAAAAGCTTTATCAACTAAATATTTCTTCAATTGATTTTTAAATATTTCTATATTTTCAAGACTCTTCAAAAACTGCGGTAGCTTGTTGTAGAATTTCCTACCAATATAACTAGGTTTTTGTTTGAATAGGCTACTATTGTGACTCACCAAGTGATAATCTCCTCGGCTTCTTGTATTATAATCATGTACATCAAGATTTTGGTTAATATCATTCGTTTTTACATATAGAGTAGCTTCATACACATATAAGCAGGGTACAGTTAGGAGACCAAGTCTCTTGAACAACGGCCTACATGAATCTAATCTATTTACTCTTTCTATACACCTAACCGCTTTCTTTTGGATCTTAAACACCCTATCAAGATTTTGTTTTGATGAATTACCCCATACTAAGATAGCATACCTAATATGTGACAGTAAGAGCCCATGGTAAGCTGTAAAAAGTAACTTTTTGTCATTCAATCTAGCGAGCTGTCGCAGGACAAATACCCCAGATGAAATTTTACTACATATTTTCTCAATGTATGGAGTCCAGGTCAATCGTCTATCCAACGTAACTCCTAGAAATGCAATTTCTTCTTCCTGGTCTAATTGATTATCGTTTACAAACACGTTTATAGCCCTATCTTCATTTAAATTATGTTTGTTTTTGAATTGAAGGTATTGGCATTTTTTACTATTTATAGTTAATTTCAACTGGTTTAAAAATTGGACAATGGACTGCACACCTATATGGGCACTTATTTCTAAATGATCTAGAATGGAATTGCTGAAAATGAGTGATGTATCATCAGCAAATAAGAGGGCTCTACCACTAATTAATTCTTTAGGTAAACGGTTGACATATAACAAAAAAAGCAATGGACCTAGTATTGACCCCTGAGGCACTCCAGCTTGCACCTCTAATTTATTAGATTTATTTTTTACTATACTATTACCAACTACTGTAGTTAGTTCTACACATTGTTTTCTCCCAATAAGATATGATTCAAACCATTTCAGTTCAACCCCATTTACACCTACATTTTGCAGTATTTCCAATAAAGTTCTATGATTAACACAATCAAATGCCTTTGACAGATCTAAGAAGATTGCAGTAGCTTTATCACCTGAATCTAATATATCTATTAGTTTTTCAACTAGAGAAACTATGGCTGTTTTTGTTGATCTCCCTTTCTGGAAGCCATGCTGTTCATCACAGATAAAGTTAGCTTCTTGAAGGTGCAGAAGTAACCTACTTAGATCTACTCTTTCAAAAATTTTACTTATTACATTTAAAATACTAATGGGCCTATAGTTTTCTACCTTTTCTCTATCGCCACTTTTGAAGATTGGCAAGATCTTCCCCTCTTTTAAATTATCTGGAAAAACACCTTGTTCTAATGAATGATTGATCAGATGAATCAAAGGGTCTAACAATTGATCTTTACATTCTTTCAGAATTTTACTGGATACCCCATCCATTCCTACAGTTTTTTTATTATTTAAACTATCAATGATATTTGACAACTCGTCTTGGCATACTGGGTGGAATTTTAATTCGTTCTGAATCCCCTCAGTATTCCTCATGTTCACTTTACACTGATTTTTTTTTAAATTTAATATAAGCAAAGATGCTTGATGGTTCGTCTATGATATAAGTAATCTTTAGAAGTTGGCGCTAAATTTGTTATAAACACCTCAAATATTACATAAAACTTTTTATGAATTCATAAAATATTTGGCGCCGACTTCAAAAGATTATTTTTATTAAATTTAAGAATTTTTCAGTTTAAAGTGAATAATTCATTTTAAACTTTTTAGTAAGTATTTAATTTTTGAGTATCATTTTATTAGTCGATTAGCTAATTAATCCGATCAATATAAAATATAAATCATAGTAACTAAAAATATATCTCTAACTACCGGTACATAAAAGTCAATAACCTAAGTACAACTCTTTATTGAACGTAGAATATTCTATTTAGCAAAATTACAACAGCGAAATGCTTCATAAAGTGAAATGGTCCATCCAGAGTATACCTACACTAAACAATTAATAACGATATTTTTTATTTTTTTAAATTAACGATTTAAAAAAAAAATATTTAAACTTATCCCTACGATTCTCAAATATAAACTGAATTATTTACACTGAATGTTTTATTTAGCAACTCATACTTGCGCACAGGATTGTTCGTTGCAGGTATAATGGATTCTTTGAAATGTTCTAAATTATTTTGTTTGTACGGTATATGTCAAAAGAGAATCTGAATAAATTTTGATTTGATTTGATCTTGGAAAAAAAACACTGTTCATATAAACAGACATATTATAATTTATTATATTCTACTTATTCTTAAATCAAATTGACATGTGTGTTATTAAATGCCTCTAATCAGCCAGGGCTATCAGAAAAATTGTGATACCTTTCAATTTGTATCGTTCACCTGATTGCCCAAAACGGGACATTACCATCAATCAATCAAATTCTTTATTGCAAAATTCAATATGAATTGTGTCAGATAGATTATCAAATACATTATTGAACATGATTAGACCTGTTATTACAGAGCAATGGTAAATATTATAAAAATAGACAACTTCGCCTATACAGTCTAAATTTCTTAAGTATCGACAAAAGTATGTTTTTCTTTGTAGTTTATCAAATGCCGTCTTTGTGGCAAGCATAAAACTCATTAATAGAGTAAGGGCTCATCTCTATCAGACAACTTGAGAGATAGGCTAAACCAAGATTGGAAGAATTTGAAACACCGATACATTGTAACCTTAAATGCACGTCAAATCAGATAAGTTAAGACTACATAATTATAACAAGCCCTCAAATTAGCAAAATTATGCAGCCCATCAAACATTTGAGCATCAATCTTTAGATCAAAGATCAATCAGATTTATGGCAATCGTAACCTTCAATTGTCAAGTTTTTGAATTTTGCTAATTAAATTATTTCAATAAACCTTCAGTAGCTGAAAATATTTATTACTATTTCAACTGATCCATTGGCATTGCTATGAAGACTTTTGAGAGGTCATTGAGATTTAGGATGAAGCCCACATTAAAATTGAAACTTTACTGTTATTTCTAAATCATATTCATCAAAAGGCTAAACCCATTACCTAATATACTAATAGTTTGAGTTCCTCATCTTCTCTGGCTTCAGAACTCTATACTCTAAGTAACCTGTCCGGATTTAAACCGAACGGAAAATAAAATTCTAAAACGTAAAATTCTCACCTGGAAGAAATGATTTTGCAGGTTTTCTCGCGAAATTCAAAGGTTGATAACCTTCTGGGGGAGGTAGTTCTTGCATTTTTGAAGCAGCCATTTTTCTCAAACTACCTCCTAACTTATAAGAAAATTAAACAACAAGCAATAGAAATTTTTCTTGATTCTTAAAAATGATCCCTGGGCAAACCTCAGGATCTCAGATTCTCAGCCATACACCCGTCAACCGTGAAAAAGGTTGGTTTTCATAGGTCGTTGAGTAGATGTAGATAGAGTGGCCACTTGAGGTCACCAAGCGGTCGATGTGTAATGGAAAACTTAAATCGTTATCAGAAAATCAAAGTAAGTTATTGCTTATCAATACTATATAATAATAATTTTAATGAAACTTTTCTAATCTATCCCATTTCTGACATTGAAAACATGTGCTCAATTCGACTATTCTGTCAGCTGTTTCTGATTCATGTGCAAAGTTCAAGCACCTTCCACTTTCCACTCGCAAAGACTAGATAAAGTTGAGGTTATGTTGAGATAATTATCCTTATCTACTAATTTCTCTCCAATTACTTCTTATTTGGCAATTTTCACTCGTAATCTAGAATCTACTTGAAGATGGGTGTCGAGAACAACAATCAATCCGAAGACCAGCAAGCCAAGTCCAAAAAACAGCAGAAAAAAGAAGCTAAAGATGCACTGAAAGCAGCAAAAAAAGAAGAAAGAAAATCAACAGCAGATGCTTCAATCGTCGAAGAAAAAGATGTCTCCACAGGAAAATACGGTAATTTATATTTCACAGATAGTGTAGTAGGAGCTGAGAGCTATGTCGATGTGAAAAACCTTATTCCCGAACTGAAAGACAAAACTGTAAGAGTGAGGGGGAGACTCCACACAAGCCGAGCCAAAGGTAAACAGTGTTTCATAGTTATCAGACAACAATTTCACACTGTACAAGGACTATGTGCTGTCAATGATTCAGTCAGTAAGCAGATGGTGAAATTCGTGTCAAACATCACCAAAGAGTCCATAATTGATGTTCTAGCTTCTGTTGTATCAGTGAAAGCAAAAATTGAATCATGCACTCAGAAAGAAGTCGAACTCCATATTTTAGAGGTATGTGTTGTGAGTGCGGCCAAAAGCCAACTTCCTCTGTTGATTGAGGATGCATCTCGTCCTGTGAAGGATGAAAATGAGGAAGAAGAAGAAGAAAAGGAAGGGCTGAATATTCGTGTGAGCCAGGATACAAGACTTGACAATCGTGTCCTTGACTTGCGTACACCTGCAAACCAGGCTATTTTTCGTTTGGAAGCGGGAGTTTGTAGATTATTTCGTGATGTTTTAACTGAGAAAGGATTCGTTGAAATACATACACCCAAGATTATTGGAGCAGCTAGTGAAGGAGGTGCCAACGTGTTTACTGTTTCATACTTCAAAGGATCAGCATACTTGGCGCAAAGTCCTCAACTTTACAAACAAATGGCGATAGCAGCTGATTTTGATAAAGTTTTTACTGTTGGAGCCGTTTTCAGGGCTGAAGACAGCAACACACATCGACATTTGACTGAATTTGTTGGACTGGATTTAGAAATGTCTTTCAAACGTGATTACCACGAGGTTCTGGATACAATTTGTGGAATGTTTACAGCATTGTTTAAAGGATTGAGAGACGAATATGCTAGTGAGATATCAGCTGTAGGTCGTCAATACCCTGTGGAGCCTTTCAGGTTTTTGGAGCCATCTTTGAAACTTGAATACCCGACTGCAATTAGCATGCTGCGCCAAGCTGGAGTTGAGATAGGTGATGAAGAAGATCTAAGTACACCAAATGAGAAACTGCTAGGAAGGTTGGTGAAAGCAAAATATGATACCGATTTCTATGTTCTGGATAAGTTCCCACTGGCTGTTCGGCCTTTCTACACCATGCCTGATCCTACTAACAGCAAATATTCAAATTCTTATGATGTTTTCATGCGTGGCGAAGAAATTATGTCAGGGGCTCAACGTATTCATGATGCTGAATTCCTTACAAAACGAGCAACAGAACATGGAATTGATTTGGAGAAGATTAAGGCCTATGTGGATGCTTTTAGATTTGGTTGTCCCCCACATGCTGGCGGAGGAATCGGTCTGGAACGTGTAGTGATGCTCTATCTGGGACTTGATAATATCAGGAAGACGTCAATGTTCCCAAGAGACCCCAAAAGACTTGCACCTTGAATAGAAAACTTTATACAGAATGTAAAACTTGATGCAGAGTGCCACAATGCTTAAATCAATAAATAATTATTTAAATTTCAAGTCTTCCAGTAATTAATTGTTAGGGTCTCCTTGACAAAGTACAATAGTTCCACATGTTTTTTACACTTGTCATGTGAATCTTGCTATGCAGAACCAATTAGTGAGTCGCAGACGTGTTTCGAACTCTGTCAGTACTGAATTATATTCAAATTGCAAAACTTCAATATCTTCCAATAAACCCAAGCGCAGAAGATGAAGTACATATAGTTCGAAACGCGTCCGCGAGTTATCAAAATTAATTTTGCATAGCAAGATTACCTACTGCAAGTTTTCAAATGACCAGTTTATACTAAAGATCTTGATTTTTTTAATGACCAATAGACATAAAATATTGAAACTATCATAAAACTTTTTGTGCAGCAGATGATCTTATACAATGGTTGCGTTCATGGGAGCCGCACAGCTTACCGGTCCACCAGGAACTGAGGCGTCTGATTGATCTTGAAAACAACCATTGACTTTTATATTTTTATTCACAACTAAGTTTATAATAAATTAATTACTATATTTGACAGTACAATTTGATTGAGACTGAAAATAGGGGAGTGATAGCCGCGAGCCGTAGCAGGTATCTGTTCAATTAGATAGAGATGAGCTGCGTTCTCGTAGGTCCTGTTTGTAACGGTGACCGATTAGATTGGCCAGCAAAAAATACACTGTTCTCTGCTGTAAAATCACTTCCCGGTGGTTCGGAACCCACATAAAACTGTAGGTCCAACTCATCAATCACCATCATCTAACTCATTACCCACGCACAGGTCTCAGACCTATGTGGGCTTCATCCTCAGGGAAAAAAAGAGAAAAAATTGTGTAACTGCCAAAACTAGTATCTCGTTTTTTATAATAAATGAGGTTGAAACAGCCCAATAGAATACAGTATCAATGTTTGATAAATGTTTGTTGATATCTTACACCGGGGACACAGCGATTTTGTCCGCCACGGATTATTGCCGTCGCTGTCGTACCCCTTCGCAGCCGCCCACTGCCACTACTTCGCCATAATTTTTCCGCCTCCGCCGAAACAGTGACAAAATGCAAGTGTACACACGCATCGGTTTATCTGCCGTTCAATTGACATTTCACTACATTGTTGCCTGCTAGGTGTAGAGCTATTAATTTGTGAACAAAATACCGAATGACGCTGAACTGCGTTTAGGGACATTTTACCGTCATGTGTGTACACAACGGTTTGTCCATGGCTGGCGACGGCAGATAATTCGTGGCGGACAAAACCACCGTGTGTCCCCGACGTTACAATCAACTTGATTTTAGGTCTTCTTGACATTTGGTCACATTTTCAAACTTTTTTTGGGGTTGGCGGGACATTTCCGCTACAAGATATGTACTGTATATAATTTTATATTGATAAAAAATTATTGAAACATATCAGAGACTAAAATGGTTTATTAATTTGTATTCTAATCAAAAGTTTAGTTTCTTAGCAGTTTTTAAAAAATGTTTTAATGTTTTTTGAATTTGAAATATTATTATTAAGTGAAAAAATTCGATTGTAATATCTGATTTCATATAAAATTATACAATCTTTTATATTTACTTGTAGTAGAGACATCTTGTTCCCAAAAAAACGTAAAAATTACAACCATACTTTTCTAGAAAAGTCGATGAAAAATAAAAACTGCTTGAAAATCTATCAAACAGTCTCAAGTAAATAGCTAATAATATAATCACAAACATAGAGCCAAAATTGGATCATTTCTGTCACAATGTTATTATATGAATGACAGAATTGAGACTGAAGCAGAAATGTAGCACTCTACAGGCAAGTACAGTGTAGCATCCTACTATACTCGATGATAATCAACATCACAAACACATGCTTTGGAACGGTGTGTGGCAGATTGAAACAGCGTAGTACCATCATTCCACAGCAAGGGTTTGGTGGTATCCTCCTATTAGATGCTCCGCTGTGCAAGCACCCTTAGGAATGTTATTATTATTATTATTACTCCCTAATAATCAACATCGCAAAATCAAGTATCACGAACATGCTGTGGAATGGTGTTTGACAGATGGCAGCATGAATAACATGAGTTTGATTTTGCGATGGTGATTATCATCGAGTACAGATCGTTTCACGGTGCGTGGCGTCTCAATGGAGCATGCGCGCTGAGCGCTTTCTCCCACTACTGTACCTGCTGCCTCGCAGTACAGTCAAGTTCAAATATTCCCTAAGTCCGCTAACGCTAAAAAGTTCAGCAGTGAGTGTATTTGACGCGACTGTACTTTACGGCTGGAGGGGAATCGTGGTGGGAAAGACTTTCTGTCTCTCTCGCACTGCCTCCCCTGCCACCAGCGAGACACCATGCACTTTGTATCAGATAATTGCTCAGTGGCGAGCTCTTTTGTAGAACATGATGGGTAAGATTAGTAGAAAAGATTTTATTAGTCGCCTAATATTATGAAATAAATCGAAACAATTCAACATGTTCAATTAAATATAATGTTATAAACAAAATATGTACGTACGATTCATACATAGAACAATTATCATATCAGCTAACACGATCAGCAAACATACAATATTTATTTTAATTCTGTTCGAGAATGTTTAGAAGAGAATGTTACAAAAATATAAAAGAGAAACTTTCAATTAATAAAAATAGGTCACTAGGTTTGTTCGTATAGTGAATACTATAAAAAATGCCCATAGAGCATTTAAACAAAATTATTAATAGGAATACGTCACAAATGTATTATAAATTGCTTTAACTGAAAGAAAAAACATTCACTTCTCATAACGATTACAAAATAATCTCAAATAGGTCAGTATCTTCATTATTACACATTTATTCATTTTATTTTTATAAAATATTCACAAAATAAGTTCAGCCCAGTCGATGAAATACAACATTTTCTTTTTTATATTTACCGCATATATATATTTATAAAAATACATATCACCAATTATTATTATTATGACTTCGATATAAAATATAACAATATTCATAACATTTTAATAATGTTCACATAGTAATAATTTAATAGATTTTAATCAAGGAAACAACGTAAAAGGTAATTCAATAATATTAATAATTTTCACATTCTGCTTTGAATAATAATATAAATCAATTATTTACAACGATTACAAAAAATAATAACGAAATCTAAAATTGAAAATTTACACAGCTTAACATAACATTAACTAAAATTATTTCTTGAGATAACAGCAAATATTATGTTTTTTATACAACAGTAATACATATAAAACATTTTATGATCTTATAATACAACAAGCTCGAGTAGTCTCAGGGGTAGGAGCGTTCTAATTTCAACTGGAGATGGGTAGTTCGTAAACGAACTAATCGTTCTATGAGGAAAAATGATTGAAAAAAAAATTTAGATACACGCAGAAAAGTCAGCATTTTCTTAGCGAGCATTGCCAATTGTGAACTAGTTCACTAATACAAAATAGAACTAGCTCATGAAAGTGAACTAGTTCAGGAAAATGAACGACTATGTCCATCTCTAGTTTAATCTATTTCACTATAACTACTAAACTACAGCAAGACAGATATAAACAGGTTATTCCAGTAATTGAATATTTTATTTTCATCGTAACACTAATCAGATTTAATTATTATGATGCTTTCTATTGAACTTGATTTCTGGACGAATTGAGAGATATTACACAAATCTAGTAAAGAATTTGGAGAAAAAATACGTTAACGATACCACTAATGCTAACCCGAACATTCTATGCATCTGCCTACTCTGAATTCGAGATGCTATAGAACAGGCAGATGCATAGCGTTCAGGTTAGCAAAACCATTATCGTAGTTTTGTTCAAACTCTGTGCTGGCCTATAGTAATTGTGATCACCTAATAGAGAGCTGATTTCAATGGAGAAATTATTTGACAAATTTAAAATTAATAATATTATTAACATATGCAAATAAAATTTTCAGACTATGGAAAGAAATCTGTTTATTTTTAAGGGGGCCTTGAGTAGCGACCAAGAAGTAATGAGGGTGCATAGAATTGCAATGCTTAAGTGTCCGCGATTCCACACACCCACTCAGTTTGGTGACCGCTACTGAAGTATTACAAGTTGAATATGATAATGTATAACAAATTATACAAGTTGAGTTCAAATAGTGGAAATAAGTTATTCAAATACACAACTTTTTACTGAACAGTAAGTTGTAATGATAGACAACAATAGAATGAAATGGGTCCAAAATGTTTACACTTTTTGATAGTGAACTTAAAACAAAATGACATAGAAATAAATAAAATTAAACAAATTTTATGCTTTATAATACTTTTTAGTTAATGTTTATTCAATTAAATTAACTTATATACTGTCTACATAGAACTGTCTGAACAATAATCTATTACATATTTTCTGATAATGAGTTGCATAAAAGATCTTTGAATTTGTTGCATCCCTCTTAAATATTTAGCCTATTGTATCACAAAATAATGTAAAATCATGTTTTAGATGAAATAAATTTACGATTCGTGGCAAATGAAATTAGAAATTAATTATGATTTATAATAAAGATGTTCATTTTTTGCGAAAACTACAATGGAATGAATGTTAAGATGCAACAGGCTTTAAGCCAAACACTGCTTTCTTTACATATTCTGACTACAAAATTCAAATATTTGAAGTTTGTCACACGGAAAATTTAGTCAGGAAATAGCTACTTGTGTAACTAGAGTGCAAAATAGCGTTTTTCTGCATCGAGAGAAACAGTTTTTTTCACGAGCCAAAGGCGAGTGAAAAAAGTTTCTCGAGTGCAGAAACAATACTTTGCACTCGTATTACACATTAAATTTTTCCTACAGTAATGTATAAAATAATTCAAACAGAACAAAACAGGGCATACATAACCTGAAAATTCCTCACATAACCTATCTTTGAATCAAATCGATTTCATCATCAACAACTACAACTGAACTAACTATTCACAGCTGAAGCAGAGTAGCCAACCTATTTTTGAATGCAGAATAGGGAACCTGCGTATTACATGCTCACTATTTTGTGTTGTTAGGTTGCAAATTTGGAGTGTGGAATAGTATATTACGTTACAAATGCGGGAAATGGTGTTTAACATACAAGTATGATAAGTTAATGCACGAGACGAAGTTGAGTGCGGTATTATCATACGAGTATGGTAAACATCTTCCCGGACGAGTTACGTATGATATTTTTCGTCATACAAGTCTAAAATAGCAGATAAGTTGAAATAAGAAACTATAAATCATTGTTATACAAACATAACCTCAATACACCAACTCAAGGTGAAATGTGGCAATAATGGTTCTAGATCAGCTGATCTAGCTTTCGACCAAATGGTTTTTCAGTGAAGTGGTAGCCACAACCAACCATAGAGTGCGGTAATAATCATTTGATGATTTTTACCACACAGTGTACGGTAATAATCATCAAATTACATCAGCTGTTTTTGATTTCTGTAAACAGCTGTTTACCACATTGATTGCTTGACTGGTAAACTGTCCATAACCTACAAGTATGACAAAAAAGTACATTCCCGCACTGCAATTTACTTTCCCGCACTGGTGCAGGAATAGACTATTTTGCATGCTACAGTTAGTGCAAAAATAGGCATTTTTTCGGGTCACTGTAGGAAAAATAACTTGTTCTTTTTATATTCACTATCAATAGATTTAAACATTTTTGGATCCCTCTGTAGATATGACAGTCAATATCTCTTATCTAAAATAATTAGAGTTGAAAAAACAAAAAAATAATGACGAACAATTATGTGTGACATGGTCAAATTTGAGAGCAGATTTAACATTGATATTTTTTGATCGTTTGGCAAATAAATTAAACAATAATTTTATGTACAAGCAAAGCAGTCAATGAGAACATGGCATAGTAAAAATGCAAAGTATTTCAACAAAATAAATAATATAAAATTTCGTTGTAATAAAATTTATCTAACTATTTGAAATCTTACTTTTTTACAAAATAAATTAGCAGGTTTTGAACAGAATCTTTTCATTGTACACACAGTTGAAGCAGTGGAGCCTGGATTTCCTAGAACGCGAATTTGGACTAAATGGACAGCGGACAGGGCTGCACACACTACAATAATTGAAACTTTTAGTTTGCCCAACAAAACCAAAAGCATCAATTTTAGTGTATCCGGTCCTGTGTGCTGTCCATTTAGAACAGATATACGTGTTTCCTACAACACAAGCCTTCCTTGATTTTACCAGATTAGGTATCACATATTCCATTAATTGAAAAACAACCTTGATAAAAAAATATTTTTTGTCAACACTGTTTTGTTTAAATGTTTATCTCTTGTAACCTATGCTTCAAAACCTGCTAATCGTTCACCAAAAATAACCCATAATAAATATTATTCACTCAACATTGAAAAAAATATAGAAATGCTAATCCAGTAGCTAATCAAGTATCTACCACGAATTAATCACAATTTTGAAACATCAAATTCAACCATAGTAGTGTATAATAACTATAATTAATATGCAACAGTCGGCTATATACGAACAATTGAGACATTGTAATCAACTAGACAAAAAATAAGAAAAATACTACTCAATAATAGGAACCACCCCATTAGTAAAAAATCGTAGAAATTTCAACTTTTTCACAACTAGAAACAATATCTAAATTTTCAATGATTTGAAAGATTTAACAAAATTATGTAAACTTTTTGAAAGTTGAAAAAAGACAAAATGGAATATTTGAAAGACCATACTTTTGATTTTTGAAAAATTGAGTTCCCAGATAGGAAGGAAATTAATACATTAAGGTCCATCCATACATGCATCGTAACGTAACTGTGTCTTGTAAACCACTACATAGCACATAACATTGTAGCACAGTTCCTTAAAAGCACACCATAAATACAATGACAGTATGTTATGCAACGGCATGATATTAGGGGTCAATTTATTATGGTGATTTTATGTGACAGCCCAATGTTATGACACTATTTGTTATTGATTGATGTTAAGTTACGTTGCACATGTCTGGAGTGGCCTTAATTTGTTGGCACATAACTGATCGCATCTTAATGCACATAGTAGTAGGATAGTGAATCTACAATAGATGAAAAAATATCACAAGTTTAAAAATATTTGAGAAGAAATAGAGAGTAAAATGCAGAGAACCTCTCTCTCTGCAAGAACAAAAACAAAAAACCGACCTAACTATCAAAAAATCGTACAAAATCTTTTAAAAAATACATTTCCACGAAAATGCACATCAGTCTTAGAAAATTAACACGCTTGTTCGAAGTTTTTTTTGTTTGATGGCATACACATATTTTAAATACCTTCTAGTAGATAGATTTTACAAAATATACAAATAACAGACATCACATCAATAGTAATATATTTTATACATCGAGAATACAAGTCTTTAGACCAATAACAAATAATAGAATACCCATTACTTTTTACAGCACAAGATACATCAACTAGTATAAGATTGTTCATCATAATCTATCCGAAATAAACAATAAAAATAATATTATAAATATTTACAAAAATAATATAATAAAATAATACACATTGATATGTTAATAAAAATGCTCCCTCTATGAGAGACAATTAATAAATTTTACAAAAATACAACAATTATTTTTATTAGTTTATCGCGGTCGTAAGTGGTTTTTTTGTAAACCCGGAAAAATATCGCATTTTTCATTACTCGGTTTCCAACTAGGAAAAACGGACAGTGATCAGGGCCGGAGTAAACAACAATCGATGATTTCTACATGGGTTTCTATACCAGAAGTATCAATTTGTAGTGTATTCCGACCCTGTCCACTGTTTTGTCCGAATACGCGTAGTTGGAAACCGAGGCCCATCCAAACGGAGACAATTATTGAGGTATAGCACTTGCCTAGAGCAATCTAGATTCGTATAAACAGAGACTAGACTGGTCTATAAGAGCGCTCTATCGCCAAGTGTCTCCCTGTGAACCAGACTTGAAATTCATAGCAATCAATATGATCTAATAAATTCAAGATAGAACTTTCTACCATAGATTACAAAACAGACATTATACAAGTACAGTAACTGTATGTACGGTTATAATATTTTTACTAAAATGCATGTGTCACAAATTCAATTCATGAATATAATATTCATTCATTTTATAAGTTTTCCATTACCATTATAAGTGTTTGTGACTATATTCTTCCATTAATTTTGCCAATACTATATAAAGTATCAATGATTACTTTCATTCATTTCACAAATTATAAGTGAACCTACAATAGTTCCAATCTACTGTATATCAAAAAATAGGACACCAGTTTTATCAAACTTAACCTTAACCAGACATTTTTTACGCTTTTCTATGCCAGTATCAAGTTAACATCTCTTTTAGTGAACATCTTAATCTTATTCCAAATCTGTTTTGTTCGGTACGCTACTTCTAAGTTCGTTAAAAGAGAGTTTCCGTAAAAGTCACGCTAACACCAATTATTCTAAGCTGACTACTCTATCCCTACCATTACTCTGTACCGTATGCAAGATGCTTTAGAGCAGTATGATACATAGAGTGGTCAGGTTAGAATTATAAGCGTAGTTTGTATCAAACTCCAATTGTTCTTCTTTATTACTTTAAAATTCACCACAAATTGTTCAGTTATTCTATACTTCCAAGTATCTTTTGATTCTAAGTTTATTTCAACTCATTTTGTTCCCTCCTTTCTCCATGATTCTTTTATAATTTCTCTTATCATTTTACTGAGATATAAATTTATATTTTACAGTATTCCTACCATTAGTATACCAGAGTATAAAAATCTACTAGACTGTTACGTTCCTTCGATGTTACTTTCATTCATAATACATCATTATATCTATATCGTATTATTATATTGGTCGTTGCAATTGACTAGATACAGTACAAATATAGTAGGTACTACTACTAGACTCGTATTTTCAATTACGCTGCGGAATGCGATCCGCACATGAAGCGTTCGCCAAGCGTCACAGACGTAAATAAAGCGGCTTAAATGCATAGCCCCCGGTTGCACAAACGTCCTACTTTAATGATTTACAACAACAAATTGACAGCAAGTTGTTAAATTTATCATAAAAAGTTAATATTAACAACGCAGATCGGTTTGGATCAAGAAATTCAAGAATCAAATAGATAATTTGGTGCCTATACCTATGTACATGCTATCATATGAATGCTCTATCTATACACAGTACTGATATGCACAGTATTTCATATAAAGATAGCGCCCAGTTGTTACCATAACCTAAAATAACATACATAATATGAATTGCCAATATCAATTGCTGATACGAGTATATTATAATTCAAAAAGCTATTCCATTCTCCAAACAATGTGATAATTTATTTACATAATTCGATTCATTTTGTCGTCAATTAAATTATATGCATACCGTGCAATCTGGAAATAGTTATTTGTGTAACTAGAGTGCAAAATGGGGGTTTTCTATACCGAGAGAAACAGTTTTTTTCACGAGCCAAAGGCGAGGGAAAAACGTTCTCGAGTACAGAAACAAAACTTTGCGCTCGAGTTACACATAAAAATTTTTCCTACAGTAATGTATAGAGTAATCTAAACAGAACAAAACAGGACATACATAACCTAACAATTTCTCACATAACCTATCTTCAAATCAAATTGATTTCAACAACAACTACAGCTGATTATATTTTGTAGCTGAAGCAGAGTAGCCAACCTATTTTTGAATGCAGAATAGGGAACCTGCGTATTACATGCTCACTATTTTGTGTTGTTAGGTTGCAAATCTGGAGTGCGGAAAAGTACTTTTCCTACAGTGACCCAAAAAGTGCCCATTTTTGTAGCACGCAAAATAGTCTATTCCTGCACCAGTGCGGCACTAGTGAGCATGTAATACGCAGGTTCGCTATTCTGCCTTCAAAAATAGGTTGGCTACTCTGCTTCAGCTGCGAAATAGTTGTTGAAATCGATTTGATTCAAAGATAGGTTATGTGAGGAATTGTCAGGTTATGTATGTCCTGTTTTGTTCTGTTTAAATTACTTTATACATTACTGTAGGAAAAATTTAATGTGTAATTCGAGTGCAAAGTATTGTTTCTGCACTCAAGAAACATTTTTCTCACGAAGCAGAAAAACGCTGCTTTGCACTCTAGTAACTCAAATAGCTATTCCCACACTGGAATTTACTTTCCCACTCTGGTGCAGGAATAGACTATTTTGCGTGCTACAGTTAGTGCAAGAATATAACTTTTTTGGGTCACTGTAGGAAAATCATTTTCAAGCTCACCTTATACAGGTACCTTCATCCACGATATATTTATATAGATCACATACGAATGGTAGCATGTACATAGGTAGAGGCATTCGTAGTTTGTTGTAGCCGTAAACATAACGGCATGGATGATACATCATTATGATAGGACGTTTGCGCAACCAGGGGTAATAATATTATGTGACCAGGCTGGCTCAGGTCTGACGTGACGTAACGACTGTTTTTAGGAAGCCGTGACCGACGGGCTTAACATGTCCTCTGAAACACAGGGGTGGACAGAGGAAAATTTTTCGGACAGAACTGGGATTGAACCCGGGACCTTAGAGTTAGCACACCATTCGGCTACAACAGCCAAAACCAATGTCAGCCATTTATTCATGACTGATCAAATCTGGATTTTCCCCACTTCTTCATCCCCTCAATTTTCTCCTTCTTCTTCTCCAACCTCTCCTTCTCCTCTATCTTCTTCTTTTCTACCTTCTTCTTTATTGTCATATTTTTCTTCCCCCACCTTCTTTTTTTCTTCATCACCACCTCCATCTTATTTTTTCTTCTTCTTTATCATCATATTTTTCTTCAGTTTCTTCTCATTCTCCTCCGCCTCCTCCTCCTCCACCACCACCACCTCCTCTTTTTCCCTTTATTTTCTTCTTTTTCCCTTTATTTTTCTTCTTTTTCCCTTTATTTTTCTTCTTCTTCCCTTTATTTCTCTTCTTTTTCCCTTTATTTTTCTTCTTTTTCCCTTTATTTTTCTTCTTCTTCTTCCCTTTATTTTTCTTCTTCTTCCCTTTATTTTTCTTCTTTTTCCCTTTATTTTTCTTCTTTTTCCCTTTATTTTCTTCTTTTTCCCTTTATTTTTCTTCTTTTTCCCTTTATTTTTCTTCTTTTTCCCTTTATTTTCTTCTTTTTCCCTTTATTTTTCTTCTTTTTCCCTTTATTTTTCTTCTTTTTCCCTTTATTTTTCTTCTTTTTCCCTTTATTTCTCTTCTTTTTCCCTTTATTTCTCTTCTTTTTCCCTTTATTTTTCTTCTTTTTCCCTTTATTTCTCTTCTTTTTCCCTTTATTTTTCTTCTTCTCCTCCCCTCCATCATCTCCAGTTTTCTCCTCATTCCTCCGCCCTCATCCTTCAATCCCTTATTCTCCAGCATTATAATTTCGTCGATGGATAACAGCAAGTAGCTGTTTATTATATAGGATGCTTGATGCCTGCAACACTCGGTGAACGCTTCTTATCACAAGAGCCTATTACAGCTGCTGATAACATACTTGAAGATGATCAACAAACGTGGGCCCTCACAATAGATACTGAAGTATAAATACAACTACTTAAGTATCTATTCTGTTGTGGAAACTTCATATATAGAACCTAAATATATCGAATCCCTTGATAAATCGAAGTTTAGTCATTCCCCTTGAATGTGTCATTTAATTCAATGCTAATTTTACCTCTATCTCACTATTTATATGTATCGAAAGTTCTAGTAAATATCCTCTATACATCGAATTTTCGTCATCAATTATGCCTGATGTTCACCTATATATACAAGTTTTGTTCCAAATACCTCAATATATCGAATTTTTTACATTAATTTTGCCTACTGTTAACCTTTATACGCCTATATCAAAGTTTTGTCATAAAATTAGCTCGACAAATCAAATTTTCAGTTCTATACATGTCAAGACTTGAAACTCCAATATTGTGAACCTTTATATCAAGTTTGTTTTAGAGCAACTGACAAATATTTAGAAAATAATTTATTAAATTCGAAATGAATGAATAATGTTCTTTATATTACATCAAACAACCTTGATATATTGAACATCATTATATCGAAATTATTGACACATTAAAATTCTCGACTAATCTAAATATTCGATACATTGAAATTCACGATATATTGAAGTTTTTTATTTTCCCTTGAGGTTCGATAAATTGAGGTTCCATTGTATTACAAATAATATTAGATCTATCTTCGTAACCTCACTCCTTTCTTCACCAGCATACTCGCGCGCACGCACGCGCACACACAAACACACGCACACTCACACCTTCTCAGCCTAAACCATAATAGGATGATCCTCGTCGCAGTCGTCTATACTGGTGAGTGGGTTGTTGCTGTTGCTATTGTTTGTGTCATTATTGTCAGAGTTGGGCGCTGTTCCTTTTCTACAGCTGCTGCGTGCGCCGCTCTTCTGCGCAGCTGACGACTGCATCAGATGCAGGTGAGCTGCAAACGAAAAGCAATCATTAATTTATTAGAGAAATATAATAGAAATACATGAATAAACCGATACAACTGAGTATCCGAATAGTAGTCAGGCTGTAGTAAGTTGTAATCTTTTCATCTACGGCTACATTATAGAGTAGATAAAAGAGCCTAGAAAGCCTAGATGTAAATACAGCTTACTTTATACCTTGTCTTATCAAAGTAATGTCATATTGAAGCTATTTTAACACTACTGTCACTTTTCAGTACAGGGTCTAGAAAGAAGAACATGTGATTGAATTGACTCAGCTTCTACATTTTCGGCTCTAAAATCTCGAACAAAATTCAAAATTATATTCGCGTTCTTTGGACTAAAGGACAGTTTAAGTCCTTCATTTTTAAAGTGAACATCTAAATTAATATTTATGTTTTGGAAAGAATCAGGAAACATCAAAGTGAAATTTCCAGTTGAACTTAGTTATAACCTAAAATTTAGATTTTTTAATTAGAAATTTGTAAAGAAAGCAGTAGTGGGCTGTGCCTGTTGTATCTTTACTTGATTGTGTTTTGTAATGAATAGATAAATAAATTTAAAAAAGACTCTAGACCACTCAGGACTCAAAATTCTTCAAAACAGTGTTGAAATGAATATTATGCAATAGATGATTTAAACATTTCGAAATCAAACTGAAATCAAATCAGAACTGTCAACAGTAATCACACGCCTTGTAGGTTATGCTATATGTTGGGTAAGTTATCCAATTCGTTGCTAAGTTAAATTGGACGTAATTTATTGGTAATACAGTCTCAGTCATAATGCAATCGTTGCATGTACTACTGTCAAGTGCAATTCCATAAAGGTGGATTATTTCCAACTACTTTTTAGAACAAAATTGCTGTAGAAAGTCCTCCTGATGAACCCAGGAAATGATCACAGGACATACAACTTGGGAAACATAACCTCACAAAACCCACACTTCATCTTTGGAATCAAGGTACACTTGACTGTATCGTGCCGATTATCTCCCTGCACGATCTACACATGCTGTGTCACAACTAGTGACAATAATCGGTGTAGCTCTGAGATCGTGCTAGTTTGCACTTGTTTTGTCGCTCCGGCATGGAATGTACGTAGTAAGCAATACTGTGTCGGATTTGTATTGTATCGCCCGCCACATCACATTACCTATTGCACCTGTTCATGAGTCAGAGACAAGTATGCATACCTAGATGTTTATGCTATTTTTCTTATTCAAATTCATAAAAGGAAGAAAAGAAGAAGCACACACACACACATACACACATAAACAGAGTTTTCGTTTTCTTTCTTTGCTTTCTCTTCCCTTTACCAACCTTTCTTCTTCTCCTCTTACTTCTTTTTTAATATAAAAATCTCCTCTCCCCTCTTCCTTCCGGTTATCTTCTCCTTCTTTTTCTTCTCTATCCCCCCCCCCCCCCCCCCCCACTATAAACACTATAGAATTTCTGGTCGAAACAAGATAGAATAAGTAGAAAAAATAAGTACAGAACATAAAAAAAGTGGATTAATTACAATGAGTAGAAGAACGGGGAGAAAGGAGAAGAAGGCGAGGAAGGCAAGGGAAGTGATAGCCGAGTGCCATAGTAAGTATCTGTTCAATCAGATATAAGCTACGAAATTCCTGGGCGCTCTTTGCGAGGGTGACCGATTGGATTGGCCAGCAAAAAATACTGTGTTCTCTGCTGTAAAATCACTTCCCGGTGGTTCGGAACCCACCTAAAACTGTAGGTCCAACTCATCAAACACCATCATCCAACTCGTTACCCACGCACAGAAGAAGAAAACGAAGAAGAGGAAAGATAAGAAAATGGTAAGGAACAGGGGAGATGACTGTGCTGATATAGAAAAGAAGAAAAAATAAGTAAGAGGAGGAAAAGAAGAAGAGAAAGGAGAAGGACCGAAGGAAGAGGGAATGAGAAAGAAAAGAAGTAAAAATAAAAGAAGAGAAGGAGACAAAGAAGGTAAGGAAAAGGGAAGAGATGATGAAAAAGAAGTGAAATAAGAATAAAGAGGTGATTGTGAAGAAGAAGAAAAAAAACTAAGCTCGGGTTGCAGTCCCGTGTGTAGTCCAGTGAACTAATCTACTAGTCGATAGTCGGTCGATCTGTACCAAATTCATAGCTAACCTCCCTAACCTATCGACTATCGATCGCCTCAGTCAATCATTTCACTGGACTACATACGGAACAGCAGCCCCAAGCTCGTACTGAAACTGAAGAAGGCAAACTAAGCTGAATAGACTGAACAAAACAATCAGTATATCAATAAAATAAAACCACTTACGTTGATGCGTTTCGACATCATCGAGTGAGCCATCATCAGTGGACAACAGGTCATCGTCGGAAGATGCGCGCGCAAGCGAAGGAAGTGCTGACGTCAGCAGAGCCTTTTCCTTTTGAATTTCTTCCAGTTGTCCCAACAGCATTTCCTCCTCTTCCTCTTCATCGGCCTTTCCTCCTCCTCCTCCCGCCACTCTTTCGCCTCCGCCTCCTCCTTCGGCACGGGGTGGTGTTCCCCCTCCTACCACTCCTCCAGAATTTGCAGTCCCATTGTTAGCAGCAGCCACGCCCTGTTGCAATTCCTCGGCGGTGAAGATCTGTAGAGGGAAAACGGAAAATATACATAAATAAGGACTAAAATATTGGAGAAAATGTTGATATTCAATAGATAAATAGGTACTTATATGGAGGCCACTATTCAACAAGCTTAACCTATCCTCGCTAGATCGTGAATTCCGAGATAACGAATTCAATAGTGTTATTTATTTATTGAAATTACAATATGTGAGAGCACCGGGATACACCCATTATTGTCCTCATGGCACAAAAGTTTAGACAGAATGCAATAACAAGAAATATGAGAGAGCTGAAAAGAACGTAAATCGTTAATAAGTCAATTACAGAGGTATTAGAGATGGAACAATGCAATAAGAAAAAAAACAATTGAATTGCAATGTAAGATCATTTTGAAACTTATTGGCACATTAGAAAATTAAGAATAGTCCGTCACAAGGCACGGGGAAATCTATCAATACTTCGTCATGAGTCTCGGACTCATGTGGACATCATCAGCAATAAAAAAAAGAGTATTTAAAAAAATACAAGAGTCCAAACAGCTATTATTGAAATAAGAAAAAATATGTATTTAAGATTCAAATAGATACAAAGTAATCAAAGTGAACTTGTTGAATGAAAGTGATTATTCACAAAACAACAAATACACACGCAGTTATGGAATTAAATAATTATTCACAAAAAATAAAAAACAATATAAAGCTACAAATAGAGAAAATAATCAGAAAGCAATAAGAATAAAGATAACTTCATGAGAGTAATCGTTATAACATTATAAAAATGCAAGTACGGTGTATGGAATGCGACACATGAAGGACAAGTAACTTCATAAGAAAAAACAGGAGCCTTATTTTTAAGGATACAACAACACCTTTAAATCCCTCCTAAAGCCATTATTCAGTTTGAATAAATCAATCCTTAGTCTCAAATTGTGTTATAGTCTTGCGGCCGGTTGCACGACAGCCAATTAAATGTAATCCCCCTAGAATGACGTAATTCTACGGAAATTAAATTTAATTAAATATAGTTGCACAGAGGACAATTACAAGCGAGAACGCCGATTAGGTTAACCGGCGTAAAAGATATTTGACCGCCCGATCACCGATGATTAAATCTCACTAATGCCCGTTAAGTTACATTTTATAGGTTATGTTTATTGTACTGGAACACAGAACTGCAAATTAGGTCGTAGGTGTTCAAAACCTTTTAAAATTAATAAAATCTATTAAGAATATAATAATATTGAGATAGTTGAACAATGATTCAATTAATTCACAATGAAATGATTCTAATTCATCTTTTTTCTCAACTGTATAGTCAGCTGCTCATCAAATTACAGTGCAGCCAGATTGTGCCCGTTCGGTTAATGAAAATTAACTATTGGATCTTTGTGCAACAGAAATAAACCGTTTATACTTAAGACAGTTAGTTAACTGACATTAAACTCCTTATTTTTTTATTGGAGAAATTAGTAAATTACTTGGAGAAAAGCAACTTATTGTCTTCAAATCAGTTTGACTTTCGTGAGGGAATGAGTACAGAGGATGCAGTTATCGAATCGTCAAAGTTTGTTATAAATAAATTGGATAATAATAAAAAATGCGCCGCAATTTTCCTAGATTTAGCCAAGGCTTTCGACACTGTAACTCATGGCTTGCTGTTGAAGAAATTAGAAGCTATGGAGATAAGAGGAATTCCATTGAAGTGGTTTAAATCGTACCTCAGTAACCGGCAACAAAAGGTCAAAGTTGAAAACCATTTAAGTGAAGAGAAAACGATAAAATTTGGAATACCTCAAGGGCCGGTTCTAGGACCTATTTTGTACTTGGCATTTGCAAATGAGCTGTGCTCAATTCCAATTCGAGGGAGAGTCATAGCTTTTTCCGATGATACAACTCTACTCTTTGAAGGGAATATCTGGGATGAGGTTCTCAATACAGCTGAAGCTGAAGTAACTATAATCAATAAATGGCTGAAGAATAACCTTTCAACAATAAATGCAAACAAGACAAAATTTCTAGCGTTTTCTTTAACGGATCACACAAAGCCATCAAGAACTTCACTTAAGCTGCATCAATGCACAGACATAAGCCAGCCGTGTGATTGCCCTTCACTCCAACGGGTCGATAGAATAAAATATTTAGGCACAATAGTGGACGATAATCTGAAGTGGGATTGGCATATCATTCAAAATGTAATAAGGATTAGAAAACAAATTTTCAAATTCTACCAGCTTCGCAAGATCCTGAACCATGAACCTTCAAAAGCAGTTTATTATTCTATTAGTAGAATCTATTTTAAGATATAACATAATTGTTTGGGGAGCTAAAAATTACACTCATATTGAACCTTTATTTGTAACTCAGAAACGTATACTTAAAATAATACATTTTAAAAATAATCAGTTTCCAACAATTAAACTATTCAAAGAAAGTAAAGTACTAAGTGTTAGACAAGTTTTTATTCAGGCAGTGCTCTCATACTTGAAGAAAAGACCACAATAATTTAGATTTGTAGATCACACTCATCATACTAGGTTAAGAAATGTAAATATTGTTATTCCCAGAATGAACACGGCATTTGGGCAAAGATCGTTTATTTACATAGCACCAAGCATGTATAACATTATTCCTGTAGATATAAAAGTAGAAAGAATTTTTTATTGGTTCAAGAGAAAATAAATTGGATGACAGATCAGGCAGTAACGCAATTTGAAAATTTAGTAAGAGTTCATATCAATTAATTATTATATTTTTGTTTGCATTTATAATTTTCTTGTATTATTATGATATTTTGATATCATTAAGTAGCTATTTTGTATATATCTATGTGGTTTTTTATTGTTTCACATTTATTAATTTTATTTCATTACATAATATGCACTAACATTTATCATTTAACATAACATTTTAACATCTAACTTCATTTTTGAAAAATATTTCAACTAGGTATTATATTATAGCACTAAAAAAAAAAATATCAACAGATTTTTATAGTGGGGTTTTAAAGGTGAATTACTGATATAGCATATTCTGTATTCAAGAAGTTTAACTTAAAGGATTTTGTAATTATTAAGTTATTGATTGAATAAATTTTGATTTGATTTGTTTCATTTAATTGGCTTTTGTGCAACCGGCCGTTAGTTTTGTATTGGAGGGTCAAGTGGATGAGAGGGCCAGCTGCGCCTTAACTTCGCCCTCGCAGGAAGTAAAAGCAGCAATTCAATTCACCTCATTACCCGCGCACAAGTCTCCAGACTAATGTGGGCATTATCCGCAATTACATGAATAAGAGACTTGGTAAAGATTCGATTTCCTAGAACGCGGATCTGGACTAAATGGACAGCGGACAGGGCCGCATACACTTTAATAAATAAACTCGATTTGCTTTCGACGTATTATAATATATAATCTTAATAATATATCACGTACATTCGATTAATTATGAATAACCCGCTATTATAATCATATATATTGTGTTTATACATAATCTGCTTTCAATAATAAGTTGGAAGTTGACATATTTTTAATTTCCAACAACAATCCATCTTGATTCTTGATCTGCTACGCGAGATATCAGGCTGATAGCCTACTAACATTATCATTTTATTAGTCATATGTTGAGCCTTGTAGCTTGTACACTATAAACATGTCATACAATATTCTTAAAATATAAACATTCATCTCAATTAAAATTCATAATACATACAATATAGCTCAGTGTTAATATGAGTTATAGAAAAATGTCACCACAACTTATAAATTTCTCTAAAGTTGAAAAATTATTCAGTGCTGTAGAAACACTTTGTATGTAGCCAGGACTTCAAGCTTCTCCTAAACATCGAGTCAGTTTCCATTTGACGAAGCTCTGCAGGATCTTCTTAGCCATATACCGAAGACTTGCCTCATAAAAAGAGGTTCTGCGAGCTTCGAATCTTACATTTGCCTTGCTTCTTGTATTGTATGCATGGAAGTCCGCTCCAGTCATACATTCACTCTTAAATTTTCTCTAATTAATCGAGTATATTATATTATTATAAACTATATTTCATGTTATACAATCAATCGAGCATATTATATTATTATAAAGTATACTTCGAAATCAAATTGAGCTTATTGTAGTAAAAGAAGCTTAGCCAACGCGCAAGTCACTTATTCATGTCATTGCGGATAATGCCCACATGAGTCTGGAGACTTGTGCGTTGGCAATGAATTGAATTGCTGCTTTTATTTTCTGGGAGGGCGAAGTTGGGGCGCAGCTGGCTCTCTCTTCCATTTGACCCCCCCCCCCCCCCCCAAGTTCACTGTATTGGATATTAAGGTATTAAAATTTCAACTATTGCCATGAGAAATTATTTTTTTCATCAAATATTATATGGAATATGGGAGTTCAAAGTTGAATTTTTTCTGATTTTGGGGGCAATTGAACTCGCCTACGAGTTATTTTAAACATTTGATAATTTTTTTAGAACTGAGACAACTTTGGGAAAAGAATGACACATATTTTTTTCATTTAAATTCAACAATTGGTTTTTCCAAATTACTTTTTTTAAAACCTGAAAATTTTCGCATGTTTTAAAAAATTATTTTGAGGAAACTAATTGTGTGATCGGAATGAAAAATATCTCATTTTATTCCTCAATTTGTCTTTCATTTGAAAAAATTTATCTAAAGATAAAAATAACTTGTAGGGGAGAACAATTGCCCCCAAAAACCGAAATATTTCAACTTTCAACTACCATAGTCCATAAAATATTTGATGAAAAAAATAATTTCTTATGGCAATAGTCAACATTTCAATACCTTTAATAATATCCAATACAATAAACTTCGAAAAAAAATTATTACCAAAAACCCTGCGCACAGCCTTAATGAAGGCTAGACGTGCCAAGCGAAGGTGATCAGTATTTGGTGAATCGTTCACAGATGCAGAGTCTAATTGAACATTTTTTACAAATATAATTTTCTTATTGGACATAAAATAGTACGTGGCCTGTGAAGTGAAATGTTAGCGACTCTTCAATTACAAAAGCATTTGAGTCGAGATCTGTGTGTTTGGATATTGTCTGTTTTCTCCTCTTCACTTCTTGAATCTGTTTATTTACTGTATTTGTATTCTTATTCTTTTCACCTTAAGTGCTCTATTTTTACTTTTTATATATGTATTTTTTTTCTATTCTGTTATCTTCCTTATTGCTTATTATCTATTTCTATCTTCCTTAGTGCTTGCTTAGTATTTTATTGTAGTAGGTACTCTTTATTGTATATTGTTTGTTACATCAATATTGTGTTAAGAGGGCAATGATGAGATACCATATCCTTGTGTCTCATATGTATAATTTATATAATTTGAATAAATAAATAAATAAAATTGAGGTCTTTCTAGTAAAAACCATCTGTACAAAAGTACTTCCGGAAGGATCTGGATAGACGATTGACCTGGGCTCCATACATTGAGAAAATATGTTGTAAAATTTCATCTGGGGTATTTGTCCTGCGACAGCTCGCTAGATTGAATGACAAAAAGTTACTTATTACAGCTTACCATGGGCTCTTACTGTCACATGTTAGGTATGCTATCTTAGTATGGGGTAATTCATGGGGTTTTAAGATCCAAAAGAAAGCGGTTAGGTGTATAGAAAGAGTAAATAGATTAGATTCATGTAGGCCTTTGTTCAAGAGACTTGGTCTCCTAACTGTACCCTGCTTATATGTGTATGAAGCTACTTTATATTTTAAAAAAAGTGATATTAACCAAACTCTTGAATTACACGATTATAGTACAAGAAGCCGAGGAGATTACCACTCGGTGAGTCACAATAGTACCTTATTTAAAAAAAAAACCTAGTTATATTGGTAAGAAAATCTACAACAAGCTATCACAGTTTTTAAAGAGTCTTGAAAATATAGAAATATTTTAAAAACTGATTGAAAAACTATTTAGTTTATAAAGCATTTTATAGTGTCCAATAGCTCCTTTAACGTCAAAATTAAGCCTCACCTCGACTGATTGATATAGTAATTATGGTAACTAGTGTATAAGATTGTATAATTGATGATCTGACTTGTCTTATACTCCTTAACTGGAGTCCCCAAGACGTGATCTACAAAAAAAAAATACCTTCCAGCACTATACAATACACTATCAAAGGTTATAAGGTTTTACAGCAGAAGCATGTGTACAAAACCTCAAATATTCGTAAAATACAGTTTTCTAAATTTTGTGAATAAATTATTGAGTACTCACCTTAGACGTCCTCAGACTGGAGAGGCGGGAGGACGCCGTGTGACAAGCGGTGTCCAGAGTGTCGATGTCGGCGAGCGTAGCGCGCACCTTGGTGAGTTGTTCGGTGATGATGGTTTCGATGCAGCGCGTCTGGCGTCCGATGTCGTGGAGCGAGTCCTGTGCGGGAAGCACTTTGTTTGTGCGCAGAATGCACGGCGCAAACACTATGGCCAGTGCACTCGCGTTCATACGGTTCACGTACTCGTGCTGAGCCACACTGTAAAAAGCGGACAGACCACGTAATTAATAGTGGTTCACCGGGGTTTGCAACGGGATGTTTAAATTAAACGTGTGATATAACATGGATTTCAACCGCCCATGTCAATAAAATTCCAAAAAGGGACTTGGGAGCTTCCATATTGATACGGAACAAATGTTTTACTTTGGCTTGTAACTTGAAGCTATTTGCATCGTAGTGACGTATCAGCTGTTCTATGAGTGTCCTGCATCTACACATTTTGAACCAGTAATCGTGCCATAAGTGAAATTTGAACATTAATTTTGAAACGTTTGAAATAAAAAATCTGGCTTCGATGTGCACTTTTTTATTGCTGATGATGCCCACATGA
Source organism: Conomelus anceps (assembly GCA_948455865.1). NCBI lineage: Eukaryota > Metazoa > Arthropoda > Insecta > Hemiptera > Delphacidae > Conomelus > Conomelus anceps. Next base: position 162,978,212 of record OX418216.1, read on the forward strand.
GTCTGAAGACTTATGCGTGGGTAATGAGGTGAATGATGAGAAACATCCATGGCTGAATGAGATTCGAACCTAAGGCTGCAGTAAACGAAGCCAGCTAGAGCCTTATCTTATCTGCATCGAGTTTAGGGGAAGCTTTGTTGAATTGGATGTTATTGTCTAAACCAACACTAAAAAAAAACTGTATTTATGTCTTTAATAATTATGGTGATAAGGCCATTAACCCACCGCCCCCCACCCCACGGAAAATATTGCGTTTTTTTGTTGATATACACCCCAAACCAAACAGCGGTTGTCATAACAACATTACACACGAACACAAAAGTCTATCTAGATATGTGATTCCGGTAGCATTGAAAAGCGTAATTTCAAACTACCGATTAAAATCTGAAAATTTAATTTATCAAGTGTGACTGATCCCTTACGCATTTCATCCCAAACATCTCAATCCCACCATCATTCATTAGAAAACAAAAATATAACCAAGCGCCGCTTGGCGCAGTTGGTTGGGGCGTCGCAACTTCAACTTGCTGTCGTTTAAGTGGTCGTGGGTTCGAATCCCGCTCCACCGTCAGGCATTTATGTGTAATCATTCACCTCATTACCCACGCACAAGTCTCGGACTCATGTGGGCATCATCAGCAATAAAAAAAAAAAAAAAAAAAAAAAAAAAAAGTAAGTTTTAGGGAAGTGATAGCCGTGAGCCGTAGCAGGTATCTGTTCAATCACATAGAAATAAGCTACGAGTTCCAGGGCTCTGCTTGTAAGGGTGACCAATTGGATTGGCCAGCAAAAAAGACTCTGTTCTTTGCTGACAAGTCACTTCCCGGTGGTTCGGAACCTACCTAAAATTGTAGATCCAAATCATCAATCACCATCATTCAATTGATTACCCACACACAGTTCTCAGAACTATGAGGGCTTCATCCTCAAACAAAAAAAAAGAAGTGAGCAAGATGAGTGGACTGACCGTGCCAGATGGAAAATGAGTCGCTCCATGAGGTCGTAGTTGGGTTTGGGCAGTTTGTTGAGGATGGCGAAGAGGGTGCTGACGCGGAGCTGGGGCTCGGTGAGGGAGGCCGCTCGCAGCAGTTCGTCATACCTGTCAAATGGAAGCAGTGGCTCGGGCATCTCCCGGAAAAAGCTCTTCAGCACACTGGTCAGCACGTGCACCTGAGGCAACAGAGAGCAACAGATAGATAAATATAATCCTGTATTAGGGGGAATAATGGATGAAAATAGCAACCAGTAAAGATGATGATGATGATGATGAAGAAGAAGAAGAAGAAGACAGAAGAAGAAGGTAAAGAAGTGAAGGAGGAGAAAGAGAAGAACATGAAGACAGAAGAGGATAATAAGAACACAGATGAGGGAGGAGGAGGAGAAAATGAAGGAGGAGAAGAAGAAGACAGAAGAGAAAGAGATAGATAAAATGCCTTTATTTTGCACTTTACAATACAAAAAGTGCTGTGGGCGAAGTTGAGGCATACAAGCCCCCTCTTCCACTTAACCCACAAAGAGACGGAGTAGGAGGAGACGGAGAAGGAGGAAAAGTAGTATAAGAAGAAGAACATTAGGATAGAAGAGAATGATAACAGCACAAACATTATTTGCTGAAAGATATAAATAAATAGGCATAAAAAGATGGTTTTTATAAAAACCTATGTTTATTGAAAAATTGAAAATCAATAGGAACAAAACAGGAATAAACAAATAAATTATTGAAAGAATAAGTGTGGAAAAAAGATGGGAGTGAAAAGTGGAAGAAAAAACAAGGGTATGAAGAAATAAGTACAAGGATCAAAAAAATATGCGAAGAGATGGGAGAATAAGGAGAATAAAGAAAAAAAAGTTGGAGGAAAGATAGAGAAAGCGGAAGTAAGCAGAACCAAGAAGAAAAAACAATGAGAAGTCGAAGTAGGAGAAGAAAAAACACTATACCTGGTATTGCTCGAATTGGACGTCTTCGATTTTTCCCTCTTCTATTCTGACTTTTAATTCTCTAACTTTCGAGCTAACCTGAAATAAAAATAAAAGAATGATAAATTGAGGTTTCATATTACTTTTCACTAGATATTTGAACATTACTGGTAAATTTAACACTCTTATCCGTGTGTACATTGGTAGACCTCCAACCGTTTCTGAGAAAGCAATACACCATTGCAAAATAGCTATCAATGTGGACCTCCAACCATGTCTGAGGAAGCATTACACCAATGCGAAATAGCTAGCACACGGATAAGAAATTCACCAATAGAGTATTATCAACAATTATCTATGTATAAATTAATGTTTCACATTTCAAAACATTGTTACATATTATTATAGCAGAACATATTGTTGCAAGATATTCATTTATAAATATGTTTTACAACACTGCCCATAAAGCATTAGTTTATGTGCTGAAGAATAATCATAAAACAGCTGTTTACTGAGGAGCAAGTATAAAGTATGCTTGCTTACGTCATAGCTTTACGCTCGCCAGTGTTGCTAACCTTTCAGTTTAGATTAGCGAACCTGGCGTACAAAATGTATAAAATAGTTTACAAAATTATCAGTGTTTTAATAAAAAATAACTATTTTAAAAATAATGTTTCGAAATCAGATTTTATTGGAATTATCTTACAAAAGGGCATATCGTACATTATACTAGAATCTAGATCGTACATCATACTTATCATACGGTTGACATCACTGAAACTTGCCAGCTGATTTTGCTAGATGAATTTTTCATGCTCCAACATCTCAACGATCGTGCACGTACGGAAATGATAATTTCATACAATTATTGGAAATCCAAAACTGCAGTTTGGAAAAATGCAAAACTGCAATTTTGGAAAAATGTTGCATGTAAATCGAGTGCCAAGCTTCTTTTTCACTATCGCAAAATTACTGCACTCTACTATGCATCGTGCAGTAATTGTTTAGCTCAAGTGATAAAGTCGCTCTTCAGACTCTTAATACATAAATAACTAATTAATTATTCTATTCTAATAGTTTTTTAATTCATTAATTGAGTAATTAAAGAGAATAATAATTTTACTGGAAATTTAAATTTACAAGGCACATCCGAAAAGTAAGCATAATTGCTGACTACTCACTCCCGACTTGCGATAGATGCCCTCCGTGTAGAGGCCGTACATTTCAATGGTGGTGATGAGCCGCTCCACGACCACGGGCACTTGGCCACCGTCGCCGCCACCATCAGCGCCACTAGACGCCACCAGCTGCCGTAGCGGCACACCGAATACATGGTTTATGCCACGCGACGCGCCCGCACCTGCACCCGCGCCACCCACCACTACCGCACCGCACTCCACCGCCGACTTCAGGTAGCACTTCTTGTGGCAGGTCAGCTTGCAGTCTGCAACCAAACCCGAAAAAATATATAAACCCCATAAATAGATAGAAAAAGTAGATCAAGAGCCATATTCTAAATTGAAGTTAATTTAAACTTAGTTGAAACTTTGGGTTGTATTACAAATCTTAGTTTAAACCACAAACAAATTTAGTTAAAACTGGCAAATTTGGTGGTTCAAATTCCCGGTTAACTTAATCCAAGAGTTGACACAAAGTGGACATGAATAAGGCTGAAGTAAATCTCGTTAATAAATTTCAATACATAAATTATAATCAATAAATGCTAATGGATAAGAAATCACTTTAAATGTAGCAAAGGAATTGGCAGCATCATAATAAATTATTCACTCACACAAAAAAAGTTACATAATGTCAACAATTTACAGAGTTGAGTTCCACAACAGAGTTCCTGAAATAAAATTGTTTTCAATAATATCACCGTTTGAACAACAGTGAAGAAATGGTATTTATTACTTGAAAATATTATATGAAACTAGCAGGGCCGTCGCGCGTTGATATGATCTCATAAAAAATCTCCTTGATTTTATTAGTCGCCTCCTCTCACTGAGGTTAAATTTAAAATTTCAACCTTCTATTAAAATGTAGACGTTGTGTTAAATAAGAAGTCAGAGTATTTTATGACAGGTATATTTTTTCAATTTACAAAAAGTTAATTATTCATCGTAATGCCATTGGAAGAATAACATTTTTGGTTAATCCTTCATGAGTACGCACAAATAAATTTGATGGTTTTCCAACCTTGGAACACGCAACATATAATTGACCATGAGAAAAGCACGGATTTTTCAAATCTAAGCCTTAAATTGTCATTGTTCGACCTTATTAATAATCTATAAATGCGGATAGACAATAAATGGAATATAAGGAGAGTTGGAGAGCGAAATATTGAAGATCAAAATCAGAAATAATATTGATGTAGCAATAATGTGTAGGCCTAGTATTATTCTTAGCAAAGGCACTCAAGCGGGAATTAGAAGAAAAACAATCTTAAAATTAATGAGAATCTTCATTAAAATACGAATTACTGTATTGGTAAAATAAGCAGATATGTAGTCAGCACGATCGGTATTATTAGCCTAATTTTAGGGTCAGAACTTAATTTATTATGGTTTTATACACCATCATACATCAAATGTAAAATAATCAAGCATTTTAAACTAACTTTTCAACAATTAGAAAAATCACATCTTTGGCAGTTTCTGTAAAATTTAAGTGCGATGCGCAATCGGAGAAAGCTGACCGATTGAATTTTTACCTAGCAGTTTTTCTTCCAATTGCAATACAGACTTTTCTAATCTCAAGCTTTAAAAATAAACTTAAATCAATAAAATAAAAATATATATTATAAATAAATAAATGTATAACAAATAACATTTCATAACTAGATAAATCTTTTGGCCCACCCTAGTATCTAGACCATCTAAGCAGCCTATAGAATATAAATAGTCAATGTGAATTTTTCCCCATTATTATAATACTATTACATAGTTCATAATTATAATTTAATTATTAAATAGGGATATCTTATTATGAATAGAATCAACAACTACTGTGAAAATGATAGATTCTTCAATTTGAATAATAAATATGTATGAATAAACGAAATTCAAGAATAAAATAACCAAAAATTTGCGTATGGTGGACATTTTAAACGTAAAGGTACGAACGTACGGAAGGTATTACCGTACGCATCAACTAGCGCCTGGCATTGCTGGCTAGAATCTTCGAGTTCCGAGTTAGCCAATTCCGCCAATGACAGAAACAGCGACTTCCACACTTAGCCACTTCCAAGACCAGAGTTAGCCAGATCATATTTTAATTTTGTGTTGCAATCTTATTTATTGTCTTTGAAGTTTCATAGTATAGGGGTAATCCTGGAAGTTTAATTTTTATATAATTCGGCTGGGTATGCTGAGCTGCTGTAGCATGGTTGGTCTGTAACGTTCCTACTCGCTACTCGCACCCACAAACATATGTTCACTTTTAATATGTTGACCTCCTAACTAATCTTAACAAAATCACGAAGTAAAAAATTTACGCATATTTCTTGCATCATACAGTTCTTTTTGAGCGTTCATTGACTGGACTAATAGAATAATTATTAAATCAAGGGCCGTATTTAAAAACGTTCCTTCAATGTCTCTTGACTCGAGGAGCTCGTGAAGGGCTTCTATTACGTTGAACGAGTTCACAAACTAATTCGCCAGCGAGTCATATCAATGTCAAACTCCACCTCGAAACATGATTTCAGACGCCAATAAACATAAATTACCATAGATGAAGGGATACAGATAATGAACCGTATGTGAATTTACAGGTTCTGTTGAGTAATTATTACTACACCAATATCCTCTACATTCATATTTTCGTTTGAGTTGAGAAGATCTCCAAGTAAGGTTCATAAATACAAAGTTCAATTGCAGTGACGGTGAGTTTACTAGCTGACAAGTCAGCGAGTAGCAACATTACAGGCCGACCCAGCTGTCCCGGCCGTATTTATGCAGTGTAAACTCTTATATTAATGTAAATTAGTGTTATTATATGTAAATTGTTAATGTTAAACTATTATCAGGAGTCAGACTTTTGTTGGTAGAGCTGGGTTGGCTTTTAGTGTTACAGCTACTCGCTAGCGATTGTAATTTTGAGAATTTGCTCTGTCTTTAGAGGCATTCCAAGAATCCCTCAAGAGATACTGAAGGAACGATCATAATTGTATTGGCCAAGGAACTTGATCAGTATAAATATAATATAGCCTAAATTTCAGTGTTTCGATTTAAAAAATTCAGAAATTCCAAAATTGGAAAGTATTAGATAGAACCAATCAAAGTTATCATCATTTAAACTGATCTTGGTAATTGTGTTTTCCAGAAGATTCAAATTATATTTCAATCGAAACGTGAACATAACCTGCGCTTACAAATATTTGGACTCATGTAAAAATTTAGTAAGTTTTGGGCTAAAAGCCTGTTGTTTCTTTACAATAAGTTGTATTTTGACTGCATCAATAAATAAATACGGCCCTAAATGTGTAAACAGGTTATGTCAGGTACTATATATATCCAGATTCAATTGAATCGGGTAACCTGCTAGTTATAATAAATAATTTACTCACTCTGACAGACCAGCCCGCGCTCAATGGGCCACATGAAGAACGAGGTGCATATCTCGCAGGCAGTGGGTATGTTGATGATGGGTATATTGAAGACGTGGCCCGCGTGCACTATGGGATCTTCCTGTTTGCGCTTCTTCTCCTTTTTCCGTTTGCTTTTGCTCGGCTTATCCGCCTGCTCCCTTGTCAGCGTCATAAATTCGTTGAGGAAACCTCGGAACGCATTGACGCCCATCGTTACCGGAAATTCCGCTTTCGCCTGTTCTTCGTGGCATACTGTTTCCATAACCTGCAAAATAAATTTAAAAAATAAATGGTAAATAGAGATGTTGCACAAATCTATGCTACTCCACTCCAGCGGTAAAAAAATACGATAACCAGTTTTAAACCACTTGTACATTCGCAAGAATGTCGTACAATCTTAAACAAAGAGGGTAGAATGATTGGTAAATTGTTTGTCTGTAGCCTACAAAAAAGTCTGAATAATCTGGACTAATTTATCTAAATTACTAACTAGTAGCATGTAGTCTAAAAATATTATTATTAATTGTTATACTTATCAATTTAATATTCAATGAATTAGTAACATGTAACTTTGTAAAACTATCGTAATATTTCTTTGCATGTTCTAATAGCTTATAAAGAAATAGACAAAATAGTGGAATCCCGACACATATTTATATAGTGGGAACCACAAAATTCAGAACTGCAATACTTTAGATTTAAGACTTCAATTTATTTTCTGAAATGTTAATTTTTTTTTTAATTTATTGTGAATAAACTCCTCTGGTAGTGTTTTACTCACAGCCAGAGAAATTATTATTATTATTATTATTATTGAATTGACAGGTTTCTTACAAATTCAGAGGGGTATTTAATGCAGTATACAAAAGTGTAAAATGATGCAGTTAGTTCAATAGATGAATGAAGTATCTATTATTATTATTATTATTATAGTTTTATGGCCTTCATTGGACCACTGTAGTCAGTATCCTCCGGCTTTCATCTGTCTTCTCTCAGCCCAATATCTCTTCATCCGCTCAGAAATCAATTTCCTTTCCTCGTCCGAAATCACTCTTCCCATCCTATCTCCGACTTTGATCTGCAGTCTGGTCTGTTTGTCCTTCAGGATTCTGATGTTGTCTGACTTTTCCTTCAAATCCTCGAATGTTATGCGCAACTCTCTCATATCCTCCTTGAGTTCTTCAATCCATTTTATATTTGTTTTACTTTTCCACAGCTTTTCAATAATTCTTCTGCTTAGTCTGTCCTCAGAAGCTCTAATCAAGTGACCGAAGAAAGATATTCACTTTTTCTTTATTGTACTTGTGACAGGTTCAATTTCTTTGTATACAGTTTCGTTGGAAGCTAATCTCCAGTGTCCATTTTCTTGATAGTTTTTGTTGATACAGGTTCTGATCACTCTTCTTTCAGTTTTTATTAATTTGTCTATTGCGATGGTATTAGTAGTTTTAAAGATGGTTTCACTTGCGTAAGTTATTAACGGTTGAGTAACTGTCTTGTAATGTTTCAATTTTGTGGCTATTGATAGTGATTTCTTGTTGTACGTGTTCTTTGTGGCATACTGTGCTCTTCTCAACTTATTTATTCTACTGTCCCATGCTTGTTTCTCATTGAGATTGTACGTTATGATTTCACCTAGATATTTGAAACTGTCCACAATTTTTATTTCTTGATCTCCTATACGGATTTTCTTTGCGAGAGGTGGATCAGTTAGCATGAGTTCCGTTTTTTCAAAAGATATTCTAAGGCCAATCTTCTGAGAAATATTCTGTAGTGTAATTATTTGTTTTAATTAATCAATGAAATATTCAAAAGTAACTATGAAAAATTATATTATTTACTGTGCAACATATTCGGAAAGCAAGTTCTGTTTGTAATCTCTTTGTTTGCCTGGATCGACCATAATATAAATATATGTTATTGCAAATAAATAGTTATACTGGAATCATAACGTAACCTACATTCACTAGGTAGCTTTGTGATGTATTTAATTTGATTATGACTGATAATATGTGAATATTTACACATGTCTTGTGTAAAAAAAAACTAGGGATACATAAAATAAATATGCTCTGTACTTCTATAGTTGAGATATATCTAATCAAAATTGAACATCATCCCCAATAGTTTATTGCACGTTTCTGAAATATTCAACGTTTTAACATCTCCAATGTGCTAAGTGCTACTTGAAACAAGATTATCTCGACTTGCAGACTATTTTTCACATTGAATAATTTGTTGCGTTTAAATTACCTCCTCTTTGGCGCACAAGAATTTGTTTTTGTTGAAGAGTGTAGTATTCAGAATGTATAGGCTAATATAGTCTATTAAAAGTAGATATTTTTAGGATATATTTTCCTATATTCCTCCTATATTTTTAGGATATATTATTATTCCTTTAATATTTCTTTTCGTGATCATGGCTTACATTCTTTCTATTATAATATATTTACTATGCATTTTCTCTTCAACTCTCTTGTATTAAAAAAATAATAATCAATAATTAAAATCATAAAACTGAACAGAACTTTCCCTTCTTCTCAATTATTTACTCTAATATTTTTCCATACTAATAGCTTTCATTTCTTCTCTTCTCTCTTCTGTTTACTCTTTCTATTCTTAATCTTCCTCACATTTATTAAGAAAAATTCTTAAAGTTACAATCTGTAACTTGCTTTTACTCTTTTCACACGCGAGCCACTCACAGCGATTAATAAGTTTGCTATTCATATTGACTCGTTGCTGGCGCTCAAGCTTTTTAGCTTCTGCTAGCAACGCCTGTAATAATTATGTTCTCCTGTTTATATATTTTTTTAATTTATTTCAATTTTGCTATTGTCATTTTTTCATTCACTGGCTTTTTTGTTGTTTTAATATTTCTTTTATTTTGGAGGTTTTAAATTTTTGGTAATTATTGAGTATCCGAACTTTTCGATTTTTCCAACAATTTTTTTTTTGTGACATCTACACACCCCATGAAGCAATAATCCGTTGAAATTTTTTGGGGGTCGCGTCTTTTTTACCCAAAAATTTAAATTTTCGAAAAAAAATTTTTGACGAAAATTTTATTTTTCATTTAAAAAATTCATAATTTTCAAACATATTATGAACTCCCAACCATAAAACGATACAAATCAAATTAATAATCACATATCTGAAGAAAACTAAGCTTACTAACCTTTCAATACTTCGGGGGATACAACTCTGAATTGAACAGAAAAACTTCCCGGCAAAATGAATACCAGTCAACCACCGTTGTTGTCGAAATTCCCAGCTCTTCACAAATAAATGTTTGTCGGGGTGGCTTTAGGTGCAAAAGTATTGACACCAAATAGAAATATTTTTCTATTGGGAGTCTACAATTGTCCAAGAACGAGCCCACCCTTGCCGAGCCAGTAAAGCCACAAACCGCAGCCGCCTTCTTCCCACGTCGAATTTTTTTTGACAGCGAAATTTAAGATTTGATTTATTCACAACTAACTCCGCACCACACTTTAAACACACCGAAATCTCTTTAAAGATACCATGCCTGAACAAAAATTCAATCACGTCCTTTTCGCTAAGGCGTATAGATTCTAAAAATTTTAGCTTGCACTCTGTATCACACATTTCACGTAATGAATAAATATGAATGAATATTTTCCATGTGATCTAACAATAATTGTCGATCTGACCATAGCATTTCAAAGAAAACATATGTTTTCAAACTATTATATTTTTGGATTGAATGGTTACTTGACCGACCTTGCTCAGCTAAAGATGACCGACCAACCAAACCTAACCTAACCTAGCCTAGTCTGGCAGTGTTACAGTGTGATGGAAGTATTCATACGCGGAAGAAAAATAGTTCCATCAGAAAACTCTAATTTAAATGCCAAATAAGCGTTGCCCCCGCAAAATATCAGTGTATTATTACTTACTAGTGTGTTTTGAGTGTGTGGGGAAGAAATTGTTGGAAAAATCGAAAAGTTCGGATACTCAATAAATACCAAATTTTTTGTCTGTATTATTTGTCGATGGCAATAAAATGAATTTGAATTAATATGTTATTTGATTTATTTCTCAAATTATTTGAGAAACAGTTGTAATTTTTTATATAATTTTGTTTTTGTAGCCTAACGATTTTATTTAATACTAGCTGCTATACCCATGCTTTGCACCGGGGAAAAAAGTCGGTGTAGAAGGTTTTATATCATGAAACATTAAATTATCGAGATGAAAACTTGAAAAAATAATAAAGTGTACTTTCTACAGACTGAGTTAACTTATTTCAATTCAACAATGAGGTTACAACAGGTCTGAATTTGCTTGAAACTTCCCGCTGTGTGCTAGACTGCTAGTGCTGTATCCTTGTGCCGAATCCGGGTACTCGAAGGAAAGGTTGGGACGTTTGGAGACGAAGTCTGCTTTCAAATCGTAATACCATACTTTGTTAGTTTGTTTCATATTTTATATTATAAGTATTCGCAGCCACTCTTTTTAACTGAAAATAGAATATTTACTTTCCTATTAACTTCACTATTTTGAAACTTGGAAATAATAGAAATAGCCCGACATGAAGTGAAAATTAAATAATTTGCAAAATAGAGCTTCCAATAGTACCTTAAAAATTAAGGTACCGGAAACTGATTTATTGATGGAAATTAAAAGAAATCTGCAAAATACTAATTTTCAAAGCGTGTGAATAATAATCAATATTAACCAATGCTGAAAGTGTTGTCAAAAAAATTTAATCCGTCTTGGATTCGAACTCGCGAATTCTTACGTTTTGAAGCATGTGAATACAATATTAATCAATGCTGAAAGTTGTCAAAAAAATTTCACCCCGGTCGGATTCGAACGAACGAATTCTGGGTGTAAAGCAGGCTCGCTAGCCAATAGACCAACGCGCCGTTCTCCGTAAATAACAATTTTTTAGCATGTTCAACTTCACATGGCTTTCAAATAGGAGCATTATTGTTCGGACAATCAATGGATGTAAGTTTGATAGGTTAGGTCTGTAATTTTACTAATTATTTATTATTTATAAGAACTATTGAAATATTTAAATATGCCTATGTCCTTCCTTGGTATACAGACAATCTTTATGCAAAATTTCAGCTTCATCAGTCAAGTATTCTAGGCGTGATGGATGTTCAGACAGACAGACACCATCTCATTTTTATAATAGTATAGATGACTAAAAATTTGTTTTTGTCTGAGTAAATAAATAACTATGATCATTGTTTTGTCTTTTGTATTTTATTTTTGTATCATGTTTTTTGCAGCCTAACTATTTGATGTAATATGAAAAAATTGATTTTTGTCTGTGTAAATAAATAATTATGATCTTTGTTTTATTTTGTTATCTTATGTATTATATTTTGTTTTTGTAGCCTAATGATTTGAAGTAATTTAAAGGAATTTGGTTCGTCTGAATACATAAATAATTATGATGATACAATACAAATAAACCTGATAACGTAATAACTTGATAAGCATAATTTTTTTAATTAAACCCATCGAATTAAAATAGTGATTAAGCATTACTACTTATGAACGCTTTCATCCTGTATCTTTTGACTTTTATTTAGTTCATATATTTTTCCTGGTTTTTATTATTTATATAGCTAGCTAGAATAGTAGCTGTTTATTAATATTTGTAATGGAACATCTGTAAGTAAATGATGGTAACCAGCGGACGAGAAAAACGTTTACTTTAAATGCTATTCACAAAAGCTTCAAGTGCTATAATGTATTTCATTTCATAAACAAACTCCTACATAACGAAACTTCCAAATAAAGAAATCCTCTACATAAAGAATGTTAATGATGCCCCTGTCATTGCAATCCTCTCATTAACGAATACCTCTTTAGAACAAAATTTTTGCTTGGATAATCGATTTCGTTACCGGTATTCAAAAGTTCAACTGCATTTATAGGAACCCGTAATACCTTACTTCATCTTAGTTTATGATATATTTAAATTTTCAAACCGAAATTAATTTTTCGGTCAAATCATTTTTCAAACAAATATCTCTGACACCTGAACTGTTAAAGTACAGTTATAAACTTATAGTATATAATATATTTTATTCAAAATTTGTGAAGAGAACAGATTCGGACTTGAGTCTGTTTCATCTTTACATTCATTGTAATTTTGTCACAATAAATATTGTACAATAGTGCACACTCACATGCAGAAAATTGGCAATGAGGTCCTTGTACTTGATGTTGAGTGCTTCAGGATCCTGTTTATTGACCACACTGTATGTGGCCACCAAATTGTCCTTGAATTCACGCAGCGCTTGCTTGAACACCCGATCCACCTGGCTTGGCTTTTTACCTCCCTCCTCGCTCTCGATCTTGCAAATCTATACACAAAATTAATAGCAATTAGAACAAAATATAGCTAGAATCCATACAAAACAAAGAAATAATAATTGAAATCCAATACTACTACAAAATTAGTCGTTATTCATTTTAATGATATACAATTGTGATAGTAATAAACCGATACAATGGAGTAGCCAAGGATCCGACGTTATTATGATTATGATTATTATTATTATTAGCCGTAGAGCTCCCGAAGTGGAAGACGCTGAGCAAAATGATGATCACTTATTGGACTTGGTGGTGTTCCTACTGATCGCCCACCAGCTTTTTTTCATTTTCTGAGAAAAAGCAGCTTTTCCTTCTTCACTCCATCTTGTTCCGACTCTTGGAGCTTCAACCTCTGGAATAATTTCCCATTTATTAATTTTTGTTCTAAAGTTATTTCGATTGGAAATGTCATTATCAGTCATTTTTGCCAGAACTAGTTTTTTTCAACATTTTGAATCCATTCTCCTCCATTGGCAAGCGAAGCTACATATTTGTTATTTTTTTTGTAATTCTATGATCAGGAAGCCTCATGATATGACCATAACATTTAAGGCGTCCTTTTCTCATGTTATTATTATTATTATCATTAATTATGCAGATAGGCATATGCATCATTCAACCAAGGTGCATACTAACCTTGCCATTCAACTGTTTTGGTTCCTATAAAAATCACACGCTTTTCAATTCACAAGAAAATGCACACTGGTAGTTATTGAAAAAGAGTTTTGTACCTTCTTCTTCTCGTTCGATAGATCTCTTAATATTATCATGCCTCAATATTTTCTGCGTTTTTTCCCAATTTGACGATTTAAAATAATTTAAGAAAAGATTTCAACATAATCAAAAATGGAAATGTCAACGCTTGCACTGTAAAAAAAATAAAATGGGTAATTATTGACCTAATCATCAGCCTTCATAATGTCCAATGTTTTGTTTTTCAAATGTTAACAGTGTCAGCTCTAGCTGCCGATGTTTTGATTTTCACTAACCAGAGCACTATATTGTAGTTCTTCTTCTTGATTCACAGATTTTAGATGGCATTCATCAATATTTTTTGGTTATTTTTATAACTTGACGATTTAAAATTTAAGGAAAGGAGAATGTTACGATATTTTTCAACACAATCAGAAATAGAAAAGGCCACTCCTGCATTGTAATAGTAAAAGGGAATAGTTTAACTGAGCGGCAACCTTCATAAAATGCTTCATATATCAAATTTTTGTTGTATTCTAAGTGCATCAGCTGTGAAAATTTATGATTTAAATTCGCCAAAACTAACCTAGCTGTTATAGTGTAAACCTATTGGTCATCATAATTAATTTTATATTCGACCTCCAAAAATCAAAATCAATAACAATCTTACTTGGACTATGTGGAAGCTATATATACCAAGTTTCATGAGTCTAGAATCTTTCTTTCAAGCGCTAGGGCACAGACGAACGGCAAGATTTCAATAAGGCCCTGTCGGGTCCTTGACAATTTAGGGGAAAAGATAGTCGTGAGCTGTAGAAGGTTGTACGATTGGATTGGCCAGCAAAGAAGACTGTTCTCTGCTGTTAAATCACTTCCCGGTAGTTCGGAACCCACCTAACACTGTAAGTACAACACATTAAACATCATCATTCTAAAATATATATATAAATATATAATAAATAAAAATGAAATGTCACCTTCTTGGTGATGAAATCCTGCATCTTCTGCAACTCCCTTACGTCAGATATAATCTTGTCCGTGCGATCGGTGAACTCTGACGTGCCGGTCAAACTGAACTGGGCGTGGTGGGATGAGTGGTGAGCCGAGTGCCCCCCCGTCCCCACCGCAGCTCCGCCCCCCACCCCATGTCTGGCGACTGTGACTGCGGCGGCGGAGGCGGTTGAACTGCGCTTGCGGTGTTTGCGACGCGAGGCGGCTGCTGAGGCCGAGCTGCTGGTCTGCGATGCACCGCGACATGGCACCTGCACCACGCCGCCATTTTGTATGCACTTGAAGTGAAATAGTTGTTTGCAGTCTGTTGAAAAAAACAAATGGAAGCATCAGGTAAACACCAAGTATAATCGACAAGAATAGTTTTTTATTATTTTTTTCAAATTTTCAAATTTATTCATTTTTTTTTAATTTTTTTTTTAAGGATGAAGCCCACATAGGTCTGAGACCTGTGCGTGGGTAATGAGTTGGATGATGGATGAGTTGGACCTACAGTTTTAGGTGGGTTCCGAACCACCGGGAAGTGATTTTACAGCAGAGAACAGTGTCTTTTTTGCTGGCCAATCAATCGGTCACCGTTACAAACAGGACCTACGAGAACGCAGCTTATCTCTATCTGATTGAACAGATACCTGCTACGCCTCGCGGCTATCACTTCCCCTAATCCGCCATAACAAAGAAACATGTCAATATCATAAACATAAAAATACATCTGAAATATACAAAATTAATAGTATTGATGCATAATATTAATGCAGAAGTTACAACAGTTAATTCAAGTTAGTTTGAAGTGACTGACAATTGAATAAACTGACAAATATACATAAACAGAATTTATTAATTTCGAATTCCTTTAATTGCTATTACTTTATACTGAAGACTTCCGCAATGGCGGATATTGACAACAGCATTGAACAGCTGATGGGAATCGATGAATGCTACTGTACAAAAATATCAGTCACCACCGGGAATCGAACCACGGACCTCTCAATTGCCGGTTGAAGTCTTCAGTATAAAGTAATAGCAATTAAAGGAATTCGAAATTAATAAATTCAGTTAATTTAACTTACAATTTATAGTTATACAATAGTTCAATTCAATGGAAAGAGAAAAGTACCCACAAGACACAGAGTCTGAGCGTGGACATGACTGTAAAAAAATTGTCGGAAAAAAACAAAAATCCACCACGGTAGGGATTAATTAGAAAAATATGAAGCAGTAAAATAGAGAGAAATTTATTAAAACAAGGTGGTTGAAAATTGAAGTATTAAACAATGGTAATGGTGAAGCATTACAACGACACTTAACTGAACGTTTTGCGAGTTTTAGAATCATCAAAGTTGAAATAGCATTTACTCAGCCTACAGACAATGGAATACAAGAAATAAAAAATTTTGATAAATGAATAGAATAGATCAAAAGATCGAAATTGTATTCGAAAAGATGGCAATGAGAATTATATAATGATAATTCACTGAATAAATGATATAATAGAATTGAAGTCGGAGCGTATCCAATCGTCTATTATGTTTCTTTAGATGCCTATCTGGCTTTGAAATCATCATGTTCTGTTGCAGTTATAAACGAATTGTTTTCTACAAATGGATAAATTTGTTCGTGGAAATTCTACTCTTGAGCTCCGGATATTGTATGGATTTGACTGAATAACAAATTTGCATAACTAGTGCGCAAAGTAGCACTTTGCTGCATGAGAGAAATGCAAGCTGCAGGCGAGGGCAGAACAGTTTCTCGAGTGCAGCAAATATACTTTGGGACATTAAAGTTTTCATACGATTGTCACAGCTGTAAACGTAATGTTGTATATAATTGTTGATCTAACTTGACTTGTCTTCTACTCTATAACCGGAATCTTCTAGACGCAATCTTCAAAATATATATATATATATATATATATATATCGAGATTACGCTTCAAATTTATTAATTTATGAAGGCCTTATCGTTGATCATAACATCAAAAGCATAATGTGTAGTTCTATAATTAAAAATTCATTAATGTCAACCTATTGAAACATTGGTATTCCTTGAGTCCCTTTCACATCAAAATTAAACCCCACCTCAACTAATTGATATTGTAATAATGGTAAGTAGTGCATAAGATTGTAAAATTGTTGATCTGACTTGTCTTATACTCCTTAACGTGAGTCTCCAAGACGTAATCTTCAAAAATTAAAAAAATATCTTTGACTGACCAGTGCACTTGTGTCCCTCAGCCACAAAGGCGTCCATGGGCCGAGCGCAGTAGCGACACCGGTCATCCTTGGCGAAGCGCGCCACCTTCCTGAAATGGTGGCCGGCTATGGTGAACATGGTGATGCTCTTGCGATCGAGCAGCTCCAGCGACAGTGGCGACGGCGGCGACATCTGCAGCTGCTGCTGCTGCTGCTGGTGGTCAGGAGGCTCGGCCGGCCGTTTACTGGTCAGCGTTGGTGATGCCGACGAAGGATCGCTGTTGCGACGTTTCAGATCCAGGGTGGTTGGTCTGCAAATCAAAAATACCACCAAAATTGAAAAATAGTCAAAATTTAAAAATAAACAAAATTCAATAATACAGCCAAAATTTAGAAATAGTCAAATTCAAAAATACAGTAAAAATTAAAAAATACAGTCAAAATAGAATTCAGTTCATTTTATTACACAATAGCACTTCGTTTATCACAAACTGCATGAGAAGAAATAGAAATACAATTTATCAACAGAACGGTTCCACTATAAATACTTCGTTTTGGTGCTTCTTCTTCTTCTTCTACATCCTCTTTCCATCTTCTTTTTTCTTCGTCTCTTCTTTCTTCATCACCTGTATTCTCCTCTTCCTTCTTTATCTCCTCTATTCTTGTCTTTGTTCTTTTTCTTCCTCCTCCTCCTTCTTCTCCTACTCCTTTTCCTTCCCTTGCACAACTCCCTTAACCACTACCTCCTCTTCCTCCTTTCCCACCCCTTTGTTTTATCCAATTCTTTTTCCACATCCTTTCTTCTTCATCTTTTTTCTTTTCTTTCTTCTTCTTCATCTTCTTATTTTCCTTCCGTTTCTTTTTTCTTCTACTTCTTCTTCTTCATTAATCATTTCTTCTCTTGTTCTTCTTTCTTTTTTTAAATTTAAAAAGCTAAGATAGTGAGAAAAAAATACTTGATGAATGCTAAAAAAACACTGTAGGCTAAAAATGCAGTTGAATGCTGTAAGAATGATATTGAAACAACGCTGTAAAAATGACATTGAAACGCTGTAAAAAAGTGCTGTGAACATGTTTTGAACATGCAATTGGAAGACTGCGAGGCAGTTGCCAATAAATGGATGTCAGTGACTGAGAAAACAATAACAATAAAGGATTGCTAGTGAAGAAAAGCCTCATAGCCAGTTTTTCTACAGTCAATGTAGCAAAACTCTATCTAATTTGTCATTCAACATTTTTTGGGAAGGCGCCAATAGGGTAGAAAATGTGTTCTTTCTCGAACTCCAATTAACGAGAACCAACAATTAATTTATGAGCATGTCCAAACAAGAAATAAAACTGCAGCCATAAAAATCAAACATGAAGCACCGAGTATGTTGCTATGGGTATGGGAAGAATTCAGATACTGCATAAATATTGTTTCCCATTGAACTTTAATTCATAAAAAGCTTTTGATTATTTATAATAATGTTGAATTTCCTTTTTCCTATGAATGATCAGGAAGTCTTGTGTATTTGTGTTCTGTAATGATAGCCCTTCAAAATTGGTAAATACTTTTGTAATCACCCAAAATTTCTAGTCTTGATGACACAGGGCGAGTTTAGTAGCTTGGCGAGTAGAAGTGTTTCCATGCTTCAGCAGGTCGAGACAAATGATAGAATAACTGGTACTTCCAGAATAACCTATACTATGGAATTAAGACAATAAACGGACTATGCGACAATAAATAATATTGCAATGCAAAATTAGAATATGAAATTTACCAACATATCATATTATAGAATTGTATCATAGTATTGTGTACTTTGTTGAATAAATACACTTCATCAAAAGTTGATGGGTGTTATCACAGAAAATTAAACATGTCTCATCTGAGGTGTTATGTTGGCAGCCTGCGCGGTTAAATGTCGACTTTGGCCACAATAACATTGTATTTTGGTGTTGGCTACACTGCCAGAAAGAAGCGAAAAAAGTAGACCGGCTCTCAACTCTTTTCATGGTAAGTAGATGGTGGGCTACTTGGGTAATGGAAACGTTTCCATGGGGCGAGTTGACACTCAGATTGTAGATTCGCCGGCGAGTAACGAGTAGCACCTCCCTGCGGAAACCAAAATTGCATTGATGGGGGAAAGTGGGTCAACCTGTCTTGTTTCTACTCGCTCGCTCAGCTACTAAACTCGCCCCATGTCATTGATGCTTAACAGGAGTGGCCATAGCCGAGGGGGTCAAGTGCTGGTTTGCTAACCCAAAGGTCACGGGTTCGATTCCAGTTCTGACAGAAAGATTTTACCTCGGGCCACTCCCGTGTTTTGGAGAACACGTTAAGCTGTCGGTCCCGGCTGCCTAAAAATCATTAACCCTTTGCGATCTTCTGGCCAGTCAGGCAGGCCATGAAGGCTTGCTCTTCTACTCCCATTTCTAATAGAGTGGCTTGCCGCTGTGCTTCTGTGGCCAGTCTGGCAGCCCACACCTAGCAGACACTAGCTAGCACTCTGATTTGTTCACACCCAATCCAGCCAGCCGAGTCTGAAATGACTATAAATTGAGAAGGCCTTGGCTAGAAAGCGTTCGCGAGTAGATTACCACATGGTTGTGTTGTGTATTTTGCGATTTTGTGTGATGCGTAACGAGTTTATAAATTAAAGACATATAGCGTTCATCTTGTGTTATTTCGTTAATAGAATTACTACTTTGACAACAACAATCAAAAATGTGATTTAGCACTTGACTTACATTGATTGCTATACAATTTGTACTTGCTCAACTGTTTTCAATTTTCATTTTTATGAAAGAATGCTCTATGAAATATATAAAAAACTAAAATTTGTTTTCAATTTATTTTTCCCACAATATGAAAAGCAGTGTCAAATTAAACTAAACATTTCACATTATAAACTATATTTTATTTTTAATTGAATTAGGCTTCATAAAAGTTGAAAAATTCAAGAATATGCGTTTTTTCAGTAAAATATATTGTGAAAATTCCTATATTGTGAAAATAAAGAAAGTAAAAATTGTTAAAATCTGTAAAAATGTGGATTGAATAAAAGAAGTTGAGGTTACAAAGAAAATTAGTTATATTAACTGACTAAATAAATAATTCAATTGTCATATATAAACTGTCTCAACTAATTCTTCACAACAAAACATCCACATGTAGTCACTGAAGTGAACATGGACAATGTTGTGGCCTATAATAATAGTTTATCAACTCTTTAAACAAAAATTGTTGTATTTTCTAATACCTCGGACATTCAAGTTTAGATTAAAACGTATTACAGCCCTGAATTAAATTTATTATGGGAACTGAAAACAATAGCAAGCCAATCTACACATTAGATAGGTGTATTTTAATGTAATGTAAAGGCAATTTTCGCTTGCCTCAGCCTGCAATCTTGGGCTTCTTGACGTAGTTCAGAGTTCTTACTACAGAAAGCAGCATTTGTCGGACTTATTTTCCAAACCCACAACTAGCTGCAAAATGAAATACAACTCAATAACCTCGGGCTGCCAGACTGGCCACGAGAGCGTTCACGTAAAATGAGTCTGGGCTGCTAGACTGGCCACCGGAGTGGTAGGACTATAATGAATAAAACACGAAATTGTCACAACCACATTTATTAAAACTTAGAGAAACTAGTTTCGGTTGTTACGCTATTATCAGTCTCAATCAAACTCAATCACAATCAGAGTTTGATTGAGATTGATAATGGTGTAACAACCGAAACTAGTTTCTCTAAGTTTTAATAAATGTGGTTGTGAAAATTTCGTCTTTCATTCATTATGGATACCTTCCACAATATCACCTTCGCCACTACAAAGAATGGTAGGACTATCACGGTCTTAGAAAAATCAGAGTTGACATGAGAATAGCGGCGGGCAGCCAGACTGGCCAAGAGAGCTGTAGGACAATTTCATACTATTGCTTCAAGATCGCAAAGGGTTAAGTCACTTGTCAGAGGCCCTGAACTTGTTCAGGTACGACCTGATAACTCTAACACCAGACCTAAGCCAGTTAGGCTACACGATATTATTATTATTAGCAAAGTCAATTTTGATATGAACACTTACACTTGTGGATGCGACGCCCTGACACGTGTTGGTCCAGCAGCAGCGTCACTATCAGCCTGCACCAGAACTCGCCTCGATGTCCGCCTTGGCGCAGTCGGCTCTGCAGAGACAGTCCTCCTGGCGACTGGCGGCTGCACTGTGGGGGAGGTAGGAGAGTTTGATGAGGAGCTAATATGATCAATGGTCGGTGTCACATAGTCAATGACAGTGCTTGGAATACGTGTCAAATATTCGGTTCTCCTGGCTGGATTATTGGATGAGATGGGCCTCCTAGTGATCTTCTGTTTTGAGGCGGTGGGGGAGGTGGGTGAGGGTGAGGAGGAGCTGATGTGATCGATGGTAGGTGTCACATAGTCGATGACGGTGGTGGGGATGCGGGCAGGAGGTGAGGAGGGCATTTGCATAATGTCGGACGGCAGACGCTTCATCCAGACGGCGGCGTCGCCACAGCTTGATCCGCTGTCCATTTCACTGTCACTGTGAGCACCGCCCCCCGCCCCAATTGGGCTTGTTGGTGAGTCGGTCTTCTTCACCATTCCTTAACACATACACAGAAAAGTTGATTATTGATTAAAAGTATTATTGTATGAATAAATGGGTGATAGATTATTAGATTAGATTATTTACTTTATTCATGTAGATTACAAGATGCACGGTCTTTAGGTCTTAGATTCTAGATTGTTAAAAATATATAAGTACTGTAATTGTTCTATGAATTTTACAAAGCTTAACTGGAGAATTATTCAACGAAATGAATATGAGACGCAATTTGATAGTGATAATATGATTGTGATGTATCTACATGAAACGGCGAAGTTTGAACATATTAATGTCCATTCTTGGAAGAGGATATTCAAGGATATCCTTCTGATCAACACTTGACCGTAGAGAGAGAGAGAGAGAGAGAGAGAGAGAGAGAGAGAGAGAGAGAGAGAGAGAGAGAGAGAGAGGAGAGGAAGTAGAGGGAAGAATAAGAAGTAGTGAGAGAGGGAGTATTGTAGTGGTGGGAAGAGGTATTTTTAGTAGTGGGAAGAAGTAGTAGTAGTAGTAGTAGCAGCAGTAGTAGTATTAGTAGTAGTAGTAGTAGTAGTAGTAGTAGCAGTAGTAGTAGTAGTAGTAGTAGTAGTAGTGGTGGTGAGGAGAAGAAGTTGTGGGAAGTAAAAATAAGTAGAAGTAGTATTGTAGTAGTGGGAAGAAGTAGTTGTACTAGTTGGAAGAGGAAAATAGAAAAAGAAGAAGTAGAAGATGGGTAAAACAGAAAGATAATGACACAGAGATCATTTTGCTGAAGGGTGTGAATAGACACACAAAGAAAGTATTTAGCATCAGTATATAGTATGTTGTGATTGCAAGAAAAACTTGTTTATTAAAAAATGTGAGTTAATTGAGAAAATGAAATTTATATTTTCACAATTTTGTATTATAATGAAGATTTCATTTAAAATAATAATAGAAAACTAGACGTGTTTTTTAGGTATCAATTTTGTTATTATTTTGCTTTAAATATTCAATTGTATCTTTTAAACCAATAGCCTATACTAACATTTGTATAATGAGCAGAACAGATATGTTTTTTTCAGGTTTCTTGTAGTATACATGTTATTTTTTAATTCAATGTCTTATATGATATTGGCATTTTAGAGATGCACCATCCCTCAGCACAAGCTTTGCTTAAAGAGGGATGTAACAATTATTTCATTTATGATGTTTTATGTAGATATTCATTATTATGATAAGAAGTGATGTGATTTTTGTCTGAATATATGAATGTTTTATTATGTATTGTTCGCAATAAATAAATTGAAATTGAAATTGTGAGAATAGGGAAATGAATACCTATTAGAATGCCTACTAGAATATGTAAATGAATTGCGAGAAAGACAGGAATGAAAATTAATAAAAAAGATAATAAATAGAGGGAAGATGGAAGAAAAATAAGTAACAGTGAAGATGATGATGAAGAAATAGGTTGTGGCATCAGGAGGAAGAAGGAAAAGAAAGATATATGAAAGGGATAGGAGAATGAGAGAAAATGAAGAAAGTGGAGGTGGAAAGACACAAAAGTGGAAGTAAGCAGAACCAAGAGGATGAAGAAGAAAACTAAATGGTGGGGAGGAGGAAAAGCAGAACAAAAGTAATGATGTGGGAATAGGACGAAGAAGTAGGGAAAAGGAAGAAAAGGCGAAGAACGTAGCAGGAAGAAGGAAGAAAAATGAGAAACAGGAATAGGAGAGAGTAAAGAGAGAATAGGAGGAAAACAAAGAGGAAAAGAAGAAGCACCAGTAGAGGTGAATGAAGAAAATGGAAGAAGTAGGAAGAAAAAATACAAGTAAAAAAATGGCTGAAAGAAAATTAAAATAACAAAATTTAGCAAACAGCAGAAATAAGGACACACAAAGAAACAAAATATAAATAGCTGGCGGGGTGTGCTCAACAGAGGAGAAAACCTATTGCAGCTATGCTTCCCCATATAATCGGGTTCAAAGGAGAATTGTGGAGGAAAGTGACCTTGAAGATGAGGACAGGAGAGTAAAGAATTGAGGAAAACAGAGAAAAGAGCTTCAATATAATGTTTTAGTTGACAACTAAACTCAAAGTTTTTAGTTGTTCTTTCTAACACAATAATTATCTTGTAGATAATTTTTTTCATAGTTTTGAAGCTAAATGATAACGTTTTTGATAAGCTGTTTTATAACTTGGTCATAATGTTGTAGTTGTTTGACAACATTTTGTTCTTCTAGACTTACCTCCGGCCGCACTAACGTCCTATCATAATGATGGCTCATTATCCGTTCCACTTTTATACCAAGCTGCTATCAAACTATGCTACTTTTATACCATCACACCAATCGCTATTAAAAGTATTCTGTTATTTGAGCAATGATAACCAGATTAAAATGTAACCAACAGAGCCAACTGAAAATTTCAAATTCTGAGTTTTAATAATTGAATTAACAATAATAATTGTATAAATTAGTTAAATAATTCGTCATAAATTGAATAAATCATATTATTATATGGTTTGGAGAGTAAATTGTGCTTTAATATATTGAATAAATTAGTTAAATAATTCGTTATAAATTGAATAAATCATATTATTATATGGTTTGGAGAGTAAATTGGCTTTTAGAATGATAAAATACATGTATTAGTGACTTGTATTGGTCATTAATATAAGGTTTGTTTTAGGTTATGTTGAGTCATAACAAGGCGCATGTGCGTGAATAATAGAACTACCTTTATACATTTTATACTGGGTATCTGTTCCACCATTCAAGATACATAGTTCATACGAATGCTAGCATGCGTCTAGGTATAATGATATGCTTTCACATAGCAGCTTGGTATAAACGTGGAACGGATAAAGAACCATCATTATGATAGGGCGTTTGTGCGACCGGGTGGTGAATAAAGAATTTTGTAAATAATGGTGTCAACTAGCTCACCCATCAACGCTTGAATTTGTTTTTTGGCACGATACAGAGTGTCCCGAACAGGCGCGCTTGTTTGCGAGTCATTACTACGCTGAGAGGCCAACGAATCACAGCTCCCTTTTCGTTCTACCTTATCTGAAAAAATAAATATAAAACTTCAGATATGAAAAAAATAAAATAGAATTTAGAAAACCTCATTATTAAAAAGACAGCATACTAATTCTGATTTCGATGAACACAAACTAGTAGTTCTGTGAACAGTAGGCCTCATGTCCAATAATAAGGGAGCTTGCACAGAAAAACATACTCATTATACTCCAGACTAAAACGAAATTAGGGTCTACTAAAAAGAATTTTTGAATTTCTTGGTTTTTCCCAGGTTTCTCCATGATTTTCCAGGATGTTTTAATACAAGAAAGAAATAGGAAAGAAAAAAGTAAAAGTAAAAGGAAAGAAAAAACATATAATAGGAACTCGGTTATTGGATAATCATGGGGTAGTCAAGTCTGGTAAAGAGGCTGCAATTTTTTGAAAAACAACTTTATTGATATTCCTTCCGCAGTGCTAAACAAAAACCCAACCAGACCCAAATGTTCGAAAAACTCTTACATCATACTCCTTTCTATGGGGAAAATAGAACCAATAACCTGAGTTATTTTGAATTATTAGATGAACAGAAGTTGCTAAAAATTGTTCAATCCATGAAAAATAAGAAATCGTATGATATTTCAAAGTGCTTGGTCAGGAAATCAATCGTTTCAATAATAGAGCCTCTTACAAATATATTTAATGCATCTTAGCTAGTGGAATTGTACCTTCTAAACTGAAGATATCAACTATCAAATATAAAGCCCATACACAAGAGTGGGGATTGGGAAACTCCTGCGAATTTTAGACCAATTTCAAATCCACCAGTATTTGCAAAGTTACTTGAGAATGCTGTATTAGCCAGGGTTGGAGAGTATCTCAACCGTTTTGAAGTCCTAATGGAAAACAGTATGGATTTAGGTCTGGTTTCTCTGCTAACGATGCTCTCTACGCCTATATGAACAAGGTAATACTCACATAGATAACGGCTCAAAGATTTGCGGTTTGATTGCAGACATCAAAGGCATTTGATCTAGTTGATATAGAAATATTACTGGCGAGGTTGAAATTTATGGCTTCCAAGATGTACGGTATAATTGATTTGTTTCATATTTTTAGGATAGATATCAACAGGTTACAATTGAATCTAACGATAAATATTTTCATACTTCAGAATGGTTGAAAAGAAATCCGGAGTCCCCCAAAGTTCGGTGCTGGGCCCCATACTATTAAATAGAGAGCAATACACCAATACACAACAAACTCCCGGTTACAATGAAAATTCATGGTTTTCCATAATAACAAATATGTTATTCTTATGAATGATAACTCAATTCATATAAGGCTCAACCAGGTGAATAAGAGGGCCCAAGGGCTATATTGAATTGCAAGGGCTGATTCTAATGGCATACGATTTTAAAACGCATATGTTTCCTTGAGGAGAAGGTCTGAATGCCTTCCTTTTTTCCTTTTAAATATCCTTTAAATACTAGCAAATTTTGAAAAACATTACACATACGTGGCTGGGCATTTCTTGAAGGAAGATCCATGCTAAATTTCTTAGAATTTGGTCCACGCGTTTAGCCGTAAATGCGTTACAAACAGACAGACAGATGCAAAACGGTCGACTTGAAACAGAGAACTCTGTTCGTTTGGTCAATAAGAAGTACATTGCAAGTGGTGTTCATGTCAAAATCAATTCAGAAACACAAAAAACGCTAAAAAAAAAATTGAAAAGTAGTGAAAAAACTCACTAATCAAAGCCGATTCATCAGGATAAGTCTTTGGCACTGTTCGCCGAGGCGACTGTTTCTTTTTTGTATCCACACCCAGAATCTCTTTATTTGGATCACCTAGCCTGTAACAGAATATTCAACATTAAACTTAATTTTTCCATTTCGTCACCAAATGTCTTTAATTTTAAAAAACAATGAATAATCATAAAATTATCACCATAACACTCCTCAAAGGTACACAGTACACGTTACAATAATTTAAATTACATATAAATGAACAGCATCTTACAAGCTTTCAAATTTTGAGCGAATTTAGAAAACTGCTATACATGACTGACAAGATGTCAGTCAATAATGTGGAATTATTCAAAATTCAATTTTCTACAAGTTTTCTTTAAAAACATTACCCGCTTACTCGTCAATTAACAAAATTAATCCACTGAAAAATGAGAATTTTAGTCCATCTAAAATCTCAAAATTCATTACAGAGCAGATTTGAAAAGAGGTCTGTCTATTCGTTTTTTCTGAGAATTATGCATCAAAAATTGTTCAATTAACCACTTAAATGAAAATACCATACTTTTAAAATGTATAAATTTATAAAAAATCTGAAATTTCTAGTCGTTTTTATTTCTGTAACAAAGCGTTTCCAAGAACAATGTCAATACTATTTTTTTCCTTATGATCTGTTCAATCCATTATTGAGGCATTATTCATTTTCCTGAAATATCATCTGAACAATGAGGATGAAGCCCACATAGGTCTGAAACCTGTATGAGGGTAATGAATTGGATTATGGAGATTGATATCTCAAAAAAATTGTAGATGCACACTTTTACTCATTTTAAATAAAAACTTCACAGAAAATCATAAAAATTGTAGAATAATTTTCTATCTAAATCAAGAATACTAAATACCAAATTCTCCGAATGCAGCTAAACCTACCTATATAGGATAGCTGCGATCTTTCGAAATCTTTATTCCTGTAACGAAGCCCTTGTTTATACTGTAAATGAAATTTGATTCATGTTTTGAGTTGTATAATCAGTTCCTAAAGTATGTACGATCAGTTTCTCCTGAAACCACCTATTCGGTAGTTCATTATTTTTTATATAATTTCATTAATTTATTCACCTAGTAATTCAATTACTTTCTCACCTAATTTCTCTAGTCTCTTCGGTGGCAAGCGCCTTCAGTCTTTTCATTGTTTCATTATGACGATCATCATCGGCAAATTCCATGGCCGACACATCCGACTGCATTGCCTTGCTTTGTTCTTGCATCTGAAAAGAAAAACAATATCTAAATTATTACGAACGAGATCAAATTAGTTTATGCAACGATTGTATTATGTCTGCCTTCAGGCCACAAGTAACGTGAGATGTAACATCTTATGGCTGAACACAATCGTTGCACACACTATTTTATCAACGACTATCAATAACTGGCACTTGATTACTTACACTTTAACGTGTTTATTTCGACACTGATTGGGACGAATCTTTGCTGTTGTTAGACGTCTTGACTCTGCAATCTCTATCTTAGAGTCAGACAAGTGTTTCAACGGTTTTGATTCATCCTTGACAAAGTCAGGCGTTATGGCAATACTGCACAGTTATAAAGCCAGAAGCGTTACATGCTGCTAATACCTAGACACTGAATAAAGGACTATTGGAAAATTTGGAAAAAAGAAAGAAAAATAATGAATTCAGAATAATGAAATATAGCGAATATCTAATAAAATCGTGTACACAAAAATTGAAGAGCTGACACAATAAGAAAAAGAAGAATAAGTTTCTACTCCACACTCACAAAACAAATATTCAATGTATTTTGAAATAGAAAAACAAAAGGGCAATAGGTTTAAAAAAAGTTCAGGACGATTTAAATGAGCTGAATATAACAGATGAAGTAATAAAAGCCTCAGGAATATTTTGAAAAATCAAAGGTTCCAGCGAAAGCTCTTCTTCTTTTTCTTCTTTCTTATGAAAGAATGAAGGAGTACTGGAGGAGACAAACGAGGCGAATTCATAGCGGCATTGTCAAAATCATTGTTGTACCTCCACAAAAGAGGGAGAAAGGAGAAAAAATAAAATTTATAATAATTCATTATTTGTAGTTTGATGAAAAAGGAAGAAAATTTCAATGCGAATTTAATGTAAGAATAAGAATAAATTTGTTTGATGATTGCCAGTTAGTAATGTTGTTGACCAATAGATTGCTGGTGCTTACCTTGTGCAGTAGTGTGTTGCGAAAGTGTTGCCTGGCCATGTAGCCGCGACAGTGCGCCTGGAAGGCAATTGTGGCCTGCCGCAGCTTGAGGTACCAGGACTGGGTGCGGTAGCCCCGCCACGCCGCCTGCACCTGAATTGCCGCCGACTGCAGCACACGCAGCTGGGCTGTGCAGCGCTGCGCCAGTGCCATGCGCCAGTACGACTGTTCACACACATACACACAATAAATTATTACATAGATACAAAATATAGAATATGAAATGTTTCAATTATGTTTATTTTAATCCATTAAGGCCGTGCGCGGGGTTTTTGATATTTTTCTATTTCCATAAAATATATGCTCACAACCAATTAAGAGCCTTAAGCCGGGTTTTATAATGACAATACTGTTTTAATTGACAATGCTGGTGCGCTGTGCGCTTCACAAAAAGTGCGGATCTAGTAAAACCCGGCTTTAATGACACACAATAAAAAAATCTGTCAAAAAGATAGATTAAAAGCAACAAAAAAAGATAAAGGATGTAATTTTTTGAAAAATCAATAATAAGAAAGAATAGAATAAATAATCAAAGATATAGGAAAAGTAGAAAATAATAAATAACTTGTTAGAGGGAAAGAAATGACCTTTCAAGTTGAACTTCGAAAGTGTACCATGAAAATTTTGCCCACAAAAGTTGTGCACAGCCCAGAAACTTTCGCAAACTCAGTGACTCTTTCTTATGCCTATATTATTAGACAGAACCACTCTTTCTTAGCCAAATTACATCAGCTGATCGCCTAATCGAGCTCAGCAATATTTCAAAGCAAACGACGGCATACATATTTCTTTAAAACCAACAGCTGATTTTTTTAATTAAAATTTACCCGACTGGGATGATTTAGTCAGAAATAGTCAGCAACTGTCCAATAAGGGCCTTAGGATGCCTAGAGTGGATTGAATAAATTTCCAGCTTTGTATCCTGTTTTGTCCACCACGGCCTTTTTTTGCCTGGGATACTAGCTGATAAGAGGTTTTTAAAGTGTACAAGAGTGCCTTTCAGATCAAAATTAAGATTGGTAATATTGTATATTGTATGTTAATCTTATAATATTGTATGTTAATCCACTTGTCGGTTGCACGAAAGCCAATTAGATTTTAATCCCCATAGAATGACGTCATTCTACGGAAACTAAACTTAAGGGAGAGAATTTAGTTGCACATAGGACAATTACAAGCGATAATGCCAATCACGTTAACCGGCGCAAAATATATTTAACCGCCGATCACCGATGATTAAATCTCACTAATGCCCGTTAAGTTACATTTTATAGGTTATGTTTATTGTACCAGAACACCTAACTGCAAATAAGGTCGTAGGTGTTAAAAACCTTTCAAAATGAATAAAATCTATCAAGAATATGATAATATTGAGATAGTTGAATAATGATTCAAATAATTCACAATGAAATTATTCTAATACATATTTTTCCTCAACTTCAGAATCAGCTGCTGATCAAATTACAGTGTTGCCAGATTGTGCCCGTTCGGTTAAAGAAAATTAACTAAAGGATCTTTGTGCAACAGAAATAAACCCGTTTCACATACGACGGTTAGTTAACTGACATTAAACTCGTCATTTAATTGGCTTTCGTGCAACCGGCCGGTAATCTTCAAAAAAGGTTTTGCTTTAAATCTCCAATTTTTACCCCACCAACCTGCAGTGTGACAACAGCATTCTTGAGCCGTAGAAAGCGCCGTCTCTCCAGCAGGGCCCTGAACCAGCGCTGAATGGCGACTATTGAGGCGACGATCTGCTGGTGCAGTCGATAGTCCAGTTTCAGTTTTTCACACTCGCGCAGAAATATCTTGCTGCCTCCCGCCTGGTAGTTGTCCCTATTAAGGTTCAGTGTCAACAGGAATTCGCGCACATCGTTCTGCGAACTGCACACACAAATGCAAAATTAATATCAATTAAGAGCAATACATATAGACATATTCATTTCAAAAACAATTCGTGTAGTCGGCTGACAGTCTAAGGTTCGAAAGTTCAACAACAGAATAGAATTATTTTAGTTCTAGAATAGAATTTCAATCACGAAATAGAAACTCATGATGGAAGCCAACGATTTACATGTATTCAAAGAAGTAGAAATTCATGAAGGAAGCCAACGATTTACATTACCATGTATTCACATTTACAAAGTCATCTTATTCATCGCAAATAAAATCAACACTTTGAAAACGATTCACAAGTACATAGACATGATAAAAGGGGCAGTGGCAACGCATTCATTCATCGAGCCAAAAATAAGGCATATATACAGAGTGATCGTAAAGTCGTGCAACTCAATGTTTGAAGTCATGTAGGAATGAAAGGTAAATTTGTAAAGTATGATTTCAATGTGGGAAATTTTCGTTTATTGGTTCAGTATGTGGTAGCACTGCTAGATCACTCCACCAGACGACAGCAAACCAGACAGCAGTTGGTTTGTTAATTTTGAGTCGCAATGTATTTTATGCAAGAACGTCTTTATCATTCAATAATTTCCGATGGTTTGCGACCTCCTCGTTCACCAGATCTGAGTCCTCCTTATTTTTATTTGTGGGCTATTTGAAAGATAATGTGTACACAAACAATCCGCATACACCTGATGAACTCAGAAAAAACATTGAAGACTGTAAATCTAATATCACTACTGCTACATTGAAAAAGGTTGCTTGCAATGTAAGAAAATGCATTTATGCATGCATTGCAAATCATGGTGAACATTTCCAGCACTTACTATGAACTTGTAAGTTGTAATTATAACTTGTATCATAAACTTTGAAATGGAAGAAACAAAAATATTTCAGCTTTCTAAGACTGTTATCATTTTGGGTTGCGCGACTTTACGATCATTCTGTATATAAGTGAGCACTTCAGAACAATTCAGGCAGGTCAGCACCCAAACATAATAATTATTTGCAAAGTCAACGAATATCTGGACAATAGAACCTAACCTAGTCTAATCTCTCGTATATTTAGTTAAATCCCTGTTTGAATAATAAAACGAAATTGTTACAACCACATTTATTAAAAATATTGAGAAACTAGTTTCGGTTGTTATACCATTATCAAACTCAGTTTCTCAATATTTTTAATAAATGTGGTTGTGACAATTTCGTCTTATTATTCGTTATGGATACCTTCCATAATTTATTAATGAAGGTTAGAGTTG
This sequence comes from Conomelus anceps, assembly GCA_948455865.1. Classification (NCBI taxonomy): domain Eukaryota; kingdom Metazoa; phylum Arthropoda; class Insecta; order Hemiptera; family Delphacidae; genus Conomelus; species Conomelus anceps. The sequence goes on from OX418216.1 coordinate 163,009,741, forward strand.
TTCAATAAAAAATAAGAAACACATTATGATGTAGAAAATAGGAGTGTCAAGTGAGTATTAAAGTGTATCCCAGAGTGATAAGTGTCAATGAGTGAAGAGCGATACCATATTGATTGGTTGTTTAAGTGACTTGATTTTTTATGGTGCAATAGACAATAGACAGATCAATGGATTACAAAGAAAACATAATGGGCTATATACAGTTATATAGATTACGAAAAGGAATCTATTGTTATTCATTGTTGAATTTGATTATAATATAATGTCTTAATAAAATATCCCTCAAATAGCTTACAGCTAGAGGGATACTATTGCATTGTGTAATGTTCAAAATAAAAAAATAAAAAAAAAATAATAAAATTTGCGTCTTCCACAAAATCACCTTCGCCACTACAAAGAAAATCCCTGTTTATAATAATTCAGCAAGCTTATACTGTATAATAGTATATTACGTTACAAGTGCAGGAAATGGTGTTTAACATACGAGTATGATAAGTTAACGCACGAGACGAAGTCGAGTGCGGTATTATCATACGAGTATGGTAAACATCTTCCCGGACGAGTTACGTACGATATTTTTCATCATACAAGTCTAAAATAGCAGATAAGTTGAAATAAGAAACTATAAATCATTGTTATACAAACATAACCTCAACACACCAAATCACAGCAACTCAAGGTGAAATATGGGCAATAATGGTTCTAGATCAGTTGATCTAGCTTTCGACCAAATGGTTTTTCAGTGAAATGGTAGCCAGTAGCCACCCATTAGCGTCCGGTAATAATCATTTGATGATTTTTACCACACAGTGTACGGTAATAATCATCAAATGACATCAGCTGTTTTTGATTTCTGTAAACAGCTGTTTACCACATTGATTCCTTGACTGGTAAACTGTCCATAACCAACAAGTATGACGAAAACATATTTACACAAGCTTCATATTTACAAATATATATATTTTTTTGAGGATGAAGCCAATTTATAAAAACGACTTCAATCATTAACGTTACCATGTATTTACATCTACATTATGCGTATTTTATTCATTGTATTGTCTAAGACTTGTGCGTACGTAATGAGTTGGATGATGATGATGATTTATGACTTTAAAAAAGCGAAAATTACTCAAAGGTGAATTAATATCTGAAGACATGATTGAGTCAGTTTATTTTTAGAACGAGGATGCAAAAAATTGGCTTGTAACATTCAGTTGGATGACTGATACTTGTTTTCACTATTGATTGCCTTGATGGTAATTGGTAAAAGATAATAAAATGTTGAAGTCAAAAAAACATAAACATTTTTAAGCATTATTTTAGATATGTTACATCAAATCCAATCATCAACATTTCTCAATTGTTTCCATTTATGAAATAGAGAAGAATAGAATTACTGCCTCTATGTTTACCTAAGAAGGCGTAGTTAGGGCGCAGACGACCCTCTCTTGCACTCAACCCTCAATATTATATCAACACTAACAAGTTCAATATTATATCAAATCAAATTTGATGCAAAAAAGCAATGATAAAATATACACAAAAAGAGCAAAAAATGAGTTGACAAGGCAATAAATAAACCAATACAACGGAGTATCCAAGAACCCAACGAATTTACATGGAAATACTTATTATTACAGTAGTTTTGCTGATAAGCCTATGCACCATTTGACTTCTATGATTTCTTTGAAAATCATATGGTTCCTGATTCACAAAAATGAAAGTAGGCCATCTCAGGTATTTAATTAATAATTTAAACTACATTAAAATTATTATTCAATTCAATTCAAATCTCTTTATTCATGTAATATACATTTTACTTTGAATAGTGTCACACTAATACAGTGAACAATCACTATAAGTATTATTTGTCCATTGATAATCATTTGACAGTGCTGCAAGAATTTCATGCACAAAACTTTCAAATATTTCAAGACTTTTGGTCGCACCATCTCTTCAGTCCTATATTTTAAGGAATAAGTTTTTTGCATACCATCCCACACAGGCTAGGCTTCAGGATGTTTTTTCATTTATTCATATTTGGAAAAGAATCTTATTTTATGTTATATCGTATAATATATTTAATTTGTATTATAACAACAAAATGTTTTCTGTCTATTGTACAGTGTTCTTGTGGATGAATAAATTTATCTCATTTCATAATGAAGTTTGGAAAATTTAAATCAATGTTTAAATTGTTAATTACCTGAGAAGTCCCCTGGGCAACAGTATTCTATAGAGCTGAATAAACTCGTCATAGGAGAGACGCACATTGTAGCCAGCCTGTCTTATCCTAACCGTTTCCAGCATTCCCGTGTACCTCAGCTGTCTCTGAACTGTCTCGTCATCAAATTTGTTCGGAATCTACACAAAAAAAATTAAAATAATCATTGAAACCAATTCTCTATCACCTCTACACCAGTGATCTTCCTTTACCAGACGACATCATAATGCTAATCTTTCAGATACCCAGCAGTCCTTTATATAGGAGACAACAATAATAAGCAATCTAATATCAAAACTGACACTGTATTTCAATTTAATATAACGTCTTTACTCACTTATATTGGAGATACTGGAGGGATGCATTTCACTTCTGAAAAGAAGATGAAGTTTCAGAAGTGAAATGCACCCCTCCAGTTTCTCCAATATAAGTGAGTAAATACAATATATTAAATTGAAATACAGTGTCAGTTTTGATATTAGATTGTACATTAAGTATTTTGTCATGGAAAACATCACAGACAATAATAAGGCTGCAATAAATATACAAGTGACTCTAAGGGCCGTATCTATGAACGGTACTTACGTTCATCTAAGAACGACTTGGAAAGGCTCCATGACAATGAACGTAGTCACGAGTTAACCTAAAATTGTGTCGTATTATCAGGCACTAATAAACATAAAATAACATACATGAAAAGATAAATATACTGCACTGCATGTAAATTTACAGTTGCTGTTACATAATTATTTCCACACCAATATCTTTTTAATTATTATTTTCTGTTTTTGAATTCTAAAAATATGGCATTTCGATGTAGTGTAGTGAGCGCTACCTGCCAGCAGACCAAAGAACTTCATCCATTTTATCTCGTAGAAAGAGAATTCTTTTTTAGTGCCAAAAAATGTATAGGTTAGAACTCGACTTATATAAAATAAGTAGAAATAATTTCAATAAGTCAAATATACAGTGAATTACATTGCAATGTTGCAAAATTTGTAAATTATGTTTTTATTTTATTATTATGAACCGATGCTATACTAAAAATGAAACCAAAATATGATACAACATAACAATCTAAGAACAGCTTCAAGTCAGCTCTGTACCTATCTTGGTTAAGAACGGATTTGAGATACCATTTATAAGCACGACTTGACTTTTAAGTTAAGATCTTCAAGTAAGGTTCATAATAATACGAACCATTGCTTATACTGAGTCAGTTTTTTATGAGTTGAAAAGTGAGGTTATAAGCCGACCCAGTTGTACCTGCAAACTTTATGTAGTGTAAATTCTTATATTGGTGTAAATTAGAGTTGTTCAATGTAAATGATTAATCAGGAGCCAGGTCTTTGTTTAGAGAGCTGGGTTGGCTTTTAGTGTTACAGCTGCTCGCTGGCTTGTCACGTCATGAACCTGTGAGTGTAAGTAAGACTTATTGCCGCTAAATATGACTTATCCAAGTCGTTCTTTGATAAGAAACGTTCATAAATACGGCGCTAAAAAATTCAATAACAGACCAGAACTTGGTTCTGCATTTTGCCTTTTTTTCAACTTTAAGCAACTCGTGAAGGCAGTCTTACTCTTGAAGGCAGTCAATACAATTTTCATAAAACTGAATGAAAAAAGAATCTTTACATGTGATGTGTGTGTGTTAAATTAGAGTGAGTTGACAAAAATGTTTTATTGTCCGTATATTGGTAAGAAAACCATTGGCATGAAATTCTCAATATATTGTATTTTGCCTTCAAGCCACTTGTGAGATGTTCAGAACTTACTTAATCTTGAAAACAGTCATAATACAAACGTTGCATAGACTACTATTATGTACGGCCACTTTATAGGGTAGATATAACAGGTTATAAAGTGATGACAATACAGCACACTTTATTCCATATTTTTATCAAACTAGTAATGAAGCCTTTTCAACACTACGGTCACTTTTCAGTACAGGAGTCTGAACCAATCAGAGCTGCAGAATTTCTTCAAAAGTGTCGAAATGAATGTTATGCCATATTCAGATCAGCTGATTTCAGCATTTCGAAATCAAAATGGACATGAATCAAACGTCGACATTAACGTTAACATTAAATAATAATAATAATAATAATAAATAATAATAAATAAATTTTTATTTCCTTCCTTCAAAACTCAAAATAACCAAGAATTACATGCGTATAAAATATTAACTACAAAACAAAAAAAAAACTACACAGATATCTAGAAAGAGTAAGAAGTATATGGAAATTAACCTACTCAACTATGGTAACCCATGTACTAGAGTAGGTGTGAGCAAAAGTTGGATGAGAGTGCAAATATCTTGGGTAAGTGAGCTCACATATTATTTGAAATAATGTTCTCTATGCGATGTCTTCCTGTATTTATTGGCAAAGGAGTTGGCAACATTGAAACGCAACAGCGTTCTAAGTGAGAACACTGTACATCTTTAGTAATTTATGTAACAATTGTATTCTGACTTCCTTTTAAACAACGAGTGAGATGTAAGTTGGTGTTCTAAACCGGCCCGCCACAGCTAAGGCTCCTTCCTATACAGTGCTTTACCACTAATATAATATGTCTATTATTGTTCAGTAAATGTCATCAAGTGTCACGGTAGCATCAATACATAAATCAACTATCAAATTTAGCAAGTGTATGTTTGCTCAGGGCACATACATGAGGATTGTTCTAGAAATGATAGTTAATAGTCAGTGGTGTGAATTTGGGGGGGGGGGGGGTAACAGAATGGGTATGGTTCAGAGACAAAGTGAATTTTAACAAACCTTATTTAAGACAATCTCTCACAAAAAGTCCTAAAAGATGTGTAGATTCGCTAAAACTGTTTACTATTTCATCAAAAATTCCTGAGGGATATCCCCCAAACTTTCAAAGAAAGTTTCAATTAACATTTTCGGTACCTACTTCAACCAGGTAAGGTGGGGGATCAAAAATACACAGTGATAATAGTTTCAAGTAGGCCGTGAATTCATTGTGGATTCTACAGTAAAAATGGATGAATTTATGCCTAGAATAGCTCAGAATGTGGTTTAGCGATTATTTGTTCTCAAGATTTCTGGGGGAGTACCCCCGAACCGCCTTGTGATAGCTTATATCATCATTATGTTCATGAATTTTTGGAGGAGTCTTCCTTCTTCTCCTTTTAATTACCATAATAAATATATTACCTAGTCACCCCCCCCCCCCCCACACCACACCCTGGCATAACATGGAGTTACGCCACAAATAATAATAGCAAAATGGAAAAGGTTCTGGCCCTCAGTGCTTAGGCCCATGTTATACGGGCAGCTTTGATGAGACAGATTGAGATAAAACGCTGATCAAAAAAACGGAGCTGTTGTACGAGCAGAAAAAACGCCGCGTCGTCGACGCAAACGCTCGGTGGTGGAGCTGTTATACGAGCAGAAAAGTCGCCGCGACCGGTACCAAGGGTTCCCGAAGGTCATAACAATAAAATTATGCTGTCAGCGTGAACCTGCGAACTCACGTGAATACGCCAGAGCAATGTGTGGTGAGCAGTGTTGTCACCATAATTACTGCAAACTTCAAATAAATAACTTATCTAGAGGTGGCAACACTGGGGGTTTTGCTGAGGTAGCAGATCTGCCGCGTCAAAGCTGCCCGTATAATAGCAATGGCGTCATTTCTGCCGCGTATTTGCTGCCCATTTTACCGGTCTGGACGCGTTGTCGACGCGACAGATATAACGCTAGTATAACTAGCAAACAGGGAAGTCCATTGCCCGGTAGGCGTGGCGTGTACGCGACGTAAAATCTGTTGCATCAAAGCTGCTCGTATAACATGGGCCTTACTGGAGTAATAATTTTGGCTCTGAGACTGAAAAGTTTGGAGACCCCTGCTCTATTCTATTATGACACACTTACCTTGTTGGCATTACTCTTGATACACCTGATGAAGAACGGATTGGCCTGATTGAGAGTGTCCATCAGACTGTGCAGACTGTGCTGGAACTGGGCGGTTACTGTCAGCGGCTGTTTACGGGCCTTGCCCCCTCCCCCGCTCCCCTGGCCAGCGCCTCCTGACGTCACAAGGGCTGCAGCTGCATTGGCCGGCAGCTGTGTTCGGCCGGCTAGTGTCTTCACACTCTGCAAATTCTTCAAACCCTTCTTGCCCCCGGCGCCTCGCTCACGCGGTCTGAACGATTTGTTTTTCCTGTTCAAAGATACAGAAAAATACATCAATTCATTTCATTCCATACACGGGTGACCCACAAAGAGTATACTCAAGGTTTTACACCAAATTTCCAACAAATAATTCGAGTAAACATAACTTTATCGAGCTTCGAGTTCAAAGATAGAGGGAAATACATGAAATCGATTCATTCCATAAACAAAATATTTGCACAGAGTGTAAACGCCATTAACCCAAGGTTCTACATCAAATATCCAACAAAAAAAAAAAATTTCCAATAAACATTAACTTTATCGAGCTTCGTTTTCGAGAAATATCAATAAATCATCGAAGTTTTCAAAATATAAATTCTTAAATACTGCCAATAAATGCTTAATAGCTCAAAAACTAATTTTCGGATTACAATTCTCAAGATATTGTTGAAATTACAATACGGTGTGATTTGTCAACTTCATTAGATCTGTCAACAAACCTCGAACAAACATTTCCCCAAATCAATCATATAATAGTTAAGGATAGAGAAAAATAATATTATTTTACTATCATTTCAAACATACTCACACACTTGAAATTACAACATTATATAGAAGTTTCAAGTGTAGGCAAGCTAAAATTTAAAAAGTGAACGGCACATAGTAGAATTACAATTGAATTGGATAAAATAAATAATTGTAAAACATACACCAATAGCTAGCTACTAACTGCATGCGGTATTGAAGCAATCATGCAAAACACAATTTAAAATTAAAAGGTTTAGAGATAAGACTAGTTAAGTTGAGTCAATAATAATTTTAGAAGCAAGTAATATTATGGAGTACTAGCTGGCTCGACGCGCGTTGCTGCGTTCTCATAAAAATTCTCCTTGATTTTATTATTCGCTACCTCCCGTTGAGGTTACATTTCAAATTAGGAAAGAAGTTAGTCCTGGGCTCTTCCAGCTGATCATAGAGGCTTCGTTGTTTTCTTAATCACCACCTCTGAATGATGAAACATTTCAAATTTAAACCTCCTACGACTATAAGGGTAGAAGCTAAGTTTTTCATTTCATTATTCGCCACCTCCCGCTGAGGCTGCATTTCAAATTTCTAGCTGCATTGGTTAACAGGATGTCATCAACCCGGCATAATTAATTAATTTCATCATACCCAGTCATTTCTGTTGCCTACATACTGCAAGGCTCCGACGGTAGCCTACATGCAAAGTGCAAAGTCTTTTGCTGTTCAAAGACAGCGTAAATAACGCCGCTAAGGGGCCTGCCATATGATTAAAAACTGTTGACTTCTATCAGCTGTTCCTTTAAGCTATTTGGCCGGCAAGTTCAGTAGGTTAGGTCTATAAAATGGATTAATTAATAACAATTATTAGCCCCCCTATTGAAATTTATGGTCAGAAACCATCCCCAATATTCACACAACATATCCCCAAAGTTTCATGCCAATCTGTCAAAGAGGTTTTGAAGTCTATAGGGAACATACATATATACATACATACATACAGACAGACAGACATTCATTTTTATATATATATATAGATTATTATAGAATAAAGAAAATACTAGTTTAGTAGGTGAGTGAATAGTTTTATAGGTCATTCATCAACCCCAATAACCGACCTAAATATTTTAAAAAAATTGAGAAATGTTTAAAAAGAAACCAAACGAACGCATAATTGTCCCAATGCAGATGAATACCAATAATTCAAATGCTTGAATTTTTGTAGCAGCCTAAAACAGATAATTATTACACCTGTTTTTGTAGTAGCTTGTAGTGTAGCCTTGAGGGAAATAAAAATAATTTTTATTTATTTATTTTTCACCTTAGTGAGAGAGATCTCAATTTACGTTCCTCTAGCGTTTTTCGGCATTTTCAAGAACTACGTGGCCGATAAAGTTGAAATTTGGTATACACGTTAAATTATGGACCTAAATGCATACTATGAAACTTTTCAAGATTTTCTACAAAATACAAATAAATTTGACGTATTTGACCTTTGTTTAGCGTTCCGGAGCCTTTCGAGGGGGTGGCCCAGGGGGCGGAGCCTCCTGGCTGAACAGTTAAGGCGAGCGAAGTGAGCCTGCCCGATAGTATCTATATATATATTAGTCTTTCGAAATGCCAGAAGGAAAATGTAGATACATTGAAAATATTGATATTATAATTATTTGAAAATATATTTTATATTATCAAGTTTCTAGTAATAGCAAAAAAAAAACAGAGCCACTGTAGTCGCAATCGCGCAACACCGCCACAGACAAGCCACTCTCATCGATGCATGCAATTTATATGGAGCTTATTATACTCAGCCACAGGTGTGGCCACGTCCCTTTAGTCGCGGCCACTGGCTACTCGAGTCACCTACCCTCGCTTCTAGTGGAAAGCCCATGCTGACTTGCCACTGGTTAAGAAATGCTGCCCTATTCGCTATACCAAAACCAATCACCACAATCAAACCCATTAAGGCTACATTACAGTGACCGAGCAATTGATCAGTTAATCTACAGGCCAGTTTTTCTTTTTGGAGGAAGTAGCCCACATAGGTCTGAGCCCTTTGCGTGAGTGATGATGAGTTGAGCCTAACATTTTAGGTGGGCTCCGAACCACCAGTTCTCACATGAGGTTCTCATATACATTTTTAGGGCCATCAGCTGTTATCGTGCATAGAATGGCTTTTTAATACAGATTTTTAGTTGGTTTGGTCACGTGAAGAGAATGGGAGAAGATCGACTGCCAAGGAGAATGGAAGAGTTGAGGATGGAAGGAAGAAGACCAAGAGGAAAACGTAGACGGAGATGGAGAGATGGATAGAGTGAGGAGGAGGGGTGAGGAGGGGATGGCAGCAGGTCGAAGATGTTCATATGGTGGGAAGATCGAGGAAGATGGAGAGGCGTTGTTAACACCCACATTCGGCACTAGCTGGAACAAGACCAGGATATGTAATGTATGAAGTAAACTTTTAGAAAAATTGACCATTCGCTCGGTACGTGCAATTGGACCTTTAGCAGTGCTACCACAACCTCCGAACAGTACAGCCAACTTCAACCTACATAACAATTTGTGTCGCTCTTTCAATAACTTTAGCTTCCGCCGGAAACATGGCTCTCCTGGGCTGTTGCTGTGTCGCTTCATACGACGTCGTATTGGTTCCAGTTGATGACGTCATAGTGGGCCCAGTTAATGACGTCATATTGCAACTAGTTGATGACGTCATAGAAGGAACAGATGAAGTCATAATGGAGCCAGATGATGACGTCATAGTAGGACCTGATGACGTCACAGCCGACTGTTGTGGCCACGATAGACGATTGTTGGCTGATGCAGCTCCACCTGCGGCAGCCGCAGCTAATGGCCGATGGTGACGCAGTGACGCAGCCGATGCTTTAGTGAGTGGCGCATGTAGTCCGCCGCCACCGTACCTAGGAGGACGGCTTCTCTTGTGTTATTTGTTTGTTTATGTAGTGAATTTGTTTCTTTTTTTATGAATTGTTTTTAGGCCGTTAAAGACTCAGGCGAAAATTAAAGAAGGAGTGATGAGGCAGAAGGATATGGAAAAAAATTGAATTGAAAAAAGGGAAGTAAGAGAAAGAAGAAGTAGAGGTGAAAGGAGTTGTGCTAGGGAAGAAAAGGAGGAGGAGAAGGATAAGGAAAAGGTGGTAGAGTAGGAGAAGGAGGAAGAGATGAAGGAGCTGAAAAAGAAGAAGGTGGTGGAGGAGGTGGAGGTGGAGGATAGGAGAATTAAGAGAAAAAGAAAAAGTGGAATAAAAAAGCGAAGAAAAGTGTAGAGAAGGAAATTGAAGGAATAAGGAAAAGGGAGAGAAGAAGGAAGTCGAAGAAAAAGGGCCAAGAGAGAGAGTAGGAAAAGGAAAAGGCGGGAAGAAGGAGAAGAATTGAGACTTTTCGTCACTACAAAGAAAGGAAAAACTTGAGAAAGGGAAGGAGAAGCAGAGAGAAGAAAACAACGGATAGGTAAAAATTAGAAGAAAGTAGAAAAATAACGAGCAGGACAAAGGCAAATGAAAAAGCAGGGAAAAAAGGAAGAAAAGCAGGAAGACAGGGAAAAAAGAAAAAAGGAGGAGGAGAAGAACAACAACCATCAACAAAACACAGAAAAGGAGAAAAACAAGAAGGAATATTCAACACAAAGAGGATGAAGAATGAAAGGTATATTTCCTTTTATGTATATTATTATTTTCTGTTTGTTTTATTGTACAATATTTTTTGGTAATCAATTCAATTTCAATAGAAACCTTTGAAGAATATTATGAATAAGACAAGGGGAAAGGAAGAAGAATATGCAAAAAGTAGTAAAGATGAAAAAGGAAATATCATATAAATAATTAGCAGTGAAAGATGGACAAAATGAAGATTCAATTATTCTCTACTCAAGATATTAACAATTAATTATTATTACACTTGCAAAAAAATTTAAAAATTATCTCTACATAGAAAATGTTTTACATTAGTGACTTCAAAAATGAAGTTCTTCATTTACTGACGAAGCCCAGATTCAGATTCATGAATCATTCGTTTTTAAAAATCAGAAGGAATGGACTAGACGATAATAAAAAGTGCTAATAATAACAACAATAATATGAAAATAAATAAGAATATGAAGATAAATAATAAATTAATAAGAATCCCAATGCAACTAGATAACATCTCATGCAAACATCAATGCCAATTAGTCACAATCATCAGGCAGACCTGGGGCCATTTGCAAAACGATTACAAACTAGTTTTATTAGTACTTGTATTTTTAGTTACAGCAAAACCTCATGTAACTTCTACTTGTAACTTGTGATTGTACTTTGTAAATTGTTATGCAACAGACCCCTGCAGTACTCTAATATTGCTACAATATAACACAAAAATAATAATCATTCACAAATTAAAACAGAACTTTAAATGCTTTCAATGTTAGATCTAAGGCACGTATTTATAAACCTAGGTTCGTGGGAAATTTAAAAAGCCTTACAAGAAAATGCTTATCAAGTCTCTTTTAAGTAAAGGAAGCCTCAAAGAAGGTTCATAAATACGTTTTTGTATAAAATTTCACAAAACAAAATGGAATATACATTTACATATAAAAATGTATAAAACAGTGAAATTTCTAGGATTTGGATTTTTTAGTTGAAAATTTGTAGAGAAAGCAGTAGTGGGCTGTGCCTGTTGCATCTTTACTTGATTGTGTTTTGTGTAATAAATGAATAAATAAATAAACAGGGTGCTTGTACAGTGGAGCATCCCATACTCGATGATAACCACCATCGCAAAATCGAACACATGCTGTGTAATGCTGGTATTCACTTCTCCAATCTGTTGTACACCATTCCACAGCATGTGTTTGATTTTGCGATAGTGATTATCATCGAGTATTGGATGCTCGACTATGCAAGCATTCGACCTCAATCTGATCAAAATGCAGTATAAAAAAATAAAATAGATTAATCATTCATTACTGAAAATCAGAAAGAATGGACTAAACGATGACAGTAAAAAAGGACAACAACTAAACGAGGACAGACATGACATAAACTTTACACTTTCAATTCACTTACGCAATCCTATTTATGGTTAGATTAACTGCGGAAATTGTCACAAGATGACTGCATAGCGAAGGCATTAAAAAAACATAAGATTTAAAAATGTGTCAACAACTTTCAAATTATTACACTAAAGGCCCGTCCAGACATGTAACAACGCATCATCACGTAACTCGTTTCCTGGCATAGCTCTGCAGAGGCGTAACTACGGGGGGGGGGGGATCAGGGGGCCAGAATAATCTGTCAATGAATGGAAATACACTTTGACAAAATAAATTTTGGAATTTCAAGAGACAAGTTTTGACAAAAGAGTTAAAGAAGGTGTCTGGAATAACTAACAATAAGGTTTCAGAGGGACTATTTTTCAAAAACCTTTTGGAGTACCCCGAACCCACCTCCAAAAAAAATTTTCATGTACAGTACTGTACATTACCCTAATCAGGGGAGGGTGGGATCAAACATAGCATAGTGGAAATAGTTCAAAGTAGGCCTGATTTCAAGTTTGTCTACTTAAACAATAAATTTCTAACACAAGAATCTGGATCTCCAATGGAAATGATGCAGAACCTAAATTAAAACCACTTTGGCACACAATGAGTGTTAAAATAATTTTAAACTGGATAAATGTATGTCTAGAATCATTAAAATGGGGTTTTAGAGGGATTATTTTCTCAAAAATCCCCATTTTTATGAGAAAGAGCTGTACGTTAGATATTGTCTTAAATTACTGAATTTTTAGACAACAAATCTATCCACCTTTTTTTACAGGATATAGTGCTTAACGCCTACCCCCCTCCCACCATCTGCAGCATACCATCATTGGTTATCCCCCCCCCCCCCCCCCCCGACCTCCGATAGACCAACAGACTCTTTAATTACGCACTAACACTCTGTAACACAGCTTTGGAACATAGTCCCTCAACAGCAATTAGATAAGATGTTACGCGATGCCGTCTTGATACAGCATTATTTGTTACGCAGTGATGTTACCCTACTTAGTAACGTTATGATGCTATGTTGCATGTCTGGACGGTCTTCAACACTTATAATTCAAAGTGTCTATTAACACGTATACATCATTTATTAGTTCAATAGTTTGGACATTAATTAGAATTAAATTGAAAATAGTGTTGATAATTATAATACATGGACTCACCTGATCACATTCTCGTTGGGTATATGATTTTGTATTCGGTTGTGTATTAGACTAGGTTTTGTTCCGTCTGCTGAAAACATAAATATGAAATAGTTAGGATCAAGTTGACGAATACAAGAAATTATTATTATTCATTTATTTATTTTATTTGCATATAAAATCTCACAGAATATTCCATGATGATTATTAATTATTCAAGTTTTTTTCATTCTAAATCCACAAAAATAAACGGCCTACAAGATATCGCAGTAAAATTCTGTTTAAAATGAGTTAGATTACGACAAACTTATGTGATAAAAACTATACTGTTTATATTAAAAACCCAAAATTTATCATAGCCCAGGCAAATTAAACAAAAAAAAAAGGCCGTGGTGGACAAAAATTGGTACAAAACTGGACCTTTTTTTATCCACTCTAGACATCCTAAGAAAGAGTCCCCTCCGTTTGCCAAAGTTTCTGGTCTGTGCACAAGAAGTGCATTTTGGGAAGCCAAAAACCCCCCAAAATTTGGCACTTTTTCCAGTTATTCATCTAAAACTCGAAAACTAACTACCACGTTGAAAACATTGTTTCATTTAAAATTAAAAAATATATAATTCTACGTCGATTGATGTATAACAATACCAAATCGGCTTAGTTGTTCATTCACAATCAATCATCAAAAATCAAGGCGGGCCGCTTAGCGCGTCACAACTTAGGGTGTCACAACTTCAGCTCGCTGTCGTTTCAGCGGTCGTGGGTTCGAATCCCGCCCCTCCGTCTAGCATCTATGTTATCATTCAAATCACTACCCACGCACAAGTCTCGGACTCATACAGGCATCATCGGCAAAAAAAAGGTATTTTTACCCCTTGGTGAAAAATGAGTCATCTCCAGGTTTCGATGCATTTATTTTATAAATGCTCACTCCAACACATTAAAGTATAGGAAAAAATTTTAGATCATTTCTTCCATAAAAATCCTCAATTGGAAAATTTTGCCAATTTTTTTCCCAAGATATGCAAAAAACCCTAAACCACTGTACAGCGCTATTAAGCCAATAACACAGTTTCAAGTAAGTGATGCTGGGAAAAGCAGTTAGTTGTTCTTATTGCAACGGATTCTCATGTATTTTTAGGCGCTGGGTCAGGACTTCTGAACTGTGAAACTCCAAAATGTGATCTTCACCAACGTCGGACCCCCTTCAACACTTTGATTTCAATCGCACCCCACTGAGTGATAACTCATTCTTCTCAGCTCATTGAGGCAGATATATATGATGATATAAATGAAGATATAATTGATGATAAAAATTCATGTCATATTTTATATTGTAATTTTAAATTATGTCACAGTTTATATTTCAAGAATAATGTATGACCTCTTTTTTCGGAGGATGAAGCCCATATAGGTCTGATACTTGTGCGTAGGTAATGAATGGATGATGGTGATTGATGAGTTGGACCTGCAGTTTTAGGTGAGTTCCGAACCACCTGGAACTGATTTTACAGCAGAGAACAGAGTATTTTTTTCTGGCCAATCCAATCCCTTAAAAAGAGCGCCTATGAGTTTCGTAGCTAATCTCTGATTGAACAGATACCTGCTACGGCACTCGGCCTTCACTTCCCTCTGTTTATATTGTACAAGCTACAATGCTCAACATTATGATTAATAAAATGAAATAAAATACATAACATGTCAATTTCTAATTATAATCATTGACAATTTGAGAATACAATTTTTTTGTAGATCACGTCTTGGAGACTCCAGTTACGGAGTATAAGACAAGTCAGATCAACAATTATACAATCTTATACACTAGTTACCATAATCACTATATCAATTAGTTGAGGTGAGGATCAATTTTCATTAGAGTTGAAGTAGAAACTGGAGGCTCATTGTTTTTATACAGTTCAGGAATACTTCAGCTATTATAATAATCGCGGTGTTTATTCCTGAGCTGTAAAATGTATAAAAAAAGAATTGCTCAGTGTAATTTAGATTTAAAGATAACTTAAAAAAAGTTTCAACTATTTGACAAGTCCTTACAACCCTTTGAGAGGAGGTCATTGGACGATGGATATCTATGTGAAAATTAAAGCTTGTACACTATAAAAAGCTTTATCAACTAAATGTTGTATCAACTTATGTTAGTTTGGGTGAGTTATCAAAGTGATTGGTAAGTTAAACTGAGCAAAAGTTATTGAAAGTAATAAATAAAATATTGTTGGACTGACCTCTACACTGCCTGAGCCTGCGGCCGGCGTCGTGGAAGGCGAAGTGGGCGCGAAAGAAGGCGCGCAGGATGGCCCACCGGAACACGGCCACCGGGTCGGCGCCCACCAGCTCCCGCACAAACGCCATGCTGCTCTTCTTCAGCACGCCCACCATCTCTGTGCGCATCAGATCCAGGTTCTTTTCGCGCATCTCCGCCACCTACAACAACAACAACAACAACCCTGTCAATCATTTATTTCCATGTTTTTTAATTAATTTGTTACATAAAGCCGCAAAAAGAGCTAAGCTCACGCAGCATGCAACATGTCATTGTGATTTATTCAGCCTACTTATCAGCCTCATAGGCTTTGCTACTGAAAAGATTAACACATTCAGCTAGCTCTATTGGCATGCATCAGTTTCTTTGTAAAGTTTTAATAAAGTATTCAGTTAGGTTTACCAATAACAATGACTGAAATTACAAGTGTTAGTGCTTGAATTGACAATGAGGATTATAATTCAACCCTTTGATGAAAATGGAACACGAGAATTCTTGAAAAAAAAGAAGAAAAGGGAGAAGAACGAAGGAAGGAAGAGGAGGAGGTGTTGGAGGAGAATGAGGTGGACAAGGAGGGAAGAGGAAAATGAGGGGGAAGAGGAGGAGGGAGGAGGTGGAAGGAGGGGAGGAGGAGGATTAAGAGGAGGAAGAGGAGGAGGAGGAGAAGGAGGAGGCGGATGTGAAGGAGGAAGAAGAATAAGAAGAAGAGAAAAAAGATAAAGAAAAGGAGGAGGTTGTTATGGAACAGCCTTCTTTCTATTAACCTTGATGTCCTGGAATAGACTGAAACGAGATTGATTCCATCCTTCAAAATTTATTTATCAATTTACTAGTATGCCTTCATTAATTGAGATGTGATTGTTGTACTATGTATGTTACTTGAAATATTGTATGACTATTGTCAATATGGTGTGCCTACTGTTCATGACATGTACTATAAACAAATATACAAAAATATACAAATATACAAAATTTTGGAGATTATTTTCGAAAACCGACCTGATATTTGACTTTGCCGGCGTAGTGTCTGACAATGAAGGCTGGTTCTCGTTTTTGCGGCATTTCATAGAAATTGTTGTCCTTGTGCACAGAGTTGAACTTTTGCAGCAGGGTTTCGTTCGAAGCGCCCGGAAAACTGAAACAAAATAATGACAGCCGTGTTAAAATAGCTTCATTATAACACTACTTTGATAATCAATGGAATAAAGTGAGTAGTACTGACATTGCTTTCTAACCTCTTATGTCTACTTTATAACGCAGCCGTACATAAATTCTTCATGCAAACCACCTCAAACTACTTTAACAAGTACACCTCACGCCCAAGAATAAGGGTGCTTGCACAGAGGAACATACTCCATGTGCTCAATGATTATCACCATCGGAAAATTAAACCCAAACATCAGAACTAACCCTCGATTCAATTCGCATAGTCTATTTTATGTCTGTTTCTACAAAAAGTCACTCTGTATCACATCACCAAGGCTGTGTTTGAATTTTCCAGACAGCTGAGTGCTCAAAACAAATCAGTTTCACATGTCTGATGAATGAATTTATAGAACAATATTAATTAAATTTGTATAATTATCATTTATTTAGTGATCACTTGTTATTATACTTAATTAAAATATTAAAAATGATTTATTCCTCTCAAACAAATAAGCTAATCTTATGAATGATAACTTTATTTATATGAAGGCTCAACCAGATTGAGAGGGCCCGAGGACTATCTTGAATTCTGATTCCTATTGCATATGATGGAGATGCTCATTTTTTTTGAGGATGAATCCCACATAGGTCTGAGACCTGTGCGTGGGTAATGAGTTGTATGATGGTGATTGATGAGCTAGACCTACAGTTTTAGGTGGGTTCCGAACCACCGGGAAGTGATTTTACAGCAGAGAAGTGTTTCAAAAATCTTGGTTTCTTTAAAAGAAGGCCGAGTGCCTTTCCTTTTTTCCTTTCATATATTCTCTAAATGCAAGCAAATTTCGAAAATCCTTACACATACATCGCTTAAAGGAAGATCCATTCAAAATGTCATAGAATATTATCCGCGCGTTTAGATGTGAATGCGTTACGAACAGACAGATGCAAAGTGGTCGACTTGAAACAGAGACCTCTCTTCGTTCGGTCAATTACAGTAGATGCAATCCGCACAGCGTTTTGGACGCTGAGATAAACTAGCATTGGAAACCTTCATTAAAAAAAAAATATTTATTGTGTCTTAGGCCCCTATTACAATGTACTGTAAGAGAGAGTAGGGGTGTGTTTGTGTGTGTCCGTCTTGCGAATTTCATAAAAACGGCAACGATTTGGAACACTAAATTTGGCACAAAGCTTCCTCTAAACACAATTCAGTGCACCTCAAAGCCCGATTCAATTCAATTCAATTTTTATTTAATACACTAAAAACAAACACAAAATATAAAAAACAAAGCAAAAATAAAATTAACATACAGACAATTACAAATAGGTGGCTCCATTGTGGGGTGTGTAGGAAAACGAAACTTATCCAACTATGGCAAAGCCATGTATTAGGATAAGTGAAATAGGAGATGAAAAAGGAAGGGGAGTTTGAAAAAGGAGAAAGAAATTGGTATGAGTAAGGGAGAAAGTCAATTAAAGAAGAAAAGGTAAATAAAGAACAGAAGGAAGGAAAAAGCAAGCGAAGTCCACTGTTTAAAAGCACCAATATCAAACTACACTGAACACGCTCCGGAAGATAACAGGCAAACACCAATTATTTCTTATTCACTTTCTAAATTTTTCAAAATTAATGTTCAAATTTCACTTATGGACACTATTACTGATTTAGTTATGTTTAGATGCAGGAAGCTCATAGAAAAGCTGATACATGATACGAAACTATGATGCTAATATGATAAGCAGATATGTCACAAGTCAAAGCGACAGATTAGTTTTGTATCAATATTGCAGCTTTATTTATAGAGATTTGTGCACTTCTCTTTTCAAAAAGTTGAACTGTCTGGCTAGCAACACTGTAATTTCATTCACGATTCCCCATATTTCGTAATTTTGTGACCGCTACTACCATAAGTTATTTACCAGAAAAGAGAAACTCCAAACCGGATTCCCGGGCAAGACTAAACTGGTCTAATGACCAGTAAAATGATAGTACATATATTGATGAAATAAATGAATTAAATGGATTGAATGGAAGCATGGGTGATGAATAAAAGATCGAAGAATCGGATTCGTGCTGTGGAAATGGAGTATTGGAGAAGATTTTGAGAGTTAAAGAGAACGGATCGTGTAAGGTATGATGATTGGATCAGAATGATTACAGAGTGGAGTCCGGGGGAAGCACGGAGAAGAGGAAGGCCGAGGAGATTGTGGAGGAATGAGATGGATGAAGCGATGGAATCGAGAAACTTGAGCGAGGGTGATTGGGAGGATAGAAAATGGTGGAAATCTGGCTGAAAGAAGGAAAACAGTGATTACTGTAAAACCCTAAATATATAGATATTTAAATAGTTTGTCTTTTCACTCACTTGCACTGATCATCCAGCAGACAGAGCAGCCCATTTGGCTTGCCCTCGATGAGCTGGAGACAGGCGGTGTTGTCCAGGAACTGGATGTCGCTCCACCGAATGCCCTCCTTCCAGTACTCTTCCTGTTCATACTTGAACACGTGCTGGTTGAAGTAGTGCTGCAGATGTTCGTTGGCATAGTTGATGCACAGCTGTTCGAAACTGAAACAAAAAATAGATTCATTCAAACAGAAATACAAATCAAATGCACAGACAGAAACTTACAACAGCGAAATAGTCATTCTTTTCTATAATGAACTTTCAAATAATAAATCCTCTATCAATCAAATTTTTATTAAAAAGCTGGACAAATCTTATAAAATGCTAAACAGTCGATCATCGTCATTTATCATACATCAAAAAAACTACACAATAATAAAAACAAAGTATATGCCGAAAATAGAATCCTTATAAGTATTTAATAATGGATAACATTACAGTCCAGATTAAATCCAACCATCTTATGATAAACTAAACAACTAATATCAACAACAGATGTGTTCGAGTCTACTATAGAAAAAAAAACAATATACTAAAATAATAAAATAAATTGAATGATGATAATTATTAAATATAGTAATTAATTATATAGTTAATGGAACTAATTTAATGGTAATAGGCCACTCATAGCATGATCTCAACAGAATATGCCTAATTAGCCAAGAGAATTTGGTCAACGTAGAGAATTTGTCTCCTCTTGGGGTCCTTCTTTACCGATGAGAATTTTATTTCAAAAATCTTTGTTTTTCGGTGAGCTGAACAAAAAACGTCCTCTTGACTTTGCTTTGCGAAATGCGAATAATTTGACAAAAAAAATGTTCGTCTGGATAACCGATTTCGTTATACAGAAATTTAACTGTAATTTCATTTAGAACCAGTAAATTTAAATTCTTTAATCCTTAATGTCCTGGTTGTGACAAAATTTCAATTTTCTATAATTATAAAAATATTATTTATTATCTTTGCATAAGTTTCACCTGTTGCATAAACCGAAATCCTCGAACCCGAATATATCCAACACGCCGATTGAGTTGCCCTGATGGTCTCGCAGCGTATCCTTCTTGGAAAGCAGGGCGTGATTCACCTACAACACAAAAATAAATATTCCGGAATTTTGTTTCATAAAGAGAAAGTAAAATGGAAAACATCTTGAAAACTATTGATAATACAAAAGTATATTATGAACAGAATCAGAATTTTAATTGAAAAGTAAATAAAGTAAGACAGGAATATCTGAAACTCTAAAAAGTCTATTACGAATAAAGTAGACAAATTACCGCTTAATTCTGCTTAGTTTGCAGAGATTATTCTGAATATTTCATCAATATCCAACTGTTAATTCGGTGGATTGTAGCTTGAAGAAGAAAATTAGGCTTGCTTTAATAGACATTAAAATTGGCCTTTTATACCCCTATCACTAAACTCAACCTTACCAAAAAAATTACTTTGTCGATAAGATGTTCCTTTTCATTTTCGGCCTCACATATATTCTTTTTTGAGGATAAAGCCCACATAGGTCTGAGACCTGAGCGTGGGTAATGAATTCGATGATTTGTGATTGATGAGTTAAGCCTACAGTTTTAGGTGGGTTCCGAACCACCACAAAATTATTTTACAGCCGAGAACAGCCTTTTTTGCTGGCCAATCCAATCAGTCACCCTTTTAAAGAGGGCCCAAGAGTTCGCAGCTTATCTCTATCTGATTGAACAGATAACTACTACGTTTAAAAAAATTTGGATTTTCCATAAATTGATTTTTGAAATTTCTATCATCATTGAAGCAAAAGTTAGTCGAAACTTGGAATATATTCCAACCGGAAGTGCAGGATCACCCCTACAATATGAGGAACGGTAACTCAACCTTCAGTTACTTCAGTTACCCGGTACATAGGCTGTCCCTTTCAGAAAGAGGAACACATTATCAGGCACGAAGAATAGTTAATGTACTCCTCCCAAATGATAAAAGTTATTAAAGAGAAACTGAAAATTGCCCCTTACACAATTATGAATGCATAGAAATGCTGTGGTTAGTCGTAGCTACTTATTCAATGGGGATTTAAATGCCATGAGGTGCTTTTAGAATGTCTCCTAATTATTGCTGAATGTAATTATTTTTTTAAAATTATAAATGTCATTAAAACTAGTCTTGAAGACTAACCATTAACTTTCCATTCACTTCTTAAATTTAAATTATTGAATTAACTTCAGTTCTCCTATTGATAACAAAAGCAGTTCTAGAGAGCACCATATATTATGGTCCACCCTGTCGCACATTAAATTTTCTAATCTCTAATCACTAATTCAAAGGGCTTTGTCCTCTTCAGCCTTCTGGTAATTTCTTGATTATCAAGCAGCTGAGTTGCCTCAGGGTTGACATGGTGGTGAAGTCTGGATTCATGACGGGCAGCAAATCGACTTATCTTGCTAGATACACATGGAAAGTGTAGATCCCTGTGCAGGTCACTGTTCCTGATGTACCAAGGTGCATTAACCATTTTCCTTAATACTTTATTTTGAAATTTCTGTATTACACCTATTACTTGTTTATTATTGAAGCACTATATTAAATATGTGGTAATATTATTATTTCAGCGTTTCAAATGTTGTCAAGCTTGATTATGTGACGTAACTTGAATAAACTAGGTTATCCCGGGTCGCACGAATGTGCGACTTTATTAAACTTCTTCTTCTTCTTCTTTTTCCTCTTCTTTTTATTCTTATTCTTTTTCTTCCTCTTCTTTTTCTCCCTCTTCTTCTTTTTCTTCTTCCATTTTCTTTTCTTCTTTTTCTCCCTTTTCTTCTTCCTCATCTTTTTCTTCTTCTTCTTTTTTTCTTCTTCCATTTTCTTTTCTTCTTTTTCTCCTTTTTCTTCTTTTTCTCCCTTTTCTTCTTCCTCATATTTTTCTTCTTCTTCTTTTTCTTCTTCCTCTTCTTCTTTCTTCTTCCTCCTCTTCTTCTTCTTTTTCTTCTTCTTCTTCTACTTCTTCTCCGACTTCTCCTTCTTCCCCTTCTTCTTTTTCTCCTCTTTCTTCTTCTCCTTCGTCTTCTTCATCTTCTCCTCTTCCTTCTCTTTCTTCTTCCCCTTCTTCTTCTTCTTTTCTCTCTCTTTCCTCTCTCTCTTCCTCTTTATCCTATCCTCCCACCCTCTCTCTCTGAATGAACAATGAAAAATAAACTTTTTGTTTCAAAACAGCTGATCATCAAATCATAAGTTGAAATGCTCTCCGATCGCTATCGGTTAAAGCAATGGCAAAAATTGAAACTTTGATCGTTCATTGCTCATGTCCACTTTGATGACTTTTTTCAAAATGTAACACCTTATCAAACATCTACTCGATGAGATCTTTCAAATGAGACGAACAAACGAACAAAATCGGTCGAGAAACCACCGAGGAGTTATCACAAAAAAACATGTTCGCCTATTTTATATAAAGATGTGATTTGACTTGATTTGATTAAGCAATGAAAATTGAATCTGTTGATAGAACTACTAGTATTACAGTAATTTAAACATCAAACAAAAAGTCACCTGTAAGACAATCCAATCGAAGAGCGCGCCATAGAGACACTTGGCCATGGCGTCACGGGCGGCAATCGCTTCGGGCAGACGATAGTTGATGACCAGCGTCTCGCCGGATGCGCGCGCACGTTTGGCAGTCAGCGCACCCAGCAGCGTTTCCTGTTTGACGCGCAGCAGCTGCGAGATGAGCAGCACCTGGTCCTGGTTGCGCACCGCCACCGCCTCGTCGTGGTGGTAGGTCGACTTGCGCGGCTGAAACTCCACGTTGCCTGGTAGTACGAACAAACACAACAAATGAACAAATTCATAAAAAAGTTACATAAATATTGGCACAGCTATCAGAGCACCAAAGCAAAGATTACAAAAGAATGTCCCAATTTTGAAGTGCTTAAATTATAAAACGCTCGACTACAAAACTTCATGACAATTCATATCCGTATCTCGGCGGCAAAGAACAATTTCCCGATTTTTGAGGAGAGAAGTTTAAAAAAATGTCAAACTCCAATCAGTAATAAAGTGGACATCATTATTTCAAAAAGTTATATCTATATTCCTCCATCACGATAGAAAAATTTAGTATGAATAAGGACATCCATACCTACGGGACAAGAAGCAGACATGATATCAGAGTAGATGGTCACCAATGGGTATGCCCATAAAAAAATTGGCTGTATAAGTAAAAAAAAAATCTATAGGCTGCCATTAGAAATAAGACGCATGGATGAGAAAAAATTCAAAAATATCCCAATAGAAAAAAGTATCTACTCGATAAACGATTATTTCAATACGGTATAGCTTTTATGCTCTGATAGGGTTACACATATAGGATTACACTGAAATTGTAAATAATTTCAAGGTATTTTGACTTTTTATGTTATAAAATCATTTTGACCAGTTATATGACGTTGTTGTTAAATTATAAATATGTTCTTGACAATAACAATTTGAAATTTGAATTTATATTATTATATAATCTGAAAAATTTCGAATTTTTATAAAATTCAATTTTTAAATACATTTGGTGGACATACTGTTGTTTACCTCTCAAGATTTGATTCCACAATCGGACTTGGAATTAGAATAAATGGAACTTTGAAACAATCGAGATGCGAATTTTACAAATTCTAAGTGGTCTAATTGAAAACAACCCATATTTCATTAGCAGCAATTGAAATGGCCACAAGAATTATCTTATCTTGTTAGATCCAAAATTCGGTAGTGTATAGACAACACTATGGTAGAAATCTTATACAAGAATACAAGAATTTTATTTGCCATTAAATACAAAACACTGTACAATAGGCTTCGTCAAGAAGAATATAAACAATTATAGTATTATATAATTGGATAAACTTAAAACTATACTGTCCAGCTAGATAGATCACAATCAAGGTATTCTCTTAAATCATAAAATGCTTTATCTTTCAGCCATTCTGATATCTCGGCCCTATACCTTTCAATTGTCAACTTTTTTATGGCTGAAGGAAGCTTATTGAACAAAATAAATTGTTGGTATCTATGGCTTCTAAACGACTTGTGAAGCCTAATATATGGTGTAGCCAGGAGAGAATTGTTTCTTGTGTTGTGGTTGTGATGCTCCTCCTGCCTGTGAAAAATAGCTTCGTCTTGTTTAACGTGTATGAGGTTGCAGAAAATATACAGAGATGGCAGAGTCATTATCCTCAGATTTACAAAAGCCTGTCTACATGTTTCATTATTTTTTAACCCTACAATGCTTCTAATAGCCTTTTTCTGCCAAATAAAAACTTTCTTGAAGCCGCTACAGTTTCCCCACAGGCGTAACCCATAGCATAAATGTGAATGGAACAGCCCAAAGTAGGCAGATATCAAGACTTTAGTGCTCACACACAACTTCAATCTCTTTAGAACAAATAAGGTTCGCGATAACTTTTTACACAGAAATTCTAGGTGACTATTCCAACACAGCTTGCTGTCTAACATGATACCCAGCAATTTTACAGAATTTGGATAACTTTGAGCATCATCACAAGAACTGCTCCTTAACGAAAATATTATATTTTCGCTCTTGCTCTCATTGAGAGCCAATTGATTGGCACTATACCACTGCTTTGAATTTTCCAATGAAACCTTGAGCTTATTAATAACATTATTTTCATTTTTATCAGTGTGAAGAGCAGTTGTATCATCGGCATACAACACTGTGAAACCAGGAACATTATAACTGTAATCATTTATGTAGACAATAAACAGGAATGGGCCCAGAACTGACCCTTGAGGGACACCTGCTGTAGTAAATTTTGGAGCTGAGAAATTATTGCTGACTTTTACAATTTGACTTCTATCTTTCAAGTAGCTCTTGATTAAGTTTACCTCAGAACCCTTGATACCATAAAATTCTAATTTTTTGCACAAAATCGAGTGTGATACTGTGTCGAATGCTCTACTTAGATCTATTAGGCTACTACCAACTACTAGTCTGCTCTCAAAGCCTTCAAGTATGAAGTCTACAATCCTTTCCACAGCCATAATTGTTGAGCAGTTGGTTCTGAAACCAAATTGATTTTCATAGACTAAGTTGTGTAAGGTAAAATACTCATTAAGTTGTATCATCATACAGGTCTCGATTATTTTGCTGATGATCGGTACAATGGCCACTGGTCTAAAATTCTCTGGGAGATCTTTGTTACCTTTCTTATGAATAGGACTAACTATCGACTGCTTTAGACATTCAGGAAATTCACCAGATCTCAAAATCATATTGATTAACATTGTCAATGGTATTAATATGGATTCAATTATATTTTTCATTGAATGATTTGAAAATCCAAAGACATCCTCACTACGTGATGAACTAAAACGTTTTACAATGGATCTGACCATGTCAGAGTCTACTACCTTCCAGGAAAACCCTGATGCAGCCACATTCACCATGCTATCAATGTTTGCTTTTTTTAGATAATCGTCAAATGTAATAGAAGAGTTTAGGCAGTTACTTTGAGAGCTGGTAGAATTGTTAGATACACTGACAAAAAAAACTATTAAATTCATCTGGAGAAACTTTGATTTCCGGAGATTTAGGTGCTGTATTGCACTTAATAGAATTAATTATATGCCAGGCAGTTTTACATTTGTTTTTAGATTCTGAAATCAATTTATCATTTGCTGCAACTTGTGCTGAGTTCAGTGCCTTTTTGTATATTTTTTTGTAATTCTTAAAATTAGTCTTATTAACGTTGCTATCTACAATCTTCCATGAATAGTACAATATCATTAAATGATGCTTCATCGCTTCTAGTTCCGCAGTGTACCAGCTTTTGCTTCTACTCAATGCTTTTGTTGTACCTTTTGTTGTGATTAAAGGAAAGTATAAATTATAATAGAAAGTCAAAACACTTAAGAAGACTGAAAATACTTCATTTACATTACTAACAGAATACACTGCCGACCAGTCAAAGTTTGAAAGCGTTCTATTAAGTTCATCAAATTTATCTTGTTTCACCAAACGAAATCTTTTCATGGATTTTTTTAAAGAAGGATTAACATATTGAACTGGTACCTTTGTATCTCTTTTTAAATGAATCAACAAACCAGCATGATCAGATATTAGATCCTGTTTGTAAATAAAGCAGTCACACGAATTAGGTCTCAGATCGGTAAAAATATTGTCAAGACAAGCCTTATCTCTTGTTGGATAAGAGTGAGCGTTATGTAAGTTAAAAGATCTCATAAAATTTAAAAACATTTGAACCTCAGAGTTGTTCTGCTTGAGAATATCAATATTAAAATCACCTGTAAGAATCATGAACTTAAAATATTTAGAAAGCACAAATGTCAAAAAGTCTTCCAATCTGCTAAGAAATTCCCTAAAATTAGAATCAGGTGTCCTATATAAACTTACTACTAAGGCATTGGATGACTTAATCCTTATGGCTGATATCTCAAATATTGTGGCTTCACAGAACTGTGATACATCAATAGGGCTAAAACTAATTGATTCCTTAATAACAATGGATGATCCTCCGCGTGAGAGTGGAAGTCTCCTGCAATAGAATGCTGCCAGCTCAAAACCACTCGGCACATAGAGAGAGACCTCTTCCTCCCTCAACCAATGTTCACTAAAGCACATGATATCGACTGATGTGTTTTTTATTATCTCTTCCAGCTGGTTGATCTTGGATTTCAATGAGCATAGGGCATCAGAAGTTGACTGAAGAATCAACTTACGCGATCTCTGGTGACAGAAATTGAAACCCAGAGTGTATAAACAAAGCGTTCTTCATAATGGCAAGCATAGCTAGTGTTTTCATTAATACTGGTTTTAAATCAATTTATTGTAATTTTTTAAGAGATCGCACTCTTAGTAAAGGGAATAATCTCTTAGAAAGTCACCATGTATTTGATGTGGAGGAATGTGAAGGTGTAATAAAAGGAAAAGTGATTCTTCAGACCAGTGTCTGTCGAAGTATTAGCCTATAGGCTACGTTTTATTAAACAGGCCCCATTTTATGTGAATTAGTTATAATTATCATTTACATTGAAATTCAAGCTATTTTGATATTCCTAATACTCAAGTTGTCATTTCATCTTACAATCACTAAAAATGTTCTTGATAATTATATTTTAAATGTTTATGGTGGAGTGCATGTTGATTTCTGAAACATCAATATTACTGTTATTATTGCCAACAATTGTTCATAATAATAAATAAATAAGTAAACTTACGGTAAACAATATTAAAACATAACCCAAATATCTGTTTCTACAAAACGTTATCTTTGCAGGTTATCTGTAGGTAATATTTTGCAAAGATTAGCCTATTTTTGATTCATCAAATACATAGGTCAAAGCTTGGCAATATGGTTTTAATAATAGTCTCTCAACTAATAAGCATCTGATTAAAAATAATATAACTTACTTGATCCTTCTAATACTAGAAATCCACTTTTCTATCCTTCTCGTAAGGTCTCACAGGAGAAGAATAAAATATAATACCTTTTAATTCAGTATTGTGATAGGAGTTACTGCAACCAACTAAACAAAATATCCTTAAGCTTATAGGCATTTTTAGTTTTTTCAAAGATGAATAATTTTTTAAATAAATACATTGAAAGTAAGGTTATTTCGCATTTAAATATAAGGCACTCAGCCAATGTTATACACTTAGAGTACACGTTTTCTCCACGGGAGCGCTGGCGGTCGATCTCCTGATGCCCTATATATTGATGAAGAAGATCTTCCATGTTGGCCCGTCTGTGACTCTGGGTGGCAAGGTTGGCCTCAGATTCGATTGATCTTGGTTAGATCTAACATTAGTCCATTCCGAATATGAGTCCTGATGAACGAAGTAGCCGGTGTCAACGTTTAGTGTACGATTACAACTATCAGAAGTAGCTCTCTCATGAGCCTTGTCATCTACATTCCATTTAAAGAGTGTTGAACTAATGTAGGCCTATCTAGTGCGCTCCCAGTCTTGCAAACGTTGTCTTCTGACACTATTGAATTAATCTTGAACTCCAGTTGAATAGGTGATTCACATTTTCTAGATAAGCTATGCAGCATCTGGCCTATACATTTTGACAAATATCGTTTCCCTAAGATATTAAAATGCAGTCCATGACGAGTGTTGATTATAGCAGTCGAACTAAATAACCTAAGAGGTGGACTGTAAATTGGCTCAAGGTTAGCTTACAATAAATTATTGTTTTAATTGAACTCACTATAAACAACAGTTTGTATTGTTGAGATGAAGCGAAGATAGAAGATAGGTACTGGTTCCTGTATGGTGACAAATTAAACCCTGGCCAGGAATTACATAATTGTACCATACTTATGTCGACATCGGAGAATGGGTTGTTGGCAGCTAGGAACAATGGGTGACTTGAAGAATTTGGTGACTTGTAGAATTTGGCGACTTGACGAATGACGAAAATGTGTACGATAGTAGAATTCACGGCTTGATAATAATTCGATTAAACACTTGATGGGTTCCAACAAGACTATTTTTATACTAAAGAATATCAGTAATTCACACAGGGAAACATTCATGTAGTGAGGAAAACCAACACGCTGAGAAGAAGGAGAACAACAAAAGTAAGTGAATGTATAGAGTAGATAGCCTAATAGAGAGGCGTTGTAATTTCATAAAATCATGAACGATGGCAGCACCTACTGATGGCATCAAGACATCAACAACAAGTATGGAATCTTCTGCCAATATTATTGATGTTTAATAGTTCCACATTTTTAAAGCGCCTGCAAATCTTACAAATGGACTCATTTATGTTTTTAATTTTGTTATGGATGGGAGAATCAAAAGGCAAATCATAGCGATGAGGTATGTTCAGTACCATTACTTGAGTATGAGTTAGTCTTTGAAGTTGGTTCCTTAATGATACTAAAAAAATTTCTGAGAAGTCCTGATCCACATTGTTAGAGCCTCCAATCAAGACAACTAGATCTCTGTTTGACAAGCCTTCACTGTCTTTAGAGCAGGTGGAAACTACATTCTCGAAGGTGGCTCCAGGCTTTATCATACCATCAACTAAGCTTCCTGTTCCGTTTGAGATCAAGTCCACCAAGTTTCTGCCATGACTGTCAGCAAAGATTTTTACTCTTCCATATTTCCTCTTTTTGTTTGGCTATTTATTGTTACTAATAATTCTGATATTGGGGAGGAGAATTCTGTTGTTTACCAAAATTTCATATTATAGAATATTATTTATTGTTTACAGTGTTTCGTTTTGAGTGAACTTTCAAATTGATTGCATCCAAGTGTAAAAGAATCATTTCATTATTTTTCGAGTGGAGCATTTTGGTAAATATAAATTTTTAGCGTTAGAATTGACCTCAATGTTTTGGACAATATAGCATATTTACAATTTGTGAAGAGAGCAGTTTTGGACTTAAGTCTGTTGCACCTTCACATTTATTTACATAATAAATAAATAATGGGTGTGTCCAGTATCAGCCAATGACAGGCCTCCAACGTGAGTTCGACCTGTTAGAGGCACCTTAATAAAAAAGTATTTGTCTATAAAGGTGGCTGTTAGCCTATAAATTTAGCTTTGTATTTTAGTTTTAGTTTGATTGAGATTCAGAATGACGTGATAGTCGAAACAGTAGTATCTAAACAGTGGTTGATACATTAGTATTATTCATTAAAATAATTTATGTAGGGATTCGATATTATAAATTCTACTTCTATCTTACCTAGCAGCAGCACAGCGGACAACACAGCAAACAAGCGCCGCTGTTTTTCGGGCGTGAATCCGACCATTTCCATAGACTGCTTCAGTCGGGAAAACTCGTAGTTCTCATCGACATTGTCCAGCTGCTGGCAGCCGCTACGATTCAAATAGTTGTAGGCATTGATTTGCCGCAAATGCAACAGCTGACGATCACTTTCCGAGGCGCCCGCCAACAAATAGTAGAACACGTGGTAGTTCCGCTCGTTGCGACCTTGTGAGCAGATGCGCGACTTTTCCAGCAGGTATTTCTGCACTACGGCTCTGCGGGACAGAAAAGGGGGAAAATAAGCATAAATTTCTTGCAGTGCCGATAGATAAGACACCTACAACGCCATATTGGTATCCCTTGCAGCACTCTGGCATCTCTACATTGAATGTGAGTCGATTTAATCTCCAGGTAACACTAAAAAGTTTCTATGAATTTGGCAAATATTATAAAAGTTGTTACCAAAGAGTGAAATCCCTGGAAGAGGGTTCAAAAATTAGCCTTAAATGAAAATCATTGCCGATTACCGATTTTTACTACTCAACTGTAAATCCTTTCTGACGAAAATGTCACGGACAAACCTGTTTTATTATGTGTCATTCCACATGTTAGAGGCCATATATGACGCGGCAATATCTGTACATTCGCCCTGGATACAATAGTCAGTCATAAACTAAGAGAGAGGAGAAGAGCAAGTAAGAAAATGAATATTTTGAGCGGTGTGTGGGAGTAACAAGGAGCCAAAAAATACAATAACTCGATGATTAGACCCCTCTCTGGCAGAGGCATCAACGCTTTTGATACCATCGACTTTACCACTCAGCGACTGAAGCAAGCTTATCAACAGGTGCCAAAGATAAGCCTGATAAACTATGAGCATATAGCTTTAAGCGATTAAATGAATTGACCAAGCTGACTCAGGTCACAAAATGTGAACTGCTGTCAAAAATGAATTTTTTTAGAAAAAATGGACCTTAAACTATAAGAGATTTCTAATTGTCAAATTAAATCAATTAATTATTCATTATCTAATTTCATTTTAATTTTAATATTTATTTAAATATAATTATTTATTATTTAATTTAACTAATTATCATTATTATTTTTAATAATCACTAATAGGATGGAAAATTATGTGTCACCATATCTTTGGCAGCTGTATATCGAAAAACAGTCTTTAAGTCACGTCAGAGGGCCTGAACTTTGTTCAGGTGCGACCAGATAACTCTGTCGCCAGACCTGAGCCAGTCACACGATATTATTATTTTTTTATCGATAACTACGTTTTTCGAAAAAATGTAGCTTCCCCCTCTAGCAGCCCCTAAAGTGAAATTTAAAGTTGATGCAGTTTTCTGTGTACCTTGAGAACATATATTTTCATTTTCTATCAACTGCAAATGATATTAACCAGCTAGATAGCAAAAGGGTAAACTTTTTCATCTGGCGAATTTTTTTTAGGGCTTTATAGAATATAATAATGAGCGAATAGCATGCATGGAATCCTCGGAAAGATAGGTCTAAAACTAATCAGCCTATTTCATGAAAAGTAATCATGATATTTACATGAAGTAAATTTTGTCCAACAGAGGATGGAAACAGCTTCTAGTGCATGTGTAACAAAATACATTCAAACAATGTCATGAATTAGGAGAATCAAAAATAAAAGATTCTTCAAATATCCAAACCAACATAATTTTAGAAGTTGGTTTATTAATTATGGATATGTATTTATTAAACAGATGGTGAATTAAAACTGACTTGTTATTGATTTAGTAATCAATGATTACTAATGATTTAGTAATGTAATCTTTTCAACTGATACAATAACAATGTTTGATAAACTGAGTTTAGTTTGGCCAGGAATAATTCAAGGCTGTTTCTGGCTTCAATATTTTGAGGTACCAGTGTAAGTACCACTTGTGTGCTTAAGGCTGTTAGAGTTCAGGATTGTTTCTCGAAAAATACAAGACTGTTATAGTCCGGACAGTTTAAAACTTGTATTTTAGAGATTCATTCCAAGTCTTTGACAGAGTTAAGTGCACAAGGAATAATACGTTAGGAAGTGTTATTCATACGTTGGGGCCAGAGCCAGAATTTGAGATTTCGTGGCCAGATTGAGCGAGCATCAAATTTCCAAAAGGTAAATTCTTTTTTATAAAATAACTTAAGATCTTATAATGAAAACACCACAAAGTTATTGCTAATCTCGCAAAAGCAAAGCGAAAATAATTCATTTTTTTTGTTTTATTCCCCCTTATAAACTTGTTTTGTATTAAATTAAGATTATTATTTGAGAGATAATTGTGAAATGGAATATATTAATAAATATAAAATACACAGCTATTAATAATTAAAAATTGATGTGTTATTTAATTAGAAAATATATCTCAAAAGATATTGAGTTGATTATTTATGTATGAAAATAAAATAAGTTGATTCATTGAAAACTCGAAGTCAATTGAGTAACGTCCTACCATACCTTTGCATATTTTGTGAAGGCGAGTCTCGCATTATTAGTGTGCGTATAATTTGCTACATAATTGGTCGCCGTTGCTACAACAAGCATAAACATTTTTATGAATTATAGAAAAAATCTACTTTTAAACTATTAGATTATGAAATTTTAATAGAGTGCTGTACTTACCCGTGAACCATCCCATTTTCCTTATAGTTGACCTGAATGAATTTGCCAAATCTGCTTGAGTTGTTATTGTGAGCTGTTTTCGCATTGCCGAATGCCTGTGAAAAAGAATTGAATGCAGTTAAAATACAGTAAAAAATTAATACAAACTGATCTTCAATAAAACTTGACACAACATGAACAAAACGTTCATAACCTAGTTTCCTCGCACAAGGCAACAAAAAGCCGTTCTAACAATAGAGGCAGTCTAGCACGAGACGTCTTTCAGCCCGAACAAATAGCGATAGGCACAAGGATACATACGGAACTCTTAATTTAAAATTATAAATGAGAAAAACCTCTTTTATCTACTGCTATGTTAAAAATTATACATAAAATGTTGGGAAGCGATGTCAATATACCTTGCTTTATTTCATGCCTTATCAAAGTAGTTTTATAACGCAGCTATTTCAACACTATTGCCACGTTTAGGACTAATGTCTAGACCAATCAGTACTCAGTATTTCTTCAAAACAGTGTCGAAATGAGTGTTATGCAATGGTTACATCAGCCTGATTTAAACATTTCAAAATCAAACTAGATTTCAAATCGGAACTGTCGAGAACAACCGATAATAGATAAATTAACATTTTCAAGCTAATCCCAAATCAGAACCTGAGGTATTTTGCACTATAACCCCGCATTTCTTAAAAATTGTCATTACCGGGTCTTAGGTTAGGTTAGGTATCTACTGTTCAATGACAATTTTCAAGAAATGCGGGGTTATAGTGCAAACTACCTAGAACCTGAATATCTATCCTTAACTGCAATAGATAACTTAGAAGTTAGTTCGAAGTTACTGACAATTGAACAAACTGACAAATTTACTTAAACAGAATTTATTAATTTCGAATTCCTTTAATTGCTACCAGTTTATACTGAAGACTTCCGCAATGGCGGATATTGACAACAGTATTTTTGTACAGTAGCATTCATCGCTTTCCATCTGCTATTAAATACTGTTGTCAATATCCGCCATTGCGGAAGTCTTCAGTATAAAGTAATAGCAATTAAAGGAATTCGAAATTAATAAATTCTGTTTAAGTAAATTTGTCAGTTTGTTCAATTGTCAGTAACTTGTGAGATACGAGCCGATATGGCCAAGTTAAAAATGAATGCTGCTGTGCAAAATGGTCTCCATGGTCAAGCGGTTAAGGCGCCCGACCGGCAATTGGGAGGTCCGTGGTTCGATTCCCGGTGGTGACTGATATTTTTGTACAGTAGCATTCATCGATTCCCATCAGCTGTTCAATGCTGTTGTCAATATCCGCCATTGCGGAAGTCTTCAGTATAAAGTAATAGCAATTAAAGGAATTCGAAATTAATAAAGTCTGTTTAGATAACTTAGCTTGTGCAATTATTGATGCTCATGATAGACTACTTCAGAGGAAAGAAGAGAAACCAGAAGAGAAGAAAACGGTTTCTTTCTCCAATTTCTGTTTCTCCCCATTTAAATAAGATATTACTAGTGAAATCATTTTAGTGATAGACCTCAACACTGGACTAGATAGCAGTCACATTATTAAGGACCCGTCAGGGCCTTATTAAAATCGTGTCACAGTCCATCGTGATCTAGCGCTTGAAAGAAACATTCTACACTCTTGAAACTTGATAGTTTTCTTATAGTCCAAGTGAGATCGCTATTGATTTTCGAGTTAGAATATATTGCGATATAAGCTATTGGAATAGCTATTTGAATATATTGGAATATAAGCTCTATTGAGTTTGATGATCGCTATTGATGAGGAAGTAGTTTTTGGTTTTAAAGCATGTTGATTACTCTTCATTCTACTGCAATGTGATGATGTACATGAATGATAAAAATTGAATAAATGTTCGTCATACTCGTAGGTTATGGACGAGTCAAGGAATCGTCAAGGAATGGACCAGTCAAGGAATCAATGCGGTAAACAGGCTTTTACAGAAATTAAAAACAGCTGATGTCATTTGATGATTATTACCGCACACTGTGTGGAAAAGATCATCAAATTATTATTACCGCACGCTTATGGATGGCTACTGGCTTACTGGCTAACATTTCACTGAAAAACCATTTGGCCAAAAGCTAGATCAGCTGATCTAGGACCATTATTGCCCATTTCACCTTGAGTTGCTGTGATTTGGTGTGTTGAGGTTATGTTTGTATAACAATGATTTTATAGTTTCTTATTTCAACTTATCTGCTATTTTACACTTATATGACGAAATAGCTATTTGTGTAACTAGAGTGCAAAGCACCGTTTTTCTGCATCGAGAGAAACAGTTTTTTTCACGAGCCAAAGGCGAGTGAAAAAAGTTTCTCGAGTACAAAAACAATACTTTGCACTCGTATTACACATTAAATTTTTCCTACAGTAATGTATAAAGTAATTCAAACAGAACAAAACAGGGCATACATAACCTATCTTCGAATCAAATCGATTTCATAAACAACAACTACAACAACTATTCACAGCTGAAGCAGAGTAGCCAACCTATTTTTGAATGCAGAATAGGGAACCTGCGAATTACATGCTCATTATTTTGTGTTGTAAGGTTGCAAATTTGGAGTGCGGAAAAGTACATTCCCGCACTGCAATTTACTTTCCCGCACTGGTGCAGGAATAGACTATTTTGCGTGCTTCAGTTAGTGCAAAAATAGACACTTTTTTGGTCACTGTAGGAAAAATATCTTACGTAACTCGTCCGGGTAGATGTTTAACATACTCGTATGATAATACCGCACTCGACTTCGTCTCGTGTGATAACTTATCATACTTGTATGGTAAACACCATTTCTCGCACTTGTAACGTAATATACTATTGTGTACTTCTCTTTTCAAACAGTTGAACTCCATGGCGAGCAACATTGAAATTTCACTCACCCTACCCAATTTCGTAATTTTGTGACCGGATGATAGGTTATGTGCCAGAAAGGAGACACTCGAAACTGGAGGATTCCTGGGCAAGGCCGGGTAAAATGTTAGTTAATGATAGAAGTGTACCTCTAGAACAGGTCCGGCACTGAGAATAGTCTGTTCGACGCCGCTGGCGTGGCTGCCCTTCTGGGAGAGGGCGGTGAGGTGGTGCAGCAGGAAGTTGGTGCTCTCCGTCTTGCCCGAGCCAGACTCGCCGCTGATCACCACGCACTGGTTGCGGCGCTCGCGCAGCATCTGATGGTAGGCAGAGTCGGCAATGGCGAAGATGTGCGGAGGCAGGTCGGCGCCCAGCCGCCTATTCTGGTACAGCTTCACGTATTTCGGGTTGTAGATCGGATGGAACTGGATGGAAACAGAATTATGGAAAACAAACAAGGCGAATTAGTAAGGCGAAGTAGAAAAGAAGAAGAAGTGGGAATAAGTAGGAGAAGGAGAATGTGAAGGAAGGTGAAGAAGAAGTAGGAAGAAGCAGACGAAGACAACGGAAGTACAAAAAGTAGGAAGAAGAAAAGAGGGGAGAAATAAAAGAAGATGGAAAAAGAAGAATAAGAAAAAGAAGATGGAAGATGGAAGAAGAAAAAAAGAAGATGGAAGATGGAAGAAGATGGAAGATGGAAGAAGATGGAAGATGGAAGATGGAAGATGGAAGAAGATGGAAGATGGTAGAAGATGGAAGATGGTAGAAGATGGAAGAAGATGGAAGATGGAAGAAGATGGAAGATGGAAGAAGATGGAAAGATGGAAGATGGAAGAAGATGGAAGATGGAAGAAGATGGAAGATGGAAGATGGAAGAAGATGAAATATGGAAGATGGAAGAAGATGGAAGATGGAAGATGGAAGATGGAAGATGGAAGATGGAAGATGGAAGAAGAAGAAGAAGAAGAAGAAGAAGAAGAAGAAGAAGAAGAAGAAGAAGAAGAAGAAGAATAAGAAGAAGAAGAAGATGATGAAAGTACAAGAAGTAGGAAGAAGAAAAGAGATGTAGAGGGCGGGGAGAAGTAAAAGAAGAAGGAAGAAAAGTAGGCGGAGGAAGAAGAGGAAGAACAAGAAGTAAGAAGAAGACGGAAGTACAAGAAGTAGAAAGAAGAAAAGTGATGAAGAGGGGAAAAGTAAAAGAAGAAGAAGAAATTAAATGAAGAGGGAGAAGAAGTCAAGGAATGAGGAAGAAGAAGTAGGAGCAAAAAGAAAAATAAAAAGTTGGAAGAAGAAGACGAAGTAGGAAGAAGAAATGATATGAAGAGGGAGAAGAAGTAAAAGACGAAGAAATGAGATGAAAAGGGAGAAGTAGAGAAAGGAGGAAGAAGAAAGAGGGAGAAGATGAAACGAGATGAAGAAAAAAACAGAAGAAGACTAGAGATGAAAAAAGAGAATAAAAATACAATTGTACTACTGTATAACGGATTCCAACTCTTACCATCAACATCATTTATTTAATTATACCGACCAAAAAAAAATCTTCTTCCAACACAAAATCATTACAAAAACAACAAATGTAAAACTTTTTTACTACTTTTTTCATAAATTGATAATATTATATTATACAGCAATAAATCAAATAACCAATTTTATAGGCCCGAATACTACACCCCAGCATAGATAGGCCAAGGCCTGTACGCTGGAGAGGTGCTCAGTTAAAGGCAAAACAATATTTGAAGCAAAAATTAGTGTGCGATTCGAGGAAATCCGATTTTTGAAAAGTGATAGCACTATGAAAATTGCGCAGTTAAGCTGATATCAATGGAAAAATACTTGACAAATTTAAAGTTAATAATTACAGACTATTAACAACTGCAAATAACATTATCAGAGTATGGAATAAAATTCGTTTAATTTTAAGGGTGCTTGAATAGCTATCAACAAATTATGCGGCTGCATAGAATTGCTATGCGAATGTGTCTACAAAGCCGCGATTCTACTCACCCACTGGATTTGGTGGCCGCTATTGAAGTATTAAAAATAATAATGGATATGAAAAATACGAATAATACAAGTTGAATTCAGTTGGTAGAAATAAGTTATTCAATACACAAAAATACACTTAAAATTCATTTTAAAATGTTAATTTATAGTAGAATGAAATGGGTCCACAAAATTGACACAGAACTAATAACAAAATGACATTCACAGCTATAAAATTAATCAAATTTGATCATTTATCATTTTTAGTAAATGTTTATCCAATTAAATTAATTTATTTACTGCCTAATCAATAAATGTCTGAACAATAATTCATGACATATTTTCTAATAACAGAGGTTGCGTAAATCTACGCTAAAAATCTGTTAATACTTAGAAATAAGATCAGTTTCAAGCCACTTGTACATTTACGTGCAAGAATGCGGTGCAATCATACAACAAAGAGGTTAGAATAATCGAATTCAGAGGGTTATGTAATATGGTACATAAAGGTTCAGAAATGATGCAGTTAATTTGATAAATGAATGAAATATCAATAGATTTATTATTATTTTTATTTACTTATAAAATACATAACATACATATAAAAATTAAAATACAATAACTGAAATCCAATATTGTTCATAAGTAAAAAATCCATCAACTATTTTTTTAAATTTTGGTAATGATCTATATGTGGAGATGAAACCCCCCCCCCCCCCCTTCCAACTATTATTGCCTACATACTAAGGAGAGGTTATCATAGTATTTATTTATTTATTAGGGTAGAAGGAAGAAGGAGAAGAAAGGAAAAGTTGGACGATTTGATGGGCGAAAAGGAATGGTGAGATGAAAATGTTAAAAAGCAAATCCAGTAAGCAGAACAAAAAAAGAAAACTGTTAATTTTCCAAAATTAAAGATCAGAGAAGTAGTTGCTCTTTTCATTTTTTCATTTTCTTGTCAAAAAAATTTTCAAAAATTTCATTTTCTTGTTTATTTTACTATTTTTGAGGTATTGATTGGGTATTTTGTTTATGATTTTAGTACTTATGTATACCGTACTAGCTGTCTCCTAATTGATTCAATATTGGTTTTATAGATCTGAAATTTACTTGAATTTTGTCTCGAACTGTATTGTCTGCTGACAATGTTATTGGCGCAAGAGAAAGTAGTTTTGTTCTTAATATTTTAGTATTTTACTACATTCATAATGTACTGCTGTCTGACAGTCATTACCTGAAATTCAGTAAATATTAAGTTAGTCTGAGAGTGTCTAGGTTTATTCAAAATTGTTTCAATTATTAATTTCTGCATTTTAAAGAGTTCCTGAAAATGACAATTGTAGCAGCCTCCCCAAACATTTATACCGTACCGGATTATGGATTGTGAAAGAGCCTATTATAACAGTTTAAGGTGGTTAGTATTCACATTTTTTTAGCTTAATATAATTTAAAAGATAGGTTTCTCTCATCACATAAATTAATTAATTACATTCCAAACAATTTTATTGAAAATACAAATAGGAAACTTGATAAAAGGTTTCAAAATAGAATAAATGAATGGACACTATCCAATAAAATTGAGGAAAACTGACATAAATGAAATACTCAAAAATAGATATGAAAAATTATATTTCTGTGAGACTTCTTTGAATGGTACTTATCTATTCATTTGAAAGTTCGTTATATTACAGGATTTTACTTGCATGAGGTAAATAAAATACTCAAAAATAGCTATGAAAATAGCTATTTGTGTAACTAGAGTGAAAAGCGGGGGTTTTCTGCACCGAGAGAAACAATAATTTGCGCTCGAACTACACATTAAATTTTTCCTACAGTGTATAAAGAAATTTAAATATAACAAAACAAGACATACATAACCTGACACAATTCCTCACATAACCTATCTTTGTCAATAAAGACAAATTATCTATCTATCTATCTATCTTCGAAAAAATCTATTTCAACAACAACTACAGCTGACGCAGATTTTGTAGCTGAAGCTGAGTAGCCAACCTATTTATGAATGCAGAATAGGGAACCTGCGTATTACATGCTCACTATATTGTGTTGTTAAGTTACAAATTTGGAGTGCGGAAAAGTACTTTCGCGCACTGGAATTTACTTTCCCGCTCTGGTGCAGGAATAGACTACTTTGCGTGCTACAGTTAGTGCAAAAATAGGCACTTTTTCGGGTCACTGTAGGAGAATTATATTTCTGTGCGACTTCTTTGAATGGTACTTGAATTAATATTCATTTATTTGGAAGTTCGTTATGTTGCAGAGGTTAGTCTGCAGTGAACTAGTGTACCTTGAAGGGATTGACAGCGATGAGTATGGAGCCGACATAGGTGTAGATGTGTCCGGCGTGGAAGCGGGCGCGCAGATTGTCGAGCAGGGTGCGCTCGTTGAGATCGGGCAGCTGGCAGAGGTCGGGGTACTCGCGGTCCTGCGGCTGCTGGTACAGGAAGCGGTAGAAGTAGTCGCGTACCAGCTGCGGATCCATCGCGAACCCGCCATCCGCCCAGCCCTCCGTCAGCTTCTCGCGCAGGTAGAACCTGCAAACAAACAAGAACAAGTTATTTCCCATTAATAAAGAAATATAAAACGAGATGTACATAATATAAGACTACATCCACAACCACAAATAATTGAAATTTTAATATATGAATTTATAAGTCAATGGAATTTACCCTAATGAATAATAAGACAAAGTTGTCACAACAACATTTATTAAAAATGTTCAATTTATTCTCATTTCTCTTTACACAGTTTAACATAACAGAACAAAAAGTATAAATAATATAACTACATGAGTAGAATAACGTTAAAAATACATCATTGAGAAAACCCCTTACATAGGCTAAAGCCTGTGTGTAAGAGTGAATCTGGTTGATAATGATAAGATAATAATAATTAATGAAAAGTGTAGGATGAAAAGTATGATATATGGAAAAAAATGAAGCTGGAGCTCTAAAAATGAAGAATTATATTTGTCTGGATTATGAACGTGGCTCAATGGAAGAAGAAGAAACCGTATGCCTTCAAACATATCCCTCGACGCAATTTAGCACTTTCGGGTAACAAAACTTCGTATCTAATTAACGATAGATGGAGTAATATGCTTTATTTTCTGTATCTTCCCTCCCCATTTCATGCAACCAACTGTTTACAAGCTTCTTGTATGTTTCAAGAGGAAATTTATCAAAGTCTTTCAACTTGTCTGGAATATTTCTGTAAAGTATGTAAACAATATAAAAGGCATTAGTGATTGAATAAATTTTTTACATTAATTTTTAGTGAGATACTAGTTTCGGTTGTTAAACCATTGTCAAACTCAAACAAACTAAAACTAAAGAACAGAATAGCTTAATATATACTAAACACGGAGTGATACTATTGGCTAAGGGAGATAGAGGCTGACCTTCATTGAAGGTTGTGATTGGCGGAAGGCCATAACAAGTCACGCCCACTGGTGGGAGGAGCAACAAGCAATAATAAGTGTCAAATCAAGAACCAAAATCCGTAAATATCTAGAAAGCAACAAAGAAGAACAATTCACAATTAGGCCAGAAATGAATCGTTTTTAAATTTAAAAATTGAAGTTCACTGAAATTCAGTCAAGGTCAACCGAGAGAAACACGAAAGTACCGTTATTGAAGTATGAGTAGGCCAGAATTATGATGAAACCAAGTTAGTTGTATGGAGTTGGTTGAAATAAATTTGATCATTTAAACAAGTATTGGAATAGTTTTTTACCAATCTAGTTATCTCCAAAGCTGCTAAAATGTCCAATTGTCTGCTTTTGCCAATAGCAAAGTTTTGCTTAAAAACATCTTGAAACATATTTACAACCATACATTGTGAAAAGTTGAAGAATCAATTTACCTGCAAGGAATCATCTCATGTGCAGGCAAAAGTTGCAAAATATTTAAATAAAAACTACAATGATCGATCAAAGCAAACAAATAGTAAAGGAAAGTAAATACTGGTAAGAAGATGATAGAGAGATAATAAATTGAAGAGGGAAAGAGAAAGAGTGAGACGGCAAACACACTTTGAATAATGAACAGAAATCATTCGAACAGTTTTTCCTCAATTTTATTGGAAAGAATCTATTCATTTATTCTATTTAGAAACCATTTATAAAGTTTCCTATTTGTATTTTCAATAAAATTGTAAGGAATGTAATTAATTAATTTTTGTGATTTGTAAAAGTATTGTCTCCTGCAAACATTCATGTCCATTCTTACATTTTCATACATATTTCTGGAGGGTCGTAAATTGAAGTGTGATTCACGAAATTCAAATTGGTTT
The DNA here is from genome assembly GCA_948455865.1 of Conomelus anceps. Classification (NCBI taxonomy): domain Eukaryota; kingdom Metazoa; phylum Arthropoda; class Insecta; order Hemiptera; family Delphacidae; genus Conomelus; species Conomelus anceps. The sequence goes on from OX418216.1 coordinate 163,051,178, forward strand.
GTATTATTTTTTATAAATAGAATTAGGTTTTTCACGTATAGTTTCACTTTATTCCAGGATTTCTTGTTCCTTAACGATCTGCGTTGTTAATATCAACTTTTTATAGTAAATTCCACGATTTGCAGTCAATTTTTAATTGAGAATAATTAATATACTGCAAGTAGAATTTACCAAGAAATGTTAACACTTTATTCGTTCACCATCTCAGATTTTGATGGAATTTTGTAAACACATAGTGACTGATGAGACTAACACAACTACATAATATTAGATTTTTATTGCCATCTATAAGGAGTTACAGCCATTCGAGATATCAAAAAATTCCCAGAAAATGGGAATCCGACATTTTCTAAATTGCTCTAGCAGCTGGTGCAATAGAGCTACAGGCTCTATTAAGTGTTAAAGTGATAAGTGTTATCATTTTTCAGCATCTTTTTGCTCTTTACAATGATATGTAACACAATATGCTGCTGTGTAATTAAAACATTTTGAGCAAAACCCCCCAAAAAAATTTATTTTTTATTTTTCTCAAAAAATTCGTGTTTGAACATTTTAAAATTTTTTTGTAGGTAGTTTGTAATTTTGTTAAAAACATGCCAGAATATGAAAATGGAATGATAATGGGTTAAAAAATAATTTCTAGTAATAAGTCTGTATTTGTCCAGTTGAAAGGTCGTTTTTCCAAAGCAAAATTATAAAAAATGTTTTTCTAACGAATCTCTATGTATTTCAAGGCCCTTACTTCGAATTTTGAGATTCTCGAGTCGTGGGAGCACCGCTTTTTTGACAAAACTAATAGAGAATTTAATTCAGGAGATAGAATAGAGAATTTAATTCAAGGGAAACAATTTTGAGCCGACCAAACCAAAAAGCATTCATAAAATCTGATTTTATTGAATCTAAACACACACATTTTGTACAGTTTGCTATTTCTATGTGACTGGAAACAATTTTATGAAGTTTAATGTGTTATTTGCTTGATGTTCATATTTATAACACACGAAAATCAGCAGATTATCATTTATTGAGTTATTTGAACAAAACGCCAGCTATACTCAAAGTAAAGTTTATAAAAGCTAAAGCAGCTTGTCAAACATTATGAAATTGACAGAATACTCAACAATTAAAATAATTAGTTATTAGTCATATTTAGTTAATTATGAAGTACACAAAAGTTGCTTTCACATTAATTTGAGGCAACTATTTTAATATTATTTAGGGTGAAATGTATAGTATTGGTTAATGTATAACTGACTTGTCTTATAATCCGTGTATTAAGTCCTCAAAACGTAATTTCTAAAATAATATTTGTCTCAGATACTAAAGCTTCGAGGATTCGGAGTAAATGGACAGTAGAAAGAGCCGCTATACACTACAATTGATGCTTTCAATATACAAAAACATCAAGTGTAGTTTATTCCGGCTCGTCCACTATCCATTTAATCCGAATCCGCTTAGTTCGTAACCGAGGCTTTAGAGTCACGAATAGATGGCTCTCATTGGCTGAGGAGTCGGAGTCAATGACACTCAGCCAATGACAGCCATTTATTTAAGACGCCTTGACTGAGACGCTTGGAGAACGCTCAGTGTGCGGACTGCCTTAAATTATTCCAACACAAAAACATCAAAGCACCTCAAAAACATCAATTTATCACACAATTATTATCAAAACACAACACAAAAAAACAATCCTCACAGACACTCCAATAACTGATCTTTCTTGTGATGCAGCATAGATATTGATTCAACTGTCCCCTTTTGAAATTTCCAACTACTGCACCCTTCTCTTTTGTTGACCTGATATCTGAGTATTTGTTGATCTGATATTTCGCATCTGCGCTCAGCATTAAAGATATCGTTAACATTAACTGCTACTAGTAACACTTTTGTAACATTAGAAAAATGAAAATGTAGGTAACAGTAACAAAGTTTCATTCAGACGGCTATCAGAGTTAAAGCTAAGTTTAATCTAATCTTTCTTAAAAGATTTGTAAAGAAAGCAGTAGCGGCTGCTGTATCTTTACACTTTACTTGATTGTGTTTTTGTAATAAATAAAAATAAATAATAAAATTAATCCACAGTTACCACTAAGGGCGTTTAAACTAAACTCAGTTTGAGCATACAAATCCACTTGGTTTTAAACCAAGTTAAAACTATCAATATGCTAAACGCAATTCAAACGTTTATTGTGCATTCAGGTCCAAGTATTAATAAAAAAATATTCGTGTTTGCGAAATAAAGTTTGCAAAAGAGACCAATAACTCCCCTAAATGATGTAAAATAATAGTAATTGAATAAATAAATTGAGCAAAAGTACTCATCAAATTCATAAATTATGCAAAAATAGTCACATAGAATGGTGTGAAAAAAGATCAGTAGATATGATTGAATTTATTTTCCTCGTTGATAAAGCCCACATGAGTCTGGCACTTGTGTGCGGTTAATGACATGGACCTACATTTTAAGGTGTGTTCCAAACCAAATTTATGAGTGCTTTACGAGATGGTAGATTGATGTAATAAATTTAGGTTCTGTACCAACCTTGTAGTGGACCAACAGTTTTAAGGTGGGGTAAGAAACAACAAATCGGAGATAACAAAGTTCGCAGGGCAAACTAGTAGAGTGATAATAACGGTGTAAATTTGCACAAACTCTCAACTGTTATGTAGTAGCAGCTATTTTTGAGTAACAGTTATTCCAAAATAACAGACAACATTAGTCGGTGAGTGGGTGATAGCTGGTTCTTTGGAACTTTATAATATTTATGATACTAGAAAATAGATCGGGCATGCAGCCAACTATTATTCTTCTTTTTATCTCAATGATAGTGTCGCCAAGCACACAACAAAATATTTTGACGAAAATTTTCAAAAACATTTCAAAAAGCAAGAAAACTTTGAACTTACTTTCTACTTTATTAATGAACAATACTCTAATGATGATAATAAGCGTATGGCTTTTATCGGTAAGTTTTATTATTACTTAAGTTATATTATTAATTAAGTTTTATTTATTATTATCATATTATGATAATTATATATAAGGTGGCAAATAAAGATATTTTTTGATTTGGAGACCCTTACGGGTAGTTTCACCAAGCCTGTTTAACCATATTTGGGGAACCTACAAGTTTAGGTGGTTTCCTAACCACAAAGCGTGATAATTATAGCTGATAGCATCAATTCATAGCAGCTCGGTCACCCATCCATGGGCAGTCTTCAGTGCTCGTGATTTAATATATACTGTACTAATTGAGTAGTAAGTTATTGTTAGCTCTATTTCTTAATATCAGGGTAACGAGATTCACTCGCAGTTTAATTTTTCATATGCCTGAAAGTTTCATGATTTTAAATTAATTTTTAAAAACAATCTATTATTATTTCTACAATAAACTGCATGGATCCCTGTTAATAGAAAACCGTTCCAGTCGATTTATGGTTGAAATTCAGTAAAAAAAACACACATTCGTAAGGCTTTAACTCACTCTACTGTTTGCAGAAAGGAGTGCAAATTAAAGTGTGGCAGTAACATATGAGCTGTTTCTTATTTATACATAGAATAATATCCGATATTTATAAATTTCTTGCTAAATTATTGAGTAAAACGGCTGAAAGTGTATTTTCTCATGATGAACCATAGAAAAAGAAAAGTTTAGTTTTTAAATGCAACAAAGAAATGGAAAAACCATGTGCTGAGCTTGCAAGACCAAGTCACAGCAAGGCTCTGACTACATGGGACGGTTTCTTCTTTGCGTTCCAGACAGCGTAAATACAACCGCTAATATGATTAAAATTGTTGTCTTCTATCAGCTATTCCTTTAAGGAGCGATTTCTACATTTTGTAGATTTAATAACATTAGAATAATATTGTAGATGTGTATTTTATCTTTAGTGTTATCAGATACTGTATTTTGGAAATTTGGAAAAATGGCAATTATCCTACTTTTAGTCAGTCAAATGCACAGTACTGTGTCTAACCTGTAGTAGTGATGCTGCTCAGCCTTGGGCCACAACAGCATAACGGCAACTGGGCGTTCGGTGGCGCCCAACCGGCGTTCCTTGCATTCGCGGCCGAGCGCCCAGTCGCCCATCACTTCGGCCAGCTCAAATGCACCCGGTGACACGGGAGCACCTCCTGCGCCTGGTACCATGCCGCCTGGTACTGCGCCTGGTGACGTCACTTTCGACGAATCGCCGCCAGATGTCGTTGAAGACAGTTGTAGAGAGCCAGACATTGACAGCCGCTCCACTATGCAGGCTACTATTTCGTCGGCTGTCGTCTGCTTGGATGCCTCCACTGACAGTGCTTCATATTGGTGTGAGAGGGCGCCAACAAATACCTAAATAGAGACAAACACAATCTCAAATTCATTTTTAAAAAATCAAAATGCGGATACGATAGGCAAAGCCCAAAACCGCACTCTATGATACCAATATAAAGTAGAACCTCAATTATCCGTCACTCTTTAAACCGCCACTTTCAGTTATCCGTCATCGAAAAATTGAGAAAGTTACTATTTATCAGCATCTTATACAACAGTAGACTACCATTGACATCTACCATCTGCCATTTGACATCTCTAGGCAGTCTTCTGGTCATGTATTTGTCAAAAGACTACAGCTTAATGTAATGTATATCCTTCCAAGTTATCAAAATCCAAATTAATGTAATGTCTATTTTTTTTCAATGTATTCTAAGTATATAATAATATCACTAATGTTTCAAATAGGTTTTTCTTTATAATTATATTTTTCTATAATATGTATAACTGTCAATAGTTCATAGCAGCAGTATTTTAGTTTCATTTTATAATATATTGTTATTGTCTTTTCTTATTTACTGTATAATTTCTGATGTTAGAGAGACAAACCATTCCTCCACACAGCCTAATGAGGAATGCACTTAAAATTGTTATTGTATTCTATGTTTTTATTATTTTCATTTAAGTGAATAAAGTATTTGAATTTGAATTTGACTTCACACTGAACGTAGCCTATTTCTGATGACATAAATATGTAAATATAAATTGAATTATCCGTCTTATTTTCGCTAAAATATTTCGAATTTAGACTCGATTCTGATCAGGTTTATGCAATTTGGATTATCCATCTATCAGAGCCCCGGTCCTGCATGTGACGGTTAATAGAGATTCCACTGTATTGAACTAATTTCGCATTAAAACAAGATTCACAAAAATAAATTCGTAAGAGAAAACAAAGATAAAATGGAACGACAAAATAAAGAAAATAGAATGATACGAGACATAAGAAAGTGTGATTGAAAGTAACAAATAGTTGGAAATAAGAAAAAAATAAAATGGACATCTAATATAAATTATGATTTGATAATATCGTCTAAAAACAATTATTAAAAAAAATTTCATCACATGACAAGGTGTAGAAAATTCTGATGGATTGATTTTCAGTCAAAAACACGAAAAATTTACTTGATATAACGAACTTAGGGAGAAAACGCAGCCTACAAGAATTTATCTGGCAAGATGTTATCTATTTTTATTTTTGACATGCGATGTATGAGATCGTTGTATGAAAAAGACTTGAAGAATAAGGAATACATAATATGAATAAAATAGATTGTTGAAAAACTTATTAGATTGAAAATAGATTAATAGTACTAGTTCACTGACATCAGCGTCTACATATGAGTGAAATAATCGTCACAGAAAATGTGTGATCGTTTATATTTGGAAATAAGATTTATTTTAGTTTGATAATATTACCGGAGAAGAAAATGGAACTAGTTCATTAACTGCATTAATTAAGAGCTGTCATAGCTATTAGATCTCAAACACATAAGCAAAGTATCCTTATTTTGGAAGAGATAGTCAAAAACACGAAAAATTTGCGAACGAACTTACGAAAAAGTAAGTTTTGAAAAACGAACTTACAGAGAGAAAAAGCAATATACAAGAATTTATCTGGCATTTGCAAAGCTAGACTTGAATAATGCAATAAATTTTTTTTGACTGAAATTGATTTCATTACACAAAAGTTCAACTGCACTTCTTTTAACAAAATAAAAATACTGAACTTCTTTTAGTACTAAATTCAAATTTAAATCCAAACTAACCTGCACTATGTACCGTCCCCCCGCACCAACGGTGCTACCCAGCGCCACTCCCCCTCCACCACCTCCCCCACAATCAGTAGCCATCGTCATATCCTCTTCCTCCGAATCTGTTGCCTCCTCTTCGTCCTCCTCCACCTCTCCTCCGCCTCCCACCGTTCCTCAGCTGTTTTGTCTTGCCCCACCCACTCCACTTCTCAGGCCGCTGTTTCTAGCCCAAGAAGACGATTTTGCTGATTTGGCTTTTTTCGACAGACACAGATGCGGCGTTTGCAGGTGTAGACGCGTGCGTACAACGCTACGCGCAGCAGTCATATTGCAAAATTTATGCGCAAAAAAATTGTTCTGCTTTGTTGTTGTTGTTGTTGCACAAACTTTTTCCACAACTTTTTTTGAGTTTTTATCTTGGGAACAGATGCCTTGATGTTTCCTTGAGCTCGTTTAGCTCTATTCTCTCCAATCTTCAATTATTCACCTCTGCAACAAGAAAAAATAATTGTTCATTCAATTTACAATTTTTGTTTCATAAATATCAAACAAATACACATAGATGGTCAGCAAAAAGACTCTTTACTCTGCTGTAAAATCATTTCCCGGTGGTTCGGAACCCACTTAAAACTGTAGGTACAACTGATCAATCACAATCATCCATCCAACTCATTACCCATGCACAGGTCTCAGACATATGTAGGCTTCATCCTTCAAAAAAAAGATTAGTAGTGAAAAGTGCGTGTGAATTTTAGCATCAAAAAACCTTTTTTTATAAAGTCACGTAACTAATTTCACAAGTTATAACATACATTGCGACAAAAATAAACAGATTTTAACATGTTATGTATATGGTCCTATCCTCCTATCTCGCGCAGTTTTCAGTCTAAATGTTGTTTTTTTCTTTAGAAAATAGTTTTCATCTACATAATGATTCGAGAAATCAAGTTATAACTGTGCAAGTTTAATAATCTTTCACCCTAAATGAAAGTTTGAAAATAACGTCATCTACAAAACCAAAATGGCGGACATTTAAAATTTACAAAGCCTTAAAAACGAGTAATTTTATCAATTTTAAATGACCGCCATTTTTTCTAATGTAGCAGTCACAAATTGTATTGGAAAAAAATTGAAATCATATAACTTTCAGGCCTAGGCTACCAATCCCCCCCTCTCATACGAGAAGGTTGGCCCCTTGATTTTCACTTTCAACAGATCTCTTATCATGACGTTTAATTAGGAAGGTGTAAGATGGAAAGAGGAGAGAGAGAAAGAATGAGTGAGTGTGAGATGAAGATGAGGCAGGTAGTAAGGGAGAAGGTGAGCGTAAGTGAGGGGTCGTGATAGCGGAGGGCCCTATTGAGTTAATTAGGAAGTATGCAGACTATAGGGCATCAACAATACACTAAAAGGGTGCTTGCACAGTGGGGCATCCAATACTTGATAACAATCACCATCGCAAAATCAAGAAAAGTACATGCTGACGAATGGTGTATAACAGACTGGAGCACTGTGAATACCATAAAGAGAGATCTTCTGTCTTCTCGCTTACCCCAAAAAAGTGATTTTCTTTTTTATAATAAATTATGGAAGATATTAAAAATATATCCGTTTTTTATTGCGAGTTTCTAACAACTGAATTTTTTTATAATTAGGAGTATCATAAAATATGAATGGAGATAAAAAATGTTATCTACCTGTATACATAAGCCAATATATCTATAATATAACCAAAATCTTACACATATGAATGCAGCATAATCATGTTGAAAATTAAAATATTCATTGCAAACGAGAGATTACATTTTATGGGACCCTCTGAAGATATCTATCATTTATGAATAGATAATAAATTACTAATTTGATCGCAGGAAAAATAAGCATACAGTGCAATAGTTTTATTTGTTTATTTATTACAAAAACACAATCAAGCAAAGATACAACATGCTATTGTCGACAATTGCTTTCTTTACAAGTTTTTAACAGAAAATTCCAAATTTTAGGCTACGTCCAAGACTAACTACAATGTCACTTCAAAGTACAATTGCTAATTCATTTCAATTCGTTTTTCAGGGAAAATCGACTTTACTTTGAAAATGAAGCATTAAAACAGTCCAATAGTCTAAAGAAAGTGAATATAACTTAGAATTTTGTTTGAGATTTTAGAGCCGGAAATATAGAAGTCAAATCACTTCAATCACACTATAAAATAACAATCTATGTTCTATTTTTATATTTTATATGTGAGCAGAGTGGAACATCCAATACTAGAAGTAATTGAAACACATGCAGTGGTATTGTTGTATTAACGCTGTTCAACGCATGTTTAATTTTGCGATGGTGATTGTCCTCGAGTATTGGATGCTCAATATTGTACAAGCAGCCTTATATCTTTTGCATCCTTAATCCACACTGGCGGGATCGATGGCGTCGTCAATATATATATGGCTTAGCGTTTAAATTTTTGTTTTGTGATTTTCTTGTTTGTTTTTAGTCAATCTAATGTTTTCATGAGCTGTAATCCTTGTTTGTAATGTTTTAAGTATGTATTATTATAAATATGTTTTATATGTTTTGTTTATATGTATGTTTCATATGTATGTTTAAATATGTTTTAAGTAATGTTTTAAGTATGGATTATTATAAATAAATAAAGAAATAAATATACATTGAAACAAACTTCAATTCAACACACAAAAACGCGGTAAGTAATCACACATAAATGAATTTACACTAAAGCCTGTCCTGTTTTCCATGAACCACATAGATTACACTCTCAAAAACGTCCAAGGCAAAGTAACTCACTCGTTCGTTTTTTTTTAAGTATCGCATAGCGGAAACTCTATAGTCTGCCCATGATTTGTGAAGGCGCACTCAGGTTTAAGCAGGGTCTACACGCTAGGACTTATGTTAGGTTTTAACTGTACCGTGAAAACATTATGAGTTAAAAGGTTGTGTGTGGACCGTAAAACTGACGTTTTGCGCGAACTGAATGAAGACGACAGTTTGTTATCTCGCAGAACTGATGGCAAAGGTATTATTTTGACAGACGGTTTAACTGATCTCCGACAAGTCCTGGCATGTAGACACTTATTGCGTTTTAACTGTCAGTTTCTAACAACTTCTCGTTGCGTAGATTCTAGCTTCGCTCTACTCTTTCTATTTTTATTATTATTTTATAAGATATCTTTTTTTTATAGAAATTGGTGATACCTTAGATAATAAAAAGCAATATAATAAAAACTTTAAAAAACACTGTCAAGTGGAAATTGTGACTCACGTTATGGCGTGACGGCCGTTTCACTGTGATGTTAAGAGCACCGTCATACGACTCACAGTACACTCATTCTCTCGTGTACTGTGGATCGTCTGACGATGCTCTTAACATCAGAGTGAAACGGCCGTCACGCCATAACGTGAGTCACAATTTCCACTTAAAATTGTTTTTCAAGTTTTTATTATATATTAGTGGAAACAAGATGGATCTTCAACATCATAAAAAGCAATATGTTTCGCAGTCCAACGTACATAATTACGCCAATCTTCGTTTTCATCACACAATTCTCGTAGCAATACAACATGAGAAAATAGTTTTCTTCTCAACAAGCTTCCCTACACCAACATGTTTGATAAACCCTCCCTTTTTTCTTATTTTTCTTCTGACAAAAGAAATGTTGCAACAAGTAGTAGTTCTTCCATGGTTGATGACAAACTGAACACAAACGAAAAGAAAATTCTATTAGAAAATGTACGTAAAAACGTAATGGTGTGGACGCTAGTTTTCATAACTTAACTGAAGTTTTGACTGACAGTTATGTTATTGCTACGGCCAGGTGACAAGTTGTTTATGTAAAAATCAGCTGGTAATAGCAAATATAATGTTTGCAATGTTTGAAAGCTTCAGAAGGTTTTCCAATAGAAGTATAAATAGTTGAGTTCGTGTTAAGCAGTTCAAGTGTTAATTTTCCAAAAGTTATTCTTTAATAAAATCCATGTTTAAAACGCCTCTGACTGTTTTATTTACGTAAATTCATAACAATTGGTGTCAGAAGTGGGATAAGTGCATTTGAGGTGAGTTAAAGTCAGCTTTGGAAAGAAAATTAGAAGAGAACAGAGATATATTTGAGGAAAAATTGCAGGAAAATCATAATTTCTTAAGAAATGAAATAAAAAACATGGAAGATAAATTTGAGAAGAAGTTTGAAAAACTACAGGAACACAATAATGGCATTGAAAGATCAATCTCTATGGTTGATGTTGCCTCTGTTAATCAAATTAGAGAAGACACTTCTGTAAGTTATCAAAAAGCACCTATCATCCTGCCAAGTCATCCAATTGGGCTACCCACTTTTGATGGAAAGATGCCATGGGAAGATTACCGTTCCTTGCTTGAGACAGCTGCTGACATACATGGCTGGACACCTGCAGTGAAAGCTGCAATGCTTAGCCTGTCACTCCGTGGAGATGCATTAGCAGTTCTCCAAACAATCCCTATAGCTGATAGGCAGAACTTCGATGTGCTTCTGAGACACATAGAAATGAGGTTTGGCCATCAACACATGGATCAACTTTACCGTTCACAACTCAAGAATAGGATCCAGAAGCCAAACGAATCACTCCAAGAGTTCGAAAGTGATATTGCCCACCTGGTAAGAAAAGCCTACCCATCTGTGGATGATAGAGTATATGAGATTCTAGCCATTGAGAGGTTCCTGGATGGTCTTTGGGAACCTGAAACTCAACAAGCTATTAAATTGGCTCGCCCTCAGACACTCAGTGAGGCCCTCACCCAGGCTTTGGAATTCGAAGCAGTACGACAATCAGTGAAGGGTAATGCCCGAGTCCGGGCTGTTGAAGCAAAGGATAGTAGTGATGAGTCTCTGGAAGAATTGGTGAAGAAAGTCATAGAAAAGTTAAGAACAGGAAGGAGGGAGATACGTTGCTGGCGCTGTGGAGAGAGAGGGCACCTGCGTAATAAGTGCCCAAATAAATCAACCACTGAGAAGAATCAGGAAAACTAAAGAGGGTTGATGTGAAAGGGCAACCATCAACCTGTAGACAGAAGACCCTCTCCCCATGTACAAAACCAGTCATTGCAATGTTATCTGATAAACCCCACAGTCTTTACATTAATGGAATGGTGAATGGAAGCTCCTATAAATTACTTATAGATACTGGAGCCACTAAGACAATAATAAACTCCAAAACAGTAGCTAACCAGCAAGATATCTCACCAACAACCTGGAAGCTGAAAACTGCTACAGGTGGGCCTGTGAGTGTCTGTGGAGAGATGATTGCCACCTTCAAGATTGGTAAGGCCTGTTTTAAACATTGTGTACTTGTGGCAGAGATTAGTGAAGAAGTCATACTAGGCTTGGATTTTCTTTCTACTTTTGGCCTAGAGTTGGATCTTAGAAGGAAGACATTGACCATTGGTGGAGATGAAGTTGTTCTACACTCTGGAAAAGACTGTACAGCCCAAATACAACTGCTGAAAGAAATCACAATACCAGCAAGGAGCCAGATTGTGACTCATGCTACGACAAAGGAGGATGTCCCTGTGGGGATTAATGTGTTGCTAGAGCCAGAAATCCATGAGGAGGAGCTTGGTCATGGTGTCCTAGTGGCTAGGACACTTTTTCTTACTAGCCAAGAATTCCCTGTCCTCTTGATGAATGTGAATGATTATGAAGTTACTTTGAAGAGAAGTAGTACTTTGGGACATTGCTCACCAGTCACATCTGTCATACAACAAATGCAGACAACTCAACCACAGAAGAAGTGTCTCCCAGAGAAGCTGAAGGCCTTTGTTGAAGTATCCTGTCAAGATCTAGTCAAAGAACAACAAAATGAAGTAAAGGACCTCATAACTAATTATCAGGATATTTTTGATATAGAAGAGGGCCCAAAAGGCAGAACCAACATAGTTGAGCATGCAATAGATACTGGAAATGCCAAACCCATCCGCCAGAACCCTAGAAGGTTACCTCTGGCTAAAAGAGAGGAAGCTAGAAAAATAATTAAGGAAATGGAAAATGAAGGTATAATTGAACCATCCAATAGTCCTTGGATTTCACCAGTGGTGCTTGTAAAAAAAAAGGATGATACACTCCGGTTCTGTGTGGACTATCGTCTTCTGAATGACGTCACCAAAAAAGACAGTTACCCCCTACCTCGAATTGATGACACACTGGATAGCCTGGAAGGTTGCAAGTTGTTTTCGACTCTGGACCTGAAAAGTGGATACTGGCAAGTTGGACTTGAACCTAAGGACAAAGAAAAGACTGCATTTTCAATCGGAGAAGGTCTTTGGCAATTCACTGTGATGCCATTTGGCTTGTGTAATGCTCCAGCAACCTTTGAAAGATTAATGGAGAATGTGTTGAGGGGACTGTCATGGGAAACTTGCCTGGTCTACCTGGATGACATCATTGTCTTGGGAAAGTCTTTCCAACATCAGCTGGAAAACTTGAAGCAAGTATTTGAAAGACTAAGACAAGCTAACCTGAAGCTCAACCCAAAGAAGTGCCATCTGTTTAAAAGACAGGTTAATTACCTAGGGCATGTGGTATCTGATAAAGGTGTGTCTATGGATCCTGAGAAGGTAACAGCCATAACCAAGTGGCCAGTGCCCAAAGACAAATCAGAAGTGCAGAGTTTCCTTGGCCTTTGCACATATTATCAACGGTTTGTGATGGGATTCTCTGGTATAGCAAAACCCCTCATCAAGCTGACAGAGGAGAAACAGAGTTTTCTCTGGGACAAAAATTGCCAGCAGGCCTTCAACAGACTAAAGGAGACACTTTGCCAAGCACCTATATTGGCTTACCCAAGAGTTGAAGGCAAGTTCATTCTTGACACTGATGCCAGCAACACAGCAATTGGTGGAGTACTTTCTCAAGAGCAAGATGGGGAGGAAAAGGTCATTGGATATTTTAACAAGGTGCTGTCAAAACCTGAGCGTAACTACTGTGTTACTAGAAGAGAACTGCTAGCAGTAGTGAAATCAATCAGCCACTTCCACAAATACTTATATGGACGTCAATTCCTGCTGAGAACTGATCATGCATCCTTGACATGGCTTCTCCGGTTCAAGTCTCCTGAAGGACAAGTGGCAAGATGGATCCAGTACTTACAAGAATATGACTTTAAATTTGTACACCGAGCTGGAAATAGTCACCTGAATGCTGATGCCCTTTCTCGAAGACCCTGTGAGGAGGACTGCAAACACTGCTCATGCCAGGATGGGAAGGAAGTTTTGGTACATAGGACAACTAAGAACTGGTGTCGCAATTGCACTGTTTGTGCATCTGCAAATGGCCCCTTGCATAGAAAGAAGGCCCCCATGAAACAATACAATGTTGGAGCACCTTTTGAGCGAATAGCCATTGACATAGCTGGACCATTTCCATTGTCTGACAGTGGGAATAAGTATATCCTGGTAGTGATGGATTATTTCAGCAAATGGGTCGAAGCCTATGCCTTGCCAAATCAAGAAGCAGTCAGTGTTGCTGATGTAATAATCAAGGAATTCGTCAGTCGGTTTGGTGTCCCATTAGAGTTACATTCTGATCAAGGAAGGAACTTTGAGTCTTCAGTGTTTTCCCGTATATGTGAGGTGCTGGGAATCCATAAGACAAGGACTACACCCCTTCACCCTCAGTCAGATGGAATGGTGGAGCGTATGAACAGGACCATGGGAAAATACCTGTCAAAAGTTGTATCCAAGCATCAACGAGACTGGGATCAATATCTTCACCTATTCCTGATGGCATACCGAAGCTCTGTCAATGAGTCTACAAAACTTTCACCAGCCAAGGTAGTGTTTGGGCGAGATATTAGACTGCCTTGTGACTTAAAGTTTGGATGTACACCTGGAGAGGATTTGGTAGGAGAGGACTATGTCACCCAGTTTCGGAAACAGATGGATGAGATTCATGAGATTGTTCGAACCAACATCCAAGGAACCAGTGACAAGATGAAAGAACGCTATGATATCAAGGCAGATCATGGTGGATACCAGCCTGGAGACTTAGTTTGGTTCTACAACCCACAGCGACGTCAAGGGTACTCCCCCAAATTACAGACTTCCTGGGATGGACCTTTTGAAGTGGTTACTAGAATCAATGATGTAGTCTACCGGATCAAGAAACCTAGAGGAAAACCAAGAGTTGTCCACTTCAATCGACTGGCACCATTCCAGGGAGACAATACTGCAGGTAATGCCCAAGATGTGAGAACTATTCAACCAGTTGATCCCAACTTTGAAGAATTTATGGCCAATTTGGACATGTTCCAGAAAGCTGAGGTTACAAAAGTCTGCTATCAAGATTTGTTCACCCTACCAAAAGACTATGCTCTGGCTCACTGTGTAGCTAAAAATCTTGGAGCTTCTCGGGGTATTGCTACAGTATTTAGGAAAAAGTTTGGAGGACTGAATGATCTGGAACTTCAGAGACCAGCTGTTGGAAGAACACTACACCTTCAGAGGCAAGGAAAACAGCTCTTCTGCTTGGTGACAAAAGATCAACCTCAGCAGGAGTCCACCTATCAAGCCTTGTGGGAGAGCCTAAATCATCTGCGGAATTGTCTTCAAACTCTGGGAGTGAAGCAGCTTGGAATTCCCCGATTAGGTTGTGGCTATGATGGGTTGGACTGGAAAATCGTGAGGCCAATGATTGAAACAATCTTCAAAGAAACTGGGATTACCATCTCAGTTTGCATGTTTGCTCCATGGGCAGCTAGTCAGTTGTATCCAGTAAGGCCACCCCCAATCTGCAGACCTGTAACTGTTCTGGGACAGAACAGTCTTAAGGAGGGAGCAGTGCTACGGCCAGGTGACAAGTTGTTTATGTAAAAATCAGCTGGTAATAGCAAATATAATGTTTGCAATGTTTGAAAGCTTCAGAAGGTTTTCCAATAGAAGTATAAATAGTTGAGTTCGTGTTAAGCAGTTCAAGTGTTAATTTTCCAAAAGTTATTCTTTAATAAAATCCATGTTTAAAACGCCTCTGACTGTTTTATTTACGTAAATTCATAACATTATGTTATGTTATGTTATGAAGGGACGGATTCAAAGATTCAAAGATCCTCACACGTCAACCGAAGCTTATTGTGTGTCCCTAGTACGTTAGTTGGGCAAACCAATACCTGTGCCCTTTACAAGATCCAGGAGTTTTTTTCCCTATGCTAACGTCCCATTCATCACCTGGTTGTTTGCAGCCAAACAGAGCCCTTCTCCTTGCCCCGAGTCTCTCGCAATCCAGTATGATATGCTTGGCAGTCTCTTCAGACTGATTGCAAAGCCTACACATCTGACTTTCATTTCTGAGTCCAATTGTGTGGAGATGTTTCCTGAAGTGGCCATGTCCAGTTATCAGAGCAATCAACTGCTTGACCTGACCTCTACCCAGCCTCACCAGCCAGTTGGTGAAGTAGGAGCTTGTGTCTGCTAGCAGCCTTTTGCCAAGTGCTTGATCTAAGTGACCTTGCCATTGCTGGTGGTGTAAGTCCCTGGACCATTTGTTTATTGTGTGAAAGGCAGTTGTTTTGCTTATGCCACAGCTTGGCTCTGGACCAAAGAATGACATACTGGAACCCTGCTTAGCAAGCCCATCTGCACACTCATTGCCACCTATGCCTACATGGCCAGGTACCCAACCAAGATGCACAGAGTTGTGTGTTGCGAGATCGCTGAGTGTTTTGTGACACTCCCACACCAATTTTGACTTGATTTCATTAGAGTCAAGAGCCTTGAGGGCTGCCTGACAATCTGACAAGATTACTATATGCTTGTCACAATAGCGTCTGGCAATGCCTATATTGGCACAAGCCATGATGCCCCAAATTTCTGCTTGAAAGATAGTACAGTATTGTCCCAGACTTGCACAGATTTCTGTTCTGGGTGATTCACTGTACACCCCATAGCCAGATTTTCCTTCAATGAGAGAGCCGTCTGTATACCAGACAAGGCTGCCTCTCCTGATATAGGGCCCTTCCTCAGACCTCCACTCTTCTCTAGAGCAGAATTTAACAGAAAAAGGTTTAGTGAAAACCATCTCCATACTCATGACATCTGAAGTCATTTCAAGCACAGGGCTGTGAGCAACAGCTTTGGTGATTGTGCAATGGCCTGTTCCAGACAGGCCTTCCCTCCATTGGCCTGTGACTTTCAATCAATAGGCTGATTTTCGTGCTTCTGCCTTGATTAAAATACCCAAGGGCAGTAAGCCAAGAGCAACTTCAAGAGTTGCTGATGGGCTGCTCCTGAAAGCTCCAGTGACTAGGAGTGTGCCCATCCTTTGTAAACTTGTGAGTTTGGCTGTGGCTGTAATCTGGTTCACCTTTGTCCACCAGACTAGTGATCCATATGTGACTTGAGGCCTTATTACTGCCTTGTACAGCCACAGCGCTATGTGAGGCTTGATCCCCCACATGGAGCCTGCAAATCTCCTGGACGTCATAAGTGCCCATTTTGCTTTGTGCAGTATATTGTTCAAATGATTGTTCCAAGTCAGCTTGGAGTCGATAGTCAGCCCTAGGTATTTGACTGTACCTGATACTTTGAGCTGTGTTGGTCCAAGTTTCAACCGGGAGAGAGACTCCAAGTTCTTTTTCCTTGTAAATGGAACAACTACAGTCTTTGAGGGATTTATACTTAGTCCCTCTCCAAGACACCAGTCATTAACAAACTGAAGGTTGACATTCATGACATCAGCAACAATATTTGTGAACCTTCCCTGTACCATGAGGACTATGTTGTCTGCATAGCCCTGGACAAAGACGCCTCTACTAGTGAGTTCACAAAGGAGACCATCCACCACAAGGTTCCACAGAAGAGGAGAAAGCACACCTCCCTGCGGACAACCTTTTGCAGGTATGATCACCATCGATTTGTCTTGAAGATCAGCCCTGATCTGCCTGGAGCAGAGCATGGCCTCAATCCACCTACATATAGCAGACTCAAGACCATGCCCATGCACTGCCCGGACCATGGCTGTGTAAGTTACATTGTCAAAAGCGCCCTCAATGTCCATGAAGGCGCATAGAGCAATCTCCTTGGCAGCAAGGCTGTCCTCCACCCTGCTCACAAGCTGATGCAGGGCTGTTTCACAGGACTTACCAGGCTGATAGGCATGCTGTTTCCGATGAAGAGGAGTACCTGAAAGCACTCCCTTTCTTAGATGTCTCTCCACCAGTCTCTCCAGCGTCTTCAAGAGAAACGATGTGAGATTGATGGGGCGAAATGATTTTGGAGTTGAGTAGTCTGCTCTTCCTCTCTTGGGAATGAAGACCACCCTACTGAGGCGCCAGGCTTGAGGGATGTACCCATAAGCCAGACTTGCTCTGAAGAGTTCGCACAGGAGGACCAAGAGAGCTTCCGGTCCTTGCTGCAACATAGCTGGTATGATACCGTCCCCCCCAGGAGATTTGAATGGGCCAAACTTGGAGATGGCCCATTTAACTTTGGAAAGTGTGACAATACGTCTGGCTAAAGTCCAGCTTCCATGATTAGCTCTTGGCCATGAGCCCATTTCACTGTTGCCGGACATGCCTGAGCAAGCACCCTCAAAAACACAGTCTGGAAAGTGAGTCTCAAGGAGAAGTTTGAGACTTCCACCAGTTCCAGTGGTATATTGTCCCCCTGGTGACCTCAGAGTTCCCAGGAGGCCAATTGGGCTTGAAGCTAAGACATGCTGCAGTCTTGCTGCCGCCCTAAGACTATTTACCTCCTGTGTAAACAGTCTCCAAGAGTTCTCTTTGGCTTTCTTGATTGCAAGGCTGTATTCTGTGAGTGCCCTATAGTATGGTTTCCAGATATGGCTCCATTTGCAATGGTTATGAAGCTTCCTGACAACCACCCTTCTGCGGTCAAGGTCAGCAGTCCACCACTTAGTATTAGTATGACTCTTTCCCCGCCGCAATGGACAGTTGTCCTGAAAGCAGCTTATGATTGCATTCTGAAGATCAGAAGCAATCTGATCAATGTCTGCAAAGCAGGCAACCCTCCTGCCCAATGATCCAAGTTGAGACAGGAGGTCAGACTTATAGAGTGACCAATCTGTTCTCGTCGGATCTCGATAGCAGGATGAGCCGCCTTCACTTTGCAGGTTAAAACAGATGAACCTGTGTGACTGACAGTTAAGTCATAGCGCAAATCCTTGCGTGGAGACCCTGCTTAATCAGCTCTCGATGCCTGGTGTATTAGTGATGTATGCCATTCCAGGTGACCAGATCACACTGGTCCTTTTTGACATACATCAGGCAGAGTAGAAGGAGATTCCAAATCATAATTATGTGAATCTCTACCCATAATATTGTAATGATGAGCCAGATGTTGTTGAATGGCATGTTTGATAACTTTTTGGACAGACGTAGCAGCGATTTGTTTGCACAAGGGTTGTAAAATTAAAAAATTATCACAGTTCATTGTTTCTTTCTTCGTCTTGACGCTCTCTTTTATGTCAAATGTGCTTCTGGTATTTCCGAGGGTATCATACATGACAGCTTATCTGTTTAGACAATATTGAGTGAATGGAAAGATCTGGAATAGAGCTCTCTGAAACATTACAGACTCATAAAAGGGCTGTCCTTGCCAGAGTTTTTCAGTTTTGATTCAGCAGGACTTAAATTTCTTTGATAATTCTTTCTGTAGTAGTTGACATTCTTCGTTTCGTGGCAATACAACACAGTGCTATACACAGTACAATTGTGATTCAGCGTTTCAAGTTTGATATTAACCATGGCAATATTTGTGTCTATTAAGTACTCAGTTTATTATTGAGTTTATCAACAGTTTATAAGACATTTCTTATTGAGTCAGTGGATGCGGTTCAGGCCTTTGATAAGGTCATAAAGGCTTGTGTCACAAAATTGAACAACTGCTACCATCAGAATACAGACAAATAATAAAACATCATATCATTCTGTCATTGATATAGATATACTATCTATACACAGTACAATTAATTGTGATTCAGCGTTTCAAGTGTGATATTAACCGTGACAATATTTGTGCCTAGTAAGTGCTCAGTTCATACTGTCATTGAACAGTTATTGGACATTTATTATTGATCGGCCTATTGTTAATTATTAACTAGTTAAGGACAGTAATTAATTTTTAATAGAAATATTCATTTTTAGTTGAAAATTATTGATTGATTTGTTTCTTATATTGATTTTCTTGTGTGATTATTACTTATTAGTGTGTGTGTGTGTGTGTGTGTGTGTTGTAAGTTAATTGTGTAAATAAAGTTCGAGAGTTACTTAGTGTTGCCAGCACCATTTTATCGAGCCCGAAGTAATATGATTGAAGATAATATTAAAGATAACCACCAATGCAAAATCAAACTCATACTATGAAATTTTGATATTCATATTTCTCTAATCTGTAACACATCATGATTTTGCGATCGCGATTGTGTTGATGCTCCACTGTGCAAGCACCCTAAAACATGTCTGAAGCTTTATCAACATGATTGAAGCTCCTCTAAACGATAAATATGGCCTTTCAATTCACATTGATCATAAATATAGTTAGCTGAACCTGATTCAGCCAGATTGAATGTCCAGAGATTAGCGTTGACCCGTATATTTGGCCATTCATACTACATTGTACACCATTCATTTACTATATTCAATAGAAATTGAACACATTATTTGACATTAATCCTATTTTTGAAACAATTTTGCATCAAAAACCTTCTTAATAATGTATTTCATTGAATTTAACTTTCCTTGCCAGCGTTATCACTGGGAATAGGAAATAGTTTTCAGATCCGTTGTGGCTTTACAACCTTATCAGTAATTTTTATCAGCTCCCATTGTACCCTTGGTTATTACTGCTATTATGTTTATTTGTGATATCTATTTATTAAATTGTCTGTAACTGCATTCATTGCTCAATGCATACAAATAAATAATTTATTATTGATAAATCATTCATCAACAATAGAATGTATGGGGGGCCAACACTACATCATAAACATTTTATTTAGGCTATACATATACAAAACAAATTTCTTCATATGATCAAATGAAATTATTAAAAAATGGTTGCACTTCCGTATGAGGACCCTATGAATTAATCGACAGAGAATCGATAGTCGTTCATTAGGACTGCAATTCTATATCTTCCCCACCAAACATTGACTGAGAGAATCGACATGAAAGGAAAGTTAGGTTTCTCTTCGGGTTTGGTGCAGATATCGATTATCGAAATTTTCATTCGATTGTTTCGAGAGGAAGATACGGAACGACAACCATCCAATTGTTAAAAAACGTTGAATGCCGGACTACTTAACTGGCTTGTTAGCAACTAAACTAGCTCAATGTGGTCGAGGCTCAAGTAATACATTCTAATAATATCTACCCATTCTAACCTAAATCATACTAATCTAGCAAGAAATTTGATGAAGTTTCTGTATCACACCAAAATATTTGAATTCAAGTTAGGATTAAACTGAGATAGTGAACTATGAAGAATTCAATGCTAATGCGTGCGGTAATTACAGTAAAAAGAAACGAAACTTGTTGAATTTGGTGGTTACTTGTTGAATTTTGTGGTGATTTTTTTTTTGTGACATCTACACACCCCAAGAAGCAATAATCCGTTAACATTTTTTGGGGGTCGCGATTATCTCACAGAAAAATTTAAATTTTCGAAAAAAACATTTTTTATGAAAATTTATATTTTTATTTGAAAAATTCATAATTTGCAAACATGTGAGGAGTTCCAAATCTTAAAACAATGTAAACCAAGTGAATATAACATTTCCAAATCACTGCGCGCGAAGCGCGCATAACCAAACCTAACCTAACCTGGCTAGATGTGACTGAACCACTTCATACCTTTATTATTTTTATGCACAAAGAACATACATCAAGCTAATTCATCATTAAACGACATAGATCAAGTGAATTATCACATTGCCAAAATGCTATCGCCCCAAACGCAGTGTGTGCTCCGCGCGCCTTACAAAACCTTCCCTGGGTGTCTAACAAAGCTAGATGTGACTGAACTAACTCAAAAAAGACCTAACCGCGCGCCTAACCTTTGCTAGCTAATCATTAATTTATTTCACTGTTAATTAATTTAATCACTTCACACTTCACTTACGCCATAACTTACCACACAACAATAACCATTTCACACCCACACACAAACAGACTCTTACACCACGACAGACAGCACAAGAATGACTAGGTTTCTCTGTATACAACTATAGCCTAAGAAAATTCCCCCGGAAATCTTTAAAAGCGAAAATGAGTTTTTTTGTTTGTTACGCTTTTCCGCGGAAACTACTCAACCGATTCTTACAAAATTTTTCTACTTATATTTTTAAAATATTGCAAAAGACATGACACATTTTATTTTTTTTTATATATTTTTTTGAACATTGTAAGGACAAGCGATTCTATTCTATAGGGAAACACAGCTGATACAGATCAATACATATTTTCCAATTAACTAGAACTGAGAGAAGGCATGCCTCAAAGCCGTACCCCAAACAAGAGTTCTTTTTAGTGAGTCAGCTGATTCTCAAACTTGAATAGCGTCGTGATTTTTGACACTGCGGCTTTTCACAAATGGAAATGTGATCTTCAGCCTAAGAAAAATAGTACCCCTGGAAAACTCAAATTTTCATGTTAAATAGTCATTGCCCCAAAAAATTACACTGTATTATTATTCAGTAACGTGTCAAGTTGAAATAGGGAAAGTTTTGTTAGACAATTTGACAAGTATCGTTTCTATATAAATACCATGCGTGCGATATATCCAAAAACTCTTATACCGAATAGTTTCTGCGTTATAACAGAAGGGTTATATTTGTATCTAAATTTGAGTTAGGATTGAATTGAGATAGTAGAATATAAATAAGTGGATGCTAATGCATGAGAAAGAGCATCCATTCAATGCAAAAATATAAAAATTAGAATAGAAAATTTAGTTCCATCAAATCTACTTCTCTGCAAACTCCCTAAAATAACCTAACCTGCATTGCAAACCAATTGATCCATATTTTACTAAATATGTTACTAAATGTAAACAGTCTCGATTTGCTCACGCATAAATTGAGACAGATTAAAAAATAAAATAGTCCTAAGTTCATGAAATGTTTAGATTATCAATAAATTAATAAGAGTTAATCAGCTGTTACCACAAAATACCGACAAGATTTAATTACTTTTATAAGTAGTAAGATAAAGAAAATGGAAATATCACGTACATTATAAGCGAATTGGTTTATTACCAAGAAACCGAATTGATGAGTAATGGATAATCGTTATAATGGAATCGCTTCTGAATGGGCTGGATGGGAAATCAAGTGTACACAAAAAGTGAGATCACCTGTTCATCAATACCTAGTATTCACGTGTGGGTGGAAAGCCAACAGCTTGAGTTCTTCATCTATGTCTATTATGAACTAAAATTAATGATATGATATAAAACAGTTTATAAAGCCACGTCTCTAAACAGAAAATTACGATTCCCAATAATTGAAAATTATGATCGGTAACTTACAGGGTGGTGGGTAGGTAGTACCATAGGCCTAAATGTGTCTGTCAGGTCAAGTATTATTTCGCAAGTAATTAGCCAGAATTTTGATTACTTACCACAAATATCCTTTGCTGTAACTGATGAAGCACTATTTATCAACAACTAATCACTAAAAATAGCGACGGTAACTCGAAATAAATTATTGAAACTTAATAAAATCTGTGACTGTACCGATGACTTTATCAACATCATTGCTTACTTGATCTTAACTTAATTACATTTCACATGAGACGATTGGACATTTTTTGTAAACTGGTAATTATTCTCGCATCAGAATAAATTATTTCCCAATAATCGCCAAAACTTGAATACTATAATCTAAAAATCATGAATGATTTTCTTGTCCAGTATGATTGAAGGCAGAAAATTGTTTTTTTTTTAGTACGGTCATAGAATACATTATATGAGCACATTCGATGCATGGTTACTCAAAAACTATCAATTAGTATCATTTTAAAGCTAAAAATTTCAAATCTTCAGAAAATCAAAACTTACTTGCCAATAATCTTTTAAATAGTCGTACAACATAATAAGAAAAGACACACCACCGATCATGTTGGACGCCATTTTTTCCCGCACAAAATTCAAATTAATGAAACCACCACTACAGTGCTTTACATAGCCCACATTTACAAAAAAATACATTATACACATTACAAATACATTAATTTTAACAATAATTATTTTAGAATGTTAAATGAGGTTTTTGGACTTTGTCAGTATTTCATATTGATGTCAAGGTTCATTATTCCCAGGCCATCTCTGTAAGGGTGACCAATTCTTAAATCAGTTGAAATTAACAATAAATAGTAAAAAATGCAATACCTTCAATTCAAAAACAAACATAATTCAAATGAAGATAGGGCTATAAACGTGTTTGTAAATGATAATCAACTAGACCAGGAAGAAAACATTGCATTTCTAGGAGTTTTGTTGGATAGAAGATTGACCTGGGCACCATACATTGAGAAAATATGTTGTAAAATTTCATCTGGGGTATTTGTCCTGCGACAGCTCGCTAGATTGAATGACAAAAAGTTACTTTTTACAGCTTACCATGGGCTCTTACTGTCACATATTAGGTATGCTATCTTAGTATGGGGTAATTCATCAAAACAAAATCTTGATAGGGCGTTTAAGATCCAAAAGAAAGCAGTTAGGTGTATAGAAAGAGTAAACAGATTGGATTCATGTAGGCCGTTGTTCAAGAGACTTGGTCTCCTAACTGTACCCTGCTTATATGTGTATGAAGCTACTTTATATGTAAAAACGAATAATATTAACCAAAATCTTGATGTACATGATTATAATACAAGAAGCCGAGGAGATTATCACTTGGTAAGTCACAATAGTAGCTTATTCAAACAAAAACCTAGTTATATTGGTAGGAAACTCTACAACAAGCTACCGCAGTTTTTAAAGAGACTTGAAAATACTGTATAGAAATATTTAAAAAAACAATTGAAGAAATATTTAGTTGATAAAGCTTTTTATAGTGTACAAGAGTTCCTTTTATATCAAAATTAAGCCTCACCTCAACTAATTGATATACTAATTATGGTAACTAGTGTATAAGATAGTATAATTGTTGATCTGATTTGTCTTATACTCCTTAACTGGAGTCTCCAAGACGTAATCTACAAAAAAAAAAAAAAAAATTGAGCATAAATTCAAACCGTGTTTTCTCAAAAAAATAAAATAAAACTGAGTTATTGATAGTTTCTTGTAGACTATTGCTATTTAAAGCACCGGATTCAAACCTCAGTTTCAGTCAAATCATGCTTTATCCTATTTTAAAACAATGTAGAAAACTAGCAGCTCAATCAAAGAGTATTTTCTCCAAAGTCTGTGTTCATTCAAACAGTGCTTTCTCCAGCTGACCAATCAGAGCTGTCCTCTTTGATCACATGACTAGTTGGTATTCATTGTTTTAACACATGATTCTGTACTGAATCACTGAATATAAGGTTACTGAATGCTTGGTAGTCTACTAATGCTATATAAATCATCGTATTCATTATTAGTTTCTATCTTTTAATTTCAAATGGATTAAGTGGTTGATGGTATTTTAGTGGGTATTGGAAACCCTGGAGCATGTAAAAGACAAGCAACTAGAAAGACTAGTTGTCACAAAAAATGTTATTCAACAAAGGCCTATAAAGCTGGGCATTCACGTTCCAACTTGCAGTACTGCTATAAAAGGTCGATTACATTGGGATAGTTACACGCTAAGCGAGTAGCGAGTAGGACGTTACTAACCGACCGTGCTACAGCATCTCAGCATACCAAGCCAAATTATATTAAAAATTTAATTTCCAAAATCATCCTCATACTATGGAATTTCAAAGACAATAAACAATATTGCAACACAAAATTAAAATATGAAGTTTACCAACAATTATACAATAAAATTTCATCAAAACAATCTACAATATATCTCATCTGAACTGTTATGCTGGCAGCCTGCCTGATTAAATGGCGGCTCTGGCCACAATAATATTGTATTTTGGTGTTCGCTACTTTGCCAGCGAGTATCAAATGTGACCAAATTCAAAGTGGACAGGCTCTCAACTTTGAATTTGGTCACTTTCGCTTGGTCGCTTAGCGAGTAACTATCCCAATGTAATCGACCATTTATAGCAGTACTGCAAGTGGTACTGCAAGTTGGAACGTGAATACCCAGCTTAATACCCCAAACCTAAACAAGTCACAAAAGTCAGGCTCTCAACATGCGTTTTCAACTAGTTACTTCAACATCTGTTTATTCTGAGACGGACTGGGATAAAAAACGTATAATATTCTAGTGCTCTTAAATTTTACTAATAAACCACATTGATTTTGTACTAATTGTGTGCTGCGTTACTTTTAACATTCAAAAAGTGTTTTATCCTGTTGAGACCCAATCAAAACGTGATTTCTCCATACTGTTCGGTCAAAATATGTTTTCTCCAAATAAAATATACATTTATTTCATTTGTTTTGGAACTAATATCTGGGAAAATGCATCCTTCTAAAATAGAATCCTTCTAAAAACTACTGACAACAATTTTAATAGAGAAAACTAACTTTTATTTATGACTATTCTTTATATTAACTTTTCATGGGAAATTTAACGACTTGCAGTCAAAATTTCACATGAAAAGTTAATATCAACAACGCAGTTCGTCATGGAACAAGAAATCCAGAATATTCTTTATATTCCTGGATTTCTTCTTCCATGACGAACTGCGTTGTTAATATTAACTTTTGATGTGAAATTTAACGACTTGCAGTCAAATATTTGTTAAGAATAAGTATAATAACTCACTTAATCTGGCCGAGTACTTTCGAATCTATGAGATCCATCTTCAGAGGCGTGGGTTCCTAGATCATATGTCAGTTTTTTGGTTAGAAGTGTTGTGGTTTTTGTAAAATGTGATCAAAAAGTTTGTGAGATTTAAAATTTAGTTTTTTGTAATACACATCAGCACCTCCAATCATCCAACACAACACAAACACTCAGCATTCAGGTCAATGCTACACAGACTCAACAACACACCGCTATCCACCGACAATTACCACACTGAACTAAATACAATAAAATACCTAGCACAAGAAAACGGCTACAAACACGACCTAATTGACAAACTCAATCATAAAATAAGAAACAAAAAACAAAACACCAACACCACTGACAAAAAATACATCACAATGACATACATTAATCCACAATCACACAGACTAGCAAAAATCTTCAAAAAAGCCGGCCACACCATCTCATTCAGAACAAAAAACAAAATAAAAAATGCACTTACACTCAAAACCACACTGAACACAAACAAATACGATCTCCCAGGGATCTACAAACTGAACTGCTCTGATTGTAACAAATTCTACATAGGACAAACAGGCCGCACATTCAAACAACGTTACAAGGAACATTTTCAAGCCCTGACATCCAAAGCTGAATCGAATTTGGCCGACCATATCATTCAAACTGGACACACTTTTACTAACATCTGTACCAACCTACACATTCTACACATAAAATCTAAAGGACACGAACTCAACACCTTGGAACAATTTGAAATATACAAACACACCACACACAATAAACAAAACATTCTCAATGAACAACTAAATTTTAAATCTCACAAACTTTTTGATCACATTTTACAAAAACCACAACACTTCTAACCAAAAAACTGACATGATGATCTAGGAACCCACGCCTCTGAAGATGGATCTCATAGATTCGAAAGTACTCGGCCAGATTAAGTGAGTTATTATACTTATTCTTAACAAATATTTGACTGCAAGTCGTTAAATTTCACATCAAAAGTTAATTCTTTATATTTTTATCAGTTTTCTGTGTTTCCTTTAAACTTGCATCTGAGGGAGAAAGCACGGTTCGAATGTTTGCTCCACACATAGTTTGACTAAGTCATTGTATTTTGCAAAAGAAATTGGTAACTGACTCTTGTATAGAGGAGTCAGTGTAACACTATTATTATTTTTGCCATTTGTGTCACTTTAGCTACAACTGCGTCCAACCACATTCATTTGCCTGTGTTCCCCAGAATGCCCGTATACCGAAAAAAATTGTATTTGGATTTGCTTTTGTAAATTTTAGGCATTTGATTTTCAGCCAGTTGACGTACTCTCCATCGGTGTCAACTTTTTTATTTTTCAATATATTTTTTTGAAACATTTGAAAAATTCAGAAAATCTGTATATTTCACCTGAATTGTTTGTTAAGGTTCAACATTTTTATTGTGCATTTTCGACCTTGCAGCTTTGAAAATACCAATCCAATCATGAATTGGAAACACATCTCTATGTTTCTTTTGATTTTCAATGGCATACTGTCGCATTCCATGGCCAGATTCAAGAAACTTGTGTGTAATAATCTCCAAGCCATTTTGTTGTACCATGTTCAACATCATTGCAGCCACATTCTGATTTCTGTTTTGCCCCCCCCCACAA
The DNA here is from genome assembly GCA_948455865.1 of Conomelus anceps. NCBI lineage: Eukaryota > Metazoa > Arthropoda > Insecta > Hemiptera > Delphacidae > Conomelus > Conomelus anceps. Next base: position 163,078,780 of record OX418216.1, read on the forward strand.
GTATCTGAAAACAGAGATACTTCTTTGATGGTTGGTGACAGAGTTTTAAGAAATAAATATAAGCATGTACCTACTTCGCTACTTCCTCTCTTGCCACCAATTTCTATCCACGAGTAGCAATGTGCTGCATTTGGTTTTGCACCTTCATAAAGTGTGAAATTATAGCAACACAATTTCTGACTATAATACATAGGCGATGCTTCAGTGCTTGGAATTTGCAGAACACTTTGCAAGTCGAATGTTGCAGTTGTAAAGCTTGAATCAACAGCTGCTCTTTTTTTGTCCTCATCCTTGGCTTGATTGGGCTCTTTTTCTCTAATTCTGTGCTCTTCATAATTTTTTGTAAGAATCAAATTTCCATCACTGGATTCTTGGCCCCTGTTTGCCTCAAATTCATTACACAATAGACACTGATTTTTTCGTGGTTTGAAGAATGAATAATTATAATTTAAACAAAATGTTCTTTTGTATGTAATTTTTGATACTGGATTTTTCTAGCTGATATAGCATTTTTCTTTGTATCACTTTGCAACACTTGGTGACTTCTTATCTTGAAATGTTCGGAATAGTGTAGTCACGCAAATTTCACTATAAACATTTAACGACATTTGCATATAACTATAGTTTCGATGTAGGTCGAACGTTAACAGGCGAAATTCACTAACCAGACTTGATGACATTTTGTTAGACACATTGTGACGGTTTTTACGTTACTGTACATGTAGAAATCATCAACTGTAGTTAATGACATTTGCTTGTCATAATACAGAGAATCTTCCATTTTTCTAATAACAAAATGCTAGAACTAACAAGTTAGTGACTTTTGACTGTAACAAATATTGAAGAAAAGAGTTGGTGAATAAAAACTGACACTGTATTTCAGTAAAAGTGAGTGTAAATCACATTTAATTGAAATACAGTGTTAGTTTTGATAGTAGATCGAATTTCTTATCAATTACTATGTATTTCAGTAAAAGTGAGTGTAAATCACATATTTAATTGGAATACAGTGTTAGTTTTGATATTAGATAGAATCTCTTATCAATCACTTCCCGGTGGTTCGGAACCCACCTAAAACTGTAGGTCCAACTCAACAATCTCCATCATCCAATTCATTACCCATGCAAAGGTCTCAGACCTATGTGGGCTTCATCCTCCAAAAAAATACATTGTTAGTTTTGATATTAGATAGAATTTCTTATCAACTACATAAAATATTTGGCACCGACTTCAAAAGATTACTTGTATGAAATTTAAAATTTTCTCAGTTTAAAGTAAATACTTTATTTTAAACTTTTTAGTACGTGAGTATTTAATCATTTCACTGAAGTCGGTTTCTTTTTTTGTTTTAAAATATGTTTTTTAGTATGTGCCGTGAAAATGGTATTAGACTTAAATGGGAAAAATGTGAAGTACTGAAATCTGAAATTACTTATTTAGGGTTTAAAATTGACAAAGATTGCATACATAAAACTGATGATAAGATTGCAGTTGTTAAGAATGCAAAACGTCCTACAAATGTATCAGAGTTGAAATCTTTTCTAGGGTTTGTTACATATTACTCAAGGTTTATACAGGGCATGGCTAATTCTCTCTCACCTTTATACAACTTACTCAGGAAAAATGTTGTTTTTTCGTGGTCACAAGAGTGTGAAACTGCATTTCAAACAATTAAGAAAGATATTGAAACAAAACTTACTCTTGCGGATTTTGATGTCACTAAACCTATAATTGTTGCTACTGATGCTAGTAAATATGCTATTGGTGCGGTTCTTTCATGTTTAGATGAAAAAGGTGTGGAAAGGCCCATAATTTTTGCTAGTAGATGTCTCACTGCAGCTGAGCGAAATTATTCCCAGATAGACAAGGAAGCATTGTCAATTTATTGGGGAGTTAAGAAATTTTTCAATTACTTGTTTGGTCGTCATTTTACTTTACTGACTGACCACAAACCATTACAAAGCATCTTAAATGCTCATGCTGCTACTCCATCCATCAGTGCTACACGTTTATTACATTATTCATTATTTTTACAAGGTTTTGATTACACCATACAATACCGTAAGACCACTGAACATATGAATGCTGATTTTTGCTCAAGATTTCCTATGGAAATGGTTAATGACAATACTATTGATGAGGTTCAAATTGTACAAATGAATCAAATTAATATTTTACCGGTTACAAGGGAACAAATAGCTCATGAAACTAGAAAAGATCCAGATATGTGTAAATTACTTCGACAAATTTTAGGTACTGAAAATGGTGAAAATACAAACAATATTGCTGAATATTCAGTTGAACAAGGTTGTATTATGAAAGGCTTACGAGTTATGATTCCAAAATCTTTACAATCTAAAGTACTTGAGGAACTACACCAAGGACACTTAGGAATTGTAAAAATGAAAGGCCTTGCACGAAGTTATGTCTATTGGCCAAATATTGATTCTGATATTGAGCTTGTTACAAAGAATTGTATACATTGTGTGCGTCATTCTAGACAACAGTCCATGGCAATTTCCTTCAGGACCATGGCAAAGATTACATATAGATTTTGCTAATCCTTCTCCAGGATTATGGCTGTTAATAATTGTTGATAGTTACAGTAAGTGGGTTGAAACTTACATAATGAAAACTCTTTCAAGCAAAGAAACAGTTGAAAATTTGCGTGAATGTTTTGCTAGATTTGGTTTACCAGTTACACAAATAGTATCAGATAATGGTACTCAGTTTACCTCTAGTGAATTTCAAACCTTTTGTACTAATAATGGTATAAAGCATATTACCAGTGCTCCTTTCTTTCCTGCATCCAATGGTCAGGCAGAACGTTTTGTACAAACTGAAGTCAGGATTAATTAAATGTTGCGAAGGTATGATTGTAAATTCTACTTTACGGTTCAAATTAAACAATTTTTTAATGAACTACAGAAAAGCACCACATGCTACTACTGGTGAAAGTCCATGTAATTTACTCATGAAAAGAAATATTCGAACTAGACTAGATTTGATGCTACCCAATATTACTGACAAAGTGTTAGATACTCAAAGAAAGGAAATGCAAAAAATGTTAAAGATAAATGTTTCAATATCAATGATAGAGTTATGTACCGAATTTACAATAATAGGGGTAAATGGAATACAGGTATTGTAGCTGATAAAATTGGTTCTTCTATGTACAATATCATTACTGATGATAATCTTTCTATTAGGAGACATGCTAATCAAATGAAGGATTTTAAAATTAATTTAAAGGATTTTTCAACTGATATACCTAATGTTCATTATGATACTGATGTAATTGTGCCTAAATCAACAGTACTTTCTTAACAATCGAAAGCTATTACAAGCAATGATGTTGATGATTCTACTTTCTTTTCTAATTCTTTCAAGAATGTTTTACATTCAACGCCAGTTTCTACAAAATTACCGATTGTGACAGATACTATTTACCATACGCCACAGGCTAGACCTGTTAGGTTCAGAAAACCTCCTGAAGGTATTCACCCTAGGTTTCATTACGGGGGGAGGTGTCATATATCCTTGTACAACATGAATTTTAGTTTTATTTTATGCAGTTGGCAAGACTGTGCCACACCAGAGAGACAACGCCTACTGTACTATGTCTCTATTGTCGATTGAATTTTCATGATGTAATGAGTTTACTTACGCTATTCGTTCTTTTAATAAAATGTATTTCATCAATTACAATGAGTTTGTGATTACTTCTACCACCTACGTTACAGAATTGAATACTATAAAATACATAGCACAACAGAATGGTTACAAACACACACTAATAGACAAACTACTGCACAGAATATCAACAAAACCAATCACTCACACCAGCAACAAACAGAATGACAACCCCCATACATTCATCACACTTACCTACCTCAACAAAAAAAACTCATAAAATAGCAGCTTCATTCAGGAAACTCATAAAATAGCTTACAGAACAAATAATTCACTCAAAAAACACCTGCATTTTCAGACAACATCTCAAAACAAGTACAACAGATCTGGAATTTACAAATTGAAATGTGATGACTGCAACAAGTTCTATATAGGACAAACTGGCAGGACATTCACCACTAGATTCAAAGAACACACAAGAGCCATCTCACACCCAAACACACATTCCACTTTTGCTGAACACATCATTTCAACAGGCCACAGTTATACAGACATTGACACTAATTTAGACACACTACACTTCACTCACAAAAGCCATAAACTCAATGTTTTAGAACAATATGAGATTTACAAACATGCAAAGCAGGAACCTGACAACATTTAAAATGATCAACTTAACTTCTTCTCACACACTCTATTTGACAAAATAATCCCAATTTCAAACCTCCCGCCTACTCATCCCCCCACCCCAGCACCATTCCAACATACATAACCCTCAAACTCATACCTCAAGTCAGTGTACTGTGGGTTGTCTGACGATGCTCTAGACAACAGAGCGAAACGGCCGTCACGCCATAACGTGAGTTAATTTCCATTTAAAAGTGTTTTTTTTAAGTTTATATTACATATTAGTGGAAACAAGATGGATCTTCAACATCATAAATAAAATTACTTCCAATTCAATGACGAATATACTACAGCCATCCTGCCGACCTCCCTATGTGATCACCCATTTCTAGCATAATGGTCGAAATGTGTCTCCAACACTAAGAGAAAATCCAAATATTAAAAAATAATTTAATTTCTGTGGAATAATTTAATATAAGAGTCCTTCACCAAAATTTTTGATTGCCGGCCGCCACTGCAGTGCTCAGTGAGTAAAATATTTTAATTTTCTACTCAAATATTTGACTTCATAGTCGTGCAATTATTCATAAAGTCAAATACTGTAATTATTATTAGTAATACGCGCAGTTCGTCATGTATACCAAATTTCAAGATTTCAAAACCAGTAAATGTTACCAGTGTCATTTTTTGGAGGATGAAGCCCACATAGGTCTGAGACCTGTGTGTGGGTAATGAGTTGAATGATGATGATGATGATTGATGAGCTGGACCTACAGTTTTAGAATAGAATGACTTTTTTATTTGTTGATGTGGCGAAGTTTGGACAGTTATGTCCAATCTACCACTTAACCAGTTTTCGGTGGGTTCAGAACCACCGGGAAGTGATTTTACAGCAGAGAACAGTGTCTTTTTTGCTGGCCGATCTAATCGGTCACCCTTACAAAGAGTGCCCAGTAGAACGCAGCTTATCCCTATCTGATTGAACAGATACCTGCTTCGGCTCACGGCTATCACTTCCCTGTCGTCTGGTCTATTAAAATTCAAAGATGTTGAAGAATTTGAATAGACCAATCAGACTCCACCAGTAACATTTACCAGTAAATGAGAAGGCTCCCATAAACTCAACCAATAATCTACTTTTCAACCTGATTTTACAAATTGTTCGGGGGGGGGGGGGCTTGAAAACGCTTTTGGCACAAAATGGGCAATCAAGAAGTGGAAGGGCGACGACTGTATTACTAGTAACAATACTATTTGATCTAAAACTGTTATTTTTCTAAGAAAATTTTGAAAATCCAAAAATATATAGTTTTAAAAAGTACAATAATTATTATAGTTAATGTCGATTAGGACACTATTGTCGATTTGAGAGCGTTAATATGGTAACATCAGCTGATGAACCGGGTCCACTTTGATTCGGTCTCCTGTAAACAAAAACAGTCCCAGTAATACCAACTAGAACCACATGATAATCAAGTTGGCATTGCTACCAGTTACCGGCTTTCATAATCAGCTGACTGCCTCCATTTTCTTCAACTTCATCATCAAACCTCAAACCTTCATCAGTTGATGTCTAGCACTGATAGAGAGAAGAGCTGTTTTGTGCTCCAGTAGATTTTTCAACACACATCACTGGAATGTTACCTTAAATTTGCTATTTAAACAGTGCCTACTGATTAAATACTGAAGTGCTCAAATGATTTGGTGATGAATAAATGGAAAATCAATTCTGGATATCTTTCACAAGGTAAGCAGTTTCATATCAATTTTTGCAATTTAGTCTATTTTAAGACACCCTTAAATACCATAGTTTCTTAATTGCATAGCTTTGCTCCATTATTTTGAAGTGAGAAATAACTAAAATGAAATGGCTAAAATTTAACCTAAAAAGTTCATCATCACTAACTCTTTGAAATCTGTCTAGTCATTTTCAGTTACCAACTCTAATTCAATAACTATGTTTCAATACTCGGGTAGGGTAAACTCTACTAGTTTTCCCCTTTATTAACTTATTTCAAAGCCAAGCTAAGAAACTATTTAATAACTACAGTTTTTAATATAAAAACCAAGAAAGAATTGTTATTCATTTTTAGGTAGACTTCTTGCTATTCATTATTATACATTGACCTTGACTACGGTACCAATTTATTTTATAGATCATTAGAATTTATAAATTTCATTGGGACATTCTCAGTGAACATGCATTTTCTCATTTTGTTAGTTTTAATCTACCAATGCTGCTTGATTTCAAATTTCTCATGAATTTATTTTTATTATTGCTTCTATTTTCCCTTGGACATTATTTTCCAGACAGTGTGCTTCAAAAGTCAATCTTAAAACTATCCATCAATTGAAATGTCCTTCAAAAATCAAAAGCAGAGAATTTAAATTGTTTTTGACTGAAAAAAGAAATAATTCATTGTTTGAAAAATAAGTTCAGAACTGGTCATCGCCTACATTATAATTATTATAAATTGATAGTGATATTATATAATCAAATTAAAATTAGTTATCACACTAGTAGCCTCTTAGTGGAATTTCAATGAGCTTTTATATCATGATGATCATCCAAGTAACTAGTAACTATATTGATAAACCTCTTATTAGAACTTGTATGCATACTGGGCTAATTTAATTTTATGATTTCAAGAAATGTTTCTTACAAGCCAGCAGCTACCGTACTGATTTGAACCATGATCTACCAATAATTGATTCAAACTATTCCAATCCTTATAGATAATTAATCCATATTCTTTTCAATGAGAAAATGTTTTTCAGTCTCATTTAATTATTACCTTTAATCTCTGTCCTTTTGCTCAAACTCCACTTACTCACTACTCAAATATATACACATCCCACTTGCAATTTGACATGTTCAGTGACTATAGATAGGCCTACTGTACTAATCCAACATTTTCTCAAAATTATGTTGCTGCAACCCAAATTGACCAATTTCTTTGATTATTTCACAATTATTTTTAGGATATTATAAAATTGGGTTCCACTATTTGACGTCGTTTCAGGCATTGCTGAATATAGTTAGCAAGATTATTAACTTGAAGCTAGTTTGTAAAATATTTTTTCAAGTTTGGTTTCTCAGTCGTTTAGTAAATTATTCAGTAGCTATTGATTCATTAGCGGCCCTAAGGCTTGTTTCACACACACCCGGCAGTCGGGTAACTGGTGTTGTTTGCCCAGCTGTACGAACATTGCATTATATGGGACTATGTAATCATACCGGATAAACAATAATGGTTACCTAACTGCTGGGTATGTGTGAAACAAGCCTTAGGGCCTCTAATGAATCAATAGCTTTTGAATGATTTTCTAAACGACTAAGAAACCAGGCATGAACCATATATTAAATTGATCATGATGTTATTTCCATGCCAGTGAATCGAAATGACTCATTCCAAATTCAATTCCATTGGATCACCAATTAATTCTAATATATACTAATGATAGTCTTATTGGGATTGAATAGGAAATTTTAATTCATTCCAAGTACGGTATCCTCCAACATTATTCTCAAGGGCAGAGATTGTTCATTGATATACTTGATGAATGAAGTGGCTGTTTTACCCTATCAAAATTTCAATATAATTATTGTTGGAGCCGTATTGATACTGGTTTATTTTGTATGGCTTTCCATTTTTAAGAACAAGTATTTCTGAGTTTTCAACTATATCCAGCAAAACATATGATGCAGTATCAGTATATTAGGACACATTGTTTAATGCTCAAGATACTTGATCTTAATCAACATCATCACTTCAAACACATTCTATAGTCAATTGAATATTGCCAGCACATATCAATTTCCAATCAACTTTACAAACTTTTATCAATGTAACACCACCACATATTTTGATATAATTGAAGCAATCAACACACCTCCAAATTTGTAATAGCTTAACTGAACTATTTTTTTTTTCAACAGGATGACTGATCAGTTCAACCTACTTCAAGAAGGAGATATGAAAAGACTCAACTTCACGGTAACCTCTTCAGTAGTTCAAGATGGTGGAGTACAAACTGGCCAGGACGTGAAACTGGAGATTTGGTATTATGTATCTTGCTTTTATAGTCAGTTAGGTTAGAAGTTTCCCACCATTCTCCTGCATATGCTAGGAGGTTTACAGTTGTTAGTCAAGTACCACACTCTTCAACCATGCTCTTGGATTGTGCCACAAAGTCATATTTGTGGCTTCGATGGCAGGGTCTGCATCTGAGAGTCCATGTCTCTCTTGTAGAGTTCATGACCGCAGTTGTCAGATAACGCTGCTATACGTCCGTCTTATGATGGAGTGGTACTGTTTATTGTAGCTGGTGGGATGTGTTATGAGGCTAACAATCGTGAATGGAGATTTGTTGGGTTGTAGGGCATTTGCAGTTGTTAATCATGTATCACACTTTCTATCCGGGCTCTTGATTTGTGCCATGACATAATCTTATCGCGCTTGATGGTTTTTTGGCTGGGTTCAGTGGCTCTCACGGATGCTTCGAGAGTCTCTCTCCTCGCTAAGGCCTTGTGACTACTTGTTAGTTCCACAAGGAGAACAGGGTGCACTGCTCAGTCGCCACAACCATTTTATTATGGTGTAGTACATTTCATTGCAGCTGGTGGGTTGATATAAGGCTAACAAATGTAAATAGGGATTTGCTGTTAGGTCCCTGTCAGGATTCTCATGTCACATTCATTGCGCATGGACTGTGTTACCCTGTGATCAAGAGATGCCGGTTGCCAGGTGAAAACCCTGGAGTAATGATGTCTCCGACATATGTTGAGTGCAGGTGTTAGCACCTTTATGTTTGGTAATTGTGATAAGAGATTAGATTAGACATTGATTATGCAAAAATTGTGGGAGTGGCTCTCACTTTAGCTTCGGCTACTGGCTTTGTGCTTAGAGCTTATGCCGTATTTACTGTTGCCAGTGAAAATGCCATAAGCTCCAAACACACTGAGAATAGAGTTCACTAAATCAAATCATTTATATATCCTCCTCAACAAAAATAGAAACATAAAAATATAAAAAATACATCTGAATAATATAAAATAAAATTGCACTAAATCAACAAATATATAACTAGTTTATATGGTATTTATATACCAGTTTCAAAAGTACAAATCATGATTTGAAAGAATCAAAAAATTTTCTGGGGCTCTTATACACATGCTAGGAAGTGGAAATATGTGATACTATTTATCAATTGCTTAGAGGCGCTTGCCTACAGATGGTAGGAATGCAAATATTTGAAACTATTTATTGATAGATTATTGGCGCTTGCCTACAGATGTAGGAGTGCAAAAATATTTGATACTATTTATTGATAGATTATTGGCGCTTGCCTACAGATGTAGGAGTGCAAAAATATTTGATACTATTTATTGATAGATTATTGGCGCTTGCCTACAGACGTAGGGGTGCAAAAATATTTGATACTATTTATTGATAGACTATTGGCGCTTGCCTACAGATGTAGGAGTGCAAAAGTATTTGATACTATTTATTGATAGATTATTGGCGCTTGCCTACAGATGTAGGAGTGCAAAAATATTTGATACTATTTATTGAAATATTATTGGCGCTTGCCTACAGACATAGGGGTGCAAAGATATTTGATACTATTTATTGATAGACTATTGGCGCTTGCCTACAGATGTAGGAGTGCAAAAGTATTTGATACTATTTATTGATAGATTATTGGCGCTTGCCTACAGATGTAGGAGTGCAAATATATTATACTATTTATTGATAGATTATTGGCGCTTGCCTACAGATGTAGGAGTGCAAAAATATTTGATACTATTTATTGATAGATTATTGGCGCTTGCCTACAGACATAGGGGTGCAAAAATATTTGATACTATTTATTGATAGATTATTGGCGCTTGCCTATAGATGTAGGAGTGCAAAAATATTTGATACTATTTATTGATAGATTATTGGCGCTTGCCTGCAGACATAGGGGTGCAAAAATATTTGATACTATTTATTGATAGATTATTGGCGCTTGCCTATAGATGTAGGAGTGCAAAAATATTTGATACTTTTTATTGATAGATTATTGGCACTTGCCTACAGATGTAGGAGTGCAAAATAATATATTATACTGTTTATTTATAGATTATTAGCGCTTGCCTACAGATGGTAGGAGTGCAAAAATATGTGATACCATATTTATTGATAGATTATTGGCTCTTGCCTATTCATGTACGGTGAATGTGATAAGAAATTAGATTAGACATTGATTATTCAAAATTTGGGGAAGTGGCTCTCACTTTAGCTTCAGCTACTGGCTTTGTGCTTAGAGTTTATGCCATTCTCTCTGGCAATGCTTTGGTAGTGAAAATGTCATAAGCTCTACCACACTGAGAATAGAGTTCACTTGGATACATTCAAGCATGGAAGCAATAATTCAAGGGTAGTTCAAGGGTGCTGTCCTATACTTGCTAGGAAATGAAAATATGTGATACTATTTATTGATAGATTACTGGCGCTTGCCTACAGATGTAGGGGTGCAAAAATATTTGAAATCATTCATTGATAGATTATTGGCGCTTGCCTACTGATGTAGGGGTGCAAAAAATTTGATACTATTTATTGATAGATTATTGGCTCAAGTCTGTTTCAGCCACACTGTGTTGTTGTCATCACCACTTCTTCTCGGGTATTCTTCTCAAACAGATTCAACTCCATTCGTGCTACAGTCTTTTTTTAAGCTTCATCTACTAGGTAATTAACTGTTTTTCTTTTCTTGTAGAATCTATTCTAAATAACTGAAGAAATCACAATAGCCTTCATAGCTAAACAGATTCGGTTTCAGAGCAATTCAAATATCTAATCCAGTGCTGAGTTTCAAGCATTGCATTTTGAGATTTGTCCAGATATCTCAACGCAGTAATAATTGAATGTTTCCATGAGTGATGATTCTGAATCTCCATCAATAAATCAGATAATAAATCCAGCCAATCCGACTTAGCTTTTTTAAATGCTATCCATTCTAAACTATTCTTGATTATTTGAATTAAAAATTAAATTATGTTGTTTTAAAACTATTTAGTGGACTTTATGCTTTGAAAATTTCTTTTATCTCTGATTGTTTTCTAGGCTAGTTTGCCAGCAGAAGTGTTCATCTAATTGCTATCAAAGAGGATGGAAACTCCACTAAAACTGATAAGATATATAGTAGTACCGGTAGCTTACCTGAACAGAATTTTTGTTTGAAGCTTGGTATTTGATGATCCAGACAAACTGCTAGCTGGACAGTTACTTGAAAAAATATTATTGATGAAAATGATAGAATAATATTCTTCAAAAGATTATATTGTTTTCATATTGATGCAGGAAATTTGATGAAAATTTCTGTAAACATGATTAGGCTACCAATACACAGTTTCAGTAGTTCGTTGGTATTATAAACCTTTTAATCAGAATTGAAATGCAATAATTTTTGTTTAATGTTGAAATAATAATTGTTTTTTGCTTTTCTACTGGTGGGGAAGGAATTATGCACAAATTCTGGAACGCAGATTTCAGGGTTATACCGGAACGTTTTTCTAAGTATGTCGGGAATTAAAAAAATATTTTTTAGCAACTTTTTATATTGTACTTGTAATTTGGCATGCATTTATGTTGTTACAATTCTTTGTTATATTGTGTTTTTCATGGCATTGATTTAAAAAACGTTATGTATTAATAATAGCAAAAAATCATTTTCTATTTAAATTCAAACAATGAAAATATATATAGTTGATAAAGTTTCTATAGAGTACAAGTGACCTTTTCAGATTATTTCAAGTCTCAACTTTTGTAATTTTATCGATTGTGGCTATTGTAATTTGTGAATACTGTTTGTATTGACTAGTCTTAATACTTCAAGGCATGATTTTGAAACACAGTTTGTACAATCCACTACTAGGTAGGGCATGCAGTTCTCTGTTACTTTGTTTATTTGTTTTATTGTGTATTTCCTGTCATTGATTTTACCAGACACTTTGTATCAATCATTGTTAAAAAATGTCAGCTCCCACTTCAAACAATTGAAGATATATCTAGTTGATAATGATTTATAATTTAAGTATAATTTCAAGTTTCAACTGCTGTAATTTTATCGATGGTGACTAATGTAATGTGAGAATACTGTTGGTATTGACTTGTCTTGTACTCCATGTGTGGAGTTTTCAAGGCTTAATCTTTAAAAAATTCAAATAATAATAAATAAAAATACAGGATGAAAAGGGCAGAAGAAGGAAGAAGCGAGAAAGGTGGGAGGTCTAGGCCACGGGCTTCTCCATCTTTCTTAGTATATTATATTGAATGATCAACATTTAATTTAATTTCCACTTTTAATAATATTTTATTGTTATATAGATAGGAAACATTGTTTTTTAAATGTTATGATTTATTCAAAATTATTTTCTCTTTTGTATGAATTTCATTTATAAAATCTTATACTGGGTTCTCTGCTGTACAAACCGATGGAGAATTTTGAGAGGCTCTTTTTGTCCATCTTGAATTACATCTGAAGTTCTACTCTTCTGGTGTATTTTGATGATGTTCTCTTTTTGGTGTTTAGGGAGGGGGGTATTGTTTGCTGGAGGGGGGTATTGTTTCCGGTACTGGTTCTATTGTGTTGCTACGGTGTCAGTTTGTAGAATAGCTTTTGATGTCTATTTGTTGTATCAGAGGAGTACTGCAGAAAACCCAGCAAATGAGATTTATATTAAAATATATTCTTTTTAAAACAATTATTATTTATTAATAGAAAATGTGGTCAGGGGATACTGTTTGGTTGGCAGGACAGAGGTGATCTCTGGAGGTACCCCAGGGATTGCCTCTCAACTCCAACACTACTTCCCTCCGTTAATGGGTTGTAGTTAGGAGCAGTATCCACCTCGCGTGGCCCACAAGGCCCCTCCCGGAAGGGGGGCAAGTCAACCTTACGTCCTCGAATGGTGTTGATGCCACACCTCGTGTGGGCTGGGAAACGTACGTCCTGGGTGCCCTCGGTTTGGTTCATCTCTTGACTGGAGGCAGTGTTGAGATGTCCCCTGACGGTGGGATACCACAGTGACTGCGGCCGACAAGGCTCTGGCGATTGGCGAAGTTAGGGACACCCAAAGTTAGTAGACAGATCTATCTGCTACTAATCTTGGTGGTCTCTCACTACCGCTTTTCATGAATTTTTACTATTCTTCCTTTCTGTTCTCAATTCCCTTTTGGGGCCAAGTAATAGGTGTTGTTAATTTTAATTTTTTTATTTTCTCATGTAGGCATCTATTATTTTATCATCCTATACATTTTGTATATTATCGACTGGGTTTGAATTTTTTCAATAGTTTTATAAATCTTCTTTTAGTTTTAGAAAGAATATGGGGGGCTCTTTTCGCATTTTTGGGGGGGGGCCTAATTTATGGGGGGAGGGGGGATTGTTGCTAACTTTAGGGAGGGGGTGCGTCATGAGGCTTAGGGGGGGTGGGCACCCCTGGGTGAAAAATTAAAAACATTAATAGCTTCTTTAACGAATTTCATACGACTTAATGAGTTTTGCCATTGGAAAGAGCAGGGTTTTTTGCATCTATTGATGTGCTTAACTCAAAATCGAAAATTTTGGAGTTAGTGACTTTTGCTTGTACTACGACATGACTAGTTTCTTGCCAGTTTCTTTTTATCCAGCTTGAATAGTGAACTATTATTCTGAATAATAAAATGGTCTAATCTTTTTCAACCGACCCTTATGAAAAGGTAGTACTTTGGTTTTTGAAATTTTAACTTTCAGCTTCAGATCTCTACAGTATAAGCTGTCTAAACATTTAATCTTATTCCTCATAGCCGATATGCTATCAGCCAATATTACTATATCGTCTGCATACAGAAGAATGAGTATATCGGTCACCCAGTCAACTGAAATGCCGTGCAGTCCTTTTGCTCTGAAATATATATATATAGTGTATGGCTTTTTTTTCTTTTTTTTTTAAATAGGTTTTTCTGAGAAAAATTCACACTATAAGTGCACATCCAAATTTGAAATATACTGTATGGCCTGGGGGCTTGCTACAGTAAAATCATATGCCTCTCCCAGGTAGGCACGTCTCTCACATTCATGAACAATATGAACTACTGTCTGTTCAGCTGCCCCACAGTCACACTGTGGGGACTCTACAAAGCCCCATTTGAAAAGTGATGCATTGCATCTACCATGTTTTGTCCGGATTCTGTTGAGAGCCACCCAAGTGTGCCGGGGGAGGTCAAAACCTGGTGGCCTAGAGCACAGCCTCAGAGCATCTGGAACTTCTCGGGGTACCTCATCTCTCCATTTTCAATCAGAGAAAAGTTTTCTCTTTTTAGGTGCTCTGCCAGCATCACTGCTGGTCTTCTTGACTTTAGCTCCCTCAATCCTAGGTCAGGGATATCATTGTGGATTGGGAGCTGTTGATTAGAGCATATTTTATCATATACACAAAGGAGACCATGTGATCTTCGGAGAGGAGGAGGTGGAATGCTACTGAGCACTGGTAACCAGTAAACTGGAGTTGATCTTAAGGCTCCAGTGATTATGCGCATTGAGGTGTTTAGCTGCACATCCACTAGCTTTGTGTGGGAGCTGTTTAGCCAGGATGATGCACAGTACTCAGCAGCAGCATATACCAAACCGAGGCTTGAGCACCTCAGAGTTGCTGAAGTTGATCCCCATGTTGTACCACATAGTTTTTGGACTATGTTGTTCCTTGTTTTCACCTTGGCCACAATATTCTTCAGATGTTGTTTGAAGGAAAGTGTTCTGTCAAGAGTGATTCCAAGGTATTTTGGGAACTTATTATGCCTTAGGGCTGCACCATTCATTGTGACTTTCAACTCAGCATTTGCCAGTTGGTTGTTCAAATGGAAAGCTGACACTTCTGTTTTTCCCACACTAGGGCATAACCTCCATTTCGAGCAGTAGTCTGCTAGCACAACCAAGTCACTTGTAAGTGTCTCTTCACCAGCTCTAAGGTCAGTGGTCTGTGTTGCAAGTGTCATGTCATCTGCATATGCAAAGACTCTTGATTTGAAAGAAGGTATATCTGATACATATAGATTGAAAAGGATGGGGGACAAAACAGAACCCTGGGGAAGGCCATTATCCAGCCTTCTAGTCCTGCTCATCTTACATCCCATTGATACTTGAAAAGATCTGTTTTTCAGCATGTTGTTGATGAGCTTAGCAATAAGTTGGCAAGGGATCACTTGCAGCAATTTAAATATGAGACCTTCACGCCAAACTGTGTCATAAGCTGCCTTCAAGTCAACAAATGCTACAGCTGTCTTTTTCTTCCTCTGGTATCCTGCTTCAATAAATGTAGTCAGAGCTAGGACCTGGTCCTCACAACTACGCTCCGGTCTAAACCCTGCCTGCTCTATCGGAATTTTTTCCAGAATTGCTGAGCTTATTCTTTTAAAAAGTAGCCTCTCAAGCAATTTGTAAACTGAGCTCAGCAGGGCAATAGGTCGGTAACTCTCAACTTGGTCACCAGGCTTACCAGGTTTTAAGATTGCGACAATCTTGGATCTTTTCATCTCATGTGGGATTTTTCCTGTGAGCAGTATATTGGTGAAAAACTGGCTCAGCCATCTCTTGGCGTTTTTCCCTGCATGTAAAAGGAATTCTGGGTGAATGCCATCAAAGCCAGGAGCCTTGCCAGGTCTTAGGTCTCTCAGAGCAATGTCCACATCCTCAACAATGAAAGGAGCAGAGAAGTGTGAGTCAGGTAAGATCCTCTTCCTGAGATGTGACAATTGGTCTCTTATATTCTCTGTTTGCTCTATACTGTGATTCACTCTAGAAAGTCTTACAATATGGTCTGATAGAGTTCCCCTCCCTTTAAGAGCCCCTTTCACACAGGCACTGCATGATTTTCACCACCATTTCTCAGAAGTCTGATAATCTTGCTGCTTACTCCTATGTTTCCTAATTTCTGCCATAGCTGGTAGTGAGAAACACTATAAAAGGCGGACTCAAAATCTATGAACAACGTGTAAATAGTACTATATGTCTCAACTCTCCATGTTGGAATATCAGTGCTAAACAAAGATATTATCCACACAACCTCTCTGTTGTCTGAAACCACATTGACCTTCGGGCAACGCTCTCTACTGACATCTGCCCATTATGTTAATCTGATTTCTAAAATTCTTGTAAATAATTTGACGATAGTGTTGATAAGAGCAATATATGATTCTATAATTTGCTGGTTCCGTACAGTGTCCCCTTTCTTAGATAATCTGTATGTAACGTAAACAGGAATATTTTTTCCCAATCAGCCAGAAATTTCTCTTTTACTAAAATAATATTGATCAGCCGTACAATATATTTTTTCCATTCAGATGGGAGAAAGTTTTATAAAATTCGTTAATTATTCTGACAAAACCAGGGGCTTTTTAGATTTCGACGCATAAAGAATATAATCAAGTTCAGCAGGAGTGATTTCAGTGTCTATAACATATAGGGTGCAAAGCATCATGGAACGCTGGAGGGGATACTGAATCAGCATACTATTTTTTACTCAAAAGTCTATCCATACTATCTTCTAAACTAATATTATTTTCACTCAATGATTTTTTTTTAATCTAAACCAAAACTCCTTTGAGCTACCAATTTGGGCTATTTTATCCTTCATCTTGTTTAAAAAAACGTTCTTCTTGTTCTTTATTAGAATATTGTACGTTTTTTCTTCATTAAATAGGTCCAGTTAAATGCTCCACTTGATACAATGATCAGCCTGGTAAACGACACTGGTTATCCGACTGGCGGTTATGTGTGAATCTATCCTATTCAAACAAGATTGAAATGAAGACATCGATGAATGCTCCTTTTTGTTTAATATTGGGCCGATCTTTGCAAAAATTGGATGGGATCACCACTAATGAATGATATGCTCTTTCATTTAACAAACATTCATCAAAATCGGTTCAATAGTCTTCGAATGATTCATGTGCAAACATAAAAAACAGGTCGAATATTAAGAACTTCCTCCTGTTTGGAAGTTGGTTGAAAAATAAATTTGATTGATATTATGACATAATGGTGTACACAGCTGATTCAAAATTACAGGTATAACAGCAGAAAAAGCAAGTAAAATGTCAACTTTTCATAACCCAATTGTAATTATTATTATTCTAATTTGTGTATTTTTCAACAAGTGTGATTTCTAAAAAAACGCATTATGAAAATTAAAAAAAATACTCATTTTTCATAAGTTTTTATTCTAATTTGTATATTTTCTGAACAATTATTCTGATCTTTAGAAAATGGGCATTATTGAAATAAGAAAACAATATTCATAAATGCCTGGCGAAAAAAATATACATTCCTTTTGTTATTTATTTAATCAGAAATATATTTTTAACAAGTTTATAGCGTTCCGTAAATATTATAATATACTTTTAATATATGTAGTTGCTAAATGAAGTTTCCCCAAAGTAGTTAACAAAATTATCATAATTTTCAGAAACAAATTTCTCAAATTCATGATGCTGCTGATGTTGAATTATTTACAGACGCAGGTGGAGATAGACTCTTCAATACTTTCCGTATGTCTAAACCAGTGACTAAAATTAGAATTCCAAAGTTGAATAGCTGAAAAGCATAAAAACAAAAATGGATAACTGGAAATTATAGAATCATCAACACGTCAATGAGGAACTCTGAAGCATTCAATTTGATGGGTAGGCCTACGGTAATAATAAATTGATAAGTAAATAATAAATAAATAATAAGTAAGTAATTAATAAATAATAAATTGATAAGTATTTAATTATATCAGATGTCAAACCTGCTATCAGTAGATACTGATCTATTAAAACAAACGAATGTGGAAGTTATCACAAATGCAATTAATTGATGATTAAATAAGTGGTCTTCCATTCAATCAATGAGGCAAATGCTACTGGGATTAACACGTCTACAGAAAAAGTCCATTTTGATACTCAATATTTCATAAAAGATTAATACCTATATACACTCTTTAAAATTTAAACTTCTTTGCAAAGGAAAATGTGACTTGATTCAAAATATTGAGTCATAAAAACTAAAGATTTGACCTAGTGCAAAATGTAACAAAAATCATTCCTGGTGCAAACAAAATAGCTGAAACACATATGCATTACCCGCTACACCAATAACCGACTGAATAGCACGCATTTTAAAAGAAAACGTTGTATGCTGCTACACTCTATATAAAAGTAAACTTGAGGCGTACAGTAATTATGAAATTGCGTTGCATTTTTTACAGTATTTTATGCCAATCTGATACTTTCTGCAATCCAATTTCAGCCTTCTCCCAAGTCATTTCCAAAGTTGAGATAAATATATGATAAACTATCACAAACTGTTGAATTGGCTATTAAATTAACTATAAATTAGCTATTAAAAGTAAATTCGTATGGCTTTTCGTGGTGGGGAGACCCTTACGAGTAGTTCCACCTCGCCGTTTTTTTTAACGACTGCTTTTTTTTATATGCAACCAGGACCGACGGCTTAACGTGTCCTCCGAATTGATAATGCTAAATGATTTGCTGCCTTTGTCATTATTTGTGGAGTGATAAATAAATAAATAGCGTACCTTTAAAAATGTGTTGGCATTCAAATCGAATAGTCTCAAAACATCGAAATGTGTGTTCATATGAGCCAATTCCATTCGCATCCTCTTAAGCTATGAAGTAAAGAAATTGATTATTATAAATGAAATAAAAAAAGAAAAACCTTGATTTCATTCCGCAGAAAAATATCTCATAGGCTATGATTTTATTTATTTATGCATTTTAATTACTTACAAATGCATCTTCATAGCCTAGGTGGAGGTGGTGACTGGAATGAAATGATACATAATACAGATGAAGGGAAAAATAATGATAATAATAGTACTTTATTGTGTAATAAAATTTATATTAAAACTAGCGGTTCACCCGTGCGTTGCAACGGGAGTTTAGTTATAATAGCGGTACCCGGCGAATTCCCAAGAGCCTAGCACAAACTGCATCTTCCTAGCTTTCCTAAAATATTATTTTTTGTTTGTTTAAATGGCAATTAGAAAACTTTGTTTTTTTACGAAAGAAATAAATTAATGGATGAAACAAATAAGCTGAGCTTTGATTCTCCAGTCATATGTTTCTTACAATGCTCCAACTACACGGTACGCCCGTAAGTCTCCAGACGGTGTAAATAACGCCGCTAAGGACCCACCATATTATTAAAAACTGTTGACTTCTATCAGCTGTTCCTTTAAGGATAGATTTCTCCTTTTGGTATCCTTCAGCGAGGAATTTTGAACTCCTAAACTTCACAGGAACCATCTCAAGACTATTTATAATTGGTCACACTTGGCAAGTTTAAAACGTACCTTTTAAAATTATATTATAACTAGTGAGCCCAACGGGCTGGAGAACTCGCTTGCAAACAATTAATTTTTGAAAGGGAAACTAATTTGGAAAGCTTATCGTAGGGGTAAGGTAGTAACGAAAAACGGTTGCTTTGAAGATACTTATTTAAAAATTCACAAGACATATCACTTTAAGTTCAAGTTCATCGTTGCTCTGATACACAGATTTATTTTCCACAAAAAAGACCTACCGTAATCATATACCTATATCAGGACAATGGAATATATTTAGTAGATATATTTACCACATAAAAAACAGCTGTTCATAATTATATCCAAAAATATCAGGGCAATGAAATTTTAATATATCAGATAGAGATTCTATAAAAAACCTGATCACATTTATATTCACCTACAGCTGATAATAACTCAAAATATATTTTGAAATCTATTGCGAATGCCATCATATGGTAGAATTGTAGAAACAACTATTTTCTATATATAGTGATATATAGATATATCAATGAAGTGCCTATTTGATTCGCCTCAAAAAGGATGAAGGAGTCGGTTAATCTTATTGGCCAACGAACTTGACCTGTCTAAAGATACCAAGAATCTGTGTTTCAAATTTGAAGTTGATTGATAAAGGCGTTCGAAAGTTATCGTGGAATCTGTGATGTTTTCCATGACGAAATACTTAATGAACAATCTAATATTAAAACTGACACTGTATTTCACTTTTAAATAATGTTTTACTCACATATATTGGAGATGCTTGAGGAATGCATTTCACTTCTGAAAAGAAGCTTCGTCAGCCTGCCGCCAGGGGTCATGCTCTGTTTGGGTTAGGATGAGCGGCCATTATGTATTTGAAAATTGCGTTTGATTTGAATTGTGTTTGGTCGTTGAGTAAGTTTGTTCTATCTTGTTTTTTTGTTTTTGAATATTTCATATTGTTCCAGTGTATTTAGTTTGTGGCTTTTTTGGAATGTGTGTAGAATTTCCAAGTCAGTTTGGATGTTATTGTGTGAGTGCCCAGTGTTGATTAAGTGATCTGCAAATGTTGAGTCAGAGTTGGAATGTAGTGCTTTGATGTGCTCTTTATATCTTATGTTGAATGATCTGCCTGTTTGTCCTATGTAGTACTTGGAGCATGTGTTGCATTTAAGCTTATATATGCCTGGTTTGTTGAATTTGTGAATTGTGCTGTTTGTTAGGTGAGCTGGTTTTTGTTGGATCTGGTGTTTCAGGTTGTTTGTTGTTCTGAATGCTGTATTAAATCCGGATTTTTGGAAGATGTAAGCTATTTTGTGTGATTTTTTGTTGAGATATGTGAGTGTGACAAATCTGTTTTGGTTTGCAGGTTTTGGATTTTTATTTTTCATTTTATTCATGATTTTTTCTACTAGATTGGTGTTGTATCCGTTTTGTTGTGCTAAATATTTGATTGTATTGATTTCTTCTTTGTGGTCAGCTTGTGATAGTGGAACATTAAGGAGTCTATGGATCATGGAGTTGAAAGCAGCAAGTTTGTGTTGATTTGGGTGGTTGGATGAGTTGTGAATGAGTGTGTCTGTGAGAGTTGGTTTTCTGTAGATTTTGAATTTGTGCATGTTATTTAGTTTTTTGATAGTGAGATCTAAGAAGTTCAAGGTGTAGTCTGTTTCATATTCTGCTGTGAATTGTAAGTTTTTATGGGTTTTGTTCAATTGTGTTAGGAGTTGTTCACACTGTCTTTGGTTTCCATTGTAAAGTACAATAATGTCATCAACGTAGCGGTGCCAGTAAATAATTTTGTTTGAGTGTTTGGTGTCTTTTAGTATTTTAGTATTCTCTATGTGCTGTAAAAATATTTCTGCTAGGATGCTGGAGATTGGGGATCCCATTGGTAGTCCTTCTGGTTGGGTGTAATACTTGTTATTGTGGGTGAAGTAGTTTTGTGATGTGATGATTTTTAATGTCTCAATTAGTTCTTTTGTGTGTTCAGGTGGGTTGTTTTGAGCTTTGAGTATGTTCTCTATTATGGAAATGGTTTCAGTTACAGGAATGTTTGTATACAGGTTTTTTATGTCAAATGATGCTAGTGTGGAATTATGTGGGATGTGTGTATTTTTTATTTTGTTTATGAGGTCTGTGCTGTTCTTTATATGAGATGGATGATTGATATTGATGAGTCTGCGTAGTTGAGTATCTATCTGTTTGGCTAATTTGTATCCTGGTGCTTTTCTGTAATTTATGATGGGTCTGATTGGTGTGCTTACTTTGTGTATTTTAGGTAGGGCTTGAAGAGTTGGTGCAGAAGGGTGAATTTGCTTCATATATCGTTTGTCTGTTTCATTAAAGAGGTGTTTTGTTTTATTTATAATGTTTTTAATTGTGCTCTGGAATTTGGGTGTTGGGTCTCTTTGAATTTGTTGGATGTTGTTGTTTTGTATGAATTCATCTACTTTTCTGTTCAAATCATCAGTGTGGATTATGACTGTGCTATTGCCTTTGTCTGATTTGGTGTAAGTTAGGTTGTGTAGTTCTGCTTTTTGTTGTAGTGATTGAGCTGTCTTGATTTCAGAGGTGTAGTTTTGTTGTATGTATTTCGGTGTTTTGATGATTTTTAAAACATCATGTCTTAGGTTATCTTGTTCTTCTGCTATTGTTTGTTGAATATTGGTTTCAGAGTCTATAGCTTGTCTCACCATGGTGTTGAATTTTTGTGTGGAAGGTAGGTTATATTTTAGTCCTTTGTTGAGGAGATTCTTTTCTGTAGGAGTGAATTGTATCTGTGTAAGGTTTACTGTCCTTTCGTGGAATTTGTGGGAAGTTAATATCAGTTTCTGTTTTGGTTGGAGGTTTTGGATTTTGAGGTTATGTTTTTCATGAATTTTTCTCAATTTGTGCTCCACCCAGGAATTAGTATTCTGTATTAGGTTCATGATGACTTGATTGTTATGGTTGTAAGCTATTCTGAGATGAAGTTTGTAGAGTTCTTGATTGATTTTGTCTTTTTTGTTATGTAACTGTCTTACTGATTCTTTCATGTAAATTGTTTGTACTTTTTAACTATACTATATTGTACTGTTTAAATATTCAAACACCATAAACAAGATAGAACAAACTTACTCAACGACCAAACACAATTCAAATCAAACGCAATTTTCAAATACATAATGGCCGCTCATCCTAACCCAAACAGAGCATGACCCCTGGCGGCAGGCTGACGAAGCTTCTTTTCAGAAGTGAAATGCATTCCTCAAGCATCTCCAATATATGTGAGTAAAACATTATTTAAAAGTGAAATACAGTGTCAGTTTTAATATTAGATTGTTCATTAAGTATTTCGTCATGGAAAACATCACAGATTTCAACACTGCAGGACCAGCAGACTTCCAACTATTCAGGAAACTTGTTTTGAAGGTTAGGACAGTGGCCTCACACATTAGCTTTAACAAAACTTGCTTAAAACTAAACTTAATTCCTACTTATGCTAGAATACAAGTGAAATTACCTAACAAAGCTGCCAAAATTACACAGAAAAAAGTACAAACAATTTACATGAAAGAATCAGTAAGACAGTTACATAACAAAAAAGACAAAATCAATCAAGAACTCTACAAACTTCATCTCAGAATAGCTTACAACCATAACAATCAAGTCATCATGAACCTAATACCCTTCTGCACCAACTCTTCAAGCCCTACCTAAAATACACAAAGTAAGCACACCAATCAGACCCATCATAAATTACAGAAAAGCACCAGGATACAAATTAGCCAAACAGATAGATACTCAACTACGCAGACTCATCAATATCAATCATCCATCTCATATAAAGAACAGCACAGACCTCATAAACAAAATAAAAAATACACACATCCCACATAATTCCACACTAGCATCATTTGACATAAAAAACCTGTATACAAACATTCCTGTAACTGAAACCATTTCCATAATAGAGAACATACTCAAAGCTCAAAACAACCCACCTGAACACACAAAAGAACTAATTGAGACATTAAAAATCATCACATCACAAAACTACTTCACCCACAATAACAAGTATTACACCCAACCAGAAGGACTACCAATGGGATCCCCAATCTCCAGCATCCTAGCAGAAATATTTTTACAGCACATAGAGAATACTAAAATACTAAAAGACACCAAACACTCAAACAAAATTATTTACTGGCACCGCTACGTTGATGACATTATTGTACTTTACAATGGAAACCAAAGACAGTGTGAACAACTCCTAACACAATTGAACAAAACCCATAAAAACTTACAATTCACAGCAGAATATGAAACAGACTACACCTTGAACTTCTTAGATCTCACTATCAAAAAACTAAATAACATGCACAAATTCAAAATCTACAGAAAACCAACTCTCACAGACACACTCATTCACAACTCATCCAACCACCCAAATCAACACAAACTTGCTGCTTTCAACTCCATGATCCATAGACTCCTTAATGTTCCACTATCACAAGCTGACCACAAAGAAGAAATCAATACAATCAAATATTTAGCACAACAAAACGGATACAACACCAATCTAGTAGAAAAAATCATGAATAAAATGAAAAATAAAAATCCAAAACCTGCAAACCAAAACAGATTTGTCACACTCACATATCTCAACAAAAAATCACACAAAATAGCTTACATCTTCCAAAAATCCGGATTTAATACAGCATTCAGAACAACAAACAACCTGAAACACCAGATCCAACAAAAACCAGCTCACCTAACAAACAGCACAATTCACAAATTCAACAAACCAGGCATATATAAGCTTAAATGCAACACATGCTCCAAGTACTACATAGGACAAACAGGCAGATCATTCAACATAAGATATAAAGAGCACATCAAAGCACTACATTCCAACTCTGACTCAACATTTGCAGATCACTTAATCAACACTGGGCACTCACACAATAACATCCAAACTGACTTGGAAATTCTACACACATTCCAAAAAAGCCACAAACTAAATACACTGGAACAATATGAAATATTCAAACACCATAAACAAGATAGAACAAACTTACTCAACGACCAAACACAATTCAAATCAAACGCAATTTTCAAATACATAATGGCCGCTCATCCTAACCCAAACAGAGCATGACCCCTGGCGGCAGGCTGACGAAGCTTCTTTTCAGAAGTGAAATGCATTCCTCAAGCATCTCCAATATATGTGAGTAAAACATTATTTAAAAGTGAAATACAGTGTCAGTTTTAATATTAGATTATCGTGGAACATATCGAGCCTCAAGTCAAAAGGAAGAACTCGCTTCGCTCGTTTAATAAGCAGTTTAATACAGTTTGTATATCCTAATATCATAAAAATCCACTGAGTTCACCGAACTCATTCTAAATTTGATATGAGTAAAAAAATTTATATTATTATTATTATTGATATGCTACAAAATAATAATTCAACACTCACTTTGTCTGATATTGAACTCAATTCTTTTTTAGCAGCTGCTCTCAAAAGCAAAACCTTTGTTGATCTTACCTGTAAAGAAAGAAGTGAAATTATTATTTTTATTTGAATCATAGAATATAAACTAAAATAAAAATTAATTATGTCCTGTTTCCATGAAATATCTATCAAACAAAACAAAAGCAATCAAACTAAAATGCAACTGGTTATAGAACTTTCTTATTCACAACTATATATTGATCTTTTGAAATATAAAGTTCTAAAAAATACTTACTTTAACTTTGGGTGCTTTTATATACGTGACGCATTTTAACAAGAAAATTAATTTCGAAATTGATTATCTTGTTTACATGTAGCAATTTAATTGGAATTGTGAAATTTTCTTCTAGAATAACTTGCGACTGAATATTTTATATCAAATGGTTCAAACTTTTAAACTGATATTGACTTGTTTTAGAAGATTTTTCTGAGGTACTAGATTTTCTTCTATTTAACAACTATCTTGAAACTTTTTTATTTTATTCACTTATTCCCATATTTTTCTAGGACAGAAATTATAACATATAAAAAAAAATTATACATATTTTTTACATAATGAGTAGTTTCATAAATAAATAATTAGAATAGAAAAACTGAACACTTTGTATTGTACACACAATTTTTTTTATTGCTGATGATGCTCTCATGAGTCTCAAGACTTGTGCGTGGGTAATGAGGTGAATGAGTGAATGATGAGAAACATGCATCCATGGCTGAATGAGATTCGAACCCAAGGCTGCAGGAAACGAAGCCAGCCAAAGCCTTATCCCAGACAAGCACTCCAACCAACTGTGCTACCAGAGCCACCAATTTTGATTCAAACTTTCAAACTGACATTGACTGGTTTTAGAAAATTGTCTTACTTTTAAGCCTTATAAAGGTATTGTTATGGAAGAATGGGCAGTAATTTTTTGTGTTATCTGCTTGTGTCAATAAGTCTTCTGGGCAAATCTAATTGTTTACTTTACTCCATACTCTCCTTGCCTTGTGGTTTATCTAAATATTGTTAGAATGTTTACTTAGAACTTTATAGAATTTTATGGACTTAATAGAATGTTCTTCTGATGGCAATTAAAATGGACTCGAACAATGTAGAATATTCCATGTGTTTATTTTAGAAATTAGTAGAGACATCTCGGTTTTTCTCATACAATTAAAATATATTTAAGGCGAACACTTAAGTAAACATTAGTGCATTCTTGTTTGAAATTTGTCAAGATAACAAGTGGCAGTTCTGTTTATGGTACAAACGTTTGTTGTTAAAGTGATAATCGCCATATATTGTGACTGTATTAGTGAGAATTCTTTTACTTTTTATACAAGTGGACTCTACTCTTAGCTATTATTTGTATTACACGGACTTGTGCTACATAAGTTTGATTGCTCGTTTAGACGTTCTTCTTGACTTATTGGACAGTTTATTGAACAGTTATTATTTAACATTTAGTGATTGATTTCTGTACAGAAATATTGCAAATTCTTTATTAGCTGAACATTATCGATTTACCTGTTTTTCTATTACATTATTCTGTGAGATATAAATGATTAGTGCGTGTTGTGAATAATTTGTGTAAATAAAGTGCTAGTGTTAATTTAAAGTGTTGCCAACGTTATTTTAGAGATAGAACCTGTAACAGTGTGTAAAAACTTTTCACTTTGAAAAAAGAGTAGAACATTTTCCCTACGTTTAAATTAACTTCTTCATTATTTTGGTGACTCACTAAAAGCTATCTAAGTATTGGTAACTCTATGCGAAACACCCGCTTATAAACATATTGTATTGTACAAATTTTTCAATAAAATCGCTTTCTATTCTATTATTTTAGAAGCAAATCTTACCTCGAACTCATAATTCTTCACACAATATATGGCCATACACATGAGCAGAATATTCACTAACAGCATGATGACCAGGTATGAGTCTGCTCTTCTTTCAAAATTGGCATCAGTAATCGCAACAATGAAAACATTCATTATATACAATGAGGAGCTCAATATAAGAAAGCAAATTGTGAAGATGTGATCCGAGTAGAAATCATTTATATGTTTGTAAGCTTCGAGTCCAGTATCGTATGCTCTTTTGAATATGGAAAATTCTTGTGAGACATTGCTGTACAAGGATCTGACAAAAATTACATTTCTGTTGAAAGTGAGACTTGTATGTTTTCCAAATTCTTGTCTCCCAACAAGTGTGTCTAAAAATTCGTTTAATACCTTCAGTCGTTGACCCAGAGCGCTCAAAAGATTAATTAACTGTAAAGAAGTAAAAGTGGTAGCTAAAGAGTGAAGAACTGAGAAAAGGTCTGAAAATATTAATCGATAATGAATAAAATTCGAATTAAATTCTGTGTAAATTTTCATACCAAGCGCAAATACCACATATGACATAATCATTGCAACTTCCAAGAAGTACACTAATTTATTTCTATTGTATTCCACACTAATCAGAATTTTATGACACAATAGATCAAGTATTCTCATCTCTTCAATTATTCGAACAAATTTTTTGAATTTAAACAAATGAATAACAATTGTTGTAAATTGAAAAAATGATGCTATTTCCACTAGTAATACAATGCATTCTAGAAATGAGTACGAAACAGACATAAACGTTTCTATTATTTGATACGCCAAATAGGCGCCACCAAAAAACCATATAATGGAATGAGAAATTGCGAATTTTCTATTCAGAATCAATTTGTCGAAATCAATGCAACTAACACAGATGTAGTTGGATAGTGTTAGTATTGGCATGAAGCTCCAAATGAAATTTTTAGGCATTTCAATTTTTTCAGTATTGCTTATCTACTACCACCAGGGATATTTTTTCAAGCTTTCATTAGGCCTGATTCTAATTACTTTTCAATCTTCTCTTTGGCTCCTCAGTTTACTTCCCTATAAATTGAGTCAAGCTTTCTTTACTAACGATCTCTTTTTAATTTTTGTCTTGTTTCTTCACATTATCTAGAAATTGTTAAAAGTTTTTCTTCCAAGCTTTCTTGCTGACTATTGATCATTTTTCAATCTTTTTCACTCCCTTTAAAAATTATTTCAAGCTCTTCTTTCAAACTTTTTTCAGTATTATTCACATCGCTATTTATTCCCATTTTAATTATCTGCTTAACTCCACAATTTTCATGTCTTCAAATCCAATGTTATGTATATTTCCAAATGTAACAACAGAATTTTTGATCCAGAAGAGTAAAATAGTTCAGTAACATAAATATATTATTCACATGAATTATTACCGAATTTAACGTTCAATGTCATATATTATCATAACTCCCTAGTAGTTACTCAATGTAGTTAACCAATGCGAATGAAGAACTATTATTGAATAGTGTTGTACATGTATTGAGGATCCACTAAATAATTCTGTGTTTTCTTTTTAAACCACTATATTTCAACTATCCTTAAATTAAGAATTTGATTTTTAATTCAATTCCTGAAGGGCTAAGAAATAAATAGTCATTATTAATAGAGTTGAAAAGGAATTTATGATTTAATGACCACTACATTCAAAATACTATCGTTGAAGTGAGGGATAGAATATTGATGCTTTTTCCCAATATTTCTAATGGATGATGAGAATTTGTAGAAGATTGCACTAGACACAAGATGAAAACAAGTCAAACTGAATACGGTACTTTTTGAGTGACGGATATCAACTCCAATTTTTCCAATTATTTTGCTAGAAGCACTCAACTCCACACTCACTTCAACTCATTCGTAACACAACAAATAAGACTCAATTTTCTGATGGAACTCACAAATAATGGATATGATACAGGTGGAGGATATCAACTCCAACATATTTGTTTTCTATAGACTTCTGCTACAAAAGCACCCAACTCCACAATCACTATAACTCATTTTTGACATGAAAAAGACTCAATTGTTTTGATGGAATTTGATATCAAATAATGGATATGATACAGTTTTAAAGGAATGAATACAACCATTATTACGTATTTGTTTGTAACATTCATGAAAAATATTCGAGTCATTGTTTTGATGGAATTTGGTATCAAGTAATTTATATTATCCAGGTTTGAAAGGAATAAATACGCTCACTAATATAACCTTTTTTTGCAACAGTTATGGAAAATAATTGACTATATACTCAATTGTTCAAATGGAATTTGATATCAAGTAATGGATATATTATCCAGGATTGAAAGGAATGATTATATTCTTGTTGAAACACTTTCTGTTTCAAGTGTCTTTTGAACATTTAGTGTGAATTTTCCAGATATTTATAACCTACAATAAATTTCTAAGGGTACTTGCACAATACAATACAATACTCGATGATAATCACCATCGCAAAATCAAACAGATGCTGTGGAATGGTGGTATTCACGCTGATCCAATATGTTACACAGCATTCCATAGCATTTGTTTTATTTCGCGATGGTGGTTATCCATCGAGTATTGGATGCTCCACTGTGCAAGCACCTATGCAAACATCCTAGGATAAGCATCATTGAAAAATCAAACACATTCTGTTGCATAGCAAACCAGTGGCGGCATAAAAGTATTGCGCTGGTGTGTAAAATGATATCAAAATCGTTTTTATTCATTTATTAAACTGCTTAAAATAATTCACGACACTGCTGCAGTCATTTTTTAACAGAACATTGATGATTATTCACTAATTCACTTACATCTACAACAAATATTTCACGACATCTTCCTGGTTGCAATGTATAGTGTTATGGGTTCTATGTCTAAAATAACACTGGCAACACTTAAATTTATCACTCGCATTTACACAAATAATCACAACACTCACTGATCAGTAATGTCTTACAGAAAAATAAGCAATTAAAAACAGATAAATCGATATTATTCAACTAATAGAGATTTCAATAAACTGTACAAAAATCAATCACTAAAAGTTAAAAGGCCGATCTATTATTAAATAATAACTGTACAACAAACTGTCCAATAATATTCAAAAAGAAACGTCGAAAAAGAACTAGCACTAGTCCATAATACAATAAAAACTATTTAGTAGTTCACTGGTATGAATTAAATAGGAAAAAGAATTATCACTATATAGGAACAGTTTACGGTAATTAATTATCTCTACTGACACATGTCATTTCGACAAATTTCAAAGACAACTGAACTAATTCACAAAAGCCTCCCTCTTATTTATATACTTTTTCGTAATCGAGATAGGCCTATCTCTCCATTTTTCTACCAAATTCTAAAATAAACAATCAAGGACCCTCGCACCTTCCACAATATTCAATAAGATTCCATTAATTTCTAATCAAACAACTAGAAGATACTGCAAAGTACCAAGTAAACACCATAAAAGTGTCAAAAGAAGAGTAATTAATTTCCTGGATTGCTTGTTCCATGACGAACTGTGTTGTTAATATTAACTTGTTATGTGAATTTAACGACTTGCAGTCAAATATTCATTTTGAATAAGTAAAATTTACTTACTCTGTAGGCCGAGCACTTTCGAATCTTTGAGATCCGTTTTCCTTGATCATCGATGTCAGTTTTTTGGTTAGAAGAATTGCAGTTTTTGTAAAATGTGAACAGGGGGGCACTTTTCCGTATCCTTTCACATGTTAACGTATGTACCTTTTTCTGTAGAACCATAAAAGATATCATAATTTTGATTTCACTATGAGAAAGAGCATCATTTTCTGTGTAAGTGGAAATGATAAAAACAAGTTTGTCATCAATTCTTAGTTTGTAAAAAATACTCAAACAAAACATTATAAAAAGTTTTAAAAAATATATAATAAACCAAATAAAAATTTTTTTTTCAAGTTAATTTGTCATTTTTAGAATTTCAAATAGTACGGTACAGAATAACATTTGGAACAAAACAAAAAAAGAATCAAACAGATATCTTGTATGGTTTCTGAGAAAAAGGAACATAAATGTTGAAAAACACAATTTACGGAAAATGAGGAACAAAGTTTTCAGAACAAAAAAGAAGTACATGCCAGTACATGTTTCAGTACATGCCAGCAGCATATGATGGATTTTCTTCCTCTTCTTCTTGATAATGGTCTTCTAATCTCTTTTTCTGGTAACTTTTGGTCTGTCTTATCTTTTTTTCAAGCTCCTCCATGCATCTCTCAGCTTTGTAGATTCATCGATTATCTATCTTCTTCATACCAGCGACTAGTTGTTTCCCAGGTTCAAGTTTACATAATTCAAACACTTTGCACTTACCAATGTGTCCATCATTGAAAGTGGATATTGCTTCATATACTCCAAATTTTAATGTTTTCAATCCTACAAATGTTCTCTTAGGAATATAGGTCCAAATCACATTGTTCAATGATTCATTGACATTTTGTGTCTGCCCAGCAATACACTTTTCCAATAGTGTTGTGTCTGCCAAGGCTCTAAATATTGGCTTTATAAACATCATTATATTCTCAGGTATGTGGAAATGTTTATCATGATCATAATGTTCCTTCTTCAGTTCAGCTAATTTATACTTGCACCAAGTACTCTCACCTGATGGACATAAATTGTGTTTGGGATTTTCATTGGAAGATGAAAAATGGAAGTATTCTGCCCAAATTTCAGTATGCATTTCCTTTACAGAATTACAATTTCTTCTAATAGCTAACCCATAATACTCTTGAATTTTCAGAATTGCAGCATCTGTCAGTCTATTTTTACCACCAAGTTTACTTCCATCAGGCAAGGTTTTATTTGTTGCCTTCAGTCGTTTCAGCCTTGATCCCATTCTTTTTTGTACATGCCCCATACATTCGATTTTTTTAATTGGTATATCACCATATGGCTTCTTATTACACACTTCCAGGTAGGCCTTACTGTCTCCATCTCCCAAAAACTGTAGATATCTTACATTGTAACTTGTCACAGACCTCTGAAATATCTTCACTGCTCCAGTAACTTCCATTGCTCCACTAGACCCTGAAAAATTAGCTTCACAATTCATAGTGTGTTGTTCTTTCAACCTATTGGGACAAGTGCAGAATTTTGACAAAATTTCCACATCTACAACCTTTCCTGTAAGCACAGAACAGGCAGAAACGATTCCATTTAGAGATGTGTGGCCCCGCTTTTGCCATGACCCATCAAGAGCAACAGCAATGTCTTTGCAATTATCATTTTCTGAAATAACATCCTCTACAGCCCTTTTCATAGATTCCTTACTCACAATTTCTACAATAGAGCCCAAAAATCGTTCATAAATATGGTATGAGCTCATCACTGGACTGAGGTTCATAATAGAGCAAAACATGTCAGCAGCTGCTTTACCTTTTCCAATGGATCGAAGGCCATAGACTAATCTGATATTTATATCATATAATTTAGTATTTATTTCACTCACTTCAGTATCAACTTTATTACTGTTAGTTGTTTTTACATGTAAATCGCAATTGGTACACTGAAATTGTGGTAATTATTGAGTATCCGAACTTTTCGATTTTTCCAACAATTTTTTTTTGTGACATCTACACACCCCATGAAGCAATATTCCGTTGAAATTTTTTGGGGGTCGCGTCTTTTTCACAAAAAAAAAAATAAAAAATTTTTGGAAATTTTTTTTTTTTAATTTTTTATTTGAATAATTCATAATTTGCAAACATATGAGGAGCTCCGAACCACAAAACGATATCAATCAAGTGAATATAACATTTCCGAAGCACTACCGCCCCCAAACACTGCCTAACCAAACCTTCCCTGGGTGGCTAACAAGGCTAGATGTGACTGAACCACCTCAGAGATTTAGTACTTTAATGCATAAAACAACACAAATCAAGCTAATTTACCATTAAACAACATCGATCAAGTGAATATAACACTGCCACAATACTACCGCCCCCAAACACAATTTGCGCTCTGTGCGCCTAACCAAACATTCCCTAGTGGCTAACAAGGCTAGTAGGCTATGATGGAACCACCTCGTACCTTCAGTTCTTTCATGCATTAAACAACGAAAAAACTAAGCTCACTAACCTTTCAATACTTCAAAATCCTCAAAATTTCAGGCTGCACTCCATATCACAAATCTCTACTTACAAACGGCGTCTCACATAATGGATAAATTCAAACAATCAACTCTCGCCGAAAATAAAAAATCATAGCATTTCCAAGAAAAAGCTATATTTTCCAAATACTATCTATCATCATGTGATCTATCAATAATCGACTCTCTGGCCGAAAATACAAAATTATAGCATTTCAAAGAAAACATACGTTTCAAAGACTACATGATTCCACCTAACCAAACCTAACCTAACCTTGCCTAGTCTGGCAGTGTTACAGTGTGATGGAAGTATTCATACGCGGAAGAAAAATAGTTCCATCAGAAAACTCTAATTCAAATGCCAAATAAGTGTTGCCCCCGCAAAATATCAGTGTATTATTACTTACTAGTGTGTTTTGAGTGTGTGGGGAAAAAATTGTTGAAAAATTCGAAAAGTTCGGATACTCAATAAATACCGAAATTGTAATTCACTTGCAAGTCCAGCTATTGTTTTTCGTTTCATGGTCAATGGAAAATGACATAACCTACAAACTGCAATTTCTTGTAAACATTGTTCCAATTTACTTATATCCACAATATCGTACTGGAAATCACTTTTGTTTTCATGCAAATCAAAAGATGAACTGATTTTCTTTTTGGAAGATGAAATTGGCTTAGGTTTCTGTGAAACTGGTGTTGTAGTAGTTGAATCATCTTGGTTTGAAGTTGAAGGTTGTGAAACTGGCGTCATTGAATCATCTTGTTGGCTAGAAGTTGAAGGTTCCTTATTCTTCCAGTATATCCGTTTTTTGAAAATACGTTTACTTCTTGGCATTATTATAAACACAACAAGAAAACAGAAGCACAACGTGGAACGTTTAGCACGCGGTAATTTTCAATGCACTAAACAAAACTAGTAAGCTAACAGCCTACCTGATTTCATGTATACAGAATAAACTAACAAGAAGAAAGCTGATTCGATCAAGTAGTCATGAACATGACATAGAAGATCTAGTTGGCCGCCAATATGTGGCGCAGATTTCAAACCAACTAACTTACAGAAAACTTTGTTTCTTGCTTTTCATTTTAACAAAAAATCAGCTCAAATTCTGGTTGCGTAGCAACAAAAACATTTTTTTTTACAAGTTCCAGACCACTTATAAAAATAAGACATACATCATTTTAAAGAAGAGATTTCAATCTATAATATGCAATCAAAAACGAAAAATTGATTTTTTTTTTAAATTTTAGCAAAGTGCTCCCCTTACATCTACAACGAATATTTCAAGACATCTTCCTGGTTGCAATGTAGTGTTACGGGTTCTATGTCTAAAATAACGCTGGCAACACTTAAATTTATCACTCGCATTTACACAAATAATCACAACACTCACTGATCAGTAATGTCTTACAGAAAAATAAGCAATTAAAAACAGATAAATCGATATTATTCAACTAATAGAGATTTCAATAAACTGTACAAAAATCAATCACTAAAAGTTAAAAGGCCGATCTATTATTAAATAATAACTGTACAACAAACTGTCCAATAATATTCAAAAAGAAACGTCGAAAAAGAACTAGCACTAGTCCATAATACAATAAAAACTATTTAGTAGTTCACTGGTATGAATTAAATAGGAAAAAGAATTATCACTATATAGGAACAGTTTACGGTAATTAATTATCTCTACTGACACATGTCATTTCGACAAATTTCAAAGACAACTGAACTAATTCACAAAAGCCTCCCTCTTATTTATATACTTTTTCGTAATCGAGATAGGCCTATCTCTCCATTTTTCTACCAAATTCTAAAATAAACAATCAAGGACCCTCGCACCTTCCACAATATTCAATAAGATTCCATTAATTTCTAATCAAACAACTAGAAGATACTGCAAAGTACCAAGTAAACACCATAAAAGTGTCAAAAGAAGAGTAATTAATTTCCTGGATTGCTTGTTCCATGACGAACTGTGTTGTTAATATTAACTTGTTATGTGAATTTAACGACTTGCAGTCAAATATTCATTTTGAATAAGTAAAATTTACTTACTCTGTAGGCCGAGCACTTTCGAATCTTTGAGATCCGTTTTCCTTGATCATCGATGTCAGTTTTTTGGTTAGAAGAATTGCAGTTTTTGTAAAATGTGATCAAAAAGTTTGTGTGATTTAAAATTTAATTGTTCGTTGAGGATGTTTTGTTTATTGTGTGTGGTGTGTTTGTATATTTCAAATTGTTCCAAGGTGTTGAGTTCGTGTCCTTTAGATTTTATATCTAATTTTTAGTTAGGGAAGTGATAGCCGCGAGCCGTAGCAGGTGTCTGTTCAATCAGAGAGATAAGCTGCGTTCTCGTAGGTCCTGTTCGTAACGGTGACCGAATAGATTGGCCAGCAAAAAAGACACTGTTCTCTGCTGTAAAATCACTTCCCGGTGGTTCGGAACCCACCTAAAACTGTAGGTCCAACTCATTACCCACGCACAGGTCTCAGACCTATGTGGGCTTCATCCTAAAAAAAAAAAAAAAAAATATGGAGAATGTGTATGTTGCTAGTGATGTCAGTAAAAGTGTGTCCAGTTTGAATGATATGGTCGGCGTAATTCGATTCAGCTTTTGATGTCAGGGATTGAAAATGTTCCTTGTAACGTTTCTTAATGAATATTTGACTGCAAGTCGTTAGATTCACATAACAAGTTAATAGTAAATTAATTGCTTAGAAGTAAACATTTACATAGCAGATAACACCGAGAACGACTGTTCCTTCTTTCTCTCTCTCCATTTTCACTACAGTAGTTTGTTAAATGGCATTAGGGGAAGGATGATGGGATAAGGAGGGGGGGGGGGGTAATTTTTAGTTAGATATTTATTAGTTTTCAAATGTTTGTATATTTCATATTGTTGTTCTAATGTGTCTAGTTCTGGTCCTTTGTTTTTGTTGTCGATGATATCGAGGTCGCTGTTTGCATTGGTGTATGTGACTTTCTCTTATGAGGTGGTCTGCAAATGTTGACTCTTTCTAATGCTTAGATTTGCTCTTTGTAAATGATCTTCCTCTTTGTTCTATATAGGACTTATTACAGTCTTAAAAAATATTTTTTAATCCAATCCAGGGAGTGTTAGTTTTTCATTGTCATCTAAGTTGCTGTGGGTTTGTTAGTGTGCTTATGGTTATGGATGCAATATTGTACCAAATTTTTCTGTATATGTTGGCTATTTTATTGGAATTTTTAGTTGATGTGATTGTTGTGATTATGAATGCTTTTGCTATTGCCCACATTTGTTACTTAATTTTTATTTACTTTTTTTTTTTCTGAGGATGAAGCCCACATAGGTCTGAGACCTGTGCGTGGGTAATGAGTTGGATGATGGTGATTTATGAGTTGGACCTACAATTTTAGGTGGGTTCCGAACCACTTATCATAACTTAACTTAACTTATCATACTGAGCTGTGTGTGAGACAATCTCAAATATTTTTTTATTTTAATTTTAATCTACCGATGATTACAGACGCACTGTAATTAGTGCTGCACTACTGTTTACATCACGGGTCTCAAAACTACGGCCCGCGACAGCTAGGCCTATGGCACTTTCCTATCAATGGTGTTCACCAGTTGATATTTCTGCTATTGTTCAGTAGATGTCACCAAGTGTCGCACAGTAGCGTCAATGCATTCAACTATCAAATTTAGCAAGATTGCTCACGGTGCATACTCAGCGATTGTTCCAGAAATTGTAGATAATAGTCAGTGACGTGACTATGGGGGAATCAGGGGGACATATGCCCCAAAGACAAAGTAAGTTTAGGAACTTTAACAAGTCATGAGGGACAAGTTTTTGAGAAAAAGTCAAGAAAACTCTGAATTTGCTAAAAATTTAGTTTGGAGGGATTATTTAATCAAACATTTCCGAAATGAAGAATAAAAAATAGCAGTGATAATAGTTTCAAGTAGGCCTGCTTCAAATGTTTTTAGTAAAACAATGATAGTCCAGATCTCCCATTGATTGACAATAATGCAAGAGCTAAATAAAATTTAATTTGACTCAAAACGTGTCTTGATTAGTTGAATCTGAATCACTATGAATCTCATGAAGAATCTGAATCTGACTTTTCTTATACCGCACTTCTTAACTGGAGTCTCCAAGACGTAATCTACAAGAAAAAAGAAATGACTGAATTCAAGTCTAGAACCGCTTTAAATGTGGTTTATGATTATTTTACAAAACTTTCGAAGCCCCCTTAATCATAGCCTATATTATTATCATTATCTTTATCTTCTCACTTTGCCTTTAATTTACCATTTATAGTATACGGTACCTATAGTCACTCCCCACCCCCGGCAAACTGAACATTGAGCTACGCCACTAGTAATAACAGAAAAATGAAAACGGTTTTGGCCCTCAGAACCTAGGTACTTGAGTAATAATTTTACGCTGGAAAGTTTGGATGAGTCTGTGTAGATGAGAGCAGACTGTTACCAATGAATACAAACGAGAATAGTATTCTCGTTATTCATATCATTGCTGCTGTTACGGGAAGCATAGAGCTTCAGAATTCGTTTCGGTAGGCTTGGTCACAGACAACTAAACTTGTTCTGTAATCTGTGGCTTGGTATAGCCCAGAGTTAGCTCAGAGAGGAAAGTCATCGCAACCTACCTCACTCATCGTTTGCGTAGTACGCTCTTGGGACCAAAACATAAGTTTGAGGTCTGACTCTGATGAAGAGACCCACAGTCGAAATCGGCTATGGTACCGTACTAATATACCTTGTCTAGGCCGGCCTTAAGGGTGTTTAAACAAAAAATTTTATTCACTTTTTTTGTTGGAAACTTTAAAGTTCATTTAGTCAAAACCAAATGTGACATTAAAAAAATAGAAAAAAATAAATTGCGGCCTATGTGTGACCTTGAAGTGTACATTTCGAGCATTCTTTGTGCAAGCTACAAATGGAAACAAAAAAAAAAAAACCATAGCAATGAAACTTTGGGACAATTTTCTTTAAAATATGCTCTTTACAGTGGTCTATTTTTAATAACAAAATACCGGTATACATATATATATTTTTTTTACAAAAACCTTTTTTTATTGCATTTGTTCAGTGAAATTTTCATTTTTAAATTTAGATTAGCATACGTGGGTTTTAATTCCCTACTCAATGCGATTTTTTTTCTTATTATATGTATTCTATTAGAAACGTAAGTTTGTTTGAACAAGTCAATGTTTTTACGTGCGCTCGTGCGAGGAATGATGGGGCGGTAAAGTGGGGCGGTAGCCTACCCGTTCTCGGCTGAGCGGCCGGGAGTAACCTTGGAGATTCCGTTGTCGTCTTGAATGTGTTGTGTTGTGACCGATTGCATTGGCATACGAGTTCCACTTTTCTAGACCTTTCAGTCACCTTTGAGTTACAGTTTATTTACCGTTAGGCGCCTGGTAGAATGAAACATTATAAAAATTTGGTAATTGCCAACTGTTTCAGCCCGTCAATGGGCTCATCATCAGGTATTATTGTTTTTTTGTTCATTATTTTTTTATAATTTATAAGTCTAACATAAGTATTTTTTTATTATTATTATTATTATCATTAGTCTATTGTAAAAATTATTATTGTTATTTCATTTCATTTCAATTCAATTTTATTTTGCCAAAGAATATATAAGCATTACAATAAATATTTCTTTGTTATAATAATAATTATTACAAATATAAGAATTTACAAGAAAATAAAAATCTCTTGGCATCACCCAGCATAGGAAAAATCCTGACCGCTAGGTGAGAGTATACCAGTTCCAAATTCTATTACAATAAACAATCAAATCACAACTCACAATAAACTCATCAAATCAAAAAACACAAAGGGAAAAAAGAAATAACATTTATTATTGTTATTATCATTATAAACAAAATAAAAAACAAAAAATATAAATATAAATATATAGAAAAACAAAATAAACAGAAAAATAATTTGATATAAACCCCTAATAAAAGCTAAAATTAGCCAGAATACAGATGATTGAATTTACTATTCTACTACTATTCTTACAATATATGTATAAATTATGCTTGTATCTGTATACTGTACTTATATTATTGATTTTGTCATGTAAAA
This sequence comes from Conomelus anceps, assembly GCA_948455865.1. NCBI lineage: Eukaryota > Metazoa > Arthropoda > Insecta > Hemiptera > Delphacidae > Conomelus > Conomelus anceps. The sequence continues at coordinate 163,117,989 of OX418216.1, forward strand.
GTGAGATAATAAAAAATAAAGAAAGAAAGATTATTATTATTCTTATTATTCTATTAATATAATTATTTTTATTTCATTTTGTTTTAGAATTATCATCCAATTGTTATTATTATTCTATTGTTATAATTTTCAAATGCAATAAATGTTCGTTATGAATAATACCTTACATGAACCATCACCACCTAACCTTACTTCCTGATCTATGATAATACTATGTGGTTGGTGTTCTATGGTGATATCTTTTTCATTCACCGATCTGACCGATCATAGGTAGTTTTAAATATTGTAACGCAATAGCAGATTGTGGACGTTTACCAAAACAGGTTTGATAGATAAAGATAGGCGCGTCAACAGAGAAGGATTGAGTGATTCGTCTCAAGAGGGGCAAGTGGCCTGTTGGTAGAGTGGGGATGAGACTGAATTTATTGCGAACTTCACTACACTCAGCGCTATAAGTGTCGAACTCCCGAACTATTTTTCTTGAACGCCAATGTCCAGAGGCATTCAAACACCCAGGCATTCAACTGAAGCAAGCAATGCGCTTGACGTTTTTACACATACTGTAGCAGACATAAATAAATAAATTTTATTTCTCCTTCAAAACATAACATCCATCCAATATCAACGAGAAAAATATTCATAAGGTCGACCAGGAAATGAATAAAATGAAACACCTTTTCCTCCAGTATTCTGATAGGTATTACTGCACCCATATACACAACACAATACGGCTCTTGGGCATTTTTAATATGTTTGTCTAAAGAAATATTTTTTGAAAAACGCATTTGAAGTGAGACAATTTAGCACACGAATTAAGTTAATTAAGTCTCACTGAGTTAGTGCAAGATCCTCCGCTCGGAGCGCTGTCGGTCGATCTCCAGATCGCCTATACTAGTAGATAGTTCAGTTGGGTCATCTCAAAAATGTTTTTTTTTTAGTCTTGAACTGGGGGTGCGAATTTATAAAACATTTAGATCACTCAGATCAAAATGCCCTACCAAAACAAAAAATACATTTGAGAAAAATCTCAAAATTGGAGATTATCAAGATTCTGAATCCCCCCTCAAACGCTCCCAGTTGGGTTTATCGAATTTTTTCCATCGATTAAACACCCCATCAAATCGTCTCAATTAATTTAAATCCACCAGCACCAAAATCAGACACTCCTAAAAATATGTGGGATTTTTTTTTGTAAAAACGTTAGTAGTAACATAACATTAGTAGTATAACATACATTAGTAACTTTTATTATACGCAAAATTAAACGGCTTTCCACCCTAATACATAAATTTTTATAGTGGAGTGATAAAAAAAATTTAGAACTTTTTAATATTCATTATGATTATTGTACTATTGCCTAGGAATAAGGAACATTTATGCAAAATTTCATGATAATCGGTCAAGGCGTTTGGCGTTCTGTCAACAATAGACCTCACACCCAAGAATAAGGGTGCTTGCACAGAGGAACATACTCGATGTACCCAATGATAATCACAATCACCAAATTACAACAAAATCGTCAGGACTAACCCTTGATTTTCGAAAATTCTTACACATACATCGCTGGGCATTCCTTAAAGGAAGATCCATGCAAAATTACATAGAATTTGGTCTACGCGTTTAGCAGTACATGCGTTACAGACAAATGCAAAACGGTCGAATTGAAAAACGTAGCTCTTAATTATGCATTCATATTCCAGAATGCTAAGTGTCGGGTTACTTCATCTTTTTGCGTTTAACCCATATGGATGAGGAGCAGGTGGTTGATTTGATGGACAGGGACAGAGTTTGAGTTGTTTTATCTTTTTTCCTTGTCGGGTGCAGTGTGTGTACTCATCCATGTTATACCTGACGCTCAAAGCGCCTTGCATCGCTTCGCCTTGCCCTGCTTGTGTTTGTCCGGCCTTATGCTAATAAATTGTTTATTAATACATTTTATCTACGACCATGTCATAATGTATACATTACAGTTTCACAATTGATGACAAAACAGCTGTCTTTTCGAAACCCGTTGCATAATGAGCTCATTATAGTACAGGTTCTACATTATAACAGGGGTTCTGGACCAATCAGAAGCATTTTTGATGGAATCAATATCGTAATTCAATATATTGTGAAACTATCAGCTGATTTGATCAAACTGCTACACCAGCTGCTTTAACCCAACAATCTACTATAACTTCTCGTATTTGAGATGAGAGGTTAGGTATCTCTGACAGTCACAGGTAAAATGAAATTGTTTTAATTAAATGTATACTAGTGGTAGTAGATAAAATAGTGTATGCAACGATTTTATTTGGCCATTAAAGCACTCGTGAGATATTTATAACACTCGCATTCGCTCGTGTTATAACTTACATCTAACTCGTGCTTTAATAAGGGTCAAAATAAAATCGTTGCATAAACTACTATTAATTGTCTCAGGTAGTTGACCTTGGGGTTCTAATATTTAAAAATCCACCTCAGATATGAACTCCACTTTAGTGTTTTTGCCAGTTGAAGCCCATATGAGTCTTAGGACTTGTGGGTGGTAATGAGGTGAATGATGGCAAAATGAAAACATCCAAACCTGAACGAGATTTGATTTCGAGGAACAGCAGCCAGCCAGTCTTATTTAATCAGAGACAAGCGCTCCAACTGACTGAGCCACCGAGGCCACGGTTGTGTTGAAACAACCAATATTCATGCCAGACTTTACAGTTCTATTACATAATTGAAAAATTAATATTTAATATATAAGGAAAAAGGTATTAATAATTAAAACAAACAAATTCCTCCTCTGAATATTTTCGGCAGTTTTGATGTTTAATCTCAACTGATTATATTTCTGTTCTAAATTTCGCATCCTCGACAGACATGCGAAATTTCACATCTTCGTGAACACAGAACAACAACAACAACAACAACTCTATACAGCCAATTGCTGAAAACAAAAACAATCCCAATTCGATACATAGATTAAAAAGTAATTTTACAATAATCTATCTATCGAAATCAGCACAATATGAACAATGCTGTCCACAACAATAATAATAATTAGCTAATCAATTCAGTTCGATACATCGACCAATATCAATCGATGTATTTACAATAATCGATACATTATAATAAGAAAAATGTATCATACCAATGAATAGAATTAATTTGAATTCGAGCGTACATAGAATTTCAAAAGGAATTGAACAAGAGCAACAATATTTTTAGAAATGAAACAATGAAATCTTGAGATTCAAAATACATTTAACATTTTCAATTGGAAAGGTATAAAAATGTTATTAAAATACCCACTGGAAAAATTATTATAATAAAAAAAATACGTTGATATTGTGAAATCTCAACATAATTGAAACAAAACAGACTGTGACTCAAATTGTTAGTTTAAATTCTCAAATTCTGTTTTGTTTCAATTATTATTATGAACAATATTTGGTTGAAAAGATTGATTATCAACAGAAGTAAGACTTCCCTTAATAAGACACGCAATGGTTTGACAGTAAAATGTGCATTTTACATCTGTAAAAGTTTGAATTTGTTTTAAATATAATATTTCTGGTTAGAACCAGATAATACAAGTCGAAATTGATAGTATCACCTTTTATATAATGCGTCCTCGTGCATGCGTCGGCCGATGCAGGAAACATTTTCAAGCGTCTTTCCAGCGTCCAATAACACTGTTTGGGCTTTTTGGATACGTACGCCTAGTTATCAATATTTCTCTACAAGGTTAAAGTAAAAACAGTGCAATCAAAACCTTGTCGCTGTTTATGCGTTTCTTATTTTAAAGAAATTTAAAAAAGAAGGTTGTCAGGTCACCCCCTCAATGTCATGCTAAACAAATTGCATGTTGCAGTATAGAAAAGCTTGTATCAGTGATTAATATTGGTAATTCATATTATGCATTTAGGATTATGCTGATTCCAAGAAATAAAAATACTTCAAACTGTTCATATGTAACCGCCAAACCCCATAAAAAAGACGACGGGCGTCGGGCGCGCACCCTCCCCTAGACGACGCTTGTCAGGCGCTTGCTTGACGCCTATCGCCGTCGTCTATAACTCATTGTTGGGACCGACACTGCGTCGTTTGATGCGTTCCATAAAAGCGGCCTAATATATTCTAGGCCTAACATATTTTGAATAAATAGTCATAGCATATTTACCAATACTGATTCAAAATGATTTAAATCCAGCACATTTTGGTGTTAATATTCAACTATACTTTTGAATCCAGCACGTTTTGGTGTTCGAATACAACAAACTAAATCCAACATATTTGGTGTTTAAAACCTTTGAACCCATTTTTTATAGGTATTCATAAACCAGACGAATATTCCTCTTCATATATTTGCAAGTTTTTTTTTTAATTTTAAGCACTTTTATTAAAAAAAAAAACAACGTATTGAGTTTTTAAAACGTTGACACTAAAATTTTGGAGAAATCAAGTTTTAGACTTTCGAAGCATTCAAAAGAGCTGAAATACTTCAACTTTATTTCTTTATAATAATGAGGGATGAACCCTACATAAGTTTTCAACTGTGTAGGTTATAAGTTGATTTGATGAAGACAACCTGTCATACGTAGCTAGGAATCGAACCCGAAACGGGCTTGTAATAGCATATTATAAAAGTATTTCATAATATGATAAACTTCACATTAATATATTTCGATTCATTTTAGTACTGCTTAAATTCAACAGTCAAAATATACTTCAGACATTTTAATGAATTTTAAGAATTAATCAGGTTGATTTCTAGAGAAAATCACTAACTTCTTGAAAATCTCCACAAAAGATTTGGTCACAGTATTCAAGTAAAATACAGTTTAAAAAAATATTTAAGGCTACTACAGATATAAATATGATAAGAGCTGTAAGACTGTAGTTGGTGAAAATTTGTATAATAGTGAAAATTCAATCCCAGAAATGAGATTAAAAAATGCATATTATTATGAATGGAATATTTCAAGCTTAAAGATATATGATCGAAATAATCCTAAGACAATTTATGAGACGGCGAAATTCTTCACCATTACTTAATTTGAATATACTGTAGTTAATTGCACCTTTATGTATACATATAACCTAAAAAATGCTTCTTGTCTGTTTAAAAACACCTCCATATTATAAATAAAAGAAATATTTTCCATACAACTAACAGCATAGAATCTTAGGCCTAAATAAACCGATAATACTTATACTAAATCTAAGTACTATATAATAGTTATAGTTTTGAACAACATAAACATAACATTGAAACATAAAATTAGACACACAAATCGAGATATATATTTATATAAAATGGAATATAAATATTGAACTAATAAGATATTAGAATTTAAAAATTTATAACAAGTTTAAAATATGTACACACGAATGTAAATAAATTCTCTGAGTAATATGAAGTAGTTTTTAAACAATATAGTCTAAATAGTTGAAGATTTCTACTACTAATAAAAGACGGATTAGTTGTACTAAGATACCTATTAAAAATATGGAATGAAGATATCAAATATCAGGATGTAGAACAAAAATACAGGTATGTTCAATACATAAAACATTTAAATTTGCTCAACTAACTGTAAAAATTAACTATATCAATAATTTTTCCAAAAAATTCAGATTTTTGTTGAAGACAAATTTTATGTTTTACAATTTAAAATAATATGCCAAAATTTGTTATAGGCTAGTAATTTTTCAAACAATAACAGAGATTTTTTATAAAAATTCATAATTTAGTTGAAAAAGACTCACGTATTTATGAACATACCTTGAGGCATCCTTAACTCAAGTAAGACTTGTGCAGCATTTCAAGAATGGACTTGTCAAGTCTTTCTTGAGATCAAATTCCTTCATCATCGTCCATGAATACAGGCCCAAATTATAGCTCATATTGTACGTAGATATCCAACTAAAAACTGAACTTGAAAAACATTTTTTTAAATATGTCTAGAAAATGTTTTACAGTATGAAACATACCTGTAAAGAAGTTTTGGACAATAAACCATTGGAAAAATATCCTAAACATAAAGCACGAAAATAGAAAAATATAATTAAACACCAATAACATAAAATATAACAATTTTAAAACGAAAGTTTTGATAAATGGACCAAATATTTATAAGAGAATAGAAAGAATCACTCACACCTTCTCTTTCTTACTGTTTTCTCGCGCTCTCTCTCTCTCTCTCTCTCTCTCTCTCACACACACACACACAAACATACTTGAATGCGAAAAATAAAGCGAAATATACAAAAACAGAATAAAATACATCAAACGGACGAGCATTTTCACTGCATGAGTGATGTTAGATGTAATAGAATGTCTTTTTTCATGGACATAATTTGTTTCTCAGAACATAAAATAATAAAATTTTGTTGGAACATTATCTTTATCATTAGTTAATTTCTTTATATTCAATTTGATTAATTAGTTGCTCAATTTAGAATGAGATCACACCACTTTTCAAAGTGACTCCACAAGTTTTTAAATTGTTTTTTTTTTTTTTTTAACAAAATAAAATGAACTATTATGTTAAGATGAATAACAAAAACAATGTTCAAAGAATGAATAAAGCATAGAATTTTTTAAAATTATTGTGTTGATTTTTTCTAGGTCTTTAATACTTTTATGCACAATAAATATTGCACGGTATTCAAGAAATTGACATTTTAAATTAGAAAAATCGTCAGATTTTTCCATTTTTTTCAGTGATGAGTTTTGAGTTTCTTCGATCTTTTTTGGAGGGGAGGGGGGGGGGGAAAGGAGAGATTTTGGATTAAATGATTATATTTAATTTTCCCAAGACTGCTAAATTTTGGGAAAGGTTTTGAAATATTGCAATATGATAATGCACATAAATATTGTATTGAATCGTGATCTTTTCCATAATGAAACATGAAAATCTATGATTAATCCCATGATATATGAGAAAACTCAGAACATCTTATAAGCCCCAAAGGCAATTGATCATTCAAAAAATGTTTTTTCTTGCCTCAATTCAACAAATTTAAACAGTTTTCCTATGTGAATTGTACTTTTTAAAGTTCCCCTAAATTAGCAGCTTTGAACGGATTTTAAAAATAACACGTCACATTTAACTTTATTTTTTCGTTTGAAAAAATTACAATGAAATGTCAAGATGCAACAGGCTAAAAGCCCAATAATGCTTTCTTCACAAATTTTGTCTCTGGACTACATTACCAAAAAACTTGTATGTTATTTCACAAATGAAATTTAGGTTATTTTTCACAAGAAATAGACCGAATACGCATTTCATAGAATTTGGTTGGCAACATACAGACCATAACTTAACATAATGCGTGTAATGTAACATACAGGATTGAAGTTGAAATTACGATGCATGATTTTTCAACTTTTTTTAGTTGCATTTACACTATCTAGCAGCAGCTACTTAGCAGGGCTGGATGTAGTTCAGCTACATATAGGTGGCGCCCACGAGATTGGCATTGGTCACCATAACAATACATGTTAACCGATGCCATTATTGTGATGCGCCACCTATAGATCTGCTAGAAGCTGAAAAAGCGTATTTGTAAATCTGGCTATTAGATAGCCAATAAAACTTACAATAGAACTACAAATAGCTGTTGCAGCTACATATACATTGCTGACTGGTTGTCTAATTCTGCTATATAGTGTAAACGCAGCTTTAGAAAGAATTTAGTCAACCTCGGCTCTGAGTTTCGTCCAAACGGAGACACTAATTGCAGTAGAGTACTCTCATAGAGCAATCTAGACTCTTGCCACACACGTATAGTCAACTAATCTAGCTCTACTCGATTGCAAAAAGTGTCTCCATCTGAACAGCTCGCTAGGAAACAGAAGAAACCCTGAAAACACCCCAACTGTCTACTAACATCAAAATCGACCACCCTCCTCTCCACCACCTCCAATACGCAACACCACCCTACTTTTCCCGCCAATTGTAGAGTTGTTAACAGCCGCTGTTTCCATAGCAACAGCGTCCTTGGTTTCCATGGAAACCGTTGCTTTTTTCCGTGGCGGTGTGGGCCAATCATCATCCAGTGGCGGAACTACGTAGTGAAGCGGTCGCTTGCGTGCACTGCGAGTGTAGTCGTGGTCGTTGCCGCTAGGAGCGCCACCAGCGCCAATCAGCTGTTTGCTGTTGTTGAACTTGAGCAGTTCTTCAAGGTCAGACATGAGTGCGCTGGCATCAACAACAGGAGAGTCGCCCAGCTCTGGCTGTTCAATGCTGTTGCCAACTGCTGGCTGTTGTTTTGTGAATAGCAGTGAACGTGAACGACCTGCAAATGAAATTGTGGTTTATTTATATAGGAGGTGGAAACACGTGTTTTATTCAATTTTTCAGTTCACTTTACATAGAATCCAATAAATGTAACATCTAACTTAACGCCACAAGAAAATCAGGTTGGCTTTATTTCGGTCCTTTCCCAGAAAATCTGGAGAAATCTTTTGCTAGCCGTAACTCCCTAACAAAGCATTTCCGGACATATGTTTATATAAACTTTTTTCATTATTTTGATGGGAGGAAACCACCTTGGAAGTTTGACGGGTTACTTGTAGGACACCTGTATATTTTGATATTATCAATGGCATAATTGAGGGGAGGAACAGAGGTGTAGATCCCTTCAGACACAGAGATTTTTCTGGAACATCAACAAGCCTTGAGAGACAATTAATTGAAGGTAGAGGAGATGCAATTTATTCAGGAGATTTTTTCAAGTTGAATTCATTTTCAACTTGAATTAAAAAGGAAAATTGTTTGGGATAACAAAAATGAGAATCTGTAGTAAACAAATGATCCAAATAATGCCTTATAATTTCAGAATAGATCTTTTCGAGCTACTTCAATTTCAATGTATTCAAAACACAGTTCTATTTGGTTCTCTAGACAAAAGGACATAAAAGTTGAATTGAACATTGAATTTCATGCTGAAGATACAGTCTCCAACTGAAGTTATTTTTATTGAATTGAAATGTTTAGAATCGCTCAAAATGTAAATTTAGAGGGATTTTTTTCAAAAATCTTCTGGGGAGTATCCCCTCAAAATAGAGATTCATTTAGTTAATTATTGTTAGAGGACTCAAGAGGACTCCTCCTTTTCAACCAATTATTTACAATATATTGCCTAGAGTTAGAGCACACCAACAAGACATCATTGGTCTCCACCCCCCCCCCCCTTCCGACTGTCCCTCTAATTACACTGCTGGACCTGAATTTTCAATAAAGTACAGTAATTGTTTACTAATTTAAAAACCCTGTATTTTATTTAGACCTCTTCATTATCTAAAAGTGTTAGTTTATATTTAACATTCTTTGATGGAGGGTCCCTCCATTCACATTAATCTTCTTTAACCCCCCTCTCCATAGGCATAAGCCCACCTCGCAATAAATGATAACTGACGACACCCATGCTTTGTAACAGTTCATTCTCACATTTTGTATAGAATTAATATGTACTGTCACAAAGTGTCTGTTACAGGAGGAATAGAAGGGTGTTATTAGCACTTGGTAGAGTGACAGTCGCCAACTGTGCAGATATAAGAAACCGACCATGCACACATCTGCTACTGTGCTACTGCCACCTCCAGTAACTTCTGTCTCTTCCACTCAATCCACCACTATCAGAGGTGCACGGCCTCCAGCGAGTTAATTTCTCCTCGGTAAGTCAACTGAACAAGAAGATAATCCTAAAAGTGCATTTTTGGTGACCTAACCCAGAGTTTCCCAAAGTGTGGTCCGCGAGCCTAACCCAGGGGGTCCGCGAACTAGCCTGAGAAATTAAAAAGTAAACATTTCAAAAAAACATTTTTTTTATCTAGTGCTCTTTGATAATTAGTAAAGTGTAGTTTCCTCAAATCTAAATCATATTGCGATGGTAGCAGCATGTATCGCTACCATCATAAAATCATATGTTATTTACGCCTCTAAAATTGGTATGTCAATGTCTTGTTGTACAATAGTAATACTATGGGGATGGGTGATGGGGCAGGGAAGAGGAGTGGGGGAAAATAGGGGGTCCGCGAGGACGGCTTGGTTTCAACGGGGGTCCTTGGAGCCAATGAGTTTGGGAACCACTGACCTAACCAATACTGTACCAAAACTAGTCATTATCAGATACCGATAAACGTATTCATTCTTTTAAGAATCGTTTCAAACCTCAAATATACTGTTCAAAATATTGGGTGATCCAAAAAGAGCGATTCTGATAAGCCCATATGAAATTAAGATGTTAACTTTTATATTGACATAAAAACCACGTTGACATATTATAGATTCAGCTACCCAATTTAATAAATGAAGCAATTTAATGAATGAACGATTAATATTTGCGAATTCCACTTTTTAAATAAGTGGAATTGACAAATATTACCAGTTTTCATTTTTTCACTATGACTTTAGTGAACAACATTGTCAAATTTCCTTCATCAAATCATGGATGCTCAAGTTTTTTTGGCCAACAACTTGATCTGAAAGGTGTTAACATGTCTGATGCCCTGAATCATTCATGTGTCATGGAGAAGCCTTGAAGACGTTCGTTGTTTGCCATAATCAAGTTTTTTTGTCCCTTTTTTCGGAGGATGAAGCTCACACCTGGTATCAGACCTGGTTGTGGATAAGAGTGCTTGTCTATGATGATGATTTTAATGTTAAGATCTACAGTTTTAGGTTGGGTGGGAACACGGAGGTATTAAAAGGTGGAGGGAGCATAAAGTGCCAAAAGTGTAGCTGACGTCATCTTAAGCGGCTATTGGCAACTATACTCCACTACAGATAGATATCAATGTTGTTGCAGTTGCTATATATGTCAATGAGCTCTATCACGGCTATCTTCAACGATGGCCACCACTCTACACTTTTTTGTAGGTTAAGGCCATAATTAGCATCAAAGTGATCTATATGAATGCTAAATCTCGATGTTTTCAAAAAATAATTTTGAGAAGCAAATCGATTCCCACGGATGATAAGCGTAGTTCAAAGATTTGAACTGACATGAGAATGGAATCATGTAAAGTGATCTACTTAGTTTGAAATTCGCGGTGAAATACCCGCCTATGGCATCAAATTAATACGTTTCTATACCTTTTCCACTTGCTTCCTTTCGGTTACACTTTTTCAACATGGGCGGTATACGTTATGCTCCCTCCACTTACTTATAACTCTACGGTTGCGAACCACCTTTTTGCTGGCCAAAACAAAGCGGTCACCCTTCCAAGAAGAACACAAACGCTCGTGTCTCATCTAATCTGACTGAAAAGACACCTGGCTTGTCTCATGACTAATCACTTCTCCAAAATCTAATAAAAAAATGAATTGACTCACCGTGCAGGCCCCCCTCAGCACCGACATTTTCCACGTCGAGCAAGGTGGCCAAATCACGCGTTGACGCCACACTGCGCGCTGCGTGGTGATGACGCAGGTTGGGAGCCATCACAAGTGCTAGCGACAGCATCAGAACCATCAGACAGGTGGCTGGTTGCGTGTGGTTGGTGCCGCCACCAGCGTGGTTGCCATGGTTACCAGTGGCGTGGTTGCCTGTTGGTTGCGCTGTTGCTGTGGCCTTAGTTGACAACAGTGCCGCCTGCAGTTTTTTCAATTGCGTTGACAGCGATTGATTTTGTGATTGCAGTGTCTTGATACGTTTCATTAGTGTCTGGTTTTCTTCGGTGCACTGCTTAACTCTGGTGGAGTTGGGGGGAAAATAAGAAAAAGTTGTTAGAAACATAAAAGAAGCAGCAAATTCAATATTATCAGTAAACGAGAAGTTATCAATATTATAAGTTAAGAAGAAATTATCGAAATATTGAGTCTTTGCACTTGTCTTTTTTCAGTTTATATTTTTATCAGCTATTAATAACTGTTGAATTATTATCTATTGCTGGGACATTTTTTTAAAAATAATACATTATACCATTTATATCAAGTTATATAATAATACTAGTAATACTTTAAATAAATTGTAATATATGCCATAATTTTGACAGGCTACTTCTACGTCTAGGCTAATAACCTTTTTTAATAGGTTAATAATAATAATAAGCTTATAGCTTTTATTGGTGGGGAGGACCCTGACGGGTAGTTCCACCTTGCCGTTTGTGCCATGTTATGGGGAACATGGTGGACCTACTATTTTAAACGTGTAATACTAATTAAAACTAATCATAAATTGCAATAACTTCAGATAAGATGGATTAAAAAACATGACTTTTTTCTTGAATACAACATATATTGGAAAATTGATACTGTATTTTCATTTAAAACCCTAATCAAGTTAAATTCAATAAGAAATTACTAACATTTTTTATCAAACTCATGCATTTTTTTAGCAGATATTCCTTTATAGCTAGTATCAGTACCAATCCTTTATTAAGGACTCGACAGGGCCTAATAGGCGATCTGGAGATCGACCGACAGCGCTCCGAGCGGAGGATCTTGCTCTAACTTAGTGAGTCAAAATCTGATCACCATTAATTCGTGTGCTAAATTGTCTCACTTCAAATACGTTTTTTTCAAAAAAATATTTCTTTAGACAAACATACAAAAAATGCACAAGAGCCGTATTATGTGTTGTGTATATGGGTGCAGTAACACCTTTGAAAATACAGAAGGAAAAGGTGTTTTATTTTATTCATTTCCTGGTCGACCTTACGAAAAGGATAGATGGGAGAAATGGATCTCTAATGTTCGAAGGACTAAGTGAATCATATTATATTTACAAATTATTTTATGTGTAAAAGATTGCTGATTGATGAAAATTGACGTTTTCTATGCACTTGTGTGATTGATATTGTATTTAAAGAAATCAATCCTAATAACAGCTTTGAGGTTATGTTTTTGTTATTGTTGCAAAATATTAATTTATTGTAAGCAGAGGCGGATTTAGGGAGTTGACTTCTGATAAACAGAGTGGAATTTTTTTGAAAAAAAAAAGATTGTAAAACAGCATTGATGCTAGTTTGTCTGATCACTTTTCCACGTATAATACCTTTGCACTCATCCAAATCAAAAACATGATTACTCTCTACAAGGTTCTTTCCTTTTTCTAGATTACATTTCCTTAAAAAATCGCAATTGACTTCTTTAAATCCTGTTTTTATGATAATTTTCCCAATGTTAGCCATTATAAACAATGCAACTAACTCACTACACTGCTGTCGATTTATGCCGCCCAGAGTTCACGACGATCGATCTTTTGGCCAACTTCTGATCGCCTATAGAAATCATGCCGTTCTGTAGTTCGCCTGTTCTCTACTTCTTGAAAGAAAGATTCAAGACTCTTGAAACTTGGTATATACTATATAACTTCCTCATATCCCCAAGTCAGATCGCTATTGATTTTGGAGTCGAATATTAAAATAGTTATGAAGTAGAACTATAGGATCTAGGTTAGTTATGGCTAGTAAAAAACAAAAAATTGCACAGCTAATTCATTTTGAATACAATTTTTTTTTTGAAGATTGCTAGTCCACTGACGTTAACGATTTCATTTTTGATTGTGTTGAAATCTTTTCTTAGATTATTTTAAATCATCAAATTAAAAAATAGAGAATATTTTGAGCCATGATATACAGTATTATGAGATCAAGAAGGAGAAACAAAACGATTTTTCAAGAAGTGCCGATGTGCATTTTCTGTGAATTTGGAAGCATAATGATGTTTATAGAAATCAAAGAAGTTAAATAGTACATAGGCTTAACTGATAATACTTTTATTATTTCATGTGAATTCGTCTAGTCCTTGGATACGCAATTTCATTAGTTTATTATCTTTAACATTTTACTCTACTTATATTAAAAAAGCATAGTTGGCTTTGTAATCATATTCATGTTTAGAAAAAATTAAAGATAGCTTGAGACTGAACAGTTGCTTGCAAAAATGCGTTATACTTGTTTAAATTACCTAATTCAAGTTTTTACAACTTTGGACAAAAAATATATAAAAATATAAATATAAAAAATATATATTGGACAAATAAATTGAACTAATGGTATGAAGAATCACAGTACAATAGCAAAACACACACTATGTAAAAAATGGCATTTGATTATTTTGTTGCAAAAATTTATTGACTAATTGTTCCCAGCTACACATTGAATTATTCTCGTTTCCTTGTTAGCCAATTCAACTATGCACTCGTAACAAAAGTATGTTAAAATACGTGTGACAATCAATTTTCTCATTTTCCCAACCAAATTCAAAAAAATTAAAAATTCCCGGTTTTTCCCGACCGGTTAGAATTCCCGACTAGTAGTATTATTATCCTTCTTCTCACAACTAAATTAAACTGAGAAAAAATACTTTGATGTGTAAATAAATACTTCCATTTCTATGTTTGACAATTTTTCCACTGTGTTGCTGACCATCATCAGACACAGCTGGTACTTGACAGCCAAGATATGATTAGTAAAGCTTGTGATAAACGGAATAAGACTGAACATCCTGTGACGTCACTAATAACAGGTAGCAAATTGAAAACAGTTCTGGCCCCCGGAACTCCTTACTGGAGTAATTACTTTGGTCCTGAGGCTGGAAAGTTTGGGGACCCCTGCCCTAATGCATCGAGTTTTAGGATTTTGTGGCTGTTATGTAAAATTCTACTTCCACCCGGGCTGATTAAAATTTTAATCGCTTTCTATGAATAAAGAAAACTATGTTAATGAGAATGCTCATAATTCAATATTAATATTAATGCTAATAATTCATTGCTATGAATAAAGAAAACTATGTTAATGATAATGCTTATGCCAACCTAAATTGTATGGATTTTCCTGCACTATAGCATCTTGCATTTAAAGCAGGCATATCCAAAGAGTATTCAGGTTAGCTTCAGCGTTATCATTAATATAGTTTTTACTAAATTTTCCAATTTTTCATGAACTCAATTACAGAAGATATTAGTGATTATCTGTAACTTTGATAGTTTCACACTGAATTTGGCCAATTTTTCATAGATGACAATAGTAATCATCAATGCTAATTTCTTTTCTCATTCTTTCAGAATCGTCTTCTATCCTGTTCACTCACCTATCTTCCAGGCCGTCCACATACTCCTTCTTCCGCTTCCTGGAGTCCTGCGCCGATATCTTGTTCCTTATTTTCCTTCTGATTCTCTTCAGTTCCCTTTCCTCCTGTTTGGTCAGCGGATAGTGCGAAGGCAGCGATATGCCTTCTTTGATCATTAAACGCTTCTCTTCGGCTGCAAAGGGAATGGTTTTTTAAAATACATTCAAACAATTATTGCGATTTGAAGTTAGGTTGATCAATATTACATTAAGGATGTTTTGTTTACAGTTAATGAAAATGAAATTGTTTCATAAAAATAATGACAGTTAGTCACGCATGTTAAGTGAAAAAAGTTGATGTCAAAATGAGTGCTAGGATTTCAACAGAACAGTTTATTGAGATTAAAAATCACTGTAGCAGAGGAAGTGACATTCCAAATTATAATACCACGTGGATAAATATTTACAGTGGTTGTGACATCAGCACTATTCATTATAAATATCTAAAACAATATCACCATCACTAAGAATAAATTATTCATCCTAAAAATGTAGTAGAATGCACGCCATTGTGATGGTTTAAAATAAAATTTGGTAAAAAATAAAACTTGTTTTTGAGGGAATTGGTTGAGATCCTAACTCAAATTTCAGGGGATTCACGATTCCATCAACATTTTTTAACGGCTCTAACTCGAAAACTATTGCAGGTAAAATTAGTTTCTAGAACTAGTTTCTATTGCAGGTATTAGTTAATAGAACCTTACACCGTATTCCATATACCATCCACCATATAAAGTTGTCAATTTTTGGTCCATAATTCACTAAATATGTGTGCAAAACAAATAAAAATCGAAATTTCTCATTTAAAGATATAAATGCTCTTTTCTAAAATACTATATCTCAGTCAATTTACATCATTTTGAACTCGTTTAGTGTCAAATTATGGGGAGTTTCGTCATATTTAAATTAGTATACTACATGCTAAACGCCTCCGATGTATGGTTTTATAAATATTTACCAAAAGTGTCAAAATTTCGATAATTGTAGCACAGCGTTTTCGACAATGCAAAATTAGTTTCAAACTAGTCATATGTGTCCAAACAACATAGTAAGTTTTCTAAAATAAGTTTTGCAAGCATAATTAATATTTTTTTCAATGACTGGACTATTAAGATAAATGAGTGAAAAGTAAAATCGAACTCACCGGTAAGCTGCAGTCTCGGATACATGTTGCCCTGTTCATCATCTGTTGCATCACTGCTGCTAATTGACGTTCTGGACACCAGTGGCGCAGCTCCGCCTCTCAGCACACGTGCAATCTGCTTAGTGGCGCGAATTGTTGCGTTGCTAGGCAACGACGCTCCCCCTGCCCCCCTAACACCCGCGTTGACAATCTTAATAGCACGCACTGCGCCTGTTGCTCCATTGCCGCCAATGGACCCTTTCACACTGACCGGTATCAAGATGGAGCGTGGGTTGGCAGCACTGATCGGCGTTACACGTAGCACGTGGCGGCTGGGGTTGGTAATGCCGATTGGCTTCGCACGTGGTGTGGAGGAGGGGGTAGCTCCTCCTGTTTGTTTTGGAGCCTGGTAGTCGACAACAGTGGTGTTGCTGTCGGTATTTCGCGAACAAACTGTGAACAGACAAGCACAACATGTATTA
Source organism: Conomelus anceps (assembly GCA_948455865.1). Lineage (NCBI taxonomy): Eukaryota > Metazoa > Arthropoda > Insecta > Hemiptera > Delphacidae > Conomelus > Conomelus anceps. The sequence continues at coordinate 163,134,658 of OX418216.1, forward strand.
GTGGCAACTTTCAGAGATTCATCCATATAATAAGAGAGAGTAGGTGTGTGTGTGTGTGTCAGTCTTGCGGATTTCACAAAAAACGGCAACGATTTGGAATACTGAATTTGGCATAAAGAATCCTCAAACTCGATTTAATGCACCTTAAAACCCGATTTTTTATTTACATTTCAGATTTTTCAAAATTAATGTTCAAATTTCACTCATGGAGTCTATTACTATTTCAAAATGTGTCTAGGAGCAGGAAGCTCATGATGCGTCACTATGATGAAAAAAAGCTTCAAGTAACAAGCCAAAGCAACACATTTGTTCCATATCAATATTGATGGAACTTGGAATTGGCGGTTGAAATTCATATAATTTAAACATCCCGTTGCAAAGCACGGGTAATCCACTAGTATTTAATAAACCAATTTCTTTATCGAAAAAAATGGAAGTTCTTTAATCATAATAACCTCAATTCTAAATTTTCTATTTGGTGCCATTAGAAAAGCATAACTTGTTTGCTTATAAGTTCTATACAAATTAACGTTGATTATTCCCGGTTTCTAAGTGGTTCAGTAAGTTGTTATAGCGGCCCTAAGGCTTGTTTCACTCATCCCGGCAGTCGGGTAAACGGTGTCGTTTACCCAGCTGTAGGAGCATTGTATCATATGGAGCACTTCACACTTACCCAATTTTTGAAATCATATGATATAATCAAAATGTTATTATGAGGGGTAAACGACGCCGGTAACCTGATTGCCGGGTATGTGTGAAACAAGCCTTAGGGCCGCTATTGAATCAATAGCTACTGAACAATTGAGAAACCGAACTTAAATCTAGCATAAATGTCACATGTATCAACTCAATGTTACATCAAAGTTGCACTCAAACCATCAACCAATTTTATGAACAGACATTGAAGAAAATACAGGAAAGTGTACATTTTTTATTTGATTCTATGACAACAAAAATAAATATTGCTTTTGACCCATTCCCCTATATTTCTCAGTGTAGACTGGGTTATTCCTTGCCTTGAAAAAGTTGTAATTTTGTTGATTGACACTACGCAGAGCAGTAATTGGCGAATTGACGTTCACTGGCTGTCAATCTTGAAGAAATTTACATTGTATCTGTTTGTTATTATTGGTCTTGCATTCTAATAAATTCCCAGATAAATGTTGGGGTTTTATTACAAACAATATGGTTTCTATCACATATGTTTCTTGTAAAATAATACATCAACTTATTTTAAACAGAATTTCACTGGGATATCTTGTAGGCCGACCAAAAGCAGCTTGTATTATATTTGTCTGTAGAGTACAAAATTTATTAAAATATGCATCAAAAGTTCTGCCCCATATTTTAATTCCATATTGGAAAAGTGGTATGCAAAATATATTTTTAGTTAATGTAAAGTGGGCTCGCATTATAAAAATAACTATTTGTAAGTTGTTAGTTAATGTAAAGTGGGCTCGCATTGTAAAAATAAGCCCATGTGGGTTTACCGTATAGGAAAATCACAGATATTCTAGTATATAGTAAAATTTTTCAAATATGGAGACTATTTTCATAATTAATTAATTGAGGTGTGATGGAGATTTTCTCACAATAACAGTCTATTATTAAAATTATGAGAAATAATTTCTACAATAATCGGTGAATCTAATTCATTCAACAATAATTATTCTAAAAAAAATAAAAAAATAAAAATAGAAAAGCTATGAAAAAAATGCAATCATTATTCACGGTCAAACTTATTTGATAGCTACAATACAGATAACATTATTCACAGACATTGTCGAGATAGAAAGATGATGGTTGGTTGTAAAAATAGTTGCACAATATAATCATTCATTCATGATGAACGCACATGAACCTGACCGAGCAAACAAAATCATTAATAATTCGACAAGAGGGCTCAGCGCACATAGAAGGAAAAAGGAAGATGGAGCAGTAGAAGAAAAAAACGGAAAAGATTAAGGAGAAAAAGAAATGAGATGAAGAAAAAACAGAGGAAGAATAGAAATGAAATAGAGGAATGAGGAAGGAAAAGAAGAAGTGACAAGAAATAGGAGGAAGACGAAGAAGAAGCAGGAGAAAGAAGAAGAATCAGAAGAAGTAGGAAGAAGAAGCAGGAGGAAGAAAAAGAAAAGGGACGAAGAAGTACAGAAATGAGAAAGAAGAAGCAGGTAGTAAATAAATACATATTGTTACAAAAGCAAGCAAAGCAGTTATTTACGCACATAGAATTACGTTATTCTACATAGATCATTCCATTCATGGTCGTACGTGACTTGAAACGCAATATACATTCTCTTGCGTTCTCTTTTTACATGTCTTTGTCACTCTTATTATTCAAGTCTGCAACTCTCTCACTCATGTGAAATTAATGACTTGCAGTCAAATATTTGTTAAGAATAAGTATAACTCACTTAATCTGGCCGAGCGCTTTCGAATCTATGAGATCCAGATTCGAAAGCGCTCGGCCAGATTAAGTGAGTTATACTTATTCTTAACAAATATTTGACTGCAAGTCGTTAAATTTCACATGAAAAGTTAATATTAACAACGCAGTTCGTCATGGAACAAGAAATCCAGGAATTCTCTCATTCAATTGATTTCTCGAGACTTCTCGTGATTTCTTTAGAATTCCTGAACAATCGAGGTCCAAGCATTCTTGAAGTTTCTCGAAGCGTCTGGTGACCTCCAATTCTTGGAATTATACAACTACAACAGCTATATAAAGGAGTCCACGTGAACCAGTGAGTCAGTTTTCTACAAACCCGCGTGACAGATTGTATTACAGATCTCGTGCCAGTGGAGTAAACAGTGCTTTATTCAGTCTTTAGACAGTGTCAAGTGCAGAGACAAGTGTTTACTGTTTATGCAGCTTAATAATAGTTTAAATACGTTGTGTTAAGTGATATTATTTGGGACTGTCAAATAACGAATTGTACTGTGTTTTTGTAAGTGATTAGTTGCTCTTTTTATCATTTCTTTCTGCATTATTGTACAGTTTATTGGACTCTTGTTTCTCTTATTATTGATCAGCTTGTAATTAATTATTCATTTGTACAGTTTATTGGATTCTTGTTTCTTTTATTATTGATCAGCCTGTAATTTCTTATTCATTAATTCTTGTAAATAATTACTGGAAATAGGTATTAGCTTGTCATTTGATGATCTGTTTTCATTTATTAATTCAACTTAACAAATATTGGTATGTAAATAGACTAATTTGTGTAAATAAAGTGCAAGTGTGAACTTTAGTGTTGCCAGCCTTATTTTAGCTATTAGAACCCGTAACAATATTTTATTCCATTTAAAACTAAATCTAAACAAATACATATAAGACTACATGACTAGAACTATCAAACATTAAATTTTTATAAACATTTTTTGCATGGAAATTAACCTACTCTACTATGGCATGCCATGTTCTAGAGCAGGTTTGCAATTTAAATTTTTCAGGATTCAGTGTTTTAATATTAGGTTAGTGAGCTCACATATTGTTCGAAATTATGGTTTCTACGGTTTGTCTTCTTATGTTTATTACCCAGTGATTTACTTTGATTTTGAATTTCTTGCTGTGTGGTATTTCCTGTATGTCTCTTGGAAGCAGATTGTAAAGTTTTGGTAAAGTGATAAGTCTCTGGTATAAAGCCTTCTTAGCCAAATTTTCAATAAGAAGGTGCCTATTTATTGTGTTGTGACTGTGGTTCCTATGTTGAAAATGTGCTGTGTTTTTGTGTATTCTGTAGATTATTTCTTTAGAATATATCTGTCTTGCATCCATCACACCGAATTCGCTGAAAAGTTGATCTGATGGATAACGCAGTAGTTTTTTAATTATGACCTTCATTATTAGTTTCTGCACTTTTATAAGCGGGTCAATGTGTGCATAGCTTGTTCCACCCCATCCTACTATTCCATATGTCAGCAAGGACTGCACTACAGAATAGTAAACCATCTTCAAACACCTCAAATCAACCAATGACCTCAGCATTCGAAACTTATAGATACGTTTTCTTGCATAGTAGAAGAGGAGGAAGAAAAAGAAGAAGAAAGAAAGGAGGAAGAAAATGAAAAAGAAGAAGAAAAGGAATATGCCCGGTTTTATGCTCTGCGTTTCCTGTCGCGCTACAATAAATGCGTTAGAAACGCATGACAATTCGGTCACTAGCTTCCAACGCATGCGGGTCAGATATGGTGTAAAGTTAATAAAATTCAGAGACCAATAAAAAGCGCAATTTTGCTCATAGAAGAAATTTTCAAAAATCAATTTAATCAGGTGAATATGGGAAATATAAAACTCATACCGGTATCTGAAATTTCAAGAAATTTAGTTTTTGGTTGGAACGGCCTTGAGACAACCTAGATAATTTTCATTTGATCTGGTGCCGGGATGGACCCGAGCGACACAAAACGCGCGTTGGCATAAAACAACTTCCCATTTAATTTCAATGCATGTGAGCCTTTTCGCGGCACTATTAAACTCATGCTTAAAACGCTCCATTACGAAAAAACGCAACTGAAACGAGTCATAAAACAACACATTTGACATAGTAATTAAATCACCACGATTGTCGCGCGACAAGAAACGCGGGGAAAAAACCGCCCGAAGTAAATAAAAAGAAGGAGGGGAATAAGAAGAGAATGAAGAACGCGAAGAGGATGAAAAAGTAGAAAAGGAAGACGAAGAAAAAGGAATTATTACAAGAAAAATTTGTCCAATTACAAAAGTTGACCGGATTACAATAATTCAATTTTTTCAATGTCTGATAATGAAAAGAAAAAGCCGAGAAAATGATTGACACAACCTTCAAAGATTATTACGTTGAAAGAAAACACTCGAGCAGTTTCACTATCACAAATTTTATTACAACAAAAAAATGTAACAAGTAATAGTTACTGAGCGATATCACAAGCAGTTCACACTGATAGTCCAGTGAACGACCTTTACTGTATTAAAAAAGGCAGTGTAAAGATAATGCTTACTTTCTCTGAAAAGTTTAAACTTGACACTATTTATGATTATGGCGATAAAAACTGTGAGAAAATATTAAAAATAGCACACTATACAACGTAAATCGTGTAATCCCTACAGCCAAAATATTTACAGACGAGTAAAGCGCGTGTAAACGGCTCTAATGAAACGTTTAGACAAAATTCAAATTTATTCTCCAGAAAAAAATGTCATGTTTCGTAATATTTACATCATGTCTGTAAGATTGCGATTTAATACAGTCCAAGTTACTTCGTCCAAACTTTAAATTATTAACACAATTAATTTAATTTGGAAAAAATCTATACACATAGTTCTCTCTGCATGACACGTACCGGTAAATACTTCAATATTTAGCACACAAAGGAGAAAAAAAAGTAAATATATGAAGGAGGTATAACTTTGAGGTGCTTGAGTCATAGCCAATAGAGGAGAGTTAGAGTATCAATGAGATAATATTTTATTCCACTATATTACTTTACACATTAATACTTGACTCACAACAATGGTAATAGGATATGACTCCCGTACAAAATGGGGGTCCGGGGTCCTCCCCCGGAAAAGTTTTTGGAATATAATTTCTCTAAAACCGCATTTGAGAGTTTCTGGAAATAAATTCTTCTTTTTGAAACATTAACCACATAATGGGTCAAAGTGAATTTTATCTAGAGCTGTAGTCATCGTCACTGGGGGAGGAGTCTGGACTTGGGCACCCACTTGCCCAGGCTCCTGATGAATTCGGAATGTAAAATAAATGTATTTTGAAAAGTAAAATAATCCAATTTATATGGAAACTTGAACTAGACTCCTAAGGACTAAAGCGACACGAATCTTTTGAATAAGCTCTCATTTTTTTATGCAACAGTGCCACCAAATTGATTCATAAAATTCTGTTCAATTAGAAAAATTCAACACGAGCATTATTTGTTGCTGAGTTTGTAAGTTGAATCCTCAATTTATGAAATAGTAGTAGATTAGCTTATAAAAGGTCATCAGATGGTGCTGACGTCATCTATTGTTATAAAGCGTGAGTGATGGAGGGTAAAGCTACTTGTCTAGCTCGCAATTAGTTGAAATAGAATGAAAAATTGGATCAAAGGACTAATTTTCTATTGTAATAAATTGTCTGATAATACTCTCACAATAATTAATGCGACAGAAAATGTTGTTTCACTACTTCTTAGTGCTACCTAAGAAGTCGTGAAACAAAAACATGCATATGAAGGTTTGCCAAGCGTGGAGTCAACTAAAATTATTCAAATAAATGGATGTCATAGATGCAAAACATGTACAAATACAACGAACAAACAAATACTGCATACATTACAATAAAATAGTTATTTATGTATTAAGAGCGTGAAGCGCGACTTTATCGCTCGAGCCAAAACATTTACTGCGCGACGCATAGCGGAGCGTAGTAATTTTGCGAGAGCGATAAAGAAGCTTCACGCGCGAATTGCATACAATATTTTTCCTACAACTGCAGTTCTGGATTACAACACAATAAAAACTTGTAGTTTGTAACATCACAGACCGTGCGCGGATTTGGTTAGCGTGCGCCATTTTGAGGTTATGTGAATTCACGGATTCCGCGATCCACCAATGAGAAGACATCAAAATCAAAACAGAAGCGTAAAGAAAACAGCTGGTGAGCGTAAAGTACTTTACCGCTTGCGGAGCAGTAAAGATGTATTTTACAATTAGTTTTCAGTACGTAAAGAACGACTTTACGAGCTGTTGTAGGAAATAGTAATTTATGTATTAAGAGCGTAAAGAGCGACTTTATCATATGAGCTAAACAGTTAACGCACGATGCGTAGTAGAGTGAGGTAATTTTGCGAGGGTGATAATTGTTTTGTTTTTTTTTCTATTTTGAGGCCACATGTGATTATTGTTTATTACATGACAAGGGTGGTAAGACGGTGTTAACCGTACGAGCATGATAATCGAGTGCAGAATTATCATAATAGTACGGTAAACATCTTACCAGACGTGTTATGTACGTTATTTTTCGTCATACAAGTCTAAAATAGCAGATCAGTTAAAATAAGAAACTATAAATTATTGTTATACGAACATAACCTAACACACCAAATCACAGCAACTCTAGGTGAAATCGGCAATAATGGTCCTACATCAGCTGATCTAGCGTTTGGTGAAATGGTTTTCAATGAAATAGTAGCCACTCACAAGCGTGAGGTAATAATCATTTGATGATCTTTACTACACAGCGTGCGGTAATAATCATCAAATATGACATCAGCTGTTTACCACATTGGTTCTTTGACTGGTGAACTGTCCATAACCTACAAGTATGACGAAAAGAAGCTTCACACTCGTATTACATACAACATTTTTCATTACACAATGCACCATCGTTGAGACGTTAAAAAGCTATGAAAAATTCATCTGTCAATATTCCGCTGGCAAGCTTCAGTGTTGTCAACCATATGATAATTATTGTTTTGTATGATAATTTGATTCTAGTATGATGCACAATCTGGCTGCATCTAAATATGCATTTTTGTAAGATAATTTCAAAGAAATCTCATTCCAAAAAAATATTTTTAAAATAATTAAAATATAATTTTGTTACTTTTTATAAGAAAAATAATTGTAGAATATTTTGATAATTTTAGACGTTAGGTACAATAATTGTAGAATGCAAAGTTGGTAACATGCAAGCAAAAAAGTAAAGCTATGACGTAAGGAAGCGTAATAGTTATTCATGTTTATTAAGAGCGTGAAGCGCGACTTAATCGCTTGAGCCAAAACAGTTACTACGTGATGCATAGCAGAGCGCAGTAATTTTGCGAGAGCAATAAAGAAGCTTCACGCACGAATTACATACAATATTTTTCCGACAACTGCAGTTCTGGATTCCAACACAATAAACACTTTTAGTTTGTAAAATCACAGACCGTGCGCGGATTTGGTTAGCATTCAACTTTTTTGAGGTTATGTGAATTTCACGGATTCTGTGATCCACCAATGAGAAGGCATCAAAATCAAAACAGAAGCGTAAAGAAAACAGCTGGCGAGCGTAAAGTACTTTAGCGTTATGAGAATTTGTTGAGGTTATGAGAATTTCACGGATTTCATGATCCACCAATGAGAAGCCATCAAACACAGCTGGCGAGCGGTAAAGTACTTTTTCCTACAACTGCACGGAAAGTATTTCTTTACGTACTGAAAACTGATTGTAAAATACCTCTTTGCTGCTCAGCATGCGTTAAAGTCAGCTGACAAACGAAAAAAGTACTTTACCGCTCGCCAGCTGTGTTTGACGGCTTCTTTCTTTGTAGTGGCGAAGGTGATATTGTGGGAGGTATCCATAATGAATAATAAGACGAAATTGTCACAACCACATTTATTAAAACTTAGAGAAACTAGTTTCGGTTGTTACACCATTATCAATCTCTATCAAACCTCCATTTCCTCTATCGATTACTGTGGAGGATTTTAAAATTTAATAATTGACCTATAATGTATTATTTTTTTTGATTACTTATTTGTATCTAGTTTTATACTGACTTGCCTATGTATCAATGTGTGATATTCTTTTGGGCTCATAAAAATATTCTATTCTATGTATTAAGCGCGACTTTATCGCTTCAGTAAAAACAGTAATTTTGTGAGAGCGATAAAGAAGCTTTACGCGCGAATTACATACAACATTTTCCTACAACTGCAGCTCTGGATTCCAATAAAAGCTTGTAGTTTGTAACATCACAGATTTTAGCGAGCGCGGATTTGGTTAGTGTGTGCCATTTTTATGAGAATGAGGTTTTGAGAATTTCATGGATTTCGTGATCCACCAATGAGAAGTCATCAAAAACAGCTGGCGAGCAGTAAAGTACTTTTTAAGCTCGCCAGCTGACTTTACCGCTCGCTGAGCAGTAAAGAGGTATTTTACAATCAGTTTTCAGTATGTAAAGAAATACTTTACAAGCAGTTGTAGGAAATAGTTATTTATGTGTTAAGAGCGTGAAGCGCGACTTTATCGCTCGAGCCAAAACATTTACTGCGCGACACATAGCGGAGCGCAGTAATTTTGCGAGAGCGATAAAGAAGCTTCACGCGCGAATTACATACAATATTTTTCCTACAACTGCAGTTCTGGATTCCAACACAATAAAAGTTTGTAGTTTGTAACATCACAGACCGTGCGCGGATTTGGTTAGCATTCGACTTTTTTGAGGTTATGTGAATTTCACGGATTCTGTGATCCACCAATGAGAAGGCATCAAAATCAAAACAGAAGCGTAAAGAAAACAGCTGGCGAGCGTAAAGTACTTTACCGCTTGCGGAGCAGTAAAGAGGTATTTTACAATTAGTTTTCAGTACGTAAAGAACTACTTTACGAGCAGTTGTAGGAAAAGTACTTTATTGTTCGCTCTTCAGTAAACAGCTATTTTAAGATTATTTTTCAGCACGTAAAACAATTCTTTACAAGCATTTGTAGGTAAAATACTATTTGTTCATCAAATTTTAGTCGTAACACAATCTCAAGCCACAAATTCAAACAATTGAAGCTGGTCTTGCTCTCTTCTTGTGAACAAGTTTCAAAACTAAAGAAAAAAATTGAATTTATTTACCTGGTGTCACCCGGTGCACCTGCGGCCTAAGAATCTGCTGATTTTGCACTTTTCTATTGTTGATAACACTGACTGGCAGCTGTACTGGAACACCCGGTTCCGCTTCTTCCTCTTTGACGTCATCAATAACATTTACTTCCGGTTCCTCTTCTTGCTCCTCTTCGACCACTTCCGATTTCAACGAAGGCATGTCATCATAATCGGTCGAGTCCAGTTCAATGATTTCCTCTTTGATTTCCAACTCGTCGTCAATTTCAATGTCGTCAACAACTGATGGAGAAGACATCTGGTGGTCGCTGGACAAACCTGTTGTAACAAAATTTAAAGGTACTTATTTGACAGACCTAATAAAAATAAAATTCGAGAGAAAAGTTAATAAGCTTCCAGATGAGTCCCAAAAATATGTACATTGCTCCATAGCATGAGGTCGAAAAGGGTGATTAATTGAGATCAACTCAGGAAAAATAAGGGAAATTCTCGGTCGGTATCATCGTTCTAGTGAGGAACGTTTATTTATTCATTCATTCATTTATTCATTACAACGTTATTGCATTGAAATTTGACATTAATAACACAATCCATGCAGCTCACAATAAATAAGAGTATACATTCATTGATTTACAAATTTTTAAATGGCGGTCAAATAAAATTTGTAAATTTGCTTTACTCAGGATTTTTTGCTTTTTTGGAAACCGCTTATTGTATCAGTACTATTTCAGTATCTTGTTGTGATTGAAGTTTCAATTATTTATTTTAGCATTTTGTTTTCAATTTCAAATTCCTCAAAATGCTATTAATTATACTGAATACTTCAGCAATGGCGGATGTTGACAACAGCATTGAATAGCTGATATAAAAAACGATGAATGCCACAGTACAAGAATATCAGTCACTACCGGAAATCGAACCGCGGACCTCCCAATTGTCGGTCAGGCGCCTTAGCCACTAAACTATAGTGACCCTTCTGCCGATATGGCCAAGTTTTAAACGAGTACTACTGTGCAGAAAGGTCATCATAGTCTAGTGGTTAAGGCGCCCGACCGGCAAATGGGAGGTCCGCAGTTCGATTCTCGGTTGTTACTGATATTTTTGTAATGTGCCATTCATTGATTGAAAACCTTTACTCATTAAATGTACATAATATACATAGAATAGCGTCATAACTAAAATTACAAACATAACAAAAGTAAACACAAACACAAGAAATCCAGCATGGATAACAATCAATTAAAATACACATATAGAAAATCAGCAAGAGGAAATATCATAACATCATTCTTTTTCATAAAATTCTTGTAAAGAATAGAGAGACAGCTTAACCAAATATTCTTTCAAACGTGTTCTAAATTTGGCAGTATTATTTTCCAATTGCAGAGATTGCGGCAACAGGTTAAAAAATTTCAATCCCATATATCTTGCTTTTTTCTTGAAAAATTCTACATTATGTTTTTCAACTGTTATTTGAATACGGGTAGTAAGTTATTGTTTTTTTATTTTCAGAAATTTTTCAAGTAGCATTATCACATCAAAAATGTATTGACCATAGATAGACAGTTAGAATACAAAGCTCAGAAAAACATGCTTAACCGAATCTGTTCTTCTTAGATTCATTATAATCCGCAATGCCCTTTTTTGATTCAACAGTATTTTGTCTAAGTTTGCTTTTGTCGTCCCTCCATATATACAAAGCCCATACTCCAAATGGGAGTGCACAAGAGCATGGTAAATTGTTTTCATTACCCGAAAACTACGAAAATTTGAAATTTTGCGCAAAGCAAACAGGGCAGAAGATATTTTTTTATTAATATGGCAAACATGTTCATCCCATGATAGATTTCATCAATGTACAGTCCAAGAAACTTTGTGGTGTTCACCATCTTCAAACAGCTATCATTTATAGAAATGTTTGGGGCTAATGTAGTTCTCGATTGCCTCGTATGAAATGATATTGCTCGATTTGGATAAACTGCTGCCTACCCTCCAGGTAGGATGAGAACCAAAGACTTTCCTTGCCTAGTACTCCTAGGCCCGTATTTATGAACGTGACTTACGTTGATCTAAGCACGAGATATCTAAGACCAAGTTGTAAAGGCTCTATTACATTGAACGTGGTCACAAGCTAACCTAAAATAGTGTCGTATCATCAGGCACTAATAAACATAAAATAACATACATGAAAAGATAAAGATACTGTACTACATGTAAATTTACAGTTACTGTTAAGTAATTATAACCACACTAATAGATTTTAAGTTATAATTTTCTGTTTTTTGAATTTGAAAAATGATATCATTTGCGGCAGTGTAGTACACGCTACCTGCCAGCAGACCAACGAACTTCATCCATTCTTTTTTATAAAGAGAATCCTACCCTAGTGCCAAAAAAATGTAAGGTTAGAACTATAAAATAAGTAGAAATAATTTCAAAAAGTCAAATATACAGTGAATTACATTGCAATGGTGCAAAAATTGAATATGATGATTTTATTTTATTATTATGAGCCGATGCTATACTAAAAAATAAAATCAAAATATGATGCAACACAACAATCTAAGACCGGCTTCAAGACAGCTCTGTACCTAGCTTGACTAAGAACGGATTTGAGACTCCAATTATAAGCACGTCTTGGCTTTTAAGTTAAGAAGATGTTTAAGAAAGGTTCATGAATACGCACTTTATTCTAAGCTTTACTTATACTAGGTGAGTTTACTAGCTGTGAGGTTATAAAAGTGAGGTTATAAGCCGACCCAGTTGTCCCTGCAACATTTACGTAGTGTAAAATCTTATTAAATTAGTGTAAATTAGAGTTGTTTAATGTAAATTTTTAATGTTAAATTATTTATCAGGAGTCAGATCTTTGTTGCGGGAGCTGGATTGGCTTTTAGGGTTACAGCTGCTTGCTGACTTGAACCTGTTAGTGCAAGTAAGCCTTATTGCCGCTAAGTCTGACTTATATGATCTGACTTAAGTCGATCTTTGATAAGTCACGTTCATAAATACGGGCCCTAGTCTCTCAAGTTTTTTTCAACAGTTTATCATGACAGACACTATCAAAAGCACGCGTAAGGTCTAAAAATGTACCTACTACTTTTTCACCCTTATCTACAGCATCAATTATTTTATTTACGAACTCTACACCTGTTATAGTAGCATTTGTTGAGCGAAAACCATGCTGTCTACAGTCAATTAAATTACTGGCTTCCAAATAATCAATCAACTGTATATAAACAACTCGCTCAATTATTTTCGAAAAAGCTGACAACACTGATATTGGTCTGTAACATGAAGGATCCTTTAAATCACCTTTCTTAAACAGTGGGATTACTTTCGCTAACTTCAAAATACTGGGAAAATAACCCGATATTGAGGATGAATTTATAATATGTGTTAGTGGTTTTAAAATTGCAGGAAAAACCTTTTTTATTATTATAATAGGAATATCATCAGAAGAAATTTCATTATCAAATTAGTTGACTATTTTTGATACTTGATATTCTGAAACCTGTGTGAATCTCAACTTTGTGACTGTCCTAGGTCTCAGATCAGGCATAGTTCCACTTCTATCTAAAATATTTGGAATCACAAAATCATCCACTGCTTAGACAAAGAAGTTATTAAAAACATTACATACTTAATAGGATCGGCTATGTGTTCACCACTACTGACCACAGTTATATTGATTGCATAGTCATTTCCGTGCCTTCCAATTTCTGAGTTAATGACCTTCCATGTTGTTTTATTTTTATTCTTGGACTTTGAAATTTTACCATCGAAAAACTTTCGCTTATCTCTGTCAACAACTTGTCTGATATCTTTTTTCTTCTACTTTATTTTATTTTTCAAGTCATGATCCTTGGCGTGCCTAAAACCCTGTTCCAACAATAATAACTCCTTCTTTCTATCACTTACCTCTGCACTCATCCATATTTTTTCATAGGTAAAAAGCTTTGGAAAATGAATGTTAAAAAGATGCGAGAAAGGTGAAATGAAAGCATTATACGTTTCATTCACAGGGGATTGATAAACTTCCATCCACCTTAATTTCATCAATCTTTAAACAGCATTTCGGCATTACAATCATCAAATTTTCTGCATAATTCTCTCATTCTTTTCTTAATACTTTGATTGTTTACCACATTCAAAGTTTCTAATAATTGGCCATCATGATCGGAGATGTGTTATAATGCCTGAAATTTTCAAATTCTCATCACGAATGTTTGTAATAAAATTATCAGCTGCCGTTTCAGAGGTGAGTGTAACTCTTCTTGGAAAATCTACCTTGAAAGACATGTTATACATTTTAAAAATATTCCTGAACCTAAAGAATACATTGTCTTTTTAAAACTGATGCTAATGTCACCAACTATCACAAAGTTTCTAAACTTTTTACATAGAGCTTCAATATATATTCGATATATTCCTGATTTCATATTTCTTCATATACACATATATTTTATATATTCATCGATTTCCATCAGCTATTCATGCTGTTGTCAACATCCGCCATTGCGGAAGTCTTCAGTATAAATTAATAGCACTTTCCGCAATTTGAAATTACTAAATTCTGTTTCTGTATATTTGTCATTTTGTAAAATCGTAAGTTAATTCAATTTATTTTTTTAGAGGATGAAGTCCACATGGGTCTGAGACCTGTGCGTAGGTAAGAGAGTTGGATGATGGTGATTAATGAGTTCGACCTCCAGTTTTAGATGGTTTCCAAAACATCGGGCAGTGATTTCACAGTGTTTATTTCATCTTATTTGAGTCTCAGATTGAAAACTTTGTCATCAAATACTAGCACCCAGTCTCGACCTTTGATCGAATTGAAAAATTCGGCCAAAGGGAAACACATTGGTTGACTTTATGTCGCGCAATTCACATCATTGACTCATATACTATTTTAATTTTAGTTTTTTCTATTTTTGCCTTAGTTTAAAAAAAATTGAACACTCCCTTCTGTTTGTACAAGTAGAAATCTTAATTTCATATAAGCGTTTCATTATCCCATAGACAATTCATGAAATACTACAATTGAGAGTAGCCCTTTTATATTATCAATAAATTGAGAATAACATTTCAACATTAGCATAATCAGAATAATAATAAGCGGATGGCTTTTATTGGTGGGATGGTGGGAAGACCCTTACGGGTAGTTCCATCTCGCCCATTGAGCCAGCTAAGGGAAATTGTTTTGAAGGACGAAGCCCACATAGGTCTGAGACCTGTGCGTGGGTAATGATTGGATGATGGTGATAGATGAGTTGGACCTACAGATTTAGGTGGTTTCCGAATCATCGGGAAGTGATTTTACAACAGATAACAGTGCATTTTTTGATGGCCAATCCAATCGGTCACCCAGGAGAGCGTTGCTTATCTAATCTGATTGAACAGATACCTGCTACGGCTCACGGCTATCACCTCCCCCAACTTACTTGTGATCAATCAGCAACATGGTGGACCTACTATTCTAAGTGGGTTCCTATCCACTGGTTAATTGATAATAAAGTGGACATAAAGTTATTGAAGCACAGCCACTCATCCAAGCGCAGTTCCGAGTGCTCGTGACTGAAAAGCACCATAGTCACCGCGTGACCAATTAACATAGATTAAGTGCTACAATATAGTAGCCATTTTTATATCAAATGAGCTGAAGATTAATAAAATCAATTATTAAATATATAAAAGGCCATAAAATCGTTAAGTAAAAGTTGAAGTAGAAATACAATTCAAAATTGCACAGCGTTTACAGAACAGATTTTTGTAAACCAATCAAACTTTTCTTTCAATAATAATAATAATAATAAATGATCAATCAGCAATAGATTTGCTGAAAACTGACCTAGTTGTTCAATTGAATAATTTATTACTCAGCAACTTGTTGCTTTTTGTAGTTCAAAATTCAATCGAATTATGATTTCTAGCTTGAAGATTGAAGTGAAATGATTGAATAGTATAAATAAAATATTAATATTCCATAAGAAATATCTATTATACAGAATGTGAAAAAAATTTAGCAATACTTCTTAGGCTTGTTGTACTTGCCAAAGTAATGAAAAAGGTTCTTATAAATACAGGTCCAAAATGTTTCGTTACAGAATTAAAAATGGCAGAAGTTGGCACATAGCACTATCAATTTACTCATACAAAATGTTCCTTGTAATTTGATCAGATTCTGTTAAAGCTGAAAATTTAGTAAAACAAGTAATCGGTAACTATAGTAATTTTTTAAATATCCAATGAAATATGCAAAAACTCTTTGGGCACTCTTTGTAAGGGTGACCGATTAGATTTGCCAGCAAAAAAGACACTGTTCTTTGCTTTAAAATCACTTCCCGGTGGTTCGGAACCCACCTAAAACTTTAGGTCCAGCTTATCAGTCACCATCATCCAATCATTACCCACGCACAGGTCTCAGACCTATGTGGGCTTCATTCTCCAAAAAAGGCATGATTTTCCAAGTTGTCAATTAAATTGGTAAATTGCACAGTAAACTTGTAGTTTTTCTGGCAGAATTTGTACAAAATTTAATTATGAACACAAAATGGCGAATAATACAATAGCCGGAAACACGCCTAAACTTCATAAAACTAAGGTCTAATAAATCAAACCACATAAAAAAAAGCAAATT
Source organism: Conomelus anceps (assembly GCA_948455865.1). Lineage (NCBI taxonomy): Eukaryota > Metazoa > Arthropoda > Insecta > Hemiptera > Delphacidae > Conomelus > Conomelus anceps. The sequence goes on from OX418216.1 coordinate 163,150,874, forward strand.
GTGCAAAAATAGTCTTTTTTGATCCAATAAAAGCCGATTTATACAATTGGTTGTTTTTAATATTTTTTGTTAAAAATTGATTTCACTACAAGTTTATTGTAGGCTACAATCACGTAACCAAGTTAATTAACTTCAAGTTTTAAAAAACCTTCGTTTGAGCCATTTTTGTATTATGTGTTGAATATTTCATAAATTAATGTAGTTACCGACTTCTAACTTTGTTTTATTCGAATTTTAGCCTATTTTATTCTTGTAAAATGTAAAAGTAAAATGAACCTGGACAAATTACAAGTAAAATGAAGGCACTACAATTTCTTTAATGAGTAAATTGATGGAGTTGACTGCTAACTTTTGCCATTTTTAATTCTGTAACGAAGCATGTAATTTTACAGAAAAATTACTGATTCAATTCAATAAAGACACATCTTGAATGAAAAAGAAGACGAAATTGTCACAACCACATTTATTAAAAACTCGGTTTGATTGAGATTGATAATGGTGTAACAACCGAAACTAGTTTCTCGAAGTTTTAATAAATGTGGTTGTGACAATTTCGTCTTCTTTTTCATTATGGATACCTTCCACAATATCACCTTCGCCATTACTAAGAAAGTTAAAGACACATCTTATAGAATCCAGGTGTTTTCGGCTATTAAGTTATTTGACAGTTTTTGTTTAGAATGGAATTCTCTACAATTTTTTCATGAAAATATACAAGTATATTGTGTTCACCAATTATACAGTATACAATTTATTCACTTCAAACTTGAAAAACGCAGTTTTAACCAGAATTGCATATATTGTTGAATATTTAAAACATACTGAGGTTACCCACTTTTAATTTCTTTTATTTTACTACCCAGCTTATTTTGTATGAAATCTGCCCACATTATAAGAGAAATCAAGGCATTACAATTTGTTGAATGAGTAAATTGATGAAGTTAACTGCCAAGTTTTGTAATTTTTAATTCTCTAAGCATTTTTGAGCCTATGTTTATAAGAACTTTCTTCGTTATTTTGGTGAGTACAACAAGCACTCGAAGTATAAGTATCTCAATACGAAACATCCTGTATTTTCCACATTCCAGTGTCTTTAAAGCAAGAAGTACTTGATCAATAATTGAGATCAATTTACATAAATATGAATATTAATTTTTCATAACTTACCACTGTCAGAACAAGAGCTGCTTTCGAAATTGCTGATATCATCGCCCACTGGTTTTTCATCGAGGAGATCGTAGTTTTGCAGCAACTCAAACGGCTGGGATTCGCTGTCCATTTGGAAAATGGAGTCCAAAAAACTGTCCGCGTTACAGGCCCAATCATCGTTCTAAAAAAAAAATAAACTGATACAACGGAGTATGAAAGAACCCGTCGAACTTTTATATAATAATTATTATTGACCGAACGAAGAGAGGCGTCTCTGTTTCAAGAAGAACGTTTTGCATTTGTCTGTCTGTAACGCATTTACGACTAAACGTGTGGACCAAATTCAATGGAACATTGCATGGACTTTCACTTTAAGAAATACCCAGCGATGCATGTGTGAGGATTTTCAAAAATTCCTTCATTAAAATGATATTTGAAAGGAAAAAAAAGGAAAGGCGCTCAGACCTTCTTGTGTGAAAAATAGATGGCGTTTTTAAATTAGGAAATTTTGATTAAATGCCGATTTTAGGCGGTTGACTATAAAAGTGTTTTTGAGACATTTTTGATTATTGAATAATATTATTATTATTATAGTTACAGGTTACAGACCTTATTTTTGTTTATTTGATTTTTTATTGTCCATTGTATCTATGTAAAGTGAGTCACTCACTTAATCTGAATTAGAATTAAAAGTAAAATTGAGGCAATATATTTCAGAATGAGTAAATTGATTAGGCTAACTTCCATCAATTTCAATTCTGTAACGAATCATTTTCGGATCTATGTTTACATGAACTTTTTCTATTGTTTTTGCGAGTACAAAAAAGTATTGCTAATTCTATGCGAAACACCCAGTGGGCCTACATATTGTATAGATGATTAGTCTTTCCCTGTTCAAAGTCCGAACATTATGAGTAACTCCCTTTATCGGAAATGAGATGACTCACGGCAATAAATTAATACGCGAGGGGAAACCCCGCGGGTAGTTCTTCCATGGCGTTTGGGAATTTTTGTGAGTGTAACATGATGGACATAACATTTTAGGTGGGTTACGAATCACCAGGATAAAGCTCACTGTCAATACTAAAAAAAAACTATCACAAAAAATAGGGTAAAATCTTCTTTACGAATAACAACAGATTGAAATAAAGTATTGATACTGATATTAGCTATATAAAAGGGATATCTGCTACAAAAATACATGTTTGATAAAAATGTTAGTAACTTCTTATCCAATTTTGAAGTATTTATTTCCTCAATTTAATTAATTTGACTCAAAAAGGTGTTTTTAAGATATTTCCATTCAAACATAGCGTTTCGATTCTTGGACAATAATATTAAATAATTACTTGATTAGGGTTCGAATTGGAACTACAATATCAATTTTCAAATATATATTGTATTCAAGAAAAATGATATTTAAAATATTACTAATATTATTATATAACTTACTATAAAAGATATAATGTATTATTAAAGGAAAAATGTCACGGCAATAGATAATTCAACATTTTTAAATAGCTGATAACAATATAAACTGAAAAAAGTCAAGTGCAGACGCAATTAATTATTTTGATAACTTGTGTTTCGTAAGAAAAAAAAAATACTTGATTAGTTTATTTGAAAAGCACAGTCTAGAAAAAACCATGTATTATTGATATATAATCCATATCCTTCGTATATAATTGTAGATCTATTCATTTTCAGATTCTTGCAATACATCTACAATAAAATCAGCTTGAAATTGCATAGGTAGTATTTTTTAACAGATAACATTTAAAAATCCAAGTACAGTAACAACAGTCCTGACTGCTGAAAATCAGAACTTAACTAGGCCTAATTGGAACAATCTTGTTGGAAAGGAGAAAGTATTTAACTTAAGATGAAATCTGCAATGCCCTCTGGAATCGCCGATCACAAATTGGAGAAAGTGACTGACTTCCAGCATTACCATGTGTTCGTAACATATTGTATCATCCATACTGACACAATTTGTCAATTTTGTTTGCAAATAATTTCAAAAACTACCCAAAAAATGTTTAGAATAAATTGGAATGGATTTTATAGAGGACTACTGTGGTTATTAAAGAAATATGTAGTGAAATAATTGCTCAAGTTCAACCGGCAATATGCGTCAGAAGTCGGGGCAGATTGTTGAGCGTTCTATGAGTAATTACGACAATTATAACAAGTTATACACACAATAATCACGTGAGTAATTGAGACGTTCAAGAGCATTCACCTGAAATACCGTTAACCTCAGAGTCGGAGCAATATTAGGCGATCACCGGAGTCTAACGGTACATTCTCACGTATTCCCACGTGAACATACTGAAACTCCAGAAGAACAAAACGTTGTTTACTTACGTTTACATTTTTGTCATCCATGAAGAAAGGCTTTAAATCCTCATTCTTCATGTCCTTATCGAATCCTATGACAGGATCCTCCTTATCAAACAGTAAATCCATGAAGCTGAGATCAACAGACATTTCAGTTTACCATATGCTGAAGCGTAGAAATCAAAGTGAAAACAAATAGAGAATTGTTCAAGTTTAAAGCACACACAAACAAATTCACAAACTTGTATACCGCTATAGAAATGACTGGAAATTAAATCAAAACAAATTAATGACCTCTAATTATGGAGAAATATTCAAAAAGCACTACCGAATGCAAACGCGAAGAGGCGTGATAAACAAAGATTGTTTACAAGAAAATTATGTTACCGAACACTTATGATGTAATTTTAGCACTTGAAATAGACTTTGTATATGCCGAAAAAAACGAAATGGATACATTTTCAAATGAAATTCATTATTTAAAATGTATTAAATACGGAGCTGAAATGGGAGCAAACATCTTCCAGCGTGGAACTTTAGCTTAGTGACCGAGAAGAAGTAGAGTGCATCAGTGATCAGTGCAAGTGCTGCAGTGCTGTTGGTTTATGTACTCGAAGGGAGTCGAGTTGTCCTGTCGAAGAAGTGAATAACCGACCTTTAATCAGTGTACCTATTTTCAAATACTAGTTATTTTCAGAACTAGTATTTTGGATATAATCCGCAATATAAATTCAAAAGAATAATGGAGAGTTCGATAGTCTAGAGCCAAATATCACTCACGTTGACAAGAGATCAGACAGCTTTTCAGTTGATTTAAGACGAATTGAAATGTGTTAAAAATACTTGTATAAGAAATTAGTCAGTTTTTGGTAGTCATTGATGATTAATTTCAATTAATTACAATTAATACTTGAATCAAAACTACGAATGAACTTTATAGGCGATCTGGAGATCGACCGACAGCGCTCCGAGCGGAGGATCTTGCTCTAGCTTAGTGAGTCAAAATCTGATCACCATTCATTAGTGTGCTAAATTGTCTCACTTCAAATACGTTTTTTCAAAAAAATATTCTTTAGACAAACATACAAAAATGCCCAAGAGCCATATTATGTGTTGTGTATATGGGTGCAGTAATACCTATGAGAATACAGAAGGAAAAGGTGTTTCATTTTATTCATTTCCTGGTCGACCTTACAAAAAGGATAGATAGGAGAAATGAATCTCTAATGTTTGAAGGACTCAGTGAGTTATATTATATTTCCAAATTATTTTATGCATAAAAGATTGCTGATTGATGAAAATTAGACGTTTTCTATGCACTTGTGTGATTGATATTTGTAATTAAAGAAATCAATCCTAATAACAGCTTTGACATTATGTTTTTGTTGCAAAATATTAATTTATTGTAAGCAGAGGCGGATTTAGGCAGTTGACTTTTGATAAACAAAGTGGAAATTTTTTGACAAAAAGATTGTAAAACAACATTGACGCTAGTTTGTCTCATCACTTTTCCACGTATAATACCTTTGCACTCCTCCACATCAAAAACATGATTACTCTCTACAAGGTTCTTCCCTTTTTCCTGATTAGATTTCCTTAAAAAATCGCAATTGACTTCTTTAAATCCTGTTTTTATGATACGTTTCCCAATGTTAGCCATTATAAACAATGCAACTAACTCACTACACTGCTGCCGATTTATGCCACCCAGAGTTCGCGGCGATCGATCTTTCGGCCAACTTCTGATCCCAACATTCCCAACCATTCAAGTGAGCAGTGCGTTGAACTGAGTACACCTTTTGAAATTCTGACATAACCTATAATTTCGACATAACCTAAAAAGTCGAAAACGTGGTTATATATTTATGTGCAAACTGTGTTAAATATGTAGACGAGAGAATAGCGTATTAAAAATCCATCTTGTTCAAACTTTACTCAAATTAGAATGTCACCAAGATTTACGGAGACAGTCACAGGGAAACAGGTATAATTTATCAATTATTGTTCAAAAATTATTAATCTAATATTAAAACTGACACTGTATTTCACTTTTATATAATGTATCACTCACATATATTGGAGATGCTTGAGGAATGCATTTCACTTCTGAAAAGAAGCTTCGGCAGCCTCGTGAAATTCAGTGTCAGCTTTAATATTAGATTGTTCATTAAGTATTTCGTCATGGAAAACATCACAGACAAAAATTATTATTCATGTACAAGCTTTTCTCTTGCTGGACAATGTGACGACTGGAGAAAACTACTAATTAATGCTATTCACTAATATAAATATTATGTATTAGCCAATTTCCACTTTGAGTGACTTTTAGTTTAGACTCTAGTGCACCAAGCCACTGAAAGATGTGCTGCGCTGTGCTGGGACAGGGTTTTAAAAGCTGTGGCAGCACATCTTTTAAGGCTCATAGACTTTTGACTCTTAAGACTTCGAAGTCTAAAGAGCGGACACGCAAACGAGGAGGGAGGAAAAGAATGTTCAATTATAAAATAGTGAAATACATTTTATCAATCAGTCCAATAATGACTTGCTGAATTTAAGTTACATTACACTTATTATATAATGCATTTTGTTTGTACGCAGATTAGAATTTTTTATTGCATCAGTAGCCCATTGCATCCGTCATATACCAGAGCCAATATTCACAATTTCGTCTACAATCTTCCCACACTTATTCTGATATCTTGAGTTCTCCTATCGTTTCTATCAATTAAAATGTAGGCGTACTGAAAACAATATCGGGCATATTTCAACAATGTTTATCTATTGATCAACTTTATTCTCAAGCTTGTGTCCCAGACATAATTTTTCAGGCTATATTTTCTTTACACCATTCAACTGACGCACTAGCTGTCTTTTTAGCGTTTAAGCTTTACAGATGTAGGCTTCTTCCAAAGTAAAATATTCTCCAACATGTTGAGAACTGAAAAAAGTGTTAAGTTTTAATTTCCAATGTTCCAGGCTAAGATCGCTGACCAAAACTCCAATGTCGAAGAATTCTTAGAAGATTCCGATGATAATTTCATGGATGATGATGGTGTCGGTGATTATGATGATGATGATGACGAAATAGACATTGGTGAAGTACTTGAAGATGATGGAGCTAAGAACTCAGGGAAAAGAAAAGCGGTAAGTATATACTATTTTTTCCTCAAATTTGACTATGCTCCAATATTTTGGATAAGTATGAAAAGTGTCTTAAGGATACTAAAGTGAATGTCAAAGTTTCTTAACTTATTTTCACCATTTGCAACGAAGAAAACCATCACAAACTCAAGCATATGCAATGAACTTTCAAATATTGCCCCAATATTATTCTCAAATATTGCAAACTTCATACGGTATGATGTTATACCTTCCATGAAGGCAAGTTATAAGAAAATGGAGGGAGCAGAAAGTCAGATAAGTGTAGCCGAAGCCATCTTGAGCGGCTATTCGGTGACTTCAGGCGGCTGTACTCCACTATAGTTATACACCAATGTTGTATGTATATATCTACGAACTCTATAGATGGAGCGCCACGAGAATGGCATCATCTAACATGTGTTGTTATGGTGGGCAATGCCATTCTCATGGCGCGCCACCTATACTATGGGTATCTTTAAAGATGTCCGCCAATCTACTGCTAAATCTTTATAAATGTTTTCAAAAAATCATTTCTAGAAGAAAATTATTTCCACAGATGATAAGCGTAGTTAAAACGTTTGTACTGACGTGAAAAAGGAATCATATAAAAGTGAATTACTTAGTTTGAAATTCACGGTTATATAGCCGCTAATTGCGTCATGCAATAGGGCCCTGCTTATACTTTTTTTTAACTGGCGGTATACGTTATGCTCCCTATACTTTCTCAAACCTACATGTTTATTTAAAAAACAGGAAATCAATGAATAATTTCCTCTTAATCAGCTTTTGAAAACTTGAAGCAGGAGCTTATTTTCAGGTTAGAAGTGTAAGGGGTGGATATTTGGTTGGTGACTGATAATTATTGCTATTTTTACCTTGTCCGCATTTATAGTAACTTATTAAAAGGAAATTATAATTTTATTAAACATTTAATCTGTTATAGGCTAGTTGATTTTTGTGTGTTTTTCCGTAGACCAACGACGAACTGGAAGATGAAGGAGCAACAAAAAAGAAGAAGAAAAAGAGGACGGTGAGCCGAGCCCCTCCCACCGTTGAAGAGATGGCGCGGCTGCGTGAGACTGAAACTCTGTTTCACTCGAATCTGTTTCGTATGCAGATTGAGGAGTTGCTGCGCGAAGTTAGGACAAAGAAGAAAGAGCGCAGATTCGCCAGATTGTGGCTGGATAGTGTTATGAAGCACTTGACACAGGCTGATGGTTCAAGCAAGGTGGGATAAAATAAATTCAAATTCAATTCAATAGTAGTTTACTTTTATGCAACGATCTAATCATGAGACATGGCTCAAAAGGTGAGGAGGAACTACCCCCACCAACAAAAGCCATACGCTTATTATTTAATAAAAACTTAAAAAACATTCAAGTGGAAATTATGACTCACGTTATGGCGAGACGGCCGTTTCACTCCGATGTTGAAAGCTTCGTCAGACAACCCACAGTCACACAGTGTGGGTCATGCTCTTAAACATCAGAGTTAAACGGCCGTCACGCCATAATGTGAGTCATAATTTCCACTTGAAAGTGTTTTTAGAGCTTTTTATTATTATATTAGGGCTATGGGCTATGCCTGTTGTATCTTTACTTGATTGTGTTTTATGTTATGAATAAATAAATGAATATTAGTGGAAACAAGATGGATCTGCAACATCATAATCACGCTTATTATTATCTGCGGCTACGTTCAAAAGTAGACATAAGATGTTAGAATGCGTTCTCAATACAGCATCGTAACTTAATGCATCAAAATTTTATTTTTTGTATTCTAAAATCTTTTAACTACGGGTATGTTGTGCAGTAGATATAAGAGGTTAAAAAGTGTAGTCAATAAAGCTTACTTTATTCCATAGATTATCAAACTAGCTATGTAATGAAGCTATTTTACACTACTGTCACTTTTCAGTACAGGTTTAGACCAATCAGAATTCATGATTTCTTCAAAACAGTGTTGTAATAAATGTTATGCAATAACATCAGCTGACTTAAACTTTTCGAAACCAATCTGGACTTAAAATTGGAACTGTCAACAACGATCACGCTTTGTAGGCTATGTTATAATTTGGGCTAGTTATCGGATTCATTGGTATCCTAAGTTGAATTAAACGTAATGTATTGGTATTCAGAGATGAAATAATGTATGCAAGATTGTATTTTGCCTTGAAGCAATTCATGAAATGTTTAGAACACTCGCTTCGCTTTTGTCTCACTCGATGCTTCAAGGCAGTCATAATACAATCGTCGCATAGACCAATATATTATAATTATTTTGTGTAATAATTTGTTATTCTATTAATTTTCTGATTGAATTCTGATTTTCAGCAGAAAACGAAGGTGAAGTATCCATTACCTAAACTGCCTAATGATCCGAAGGAAAGTGAATTCAAGTTTGAAAAACCCGCCGATATTAAAATAATTGGATCATTCAGTTCGGCCATTTGTATTGGTCCTGAAATTGGCATCGATGTGGCTGTTTACATGCCTCAGGTGAGTTTCATTCTTTTCAACTTGTTAACTTGTTGTACAAGTTTTGTCACGCATTATTGGTGAGCGAATCTTTCTTGGTCCCTGATATGCGGGAATCAATCGAAGAAACTGCGCCAACTTCGTTTAATTTATCTGATGATTGACGATTTTTCTTGCGTATTTAATGCACCCAACGCCATTATTTTATAATAACATTTCTAGTTCTGTGTGCGAATTAATATTTCAGTTGTTAACAATAATATTACATTTCACACAGTTACGTAGGCAGACAATAAAAAAAACAACGTTTTTAAGTTAATGGCCAAGGTAGGGCGTGGACTTGAAAACCATTCTCAATTATGGTTACTCACAAACTAGCTTATGCGTATTAGAAAAGGAACAGGAAGAAGAATAAGAAGAAGCAAAAAAAGAAATGTTGAATGTTTAAGATAGAAGTGAGGAGCCAAAGTAAGTCCGAAGGCAAATTCCAGCATACAAGCTCACGCACAATGAGAATACATGTTCAAAAACCATTTAGAGATGTGACAACTAGTTGCTTTCAAACTAAATCTAATCTATCATAGGCCTATTTTAATTTATTTTTATCTTGGTATTGATAATATACTAGAAGTTCTGTTTACGGTTTTTGATCTAATGTAAATAAGTTGTCTCATGATGAATTTAATGATGGTTTTATAGATCTGTAATTTATTGGATGTGGGACTCTATGACTATATTGACTAATGACTGTTATTAGTGCTAGGAAAAGGGGTTTTGCGTTTTATAAAATTTTACATTTTATAACATTCATTACTTTATTCGCGTTACTAAGAACGCTGGCTTCAACCAGCTGTACAGTCAGGTTCTGACTAAACTGCAACTAAATTGGACTATTCAATAGTGCATCTACACTATTCATGGGCAGAGGTGGGAGGCTTACAGACTGACAGCACGACTGTACAGTCATTTTTAGGAGGAGTGGTGAAAGAGGATGTGTGAGAGAGAAAGGAGAGAGAGAGAGAGAGAGAAAGATTAGATTAGAACACTTTATTTATGTAAATTTACAAAATTTCTTAAATGATTTTAAATTTAGCATTATTACCGTCGCATAGGTAGCAATTGTACAGCAAATGCTATTAATTTTAACTGAAGAAAATCCCAGTGACGTATTTACATAAAATGGCGAAGTCTGGACAAAATTCGTCCATTCTTAACTTAACCTTAGGTAATATATCTTAATTCTAGCTTACGAATTTGGAATACATTTATAACTTGAAATTTATACAATTATTTAGATCATTAAAAAATATATATATATAGAAACCAACTAATAATAGTCTGTAGCTACTTTAAAACTGCTCGAATGAGAGAACACACACACACACACACACACACACACACACACACACACACTCAAGATATAAAATATTGATTAATTATATTAAAACTTTTTAAATTTATTTTTTAAAATATAAAACACACATCCATGCAAACTACTTAACTAGGGGGTTTGCCAAAATTTTCATGAAATCAGCTCAGGGCCGAACAGTCGCAGACATCCGTTCCAGAAATTGCTTCTTCAGCAAAGAAGCAAAACGGGTCCGACTCTCCAAATTCTTCAAATCAGTAGGAAGCAAGTTCCAATACCGGCAACCGCTTACAACAAATGATTTATTAAAGATCTCCGTGCGATGTATTGGAGTTCGTAAGGTTCTGTCACCTCTTTTAGTAAATGTAACATTATCACCTCTACCTTCTGATACAAATTTAAAATCATTTTTGAAATATTTTGGACTACCATTTTTCAATATGTTGTTGACCAGTTTTGTGATTCTAATGATCCTCTGTTCTGGTAGTTTGAGAGTGGAGCTCTGTATAAAATAATCTGTTATATGTTCATGTCTTTGGAGAGAATATACAAACCGGAGACAGTAATTCAAACTTCGTTGTAGTTTGGCATTTAAAGTGACAGTCATATCATTGATAACTGAATTACAATATGAAAAATATGGGAAAATGAGGGATCTGATCAGTAGAAGTCTAACATGTCTTGGAATATCATCCTACATCTTTTTCAATGAATGCATTGCAGCAAATACCCTCTTACAAGTTCCAGTAACATGATCTGTCCAGTCAAGTGTATTAGTCATTGTTATACCTAGGTTTTTAACTGAGTCACAATAATGTACTGGTAGTCCATCAACCTCTATTTTAGGAATAGAATCAAAATTTATATTATTTATAAGACGTGAATATCCTACTATTATTGATTGAGTCTTACTGGGATTGAGTTTCAAGCCATTCTTTTTCGTCCATTCAGTTATTCTTGAAATATCTCTATTAACAATTGCTATTGTTTCATCTAATTGGTTTTTATGACAACTAAGGTAAATTTGGAGATCATCAGCATAAGTATGATACTTACAAGACTGAATTGAGGAAGGAAGGTCATTTGCATATAGGGTAAAGAGAAGTGGGCCTAGAATGGAACCTTGTGGTACTCCCTGTATAACAGTTTTTGAATCTGACCTGATTTCTCCAACTATAACACATTGCTCTCTATTACTGAGGTATGAACAAAACCATGAAATTGCTTCTTCACAAAATCCTAAAAGACGTAACTTGGCAAATAGGATGTCATGATTTACTGTATCAAAAGCTTTAGAGAAATCAAAAAGACATAAAATAGTACATTTCTGCTTATCCATTGCTAGTCTTATATCATCTGTGACTCGTAATAAAGCTGTTTCTGTTGAATGGTGCTTACGAAAACCAGACTGGTAATCATGAAGCAGGCTGTTCATTTCTATGAAACTAGTAACCTGAGAATGAACTATTCTCTCAAGTACTTTTGAAAGGGCGGGTAGTATACTTATTGGTCTGTAGTCTTGAACTTTAGTGGGTGATGACATTTTGTTTAGAGGACGAACTAGGGCATATTTCTACTTTTTAGGGAAGGTACCAGTGAGAATAGATGCATTGAAGATAGATGTTATTGCAGGCAAAACTGCAAAAAGGATTTTCTTAATCATTTGTATTGATATTTTGTCAGACCCTGTAGCATTACAGGGTGTCAGCTTGAGAGATTTCATGAAAGGTAAATTTTTGATTTACTGGGCTAGGTGCATCAATTGCTTGATTATTCAGCATTTCTAAATGACATTTTACAACAGTTTCAACATTTGTTCTTGAATGGGAAACAAAGAATTCATTAATGTCATTCAATGGCAGGTCAACAGGCGTGTGGGCCTTCTGTTTACCTAAACCAAATTTTTTAACCCCTCGCCAGAGCTCAGTTGTATTTTTCCTATAATTAGAATTCAAATACCTCATTTTGGAATTTCTTAACTGCTGTTTCACCTTATTACGAAGATGACGGTAGTCATTGAGGCTATCCAAGTCATTTTGTCTCTTAGCTCGTCTGTGTGCGCGGTCTCTAAGTGCCATTAACTGTAAGATTTCTTGGGTAATCCAAGGGACCGGCTGTTTCCTATTTACTCTTTTTGTCACAATCGGTGCATGTCTGTCATAAACGTCCAGTATCATAGTCTCCAGAGTTTCAACCATTTCGTCAACTGAAGTTAGAGTTTCAATTCGATTCCATGGGGTTTGTGCAACATCAGAAAAGAAGGCTGTATTGTTCATATTCTTGAAGTCTCTATAAGTTATATATTTTTGTTCAGGTTTTGGAGCTCTGTGAGATAGAACACAGTAAATTAAGTCATGCCCTGATATGGCCGGAACTGGAATTTGTCCTTTGTCTAAAACTTCATCTGGATCACTTACAATTAACAGATCTATAAACGTGTCAGATTCAGCAGTGTGATGAGTTGGGTTCAGAGGGAGTATAGTCATGTTGAGGCATTGAAATATAGTAGTTAATTGAGTGTAGTCAAAGTTGGGATTTGTCATATTCAAGTCAGTATTCATATCTCCCATTACTAAGACATTTCTATAATAAGGCATAAATGTAAGGAGCGCGGTTTCAAAATCAGTAAAGTGACCTATTTTAGGAGGACGATAGCAAACACCTATCAATAATTTATCTGAACCTGAAAATGATAGTTCAACAAGAAGAAACTCAGGTCGTCCAGAATACTCTGGTTGAGAATGAGTTAAAATTTTTGCTTTTATATTTTCTTTTATGTAAATGGCAACACCCCCACCTCTTTTATTCAACCTATCATTCCGAAGTAGGGTATAACCTGGTAAATCTACTAGGGAGCTTGGTATTGTAGGTTTTAGAAACGTTTCACATATACCAATAATATCAAAATTTTTGAATCTAAAGATTGCTCTAACATCGTCAATATGACAGCTGAGTGACTGAGCATTGATATGTGCTGCCTTAAAACATTTTTTATGCATTTGAACCTGACTGTTGAGATAAGCTCCTGCATCGGTGTAATTATAGGGACTATGAAGATTTGGGGCCGGACCAGCAGCATCACCAAGGGTGGACATCAGTTAGACCAGAAGCCGACGACCGCCCATCCCACAAACTGAATAAAGAAAATATTGGCAAAAAAACTATAAAATATTCATACCTAAACCTAATTAGTTTTGAAACATATTTGGAACTAGCCATTTGTGATAAGAATATCACTTCGGCTCCTGTGAAATAAATAACTATTGGTTTTGTGTAGTTCTATCTATGAATAGTTTTTGCATAGTCTATTTATGGAAGGCGGCGATCTTTTGAGGTTGTGGTCACAGCACAGAGTGTTCATGCATAGCAGATGTTTCCGTAGCTCTCTCCAATGTAGGCCTACTGTCTCCCAGGGTGCGCTGATGGGATCCACGACTGTCACAGGTAGGCCGCTTCCAGTATTGGCTGTAACAGAGAGCAAATAGCGGCAGAAAACGGCAAACGAAATAAAGCTTTTCCAATGACAGTGAAATCACAAGATAATGAGGGAGTAAAGCCGATATGGTATTGGGCAGAAAAAAAAAATAGATATGTGGCGACAATGATAATTGAAATGAATTGGAGAAAAAAAAATTAGGTGAAAAGTCACTAAGAATAGTAAAAAGTATGAATGACAAGAGAATAATAAATGCAAGGAAAAGAGGTGAAAAGGGCCGTTGAACGGTAAAATAAGTGTATGAGGAAAGAAAGTAGTAAAAAGCTTAGAATATAGTGGTCAGTTGTTCTGTTCGATATTATGTTAGGTCCCGAAGGTGGCCAAAGAAAGTTAGTGTAAATTGAATTTGAAAAATAAATTGACTAATAATAATAATAATAAGAATAAATTAATAATATTGAATAAAGCCATGATATTTGAAAGAAAATGAAGAGTACAGTCTGAAAAAAATGGATAATGAATAGTGAGGAAATTTGACACATGTTTGAGGGAGGATAAAATATGATGAATTAACATATTACGTAATACAATTTAACGATCTTTAAATTAATTTGGCAGTAATTATACAAGAAGAAAACCGGTGTGAAGAAAAGGGAATCCAAAATGTATGACATTCAAGTATAGAAATATTGTTTGTGAAAAGAGTTTTGGAAAGACGAGGGTGTGAATGACAAAAAGATCAAAGAGTAAGCGCAGAATGAAAGAAAATAAACTGACCTTAGTGAAGAGAGACAGATAGAAGGAGAGAAAGCGTGAGTGAGAGAGAGTATGAGTGAGAGCGCATGAGCCTGAGTACATTGGGGGATGCACCCAAAGGTTGCGAAGGAGACTTGGACAAAAGAGAGAAGTGAAAGGGCTGAAAATATGACAAAGTAGTATAGTACCTGAATGAAGGCCCATACTATTTGCGAAATGAATGTTACAGGCTGTTAGAGACTGGATTTCTTGAATAGGCTAAAAGATTGGTTGAAGGCAGTTGACCGTATGCTATTTATTCAAGTGGTACAAAATGCGTCTCTGGCGGATCAGACATTTAATTTGTCAATGACCAATCAATAAGAAAATTTTGATTGTCAGACTGGTCATACTATTTGATTGTTGGACTATTTAGACTGTTCAGAGAAACTTCACGAAAAAAAAATGAAACCTTTCTTTTCAGGACCATTATTTTTAATAAATAAGAAAAGGCTAAGTAGCCCTACTTGCAATTTCTGATTTATATTTTTTCAGATGCACGAAGTTATGATGCAAAGTTAGTAATCCCATTTAAGAAGTATTTATTACATAGCCTACTTGATTCAATTTACTGATTACTTCTTATTTGGAATTTTTGAAAGGATTATCTAGAGTAATTATATTTTATTAGAGACAGACTTGTTAATAATAATTCATGAATATTCTTTAGTAAATAGTATAATAACAAAGTAAACATGTAAAAACGGCTAAAGGTACTCTTGTTGAAGGTAAAATTAAGATTAAGAAAATAAAAATAAAAGTGATTCAATTAAGCCACAGCAGGAGTCGCAATAAACAGATTGATGGACAAACCTCTTAAGTTTGACATTTGAACGTTTTAATCAATGTTTACATCACAATCAATCATTACGAACAAGTAGGCGTATTACTATAATAACAATAATAATTATTAATATTATTATCATCATCATTAATACCATTCTGAAATTATTATATTGTCTGATGAAAAAGGAGAAAGAATACCTAATCAAAAATAATAATGCTGTAATAAAGAAAGTATGATACGCATGATTAGAAACTGATGATAATTTATTGTTAATTGAAACAGTAAATAGAAACTCACCCTTAATAATTGTAATAGACAGTCAGTCGAACAGCATTGGGTCTCTTAGTGAAGATCAGCCAGTCGCTCAGCGGTGTGGATTCTCCTAGCATCTACATGCCCGACGACGAACTTCACTCTGCCATCCATGGTCCACGTGTTCTTGACTCCATATTTATCTGCGGCAGCATTGAACAGAGCCAATCGGTGTCTTGTCAGGTCTTCTCTTATTGTTACGCCACTGTTTTTTAAAAGTTTTTTTGCTGCAAAGATTTTTTGTCGTGTACGGTAACTGCTGAACCTTACGATGATGGGGCGGTGGCGGTCCTTGGTGTTCGGTTGTCCTGGCTGCTGACGACGACCAACACGGTGCGATCGTTGGATGTCGTCGATAGACAAATTCACATGCAATTTGTCCCTGCATACGTTGATAACAAGGTTATCAGTCGATTCGCTCTCCTTTTCTTGGATTCCGAATACACGAAGACAGTTGCGACGACCGTATTGTTCCAGGTCGTCAACCCTCAACTCACATTCACTTTCAAGTGTTGTCATTCGTTGTTTGAGCTCCTTGTTCTCGTTCCTCAGCATTTCTATTTCTTCCTGGAATACGTGAAAAGCCTCAGAGACAGCTAGACTGACTTCAGCCTTTATTCTTTGCAGAATTTCATCGGCCAGTTGGGCCGTGTCCCTTGTCAAGGGTGAAGTCGAAGGCGAAGGCTGAGGGGCTGTTTGTTTGGCTCCAGGAGTGTTCTTACCTCTGCCTCTATTGACCATTTTTGGACCGGTTTTGTTTCTTGACCTGTGATTTCTGTGATATGATACTATGAAATTACTATTTGCTTGATTATTTAAAAACGTTTATGAAAATTTGATGAATGACTATATGGGAATGAACTACACACAAATCTGAGCGCACTGATATAAAATACTAATAAAAACGATGGAAAAAACCCTGCAATATTGCGCTTTTTAACGGAGCCGAAATGAAGCACGTTTTCACTCACTAGCCATCCAACTCGAGAAAGGAGAGAGAGAGAGAGAGAGAGAGAGAGAGAGAGAGAGTGAGCCCAGTGCTCTAAGCAAAGTGAAAGAGCTGTACAATAAATTGCCCTGCAGTCATTAAATTTAAAAAAAAATATTATAGTTGGAAACAGTTTTTATTCAGGTAATAAAGTTAAACAAAGGCTGAAAATGTTTATCTTTGACATAGATGACTTAGAAACGTAGTATCAAGTGTCAGTGGTACATCTAGTGGTAAGTAGTACGTTGTATAAGCGAAAGAGGTATGGAATGAAATACAATGAGAAGTCAAAGTGAAGCACACAAATAATTATGAGTTTCATCATTCAAGTGTATTCCATAGAAGTTTAAAGGATTTCTCAAATGAGTTAATCATTTTTGTTTTCAGAAAGATTTTTATCAAGTACTTTTCTGATAATCTTTATTGATTGTTTCTTTTTCTTTTTGTCTTTTATTTTTCCTTGGAAATGATTTATTGTATGGAGGAGGAACCCCACAAAGGATTACCTTTGGGTCTCCTATTTAGACAATAGAAATGTATTGTGCATTTTTTGCTATGAATTTGGTATTAGCATTTAATTTTATATTTTGCATGTTTGTTTGTCGAATAAATTATTCAATTTAGAATTATCCAGGTGGTAATATTGTTATAGTCCGCCCCCCCCCCCTCAAACAGTTACATACTGAACTGTGGATGCACTACTGCTTTATATAGCAGTTAAGTGGTTTGGATTATTGAAATAATAACAAACTTTTTAACTTGTTTCTTTTAGTCAATATTCGCCAAAGAAGACTACCTCAATGCGCGCTACCTGAAGAAGCGTGCTCACTACCTATGCCACCTTGCCAACATTCTACTAAAACTGGAGTCTGTGGACCAATCAGAGCGTTCGCCGCGCTTTTGTTTGCGCTCCAGCAATCCTCTGAAACCGGTGCTTGCATTTTGCCCGGCAGCAACCGTTTCCGGTCCTACCACTTCCGTTTCCGCTCCCGCCGTTTCCGGGAGCGAGACATGGGTATCAAAGGTGACTGTCTACCTTCATGCTGTGCCTGACGCAGGTACTTTCAAAGCCGGTCGCTTCACACCGGACAAAAATAATGTGCGTATGGCTTGGTGGATGCAGAAAAATAATGATACTACAAGTGAAGGTAGGTAGAACGCAACCAAATAAAATAGTTCATTTATTTTGCCTTATACAATATCGAAACAAAACAAAAAAAAAACTTAAATATTACTGAAATTAATACTTTTTTTTGAATTAGTAATAGGTGTTACCAGCAAAATCATTGTTTGCAATGAGGTTCTTGTTTTTACTTATTTCATGTAATATTCAGGGCTTTTTTTGTGTAGATTACGTCTTGGAGACTCCAGTTAAGGAGTATAAGACAAGTCAGATCAACAATATTATACACTAGATACCATAATTACTTCAATTAGTTGAGGTGAGGCTTAATTTTGATGTGAAAGGAACTCTTGTACACTATAAAAAGCTTTATCAACTAAATATTTCTATATTTTCAAGACTCTTCAAAAACTGCGGTAGCTTGTTGTAGAATTTCCTACCAATATAACTAGTTTTTTGTTTTAATAAGCTACTATTGTGACTCACCAAGTGATAATCTCCTCGGCTTCTTGTATTATAATCATGTACATCAAGATTTTGGTTAATATCATTCGTTTTTACATATAAAGTAGCTTCATACACATATAAGCAGGGTACAGTTAGGAGACCAAGTCTCTTGAACAACGGCCTACATGAATCTAATCTATTTACTCTTTCTATACACCTAACGGCTTTCTTTTGGATCTTAAACACCCTATCAAGATTTTGTTTTGATGAATTACCCCATACTAAGATAGCATACCTAATATGTGACAGTAAGAGCCCATGGTAAGCTGTAAAAAGTAACTTTTTGTCATTGAATCTAGCGAACTGTCGCAGGACAAATACCCCAGATGAAATTTTACAACATTTTTATATACAGAGAACTTGAAACCATTACAGACACGGTAGAAAAGAGACCATTACGGTAGAAAAAGGATATATTTTGTTAGTCACATTCTAAGGAAACCAGATTATCAAGGGAATAATAGAGAAACTTTGGGATATGAAGCAACAAGTAGGGTGGATTAGGGAAGTTAAAGAGGATTTGAATGAACTGGGAATAACCCTAGATGATTTGAAAAACAAAGCCGAGAATCTAAAGAAACTTGAAGCAATAAAAGCAAGATTCAAACCAAAAATAGACAACCGACAGACTGTACAAAGAGTATTTACAGAGGAAGAACAATGGAGAAGATCAGAACGAATGAAAAGGTACTGGACAATGCGGAAAGAGAACTCAACAAGGAGGACCAGGAAATGATTGACTTACCACCTAAGTCGTGTTAATAAAAGCAAAGCAAAATAAATAAAATGCCTTGAAAGAAAAATAATACAGGGGTGTTCAGTTGGAATCTGCCAGTCTGTTCAAGCTCATTCCTATAATCAAGTTAAAGAAAAAAGGTTGTATAAGTATCAACCAATTCAAAGGTAAATCATGGGAGGAACTATACAGCAATATAAACCAAGACTGCATTGGTATTTTTGCAATAGATTAACAATTAACGTAGAAAAAATTTAATTCATAAAGTTCTTATTACGTGCACCAAAAGTTTTCCACCAGTAACAGGATTAGCTGTATGTATGATGTATTATGTCAATGCCCTCCAATAGAACAAGTCAATTTAATTAAATATCTTGGTATTTTTATTGATTCATCTCTGAATTGGAAAACTCACATTACAAATCTGAAGAAAAATATAAATAGAGACTTAGCAAATTCTACCACTCGAGAGTACTATGTAACACAAATATTCTAAGCACAGTATATTTTGCTTTAATAAATTCAAAATTAGATTATGGAATTGTTTGTTGGGGAGGAGCAGCGAAAGTTGGTGGAATATGTTTGCTATTCTCATCAATTTACTCGTTCAGAAATCTCAGAAGTCTTAATTCAGGTAATAAATTGAATGGGTTCTATGTGAAATGAGCTAAAAAACTATGTAAACACATCACAATTCTGACACTCCAATGATTATTAATTTATTCTACAAAATACGCAAAACTGGACCCAAAAACGCGAATTTTAAAGTGTGAACCCATTAACCCAAGGTTCTACATCAAACTTCCAACTAGAAATGTCCAGTAAATAAAATCAACTATATCGAGCTTCATTTTCGAGAAATATCGACAAAAGGAATTTTTCAAAATATGCCTACTATTTGGCAATAAATGCTAAATAACTCAGAAACTATTCTGCAGCAGCTATTATTGAAAAGAGAAGAAAATTTTACAAAAGATCTATCTAATTCATTGCCAAACCACATCATTTACAATTTCTATCAGCGGTCAAAGTTCAAGAAAGTTGATTTTACGATTTCAAACAAATTTTTCTGGAATATTTTTCAGGGGATTGTAGCTAATTAAATGAAAAACAACTCAATTTATACGCTTTCAGATGAGTCCAAAAATAAGGCATGAGATTGAAAAGTGTGATCAATTATGATTAACTAAGGAAAAATAAGGGCAATTTTTGGCCAGTTTCATCGTTCTTGTAAGGAAACTCATAAATAAATCAAGTTGTTGCATTGAAATTTGAGATAGTTACCCCAATCCTTTACATGAGAGTTAATCTCCAAATTTTTCAAAATGACGGCCAACACGACCGTTTAAACATGTTTTACTCATGAACCGGTTTTTTAAAGACAAACAAAAGAAACCTTTTGTTTTATCGGAACCGTTTATTGAATGAAAGATGTTGGGCGTTTTATCCTGAGGAAATTTTGGAAATTGGATAATAAATAACTGAGATATGTTAAGAAAACTGTATTTTTTCAGCTATAATTTACTGAAGATCCTAGTCTGGGATTTCCAGCCATATCTCGGATATTTATCATCCGATTTTCAGGAATTAGATATCATTTTGTTCACAACAAAAAAGTCCAATATTTTGTATTGAATTAAGGTTGCTGATAAAAGCAACAGATCCTGAGTAAAAAAGTAAAAAAAAACTATTTGGACGCCATTTTAAAAATGAGTAAACTAACGAATAATTGATACTCTTTTGTATTGTGAGCTACATGGATACAAATTTCTCAAATATCTCAAATTTCAATGCAATAACTTGATGCGTTTGTGAGTTTAGTCACTAGAACTATAAAACTGGCCAAAAAATCCCATTATTTTCCCTTAGTTAATCACAATCAATCACGCTTTAGGACCTTATGTCATGTAGCAATTTACATGTTTTCGAACTCATCTGAAAGCTTATGAATTTAGTTTTTCAAGTAATAAGTTAGTTACTATCCCCTGAAAAATATTTTAATCATAATTTTATTAGTCTTCAGCTCATTTTATATGAAAATGGCTATTGCAATTTATGATATAGCACGTATAAAATATTACTCCAATGTTTATGTTGAAATATTGATCTCTATTGATAATGTTGAAATGTTACTCTCAATTTTAGTATTTCATGAATTATCTATGGGGTAATGAAAAGCATATATGAAATTAAGATAGGTTCTTGTACAAATAGAATGAATATTTAATTTTTTACTGCTAAGGCAAAAATAGAAAAAAATAAAATTGAAATAACATATCAGAGTCAGTGATGTGGATTGCGTGACATAAAGTCAACCAATGTGTTTCCCTTTGGCCGAATTTTTCAATTCGATTAAAGGTCGAGACTGGGTGCTAGCATTTGATGACAAAGTTTTCAATCTGAGACTCAAATAAGATGAAATAAACACTGTGAAATCACTTCTCGATGTTTCGGAACCCATCTGAAACTGTAGGTCCATCTCATCAGTCACCATCATCCAACTCCCTTACCCACGCACAGGTCTCAGACTCATGTGGACTTCATCCTCAAAAAAAAATTAATGAGACATTACAACAAGATACTAATTTAATAAGCAGTTTCCAAAAAAGCAAAAGGTCCTGAGTAAAGCAATATTTTATTTGGCTGCCATTTTGAAAATTAATTCGTACTCTTATTTATTGTGCGTTACATGGATTGTGGTAATAATGGCAAATTTCAATGCAATACCGTTCATGAGTTTCCTCACTAGAACGATGATTCCGACCGAGAATTTCCCTTATTTTTCCTTAGTTAATCTCAATTAATCACACTTTTCGACCTCATGCTATGGAGCAATGTACATATTATTTGACTCATCTGAAAGCTTATGGATTGAAGTGGTTTTCAATGTAATAAGTTGGTTTTTTTTCCTCTGAATAATATTGTAGAAAAATTTGTTTGAAATCCCAGCAAAATTGGAAAATCAAGTTTTGAAAACGTTGATCACCGATAAAAATTGTAAATGGTGTGTTTCAGCAATAAAAATAGATTGATCTTTTGAAAAATGTTCTTCTCTTTTCAAAAATAGCTTCAGATCTCTAATCTGAGAATTATTTCTTGAGTTCTTGAGCATTTATTGGCAGGTAGTAGGCGAACTTTGAAAACTTGGATGCATTCATATTTCACGAAAACGAAGCTCGATAAAGTTAATGTTTACTGGGCATTTTTTGTTGGAAATTTGAAATCTTACATATTTCTATTTAAGAGAAATTACTATTTTCTATTTTAAGAGAAATATTGAATTCCTTATCACTAAATTTTCTCATTAAAATAAACAAATTAGAACCAATATACAATAACCAAATTAGGGTTAATGGGGTTTACACTTTATGCAGGGAACTCTGTATATGAGAAGAACATTCAAAGTCTAAGCATGAGCATATTTTTTCAAAAATGTATTTATTTTTCTTCTGTTTCAGGTGAACTTAGACCCACGCCCAACTATAACTACAGTATTGCAAGGGATATTGCATCCGATGCTAATGAAAGCCTACAAAAGCAGATCTATGAAGAGAATCCGAATCTGAGAGACGCCCTGCTGCTACTTAGGGTTTGGTTGCGCCAAAGACAGCTTGACAAGGTAATTATTGAACCAAATCATCCTACAGTACTTATTGTATCTTAAATCCAACCCAGATGAAATGGAAATGAGGAATGCTACTCATACACACTCAACAAAATCTGGCCAATCTTTGCATATTCCACGTTGTAGGTTATTTAAAACTGCTAAAGTCTTGTCAATACATCCACAAGTTTAATGAATAAGCTGCCTATAGAGGCAAGGCAGCTCAATTACAGAAATTTCATGAATACTATCAATCTGTTCTTACTGAATAATCCTTTCTACTCAATGAAGGAATTTATGGATAATAGGAGACTTTTGTGTATTTGTGAAATTTTAATGTTTGTTTTTGACCAGAATTTTGTGAGTGATAAAGAAACTTTAAACACTAATTATATACAATATTTTTCCTACTACTGCAGTTTTGGATTTTGGATTTCCATTCTATAATTGTATGAAATTATCAATTCCGTACACAATGCAACATCGTTGAGGTTATGAAAAATTCATCTGGCAATAATCAGCTGGCAAGCTTCAGTTTTGTGAACCGTGTGATAATTATCGTTTTGTATGAAAGTTTGGTTATTGTTCTGGCTACCTACAATCTGTACTAAGTTCAATAATTTAAAAAAAATATCATTTAAAAAAAAAATATTTTAAAAGTAATTAAAACATATCTATTGTAAAATATTTTATAAGTTTTGGTCAGTTTCGATAATGTAGACTGTAAGGTTGGCAACACTGGCGAGCGTAAAGTAAAGCTATGATGTCAGCAAGTGTAATATTTATTTATGTATTAAGAGCGTGAAGCACGACTTTATCGCTCAAGCCAAAACATTTACTGCATGATGCGTAGTGGAGCGCAGTAATTTTTTTTGAGAGTGATAAAGAAGCTACACGCGCGAATTGCATACAATATTTTTCCTAAAACTGCAGTTCTGGATTCCAACACAATAAAAGCTTGTAGTTTGTAACATCACAGACCATGCGCGGATTTGGTTAGGGTTCGCCATTGTTGAGTTAATGTGAATTTCACGGATTCCGTGATCCACCAATGAGAAGACATCACAATCAAATCAGAAGCGTAAAGAAAACAGCTGGTGAGTGTGTAAAGTACTTAAACGCTTGCGGAGCAGTAAAGAGGTATTTTACAATTAGTTTTTAATATGTAAAGAACTACTCTACGAGCAGTTGTAGGAAAAGTACTGTATTGCTCTCTCCTCAGTAAACAGCTACTTCATGATTCGTTTTCAGTGTTTAAACTAATTCTTTATGAGCAGTTGTAGGAAATGGTTATTTATGTATCAAGAGCATGAAGCACTAGTTTATTGCTTGAGTCAAAACAGTTACTGTGCAATGCAAAGTGGAGCGCAGTAATTTCGCAAGAGCGATAAAGAAGCTACATGCGCGAATTACATACAAAATTTTTCCTACAACAGCAGTTCTGGATTCCAACACAATAGAATCTTGTAGTTTGTAACATCACAGATTTTAGTGTGCTTGGATTTGGTTACCACGTGCCATTTTTATGAGAATGAGGTTATGAGAATTTCACGGATTTCGTGATCCACCAATGAGAAGACATCAAAAACAGCTGGCGAGCGGTAAAGTACTTTACCGCTCTCCAGCTGATTTTACTGCTCGCATAGCAGTTTAGAGGTATTAAAATTTTTATAATCAGTTTTCAGTATGTAAATAACTACTTTATGAGCAGTTGTAGGAAAAGTATATTATGAGATATTCTACCACTTGCTCTTGGAAAATTATAAGGTTTCCCAATGAGATACCAGCAAGAATGTGATGTAGCCTATAATCCAAAAGTTATTCCGGTTCTTTTTCTCCTTATTCTTCTTCTTGGCCTTCTCCTTGTCTTTTTTCTGCTCCTTTATTCCTTCTCATAATTTATTTTCTTCCTTCTCCTTTTTCTCCTCCCCCTTCGACTTTCCCTCCTTCTCTTTCTTCATTTTCCCACTTCTTCATGCTCTTTATCTCCTTCTTCTTCTTCCCATTTCTTCTTCTTTTTACTCTTTCTCCATCTTCTTCTCCTCCGCCATTTAAAGGTAAGATTGCTTGTAAATATCTACTACAAAATGATCTCATTCGTATTTGTATTATTTTTGCAGGGCTATGGCTCTTTCAACGGTCACCTACTGTCCATGTACTTGGTGTACCTGTTCAAGATGCGCAGACTGAATGCGCACATGAGCAGTTATCAGGTGGTGCGCAACACGTGGCTGGCAATAGAGCAGTCTGATTGGCTGACGGCTGGCCCCTCCCTCTTTGCCTCAACCAATCCGAGCACAGCTTCTTCTGCCTGTGACTATCACAAGTACTATGACGTTGTGTTTGTCGATGTGACTGGATTTGTCAATCTTGCTGCCGATTTGAATAGACTCACTTATTTGAGGGTAAATAATTATTTTCATTTATTGAAGTTTATCTATTAGTGAATCCTATATAATAAACCAGGGGTCTCCAAACTACAGCCCATGGGCCGAATCCGACCCACCAGTGTGACCAATCCAGCACATGACAGCTCATAGGTTTTTGCCACTTAATATTATTTTCTACTAATAATTCCACTAATTTATCAACACAAAATTCTACTATCAGATTCAGCAGTTGTATGTTTGCTAAAGGCACATACTTGACGACTTTAGAAGTTATAGAGAAGTGGTCCAAAGGCTCGCTTTGCTTGCCTCAACCGTCCGACTAGACCCAGTAATGGGAGGAGGAAGTTTATTTTTAATTTAAAAAGCTATCATTTAATGTGCCTTCTGAAATACTGAAAGCTTAACTTGGAACTTATCTAGAGTATTAAATGAACCAAGGCCATATGGTTCTTTCTAGTCTAATAGGCTATCAATATAGGCCCCAATGTACAAAAAAAAATTTTTTCTTTAAACATATATTTAACTCTTCTTGAATTTCGAAAAAATTTATGTTGTTTTAGGTCAAAGAGGAAGCTGAATTGGCATTAAAATATTTGGACAATCCAAGCTTGAACAGTTTCCAAGTTCTATTTCTGACCAAGATGCCATTCCTGCATCATTTCGATCATATTTTTAAGTAAGTAGACATATATAGCATTCATATTGTATTCATAAGTAAGTAGCATTCATCCGTGTTTCGGAGGACACGTTAAGCCGTCGGTCCCGGTTGCATATAAATAAAAAAAAGCAGTCGTTAAAAAAAGCGGCGAGGTGGAACTACCCGTAAGGGTCTCCCCACCACGAAAAGCCATACGAATTTACTTTTTAGTAGCATTCATATTGTTGGATTTATTTACAAGAGTTTTCCATAGACTTTTCACTGTTAACTGGCCATCTACAATGCAATTATTAAAAAAATTTCACATTGCAAGATTTTTATTCCTTCTTCCTGTGGATGAAGCTTGCATTTGGTGGGAACGGTGTGTGAGTAATTACTGTATTCCTGGATTTCTTGTTCCATGACGAACTGCGTTGTTAATATTGACTTTTCATATGAAATTTAACGACTTGCAGTCAAATAAATAATATTTGACTGCAAGTCGTTAAATTTCATATGAAAAGTTAATAATTACTGTAATTGGATGATGATTATAGATTGTAGGTAAAGATAACATGTAGTTTCCTTCATTCACGTACATATTCACCACTTTACCGAGCATTGAATTGGGGTGGTAAATGTCTGTTTACAGAAAGATTACAGCTGATTTATAGTATCACATCCTTTTTCAGTGCGGTAATGGGTATTACCGCATTCCAGCTAATTCAGAATTTGGAAAAGCAGCTGATCTCAGAAGAATTTTTAGTATTTCACTCTTTTAATGGATTTTGAGGTTATGTTTGATGATGCTTGTTGTACATGCTCAAAGTTTATCTTTTTTTATATTTTAGACTAGTATGATGAAAAATATTGTATGTAACTCGTCCGGGAAGATGTTTACCACACTCGTATGATAATACCGCACTCGACTTTGTCTTGTGCATTAACTTATCATACTCGTATGGTAAACACCATTTCCTGCACTTGTAACGTAATATACTATTTCGTCATACTTGTAGGTTATGGACAGTTTACCAGTCAAGGAATCAATGTGGTAAACGGCCGTTTACAGAAATCAAAAACAGCTGATGTCATTTGATGATTATTACCGCACACTGTGTAGTAAAGATCATCAAATATGATTATTACAGCACGCTTATGGGTGGGTGGCTACTGGCTTCACTGAAAAACCATTTGACCGAAAGCTAGATCAGCTGATGTAGGACCATTATTGCCTGTTTCACTTAGAGTTCCTGTGATTTGGTGTGTTGAGTTTATGTTTGTGTAAGAATGATTTATAGTTTCTTATTTCAACTTATCTGCTATTTTAGACTTGTATGACGAAAAATATTGTACATAACTCGTTCGGGAAGATTTTTACCGTACTCGTATGATAATACCGCACTTGACTTCATCTCATGCGTCAACTTATCACTTGTAACGTAATATACTATTACAGAATGAGACAGTAATGAGGTGGTGGTAGCCAGGAGCTTTTCTTCTCTAAAAGAAACCTTCCAAGAGATAGAGAGAAATGCTGAGTAACTTTGCTTAAAGATAAACGAGAGGAAATCAAAGTTTATGGTTATATCAACACCGCAAATGCGAAGATTTTATCACCAAGAGTTAGATGGTTACAAATAGGTAGCAACAGAATTGGAGGTGTAAAGGCATTCAGCTATCTCAGTGTATCTGTTAGCAGTGATAACAGCATGAAGGCGGCTATACAGGCAATATTAAAGCAGGCAATAGGAGCCAACATTAGGATGCTTAAAAGCAAAATTTGACTAGGGCAACCAAGCTTGATATAATATATAAACTCCTTATTAGACCAGTGGTTATGTTATGTTATGAAGGGACGGATTCAAAGATCCAGAAGATTCAAAGATCCTCACACGTCAACCGAAGCTTATTGTGTGTCCCTAGTACGTTAGTTAGGCAAACCAATACCTGGTCCTTTACAAGATCCAGGAGTTTTTTCCCTATGCTAACGTCCCATTCATCACCTGGTTGCTTAAAGCCAAACAGAGCCATTCTCCTTGCCCCGAGTCTCTCGCAATCCAGTATGATATGCTTGGCAGTCTCTTCAGACTGATTGCAAAGCCTCCACATCTGACTTTCAT
The DNA here is from genome assembly GCA_948455865.1 of Conomelus anceps. Taxonomy (NCBI): domain Eukaryota; kingdom Metazoa; phylum Arthropoda; class Insecta; order Hemiptera; family Delphacidae; genus Conomelus; species Conomelus anceps. The sequence continues at coordinate 163,178,788 of OX418216.1, forward strand.
TTCTGAGTCCAATTGTGTGGAGATGTTTCCTGAAGTGGCCATGTCCAGTTATCAGAGCAATCAGCTGCTTGACCTGACCTCTACCCAGCCTCACCAGCCAGTTGGTGAAGTAGGAGCTTGTGTCTGCTAGCAGCCTTTTGCCAAATGCTTGGCCTGAGTGACCTTGCCATTGCTGGTGATATAAGTCCCTGGACCATTTGTTTATTGTGTGAAAGGCAGTTGTTTTGCTTATGCCACAGCTTGGCTCTGGACCAAAGAATGACCTACTGGAACCTTGCTTAGCAAGCCCATCTGCACACTCGTTGCCACCTATGCCTACATGGCCAGGTACCCAACCAAGATACACAGAGTTGCGTGTTGCGAGCTTGCTGAGTGTTTTGTGACACTCCCACACCAATTTCGACTTGATTTCATTAGAGTCAAGAGCCTTGAGGGCTGCCTGACAATCTGACAAGATTACTATATGCTTGTCACAATAGCGTCTGGCAATGCCTATATTGGCACAAGCCATGATGCCCCAAATTTCTGCTTGAAAGATAGTACAGTATTGTCCCAGACTTGCACAGATTTCTGTTCTGGGTGATTCACTGTACACCCCGGACCAGTGGTTACTTACGCCTGTGAAACATGGACACTGACTGCGAATGGTTGCAAAATGCGAATGGTTTTTGAGAGATGTGTCCTTAGAAAGATATTAACTCCGTGGGTTACAATATTCGGCACAATAAGAGAAAAAACGAGTGGAGAATAAGAACTAATAAGGAACTAGAACATCTAATGAATCAGGAGGTTCATGAAACCCAAAGGTTGCGCTGGAGAGGGCACTTGGAGAGATTGAATGAGGGAAGAGGGTGAGGATGATTATGAGAGAGAAGCTTCATAGTAGGAGAGAGAAGGGACGACCAAGGAACAGATGGGAGGATGTAGTAAGTGCTTGAAATGGGAGTTGGAGGATGGGGAGTGAAGATGAAGGACAGAATTATTGTGTGGAGAGGAGTTGAGAGAGAGGCCAAGGCTCACCAAGGGCTGAAGCGCCGTGGAAGTAAGATGATGATGATTCTCTAAGTGGGTTCCGAACCACCGGGAAGAGATTATACAGCAGAGAACAATCATTTATGCTAATCAAACAAAAGCGGTAACCCTTCCAAGAGTAGTTCAAGCGCTTGTGGCTGATCACTTTCCTACATCTTTCACTATCACTTATACAGAAATTTGTATCCTAAATATTGAAATAAAGTGTTACATTGATATTCTTATTGTAGGTAATATTTAATAATTTTCCTTTTCTTTTCCTACTCTCCCCTTCTTTAACTATTAACTCATTCACTTTCATGTGTTCGTTTATTCTATATAAACTAATTCTAGTAGAGTTCACTGATAGGTAGAGTGTAAGATAGGGCTATTTTGCCCTAACTCCGCCCTTTTGCGCCCTAAGGTGTATCACCTTGATATTACAATTCATTTATTATGCAAATATTCTTATTATCAGTAATCTAACTTACAAAACAGTGTAACAGTAACATATCGTCTTGTATCTATTTTTTATCTATCTTCCATGAATTTAGGTGATGTCATTCATTGTAAGGTAATAGTCAGAAGTCATATGAATTGTACTTTTACTCGAATAAAGGAATCTGAATCTGAATCTTCCTTCCTTACAATGAATAACCTATTCCTAGTAAATGGGTAACCATAGTTGGAAAGGTTATTCAACTTCACACCCTACCATGATCTCTGCAAATTATTTGGGTATTTTTGAACGAGCGAAGCGAGTTCTTCCTTTTGACTTGAGGCTCGAGGCGTTGTGTGTTTGTATGTTCCACGATAACTTTCGAACGCCTTTATCAATCAACTTCAAATTTGAAACACAGATTCTTGTTATCTTTAGACAGGTCAAGTTCGTTGACCAATAAAATTAACCGACTCCTTCATCCTTTTAGAGGCGAAACAAAAGGATAGGCTCTCAGCCCTTCATTAATATATCTATATATTACTATATATAGAAAATAGTTGTTTTCACCATATGGAATTTGCAATAGATTTCAAAATATATTTTGAGTTATCAGCTGTAGGTGAATGAATGCGATCAGGCTTTTTATAGAATCTCTATCAGCTGATATACTAATTTCATTTCCCTTATAAAATATTGATGAATAACAGCTGTTTTTTATGTGGTAAATATATCTACTCTATAGATACACTAATTTCATTGCCCTGATATATAGGTCTATGAGCACGGTAGGTCTTTTTTGTGGAAAATAAATCTGTGTCTCAGAGCAACGATTTAAGTGCTGGTTTGCTAGCCCAAAGGTCCCGGGTTCGATCCCAGTTCTGACCGAAAGTTTTTACCTCGGGCCACTCCCGTGTTTCGGAGGACACGTTAAGCTGTCGGTCCCGGCTGCCTAAAAACAGTCGTTAAGTCACGTCAGAGGCCCTGAACTTATTCAGGTGCGACCTGATAACTCTGACACCAGACCTGAGCCAGCCAGGTCACACGATATTATTTAGAGCAACGATGAAGTTGAACTTCAAGTGATAGATGTCTTGTGAATTTTATGTAAATCAGTATCTTCTAAACAGCCGTTTTTCGTTACTACCTTCCCCTAGGATAAGCTTCCCAAATGAGTTTCCTTTTCCAAAATTAGTTGTTTGCAAGCGAGTTCTCCAGTCCGTTGGGCTCACTAGTTATTTACTTTTCCAATTGTTATTTTTGTATATTTATGTATATTTATTATTGTGAGTTTAAATTGAATTGAAATAATAAATTTTATCGTCTTCCAAAATAACCAAAGCTTCTTTATCTGGATTTGTATTCCGTTAGCAATGAATAATAGAGAAGATTGCAGTCTTAACTCCATGTAATAATAGTGGTAGTGTATGCAACGATTGTATTATGACTGCCTTAAAGGAACGAGTGAGATGTAAGCTCGAACACGAGCGAAGCAAGTGTTCTAAACAACTCAAGAGTTGCTTTAAGGCAAAATGCAATCGTTGATACAATATTTCATCTCAAACTAGCAATAAATTGCGTTTAATTTAACTTACCAATGCATCAGATAATTCACCCAAAATATAACATATCCTACAATGCGTGATTGTTGTAGTCAGTTCCGATTTGAAATCCAGTTTGATTTTGAAATGTTTAAATCAGCTGATGTGACTATTGCAAAATATTCATTTTTATACTGTTTTGAAGAAATCCTGGGTACTAGTATATATACTGGGTCCTGGTATAGACTCCTGTACTGAAAAGTGACAGTAGTGTTGAATAGCTTCATTGTGACACTAGTTTGGTAAAGCATGGAATGATGTAAGATGTATTGGCATCACTTAATAAACTACATTAATCTACTTTATAATGTAGCCAAACATAAATATTTCGTTTTTTGTTTAATACTAGATAGTTTTAGCAAATCCCCTTGAAGCTAATCAGATCCAAGTCACTTTTTTTGAGGATGAAGCCCACATAGGTCTGAGACCTGTGCGTGGGTAATGAGTTGGATGATGGTGATTTATGAGTTGGACCTACAGTTTTAGATGGGTTCCGAACCACCGGGAAGTGATTTTCAGCAGAGAACAGTGTCTTTTTTGCTGGCCAATCTAATCGGTCACCGTTACAAACAGGACCTACGAGAACGCAGCTTATCTATCTGATTGAACAGATACCTGCTACGGCTCGCGGCTATCACTTGTATGCAAGAATACGGTACAGCGAAGAGGTTAGAATAATAATTAAATTGGTCGCATAGTTGCATTCTTACTTAATTCAGAGGGATATATAATAAGGTACAGCATATAAAGATTCAGAAATGAAATAATTCAATAAATGAATGAATTCATTGAGTGGTTTCGAATCCCGTTTCTCCGTCTGGCATCTATGTGTTATCATTCACATCATTACCCACGCACAAGTCTCGGACTCATGTGGGCCTCATCAGCAATAAGAAGAAATTATCAATAAATAAATGCTTATTGAAAAATATATTTGGTTGGTTCCTTCTGTGATGCAACCTTTTTGCTTGCTAGGTCAACTATATACAGAGTGTTCCAGGAGAAGCGGGCCATACTCCAGGAACTGATTAAACAGCTAAAATTAATGCGAAATGTTCAAATAAACGTTAAATAAACGTCCATGTCTACTTCATAGCTTAGCTGTAAATAAAGATTTTTACAAGTTAGTTCGAAGTTACTGACAATTGAACAAACTGACAAATTTACTTAAACAGAATCTATTAATTTCGAATTCCTCTAATTGCTATTAGTTTATACTGAAGACTTCCGCAATGGCGGATATTGACAACAGTATTTAATAGCTGATGGAAATCGATGAATGCTACTGTACAAAAATATCAGTCACCACCGGGAATCGAAAGTATAAAAAAGTATAAGAAAGCATTGCGGAAGTCTTCAGTATAAACTGATAGCAATTAAAGGAATTCGAAATTAATAAATTCAGTTAAAGTAAATTTGTCAGTTTGTTCAATTGTCAGTAACTTCGAACTAACTTGTGAGATACGAGCCGATATGGCCAAGTTAAAAATGAATGCTGCTGTGCAGAAAGGTCTCCATGGTCTAGTGGTTAAGGCGCCCGACCGGCAATTGGGAGGTCCGTGGTTCGATTCCCGGTGGTGACTGATATTTTTGTACAGTAGCATTCATCGATTTCCATCAGCTATTAAATACTGTTGTCAATATCCGCCATTGCGGAAGTCTTCAGTATAAACTGATAGCAATTAAAGGAATTCGAAATTAATAAATTCTGTTAAAGATTTTTAATTTCATTTTTCATTTTCCATACTCAGAATCAAAAGCTGTGAGAAGGCCATCACCTCCTGGACCGACAATGACAAACTATTTCCGCTAGCAAAGAAACTCGATCATTTGCTGGATGCCAGATCTATTTTGCTGGATGTGCTGAGTCAGCATTTGGTGCGTGGGCTGGGCGAGCGTGTGGACAGGATTGCTATAGAATGTTCACAGCCGCTGAGTTGGGAGGTGACTCAGGCGAGAAATGTGCGAGACCAGACCATTGTGGTCGGGCTGCGGCTCAATGCTGATCATGCTATGTTGGTCATGGAGAAAGGGCCCGAGGCTAATTTACCTGAGGTCAGTTGTTGTTCAATACTAGTTCAATAAAACCCCTGTTCATTCTTAAGGGGAGACAATAGTTCTATGAATTCCCTATGAAACAATGGGACTATCAATGGGACTATGAAACAATTAATAATTTTATTTTTCGAATTTATTACTCTTTTCAATGGATTTTTTTGTTTTTTACTTTCATTAAAACCGCTCTATCTACACCAATTGCTCCAGTATATTATTATATTCATATCCATAGTGCATACTATCCAGACCAATAAAAAATATTTTGAGGAATATATTATTATTGCTTGTTATTGGGCTTTAGTTCTTACAAAAACAATTACTTCTTATTACTGGAGCTAATCTGTCGAAAATTGGTTGTTCCTCTATTTTGATTGGTGTTCGTTCTCTGTGCTTGTCCATCTTCAGTCTATGCTTACGATTCTCTTTTATTCTTCTCTTTCATCTTACTCATCTTCTTCAATCTTCCATCTTCACTCTCTGCTTACGATTCTCTTCTATTCTTCCCTTTCCTTTATCTTTCTCATCTTCTCTTTCAATCTTTTCTTCTTCCTGTTTTCTTCTGATATGCTTTCTTATTTCTATTGTATGTCAAGTATGTAGTTTTTTCAATATATATTTACATACAATTTATATACACTATAGCACAAATATGAGACTTATTTTCGCGCACAGGTTGTATTGCCCATGCGGGTCTTATTATTCCATTGTATTATAAAAAGATAATTGTGTCTTATTTATGAAAGCTGAAATAAGAGAATTTTGAATTTGAATGTTACACATCCATAAAATATAATAAGAGAGAGTAGGTGTGTGTATGTGTGTGAGGCCCTTATTATACCGAGTCTTTGCAGTCGCGGTGGCGAGCCACAATTGAGGATAAATTACTGAAGCCGGCTAAATTTGATTAAAAAACCAGATGATGGTTCTAAACATGTTAATGCCTTCATGTTCTTTGACATTTGAGCTAGATCAGACGCTCACCCGATGCAATTTTACCTAAATTGTAGCTCGCGACCGCGACTGAAGCGGCTCTGTGTAACAAGGCCCTTACGGATTTCACGAAAACGGCAACGATCTGGAACACTAAATTTGGCACATAGTTTTCTCTAAATTCGATTCAGTGCAACTCGAAGCCTGATTTTTTATTTTCCTCCCACATTATTCAAAAATAATGTTCAAATTCCACTTATTACTGTTTTAAAATCACTTCCCGGTGGTTCGGAACCCACCTAAAACTGTAGGTCCAACTCATCAATCACTATCATCCAACTCATTACCCACGCACAGGTCTCAGACCTATGTGGGCTTCATCCACAAAAAAAAAAATGTGTTTAGATGCAGGAAGCTCATAGAACAACTGATACCGGATATGTCACAAGTAACAAGCCAAAGCAACATATTTGCTCAGTATAATTATTGATACCCTTATGGAATTGTATTGACATTGGCGGTTGAAATATGTATAACATGTTTAATTTTAAAAATCTAGCTCAAATCCCGTTGCAAAGCTTAGATGATCCACTAGTCTATAAGAGATAGAGTAGGGGTGTGTCTGTGTCTGTATGTCAGTCTTACAAATTTCACAAAAACGGCAACGATTTGGAAAACTAAATTTGGCACATAGCTTCCTCTAAACTCGATTGAAAGCACCTTGAAGCCCGATTTTTTATTTTCCCTTTAGAATTTTTACAATTCAAGTTCAAAACTTCAAAATTTCTCAGAATTGTTGTTGTTATTGCCGCTTAATCATAAATCATATCATGTTAGTCATAATTATTATTGCCTTTTGTAGTTTCAAGAGAGCTTTTAGTAGCTTATTTTTCCATTGGACCTGATAACGCAGTGCGCAGAGCAATTGTTCATCATGCTTTAGAACTTGGGTTCAAATCTCGGTATGGGGAAAACCTTTCATGCTCACAGAAGTCGTCTACGAAATAAATTTTCTATTTTCAGAACCAATTTGAAAATATTCAATTTGTATAGAATGTTTTATCATAGTTTGATCTGACCAATTTGAAAATATTTAATTTGTATAAAAAAATTTCTCATAGCTTGATCTGAATTTTAAAACTATTATTTCCATTCTAATCAGCATAATACATAAATACGTAGCTTTTTTTCTTAATAATTATTCTTAGTTTAAGTAAATCCAATATTGTTTGAGCTTGAATGGGGATTTTTTGGATTATTGACTTTTTATGGTAAATTTAACGACTTGCAATCAATTTTAATTGAGAATAAATGAAATATTTTACTCAAGTAGGCTGAAACGTTTTCGAATCGTGATTCATTTTCAACAGCAGCTGTTTAAAATGAATCAGTACGATTCGAAAACGTTTTAGCCTACGTGAATAAAACATTTTATTTATTCTCAATTAAAATTGACTGCAAGTTGTTGAATTCACCATTAAATAGTTAATATTAACAAGAAAATATTAAGTTAATATAACAAGTTATGGATCAAGAAATTCAAGAATTTTTTGGAATTATTTTTGCCTATTGATATTATTAAAAATGAATCAATAAAAAGAATGACATTAAGTTACTTGAGTCAAAAGTTGAACTTTGATTGAAAAAGAATAAAATTGAAGAATCTAATGAATTTAATATGAAACTCAATTCAATTCAATTTTGTGACCGCTACCATCAGTTATCTACCAGAAAACTCCAAACTAGATTCCCGGGCAAGACCGGGTAAAATGCTAGTAAGACAATATAGAATAAAAGTAAGACGAAAATAATATTCCTGTTAGTAACAGACATTGCTATAAGAGTAATATCCAACGCTGGCTATTTGGAACATTGCCAGCCTTTGTTCAAAGGGTGAAAGAGTTTGACAGTCATCAATCTGTATATATTTCATGTAATCCTTCATGTAAAGAAGAACCTCCACAACTATCAACTGAGATCCGATGTTCACACTCACTTTAATAGAAACAGAAAACATATTGAGATACCCTATCAACGTCTTTGAAATCATATGACATTTTAGGGCTTAGACTATACAACAAATTACCCGAATTTTAACAATTTTTTAAAATAAGGATTGGTTCAAGATAGAACTCTATGACTGGCTGGCGCTTAGGCCATTTTTTATTTATTTATCTATTTATTACAAAACACAATCAAGTAAAGATACAACAGGCACAGCCCACTACTGCTTTCTTAACTAATTTTCAATTAAAAAATCCAAATTTTAGGTTACGCTTAAGTTCAACTAGAAATTTTACTTTTGAAGTACAATTCCTGATGCTATCCAAAACATGAATATTAATTTAGAGGTTGACTTTGAAAACGAAGCACTAAAACTGTTCAATAGCCCAAATAAAGTGAATGTAATTTTGAATTTTGTTCGAGATTTTAGAGCCGAAAATGTAGAAGTCAAGACAATTCAGTCACCATTAAAAAGTTAATATTAACATGAAAATTTTATAGTATAAACGAGTTTTTTGAATGATGCATCTAGTGCATGGGTGATGATTATTGTAGTGATGTTGTCATTTACCATGATGGTTACAAGACAATAAAATTCATTTATTTATTGTAAATGAATTTCTTTTGTAGGCAATAGAATTCCGTTCATTCTGGGGCGACAAGTCAGAACTGCGGCGGTTCCAGGATGGCAGCATCTGTGAGGCGGTAGTCTGGGACCAGGCGTCTGTATCAGCTACCAGGCGTCGCCTCATAACCCGCACCATTGTTCAGTATTTGCTTGAAAACAAGCTGATGCTAGCAAACGAATCCTACACTTATGTGGCCAATCAGGTGGAGGGTGTGTTGCCTGAGGCATCGGTCAGTTTATTCAATTATTCATTTCGGTATTGGTGATGGTGATTTTTTATTGAACAATTGCCACTAGGCATGGTAGCAAACATGATTCACATGCAGAAATAGAATAATACAAAATACTAAGAATAATATTTAAAGTTAGTAAGACATAAGTTACTAATTGATTTAAAAAAAAGAAATAGTAAAAGAGCAGGTATTTTTGTTACATGGTATTGTTGTTTGGGGACATTCATCTGAATTAAATAGACTAATGATATTGCAAAGAAAAGAAGTGAGAAGTAGGCTTGGCAATGATGACTCTTTTCAATGAGTCGTTCAATCGCCCTCACTCTTATAAGTGAGTCGTTCATTTAAACTAGTTTAAAAATGAGTCATCAGCAATGCTCGTGCTCATTACTACATTTAATACGTGCTCATTTGTACCATAGCTTGTTCAGACGCTCAGCGGTCACTGAGCACTCATACACCCACAACAATAATCAGCCTTGTCATATGTCTGGCGCCTCAATATAATTAATTCTCAGAATCTGAGTCATCAGTTTAATATTCCAGAGCACAGAGCGTATTCTATTTTTCAGAAGTAGTCAGCCAGGTTATGGAGCTGAGAGGTGAGTGAGTGAGCAAGCTGTTGTTGTAGTTAGTTCACTTCACAGTTCGAAATGCTCGTGGAGTGGGGAGGTAAGTGCTCTTGTCCAGCAGGCCGCTGCACTGCTCTGCTAATTCAAAGAGCGCTCACAAGATGAAAACACAAACGCAGCTCAAAAATGAACGAACTACTTTCTGAATTTGAACTACTAGTTTGTAGTTCATTTTAAACAGTCGGTTACTTTGAATTTCTCGCTCATTCTGGTCACATCTCTAGTGAGAACCAATTTTAATGTACACTAGGCATCACTGTAAACCATTACTGAGGAAACTGAGAATATTAACAGTCGCTTTATATTCTAGAATGTTTTCTTTTTTTATTGCTGATGATGCTACATGAGTCTGAAGATTTGTGTGTGGATAATGAGGTGAATGAGATTCGAACCCAAGGCTACACCTTATCTTATCACAGACTAGCGCTCCAACCAACTGCGCTACTGTGTATAACGAATTATTTAGGAGATACGCAAGAAAATAATTGTTATCATAACTACAACACTAGGGAAAACTGTCTTATTGTATATGAGTTGTAATCTCCTGGCAACACTAACACGTTTCCATGAATTTGGAATAAGATTATACAACTTATTACCAAATGAAGTGAAATCCCTGGAAGTAAGATTTTTTCAAAAATAATATTAGGAAAATATTATATGAGCTCTGTATTTACGAGGTGAGAGAGTTTGTTGACTATTTGAGAAGAGCTGCTTTCTACATTTTTTTTCTATGTTTATTAATGACGTTGTTATATAAAAATGTTTTGTTTTGACAGTAAATGATTTTGATTTGATTTGAATAAAACTTAACTAAATATCCCAAACTAAATGGATAAATTAATTAAACTTACCGTAACTGAATGTCTTAAACCTATTATAATGTTTAACCTCCAACTCTAAACTTGAGGAGTATTGAAAATTAATCTGTCATAATTTAACACAATAGCTTGCCAACAAGAACCTATAAGAATGGAGATGTTGTCTGAACAGTACTAAACGTTTTCGAAGTAGTTCTGCACAAGCAAATCTACAAGATTTTAGTGTGAAGATGGAGAGAAAAGATAAAAAAATAATTGAAATAAGAAAATTGAACAATATACCATTGTTAAATAAATAATTACAGTACGAAATAAGTGATTGGGAGGAATATATTATTGTACAGAAATTATTGGAGGAAAAATTGTACCCAGAATGAATTAATGTACATCAGAAGAAATTCGTACAACCTTTTTCTGAACACAGAATAAGTCGGTGCAGCTAACAAGTTCCATTCCGAGGTCCAGTGACTAAGAAGGACTAACCATTCAACACAGAATACATATTCTTTGTGAATTGACCACAAAGTATTATTTTGGATCAATGTGAACACTCATTTATTGGTTTTTCTCACAGTAATAAATTGAATATTTTTGTAGGTATTTCCATTTGTTTAATATTAGCTATGAAAATTTGAGCTCGGATCATTATTCATTTATACCGCTTACAATATTTCTATTTTAGTTAAAGCTAAAAAAATGTGAGTAATTAGAAATATTGTTGAAAGAAATGCCTATTGTGCAATTTATTACTGTAAATTAATAATACATACATTGTTCAGCTACGAGCGCTCAAGAATGCGATTGTATGGGTGACCGTGCTTCAATGACTTAATTTTATAAGCTTTATTATCACTTACACGGTGGTTCGGAACTCACCTAAAATAGTAGTTCCACCATGTTTCCCTTAACATAGTGAAACGGAGAAGTGGAACTACCCGTAAGGGCTTCCCCACCAATAAAAATGTTTATTATTAATAATGAATCCATGATTTACATGTTAGATCATGGAAGCAATTGAATTAAATTAAAAAACTTGAAAAATATTCTTATCATTTGTTGTCAAAATTAAACAATCAACCTGAACTTTCAACTTGAACGTCACACAAAATTCACTTGAAATCGTGCTGTTTTTAAACGCATGTGTTGTAGGCGGAGTGCGACCTGGCGACAGCACAGCTGCGAGCCACGGCCGTCCTCGACTCGTTGGCCAGGATAATGATAGACGTGGAAGACTTGCCGCTGACTCTCTCCTCAGTGCAGGGCACTTCGCCAATAGTGCGCCAATGCGCAGCTATTGCGCATGTGCCAGACCAGGACAACACAGCTAATGCGCATGCGCCACCTCTCATAAGCGAAGAGGGGCTGATTGTGTTGGGTTCTGGACCTATCAGGAGAGCCCCTCGTTCCGTGGAACCTATTGATGGTTAGTTGGCAGTTATTTTATACTAATATAGGGTGTGTCAGGAGGAATCTCCTGATTAATTTTAATAGCAGATTATAATCTTCTAATTATATGAATTGAAGAATCAATCGTTTAAGAAATAGATAAATAAATAATGAATTTATTTCCCTTTTCAAATATACAATACAAAAATATTTCAACCAAGTTTGGTTCAATATTTATATTACAGAAAATAATAATAAATATAACATACATTTAGGAAATCAACCTACCTCAATGAGTTGGAGGTTTGGATAGTTCACAATGATGATGTGAGTAGATTTATTCTCAGCTGATTTTCTATAGAAACTTAATAATTAAGTTAATAATAATAAATTATTATCAATTGTATCCTATACGAAGTAAAAAAATAATTTAGAACTAAGAGATCAATTTAAAACACTAAGAAATGAACTGACAAATAAGATTTGTATAGAAAAGAGAAACTATTATCATAAATTGTTTTCTGATAACTTTAATAACACTAAAAAAACGTGGGAAATTATCAATCAATTTATAAATAAAAAACGTAAACCAACTATAATAGAATCAATAAAGAATAATTTTAAAGTAACAGATGAAAAAAATATGCAGGACTTTACAGAAAAATTCAAAAATAATTTTAAATCAGCAATCGAAGATATCAACGCTGGCATGAATGAGCAACCGTTTGATTTAGCACAAAGTTTTAATGAAGGAAATTATTCAATAAGAGATAGATTAAGTATGAACTTCAGAAAGATGAATTTGGAATCGCTTTATAGTGTCATGTATAAACTGAACAGAAAATCAGGACCAGGACCAGATAGGATCAAAGCACAGGATATAATAAACAATATATTCTACCTGAGATTGATATTGATACATTTTATTAATAGAATTATTGAGACTGGAAATATACCACCACTTATGAAGGTAACACATCTCAGACCAATTTTTAAAAGTTTTCATGAAGATTCTGGAGCATTTTATGGGTGTGCAGTTGCAACAACATCTAACCAGACACAGAATAATAAATGAGAATCAATATGGTTTCATCCCCGGAAGTTCAACTATTGATTTACTGGAAAATATGACAGGTGACATTAATAGATCTTTAAATGATAGTAAATTTGTTATATCTGTAACAACTGACCTGACAAGAGCGTTTGACCTTGTAAATTATGAAAGCATGATTCATAAATTAAGTAGAATAGGTATTGGTGGCAAATTACTAAGGTTGTTTGGGAACTATTTCATAGATAGAACTCTGCAGATTGAAATAGGTACTTGTATTAGTAGCAGTTACGAACAAACATGTGGATTGATCCAGGGTAGTATATTATTGCCAATTTTATTAAACATATATGTAAATGATTTTGCCAGCCTAAAATTTAAAAGTAAAGTTATGCAATATGCTAATGATAATATTCTGTACATAATACATAAAGATTTAGAAGTAGGTTTAAGACACATACAACAAGATCTTCATTTAGCAGTTAAGTACTTCTTCAATAATCATTTCAAAATAAATTCACAAAAGACTAAAGTAATAGTATTTTCGTCATACTTGTAGGTTATTGACAGTTTACCAGTCAAGCAATCAATGTGGTAAACAGCTGTTTACAGAAATCAAAAACAGCTGATGTAATTTGATGATTATTACCATACACTGTGTGGTAAAAATCATCAAATGATTATTACTGCACTCTATGGGTGGTTGTGGCTACCACTTCACTGAAAAACCATTTGGTCGAAAGCTAGATCAGCTGATCTAGAACCATCATTGCCACATTTCACCTTGAGTTGGTATGTTGAGGTTATGTTTTTATAACAGTGATTTATAGTTTCTTATTTCAATTTATCTGCTATTTTAGACTTGTATGATGAAAAATATTGTACGTAATTCGTCCGGGAAGATGTTTACCATACTTGTATGATAATACCGCACTCGACTTCGTCTCGTGCATTAACTTATCATACTTGTATGTTAAACACCATTTCCCGCACTTGTAACGTAATATACTATTAAGAATCAGAGAATTCAAGTTAATGAAAATGGATTAGTTAAGTTAACCTGTAATAAAACAGAATGTTTAAAGAATCAAATCATGAATGGATGTGACTGTCAAAAACTTGATTTTTGTTAGAGTATTAAACATTTAGGAATAACGTTTGATGCTGATATGAGATTCAGATCACATAAAAATTCACTTTTGAAGATAATGAGAGCTGCACTTTACAAATGTTCTAGAATAAGCGGTTATTTTCCTGTTAATACTAAAAGAATGATATACTACTCAATGATTCAAAGCACTCTTTTCTATGGAATTACTATATATTACTTGGCACCAAAATATATAAAACAGCCACTGCATAGGACCATAGAAAGAATAATTAGAACTCTTTTTAATGGTATTGAACATCAGTTATTAGGCATTATGATAGTAGAAGCTCTAGCCAAATATACAGACTTGTCACGTAACTATTTCAAGAATGAATATAGAGAAATGAATGAAATAGATTACAGATTAAGACATAGAATCTATAGAACTCAGAGATATAACAATGCCTATGGTAAAAGAGCACCAGAATGTAGAATTCAATTTCTTTTAAACTCATTACCATTGGAGTTGAGAATGTTACAGAGGAAAAGTGAGATTCGAACAAAATTAAAAGTCTATTTTATGAGAATAAATGATTTAGTTTAAGCTAAAAAAAATTATCTATTAATTATTTTGAAGGTTAGAGTTGTTCAATAAAAAATAATAAACACATTATGATGTAGAAAATAGGAGTGTCGAGTATTAAAGTGTATCCCAGAGTGATAAGTGTCAATGAGTGAAGAGCGATACCATATTGATTGGTTGTTTAAGTGACTTGATTTTTTATGGTGCAATGGACAATAGACAGAACAATGGATTACAAAGAAAATATTAATGGGCTATATACAGTTATATAGATGACGAAAAGGAATCTATTGTTAATTTGATTGTAATATAATGTCTTAATAAAATATCCCTCAAATAGCTTACAGCTAGAGGGATACTATTGCATTATGTAATGTTCAAATAAATAAATGAAATAAATAAAAAAAAAGTGACGACAGAAGAAGAGTGATGAGGAGGATGAGGAGTGATGAGGTGGAGTAGGAGAAGGAGAAGGATCTTTCTCATTCTCATTGTAATTTTCCACTGATTTCGACTACATTAAAAGTATCTATTATGTTGCAAGGAAGCTATTACATTCTTTAAATCTAAAAATGGTATAGAATGCATCTTTTTGTGCTTCTACTTCTTCCTTTTCTTCTTGTTTATAAATTATCAATAGGCCTACATTTTTCTTTTGCTCGTGAGCCACTAAGGCCGGCAATAGACGGACTGCTTCAAGCAGTCGTAAGTGACTGCAAAAGTGCAGTCGATTTGCAGTCGAGCCGACTGCAAACCGACTGCTTGAAGCAGTCCAAAAGCAGTCGGTTTGCAGTCGGCTCGACTGCTTTTGGACTGCTTCAAGCAGTCGGTGACTGCCTTGTTCAATAGGCGGAGTAGAGTTGAGACTGCGGAGAGCCTTCCATAAAGACAATAAATTATTAATAAAATTACTGTGAATAATTTTCTAGAAATGATTGGAGCACAAATTAATTGAAGAAGACACATTTAATCAAATTTCTGAATATGGTTTAAAACAAATTTAATAATAGTCTGAAAAATTGGTAAATGGATGGAATGAGAAATGGATCCTCAAAAAATAAATTATAATTAATTTAATATAATAATTCATTATTCTCGTCATACAAAGATGGCCACTTGACATGAGAAAAATACAAGAAATAGTAACATTACAGTATATAATATCACAGGGTTATTAATTACACAGCAAATAATTATAAATCAATAAAAAGATTGATCATTTCATAGAACAAATAGTAATAACCAGCCCAAGTACTAGAATTAAATTCTTCGATTTCTTGTTCCTTAACGATCTGCGTTGTTAATATTAACTTTGTATCGGAAATTTAATGACTTGCAATCAGTTTTTGTAGGTGAATAAATAATAATTGTACTCACACTTGGCCAAACGCTTTCGAGTTCTGGAAACTCATCTTCAAGGCATTCTAGATCGGCGATGTTGGTTAGAAGAATTGTGGTTTTTGTATCATGTGGTCAAAAAGTATGTGTGATTAAAATTTAATTCATTGAGCATCTAACCAACAAACCAATATCGCCGATCTAGGATGCCTTGAATATAGTTAAGGGAAGTGATAGCCGCGAGCCGTAGCAGGTATCTGTTCAATCAGAGAGATAAGCTGCGTTCTCGTAGGTCCCGTTTGTAACGGTGACCGATTAGATTGGCCAGCAAAAAAGACACTGTTCTCTACTGTAAAATCACTTCCCGGTGGTTCGGAACCCACCTAAAACTGTAGGTCCAACTCATCAATCACCATCATCCAACTCATTACCCACGCACAGGTCTCAGACCTATGTGGGCTTCATCCTCAAAAAAAAAAAAAAAATATGAGTTTCCATAACTCGAAAACGTTTGGCTAAGTGTGAGTACAATTATTATTTAACCACCTATAAAAATTTACTGCAAGTCGTTAAATTTACAATAAAAAGTTATTACTAGAAGTATTGAATAACTATATTTTTATGAAAAGATAGAGCCGGAACCGGATAGAGTACGGTACTGCATCTTTTTTTAATAATGATTTCCATGAAATCACTGGATGGACCCAAAAATATATTTTAGTCCTAAACAGGATGATTCAATATCTTGAAGTATTTATTGTAAGTGACAGATTCACTTTAAATAACTCCTAGAGCTTAACATTACTTAAAATTAGGGGGTAAACTAAATCTTAAACGAGCAAAGTTCAATTAGGAGAAAATTATGCAAAAATCAAAAAATATAATAAAACAGGATCTTTGTCTTTGAAGAAGACTCTAGTGACAAAGTACAACTAGTTTTGAAAAGAACGTGCCATGTTCACAGAACGCATAGCCTACGAAAAACACACAATGAGTGAAATATGAGAAGTGATGCGAGCAGTCGAGTGGACTGCTTGAAGCGGTCCGTGTATTGCAGACCGACTGCAAAAATGCAGTCGGCAGCACGGCGGAACTCGACTGCAAATGGACTGCTTGTTTTGTTACCGACCGCAACTCGACTGCTCATGCAGTCCGTGTAGTGCGGTCTTGATTTTAACATTGAAAATGCGATCCGCCCAACTGCGACTGCTTCAAGCAGTCGAACCCGACTGCTTGAAGCAGTCCGTCTATTGCCGGCCTAAACCTTAATGATTATACAAAAGATTATGCTGTTTTTGACTCGTTGCTAGCGCTCAAGTTTCGGCTTCTGCTGGCGGCGTCTTAAATATATTACTTTCTTTTTTCGTTTCCTTTATATTAAAATTGTCTGTTATAAAAAATTACAATATATTAATAAATAAATACAATACTTTTATAATTAATATGTTATAATTTTTATGTTAAATTTCGTTTTGTAATTCCGGAGATTATAAAAAGGAAAAATATTTATTTCTATAGCCGCGTCTCCACCAACCGAACATGCTCGGCGAACAGCGTTCGCTGGAATTACCGGATGTCGCCAAACATTGTTTGGTGTTGGTTTGGTGTGGACGCCTTCTCGAACATTAAGCGGGAACCTGTTGTTGGTCGTCACTGTTCGCTCAGAGACCGAACATTTCAATTGAACTCTCGAACATGTTCGGTGGCCCATATGTTCAATGTTTGTCTGTTTTTTGTATTTGCCAACAATGTTCTTCAGACATGTTCTTGGTGGAGACGCGGCTTATTTGTATCACTACTTTATTAGCAATAAAGTTTGATTTGAAAAAAATCTGCCAACTCATTCCTTCCATCAGAATAGAGAGGTTGGGAAAGGTCCTAGAGATATTATTTGATTAAGTAAACTGATAGGGATAGTTTCCCAACTTTAGCCATCTTTATTTCTGTAACAAAGCGTTTCTGGACCCATGTTCAAAGTACCTTTATAACCTTTTGTCTTTATTTCGATGAGAGGAGTGAGTTGGTGCAGTATGGCAGGTACCTGCTGCAACAATCTGTATGACATGTAGTGTTTTCATTTGTAAATTTTATTTTCAGCTGTCATTCAGCTGGGTCTATCGAAGAAATGGCCTGATGATCTGGCGGCTATAAGTCGAATCAAAGCAGCCTTCTACATTGAGCTGTCCAAGAAGCTCCAAGAACGTCATAAACTGGTTGCCAAACCTTTTCCTGATTATCTTATTGTGTGGAAGGTAAATTGAACATCGTGCTTATGGACATGAATTCAAAAACTGCAGCCCCTATAGTCCACCTTAAATCCGCTACTGAGCATTCCACAGCATGCATTTGATTTTGTAATAGTATTGTGTGTTGCAGGCCGTACCCACAGTGGGGGGAGGGGTCTGAAGTTTTATCTGGTTTAAAGCCAATACGAAAAGTTCAATAATTGTGAGCACATTTTGACCATATTTTAAAAAATGTTATCCTGAATTGAAGGGAATGGTGTAAGGACATTATATTACGTTTAACCCCGGTTGCAGAAACGCACTACCTTAATGATGGTTCATTATCCGTACTACTTTTATACCATCACATCATTCAGTTTAAATTCTGAGATCAACTGAGCTTGAAATATAGTACATAAATTAGATAAATAGTACGTTATAAATTGAATAATGTGAATAAATCTTATTATTATTTAGTTTGGAGACTAAATTAGCTTTTTTAGTTATAAAATACATGTATCTGTGACTAGTATTGGGCATTAATGTCAATAATTATGCTTGTTGCTATGGCGAGTTGAGTTAAAACAACATGGCGCATGTTTGTAAATGAAGGAACCATCTTTATACACTGGTATCGGTTTCGCCATTCGAGACATATATAGCCTATATCATACGAATGCTAGTATGCATCTAAAGTGCGTTACAGAAAAAAAGCAACCCATGGACTATAATATACTATTAATTCAACATGCACTTGGATCTGCAGTTTTTGACGTTATAACCGATTTGCTGGGTAGTATGGATAAGTGTAGGGGTGCTTTGGGGATGTTCTGTGATTTGACATGAGCTTTTGACATGGTTGATCATGGTTTACTCTTGAAGAAGATGGAATTTTATGGGTTTGTTGGTAACTCAGGTAAGTTTTTTGGTCCTATTTTGAAAAAAGATTCCAGGCCGTTAAAGTCAACAGAGATGGAGTACATATCCTATCCCCTTGAAGTATTGTTGAATGTGGGGTACCCCAGGGATCTGTGCTGGGACCAACTTTGTTCAACATTTTCATCAATGACTTGCCATATAACGTTGACTCCAAACTGGTTCTCTATGCAGATGACACTACTGCTCTGATTGAGGGAGATAATGATGATGATGTTTCAAGACAGGCAATGAGAATGCTGTGCTTGCTTCATCAGTGGTTTCTAAGCAATGCAATGAAACTGAATTCTTCAAAAACGAGTTTCATCAAGTTTGCTACAAGTGATTGTGGTGGTGGATTCCAGGAGCTAGTCCTCGATTCAGGGATAAAGTATGGAGCTGTTCAGTCTGCAAGGTTTCTTGGTGTAGAGCTTCAAAATAATCTTAAATGGGATCAACATGTGGGAGTTTTAGTAAACAAGCTGTCCCATGCTCTCTTCGCCATGAGAACTGTGTCGGGGGTCTCCAATCAGAAAACAACTCTCAGAGTATATTATGGATACTTTTTGTCTCTGATACGTTACAGTATCCTGTTTTGGGGTGGCTCTGCATCGGATATTGACAGAGTTTTATTGATGCAAAAGAAGGCTGTACGAATTCTTGGAGGTGTCAATCCTTTTGGTAGGGACTCTTGCAGACCCATTTTTAGGAGGATGAAGTTGCTGACAGTTCCAGCCCTTTACTTCTTGGAGGCGGTCTTGTTTGTTTTTGGAAATAAGCATAGGTACGACACGAATAGTGCCATGCATAACTATGGTACTCGGCATAGGTCCACAATATTGCACTATAAAGTTCATAGGAAAACACTGTATGAAAAGGGACCTTATTATGCTGGAATAAAATTCTATAATCAGCTTCCTGATTCAATGAAGGACTCTGACTCAGTTAGTATTGTGAGATTGCTGAAGGAGCAACTGGTTGAAGGATGTCCATATACATTGAATGAATGTATTGGTATTTTTAAATAGCCAACTATTTTTAAGTATATTTTATACTAAACAAAAGACGTGTTGCATGCTGCAAGAGCTTTGCTCATTTAAGCAGCTTTATGCAACGAATGAACCAAAATAATAAAAATAAATTAATAATGAAATATTCAATCTTGTACTAATGTTTTGAAGTTAGATGTTGATGTCCTATAACTTCAAAATAGACTTGTGCCAATTTCAACTTATTCGTAGCAACTTTTCTTCAAATTTTCTTTCTAACTTCACTTGCAATAATCTTTTAAACGTTATTTGAGTTTCAAGTCAACCAATTATATTGTATAAGAATTTTGTTATCAACTTCGCAATGCAAAGAGCCCTATTGGAAAACATCAGACAGGATAAGCTCCAAGGATTTCAAGAATACAATCATCTCGCGTCTGCGACTGTAGTGGCTATGTATAATAAGGGCTCTGTACTCGTTGCTTAAAGGCAATCGTAATACATTCGTTGCATTTACTAATATTTAATGTACTTTTTTCGATACTCCTTTGAACCGATTCAAGTTATTGATAATGTTATTCATGATTCAGTGATTCTGTTTTGAAATTTATAATTTATTAATGTTGTTGTTTTTGTTTGTTTGGTAGGATGAGTATGTGTTTCGTATGCGTGTGGTGTATCAGCAAGAGATTGGTGTGATGAAAGCAGTGGTGGGCGAAGGCGGTATCACTTGCTACAAGGACAACCCGCAGTCGCTGGCCATGGAAAGAGATCTCGTGCACTTGCCATTGATCACCAGTGTACTGGCCGGGTGAGAAACTAGCAGGTTGCCCGATTCAGTTGAATCGGAATATCTACAACATTACATAATATATCCTATTGACAAATTGAATGGGGTTATGGAAACCTGAAGGGGCCATCAAACCAGGCTACTTGATTCTAAGAATGAAGGTCAAAACGATCCGTTCTACGACTCCAAAAGGGCTACTGTTTCACAATACAATGACTGCAGATATCACAGGTGAACATTTTGATGGCCCATTTAGATTGTGTAAAGGCCTTTTTCTGTGTAACGGAAATTTCGTTTCAAATTCATTTTCTCATAAAAAAACACAAAATTTTACAAGAATTACTTGTAAGCTGGAAATAAAATTAAAACAAGCAAATTATCATGTTGAAGATCCATCTTGTTTCCACTAATGTATAATAAAAACTTAAAAAACACTATTAAGTGTACTGTGGGTCGTCTGACGATGCTCTTGACAACAGAGTTAAACGGCCGTCACGCCATAACGTGAGTCATAATTAAGTATTCCAACAAATTATCATTCCTGCTTCAGCAAAGCTAAGCTTGTACATGTTACCTCCATACTTTGAACAATCTATGTTGGTTGCATATTTTTCGTTCTATTTTATGTCGACGTTTTCGTCAGCTACCACTCAACAACGGCTTCTAAGACGCTATGAAATTTTTCAAATAATTATACTATTGGAATTAAAATGCATGCTGCTCCAACACATCTACATAATTATTGAAGTTGTAATCGACTGCACTAAACCACTACTGCAACACCAACTGAATAATGTCCTTTAGGCAACTAGAAGATGCCACCATGGATAGGTATTTCTCAAGACATCTATGAAAAGACGGGATGCTGTGAGAATAAACAACAGGAAAAGTTTTTGAGGGATGTTATCAGGTAGAAACAGCATGTCAGGTAACAAGGCCCCTTTACGTTTCCATAAACCAATTTGATAGTCGCATTGGGAGAAGTGAATAAAACGTGGTGACTACCTTGTAGACTCTACTGTGTAATGTTAACCTCATCTCAAAATGGAGTGAGTCATAAAAAGCTAACTCTACCTAAGTTACTAGAAACTAGACAGAATTTAAAATTCCGTACGGTATCTGACCGAACGGAACTTTCCTTAAAAGTCTATCCTTTAAGACGATCGGAATTCTCTCTCTCTGTCTGTTTGTCTGTCTCACGATGACGGACGAACGCCCAGACCAATTGTTATGAGTTTTCATATGGGTGTTCCTTATTCCTAGGCACAGCGATGTATATATTTTATTTTTTCAAATTCAATATGGCGGCCAAATTTTTTCAAATAAAGCGAAATTGTATCAATATGAGCGTCCTTCTTATATAGAGTTAATGGAATAGGTAGGCCTACTGCATTTATATCAATATGAGCTTCCTTCTTATATAGGAAGGAGCACTTTGCAGTATTCAAGCGATATAACAGCTGAACATAAAATGAAATTTGCCATTTTGAATTAGTTCAATGGAAGCTGGAAACGCTCAATTTCAGCAGACTTTTTCAAAAGAAATGCCCAGTAATAATTGTGGTAGTATAGTTCAAAGAAAAAATAGTTCATCTTCCCACTGACAATTTTTCTAGCTCTGGGAGTGGATTCAACAAAAATATAGCCGAGACTGATTGCTTTCAGGAACTGGAAGCGTGATTGTGTTATGGACAATTCTTTTTACTGTTTGTCGTTTTTCACGAGCGAGTTCTACTGTTCATGGAACTACTTGTTACAACTTTTTTTGCGCTCCCACCTCCAGCATATGACTATGTTACCCTAGCAAGATATAACTCAGTTGGAAACCTGGCTGTAGCGTTTTATTCCTCAATAACCGGTTGCACAATAACCCTTTGATATAAAATAATATCCAATGTCAAATATCCTCTAAATATGACTGTCAATGTGAGACTTGCTACCTCGAGCCACGCGGGGACCTTCCTCCTATTCTAATATTGACTTGTTAGTAAGTTTCACTGTTTTCTTTCTTTTATTGTGAGATTGTATTATTTCCCATTCAAATATTGTGTAAATAGTGTAATTTTTTGTATTTGCTTCTATTGTGTTCATTTTACTTTCTTGTAATATTTTTGAGCAATAAACGATTCTATTTTTGTATTGATTACAGTCTATCCAAACAGCAGACCGCCTTCGGTCCGACAGTGGGTCTGTGCAAGCGTTGGCTGCGCGCGCACATGCTGGACTGCACTCTGTTTCCGGATGTGGCCGTGGAGTTGCTAGTGGCACAGCAGTTTGTGGCAGCGCAGCCGTTCACACGCGCCCTGCAGCCGCAAGCCGCCTTCTTACGTGTGCTTAGCAAGCTGGCAACCTGCAACTGGTGTGTCGAGCCACAGATCATCAATTTCAATGGCGAAATGACGCGTGAGTAGACTTCAACATTATTAAGTACCCGGCAGGGCCTTATTGAAATGTGGTCGCTCTTTTTATATTAAGATTTAAGAAATCAAGCTCTTTTAATATTATTGACCAAAAATCGAGACCATAAAGCGTTTGAATGAAAATATCTTATGTAAAACACCTTTTTGAGTCAAATTAATTAAATTGAGGCAAATAAGTACTTCAAAATTCAATAAGTTACCAACATTTTTATCAAACTTATGTATTGTTATGGCAGATATTCCGTTTATATCGCTAGTATCAGTTTCAATACTTTTTAAGGACCCGACAGGGCCTTATAAAATCGTGCCGTTGACCATGCGTCCGTCTGTGGCCTAGAGCTTAAAAGGAAGATTCTAGACCAGAGATTCCCAAACTGGGTGAATTCGCCCAGTTGTGTGCGATTTCAGCACGCCAGTGGGCGAAACTGACAGAATGTGAAATCGATGGGAAATTTGAAAAAAAATTGGTGGGCTATTTAAACAACTGCATGGAGAATAAAGAAGATTTTATGCACTCTTCAAACTAAAGTGAGGTGGCTGTCCAAAAGAGCTTGATTGGGGAGTTTGAAGGTACTCTTTACTAAACTCTGTATTGAATTCTTGAAGGAGAAAGTTACTATTTTACATGGACACATGATGAATTCGACCGGTGACGTTGCATATCTAGCAGACCTATTCAGTAGCCCAAGTACAAGGAAGTAAATTCGAAGCTGCAAGAGAATGAACTCAATTAATAAAAGACAAAGAGCATTCTCTCATATTTCATATCAAAGCTAATGTTTTGGCAGAGAACTTCTGAGCAAAACGAGTTAAGCCAATTTCCTAGTCTCAAGTTAAAAACCCCGACCAAAGAAGACCTACTGCCAGCATTTGGAGATGCTTCATTCAGACATCATGTGTACAAGGTTTGAGGATATTTTATACTTGGAAATACCTGATTGGATCCTTGACCCTTACAACAACTGTCCTGAAGGTGATCTCAGCCAGACCCTGGAAGGAGAGCCGGCTGCAAAGGTTAAGCTTGTTGCAAATGAAGAACTAAAGCCCAATTTCAAACTGGGCTACCAAGTATTTTGGATTCAAAATGAAATTTGCCAGCTCTATCCTGGATAGAGGTGCATCACAGAAAAGTTGTTTGAAGCCTCTCTTTCTTCTTACATGGATGAGAGAGGGTTTAGTGCAGTGAATAATCTTGCCATCAAGTCTAGAAATAGGTTAGAACTTGAAAAGTGAGATCTTGACAATTTTCTAACAAAAATGGATCCTGACATCAACAAACTGATTGAAACTCACCAAGTCCATCCCTCACATTAATTATACATAGGCATTCATGTTGTTTAATTAATTACGTATAAAAATTCTATTAGTTTAAATTAATTTTTTTTCATTAATTCGTTTCACTGATTGTTATTCCTTTTTTAGACCTATCATTTGCAAATTTTTAATGTACATAATCATACCTAAATAAACATGATGCACCTATTAAGAGAAAAATGTCTATAAAAAATTCCCATTTCTCAACTTATATTTAGGTATTTGAATGTGTGTTTGCAATTGTAAGATTTGTGCATTTTTTGAAACCTGATGGGCAAAAAAAATTATGAATCTCAAAATTGGGCGATGGCCAGAAATTTTTTGGGAAGCCCTGTTCTAGACTCTTGAAACTAGGTATAATAGCAGGGTGTCTACTGGTGCGAAAAAGGTCGAGAATTCTAATAGGTCGGGAAAAACCGGAAAAAGGTCGGGAATTTCGAATCTTTTTGAATTTGGTCGGGAAAATTAGAAAATTGATTGTAACACGTATTTTGACATACTTTTGTTACGAGCGCATAATTAAATTGGCTAACAAGGAAACACAAGAATAATTCGATTTGTAGCTGGGAACAATTATTCAATAAATTTTTGTCGTAAATTAATCAAATGCCATTTTGTACATAGTGTGTGTTTTGCTATTGTACTGTGATGCTCCATACCATTAGTTCAATTTATTTGACCTGATATACTTTTTGTCAAAGGTTGTAAAAACATGAATTAAGTAATTTAAACATGTAAAACGCATTTTTGCAAGCAACTGATCAGTCTCAAGCTATCTTTAATTTTTTCTAAACATGAATATGATTACAAAGCCAACTATGCCTTTTTTTAAATAAATTGTGTGAAATAGGCCTTTACCACCTTCGATTACTGCAATTATTCCAGATGATAATGATGAACGCTTACCAAAGAGACTTATAGAAAGGGCTCAGAACTCCTTGGGTTTAAAAATAATGTTATTTAGTAGAGTAAAATTTTAAACGATTTTATTAAGTACAAGGTCCAAGTAAAATATTTAATGGCTTGCATTTCTAAACTTTCCTATAACGGAAACTACAGAATCAGTAATTGACAATGTATTTACAAACATTGATAAATATTACTGGAATTAATACTCAATTATCTGATCATGTCGCTCAATAAATATTACTGGAATTAATACTCAATTATCTGATCATGACGCTCAATTAGTTGAAATAAAAATGGAAAAATTTTGAGAACAAGAGTGATGACAACTTTATTTTTAAATACTCTAGGAATTTTTCTGACGAAAATTTTGATAAATTTAATTTAGCTCTAATTCAGGAAACATGGCTGGATGTATTCAACTCGAAAGTGGCATGTAAATATCAGACATTCAATAGTATTTTTCTGTATTATTTCAACACATATTTTCCAAGAAATTTGATTAAGAAAAATATTAAACAAAAGTCATGGGTAACGACAGAATTAAAAGCAAATTAAAAAGAGCTTATCAATCAAACTAATAGAGCAAAGTTACTTAAAGATAAAGACATGCATGTCAACCTCAGAAGAAGATTCAAGGAACGAAAGGCAAAACTAATTCAAAGCAAAAAAGCATTCTATGATAACAAAATAAAAAATTCTAAGAACGTGATGAAAGATACTTGGAAAATCATTAATAGGGAAATTGGAAATAAAAATATACCTTTTGAAAATCTAATTTTGAAAAATAGAGAACAGATCTGTTCTAACCCAAAGAAAATTGTGAGCTTTTTTTAAATTACTTTGCAAAAGAAGAAAACAAATCAGGACATTCTGAAGACTCGATACGAAACGACAATAATTTCAGAAGTCACCAGTTCAGATGCAAAACAATAGACTACAAGAAACTTGACAAAATTATTTCTGGTTTAAAATGTAAATACAGTGCTGGATACGATGACATACCAATTGCCATAATCGAAAGAGCCAAGAATGTTTTATTGAAGTCACTACTACACTTAATTAACTCTTCTTTAATCACCGGAATATTTCATGTGAAGTTGAAAATTTCTAAAATTATCCCAGTTTATAAAAAGAATGATAAAAATGATGTAAGTAATTATCGCCCAATTGCCTTATTACCAGCAATTTCCAAGATTTATGAAAGTGCCATGTCTGATCAATTATTGCAGTACTTAGAAACAAATGGATTACTTAAATTATTTCCAGTACGGCTTTCGTAAAGGTAAATCAGTCAAAACAGCAGCTATGCAATTCATTGAATCCATTATCGACTCCATTGATAAGTCAGAAAGGGTTGTTGGGATTTTTTTGGACCTTACACAGGCATTTGATAGTATATCTCACGAGATCTTACTTGGGCGTCTGCAAAGGTTTGGGAGTGCCACTTTTGCACCTTCTGTTTATATCCATTATCTCTGTAGATTGTGAGTTTGAAAGGTGATTAATCAATCATATGACTCTTCAGACGACAAAATTATAATTCTGGCCTGTACATGCCCTTTATTGTTGCTTCCCAAAGGAGCGCTATCATGTTCAGATGACAATTCCTCAATAAGTTGAAGGACTCTTGTTTTAAATTTTCTTTTTTTGGAAGGGGTAAAATCAGAAATGTCCGGCAATATACTTTTGAAAAAATCAAGATCTGGGTTCTTCTCTTCTGTGTTCTTTTTGCTGGCAATATATTCGGAAACCATTTTCTCAAATTCATCAGAAAATGTAATGAAAATCAAATCAAATTCATCAAAATGTAATGATATTTTGAACTTCCTGCAGAGGAGGTTACGCTCATTGATGATGGTGTCGGTGGGTCAATGTCGTCGATCGTTCTATTTATCGTTAGAGGTCTACTACTCCAAATTACAAATTACTATTGGAATTATTGTACCGAGAGTCTAACTCTCCCAGCAACATCATTGGTCATTCTCCACCCTAGACTGAACCTGTAGTTATACTACGGTACTGCTTTGTGTGATGTAACGATACACATTAAAAGAAGGTTATTAAAATTTGTGTTTCATCGTTTTATACTTTCTATAAACAAGTACCCATAATGTAATTATTTTTCGAATAAATCTCTATTATTTATTGAACAATAGTTTTATAGCAGACATTAGACATTCAAGAGTCCCACATTTTTGGACTAAGGATTCAGGGTGATCAATGATTGTGTTATCTGGGTGAATGTAAAGCAGGACAAAAGGGAACAATGGTTGTCCCTGGAAACAAGAACACTGCCCAATGATGAGTTTAAAAAGAGGACGATGGGATCTTTTTAAATAATTCTTCTGTGTAAAATCTAGTCAGCTCCCAGGATTCATATTATCTATTCATTTTTTTCATCTTTCAATTCAATTGATAGCTGCTGTCTAAACCAATAACATAATTTTTTTGTAGTTAAGTTCATATTATGAACATTTGAATGTGATATTCCCACTTGATGTTTATGTGAGATACAAACATTAAATTATGGGTTGAACTTGACATTTTTGCTACATTAATTACTCTATTTACACTCAGAAATTATATTCTATTTACATCAATTAGTTAAAGTTTCTGGGTTTTTTTTGGCAGTATAGGACGTTGTAACAGCATTTAATCATGAATCATTTTGTATTAACAGTACTACGGTATCATTACAGGAAATAGGTGAACAATTAAATTTGGAAATTTGGTTACATTTCAATTAAACCTTTCATCTTAAATTGCTTCAAATTCACGATTTTCGGCCTCATTTTAAAACACCCTGGGAACTTACAATGTCTAGGTAAAAGAGTCTTAGTTACTCCCACCGTTTATCAAAATGTGGTGGAATATACTAACTGAAGTAAAATTGGTTTTATAGACCTTAAGAGGTCTGGAATTTTGGAAATGTGGCCGGGAAAAGTCGGGAATTTTACAATTAGGAATAGTAGACACCCTGAATGGCTCATACTCATTTTTTTCGAGGATGAAGCCCACATAGGTCTGAGACCTGTGCGTTGGATGATGGTGATTTATGAGCTGGTCCTACAGTGTTAGGTAGGTTCCGAACAACCGGGAAGTGATTATGCAGCAGTGAACAGTGTCTTTTTTGCTGGCCAATCTAATCTGTCACCCTTACAAAGAGTACCCAGGAGAACGCAGCTTATCTCTATTTGATTGAACAGATACCTGCTACGGCTCACGGCTGTCACTTCCCCCTGTTGATTTTGGAGTTTGGGGGTCGAATATTAAAATAATTATGATGTACAACAGATTTCCACAATAAGCTTTTCTTTTGTTTTTATTGCATTATTGTACCTCAAATATTTCTGTTATTATGTTACTAACTATTCATATTGTACTTTTCAACTCTTTCATATTAAATTTATTGTTATTGCAATAGTATCTAAACTATTGTGTCATGAGGGGTGATGGTTGCTCTTACACAGTGTAATTTTAATAAATGAATTGAATTTTCCATTTTGTTTGCTTTTTGTAGGTGATGATATTAGCGAAATAGAGGAGGTGTTCAGGACGGGCAAAGAAATAGGATGGTTGCCGCATCTATTTGTGGCCACCAACTACGACCGATCGGGAGCCGTGTTCACAAGGCAGGCGCCCATTCTGCCCGTGCTCTACCACGTCACCAAAATAGCCAAGGCATCGTTGGATGTCCTTGAAAATCAGCTGATGGCCGGTGACCCGTCCATCGACTTTAAGGTTGGTTTTTGTCAGGTTATGTACATTATGGGCCGTATCTACAGTAGAAACAATTAGTCTGGGCGCACGGCCGTTTGGTAGTCAGCCATGGCGAGGGGAGTGTTTATCGCTCATTTCTAAAAACATGTGGCCCGTGCGACGCTGCAGATGTCTTCAAGGTCAACTAGTCAACTTTTAACAGGACGGTTAGTAGTGAAACCAGAGCCACGCGCCCAGACTAATTGTTTCTACTGTTCCTTCAGTGTCTCATGACTCAAGGAACTATGGGAATGCCTATATAAATACATTACATTTCAAGAGAAACTGAAGGAGCGTTAATAAATACAGCCCCAAGCCTTGACTATTTGCACTTATAAAGTCAAAACACACACATTATATAAAATCCGGCTTTATTGGTCAAAATTTACTGATTTTGTACTCAAGTAAAGCACTTTTAGATTAAGAGCTTTTATCTAATAAAACACTGATTATGAGTCAATTTTAGGTTATTTGATGATACAAAATGTGGACTTTTGAGGACGGAGACGCCGCGCATGCGCAGAGTTGGCCTACAGACGCCATGCATGCACAGATTTGGCCTACAGACAGAGGTGTTGTGCAAGTGAACCGCCAGTAGGCTATTAGGCCTACTGAACTGAGCGGAACGAACTGACGCAGTGTTTGAGAAAACTGCTGGAACTGAGCTGAATGACCTGTGCTGAGGTGAGCGGTCTGAACTGAATGGATCCAGTGTGGTACAAGCCAAAGGCAACTTGTGAGACGTATAAAGGACTCGTTTCGCTCATGATCTAACTTACATTTCACTTGTTGCAAAATGGCAGTTACAATACAATCGGTCATAAACTGATATTTTATTGTTCTTAATGTTCAATTCTTATTTTTCAACAGCTGATATTCCGTCCACCTTTGGAGTTTTTTGACTGGTTGATTCACATCGACTCTGCAATGAATCCATCACTAGGCCACAGCATCGATGCAAATATTGATAAACTAGGTGGCAAAAAGAAGAAGATGCTTGACAGGAACAAGTACAACTCGAGCTTGCCTCTGATTGGATTCTGCCCTGTCACGTGTTATTTGAGAGAGTTGAGAGCCAATTATGATGAGTTGGCACTTTTCTTCCATGACACATATGGTGGATGCACCATTGGTGTCCTGTTCAAACCCAATGCACGACAGATTCGCGATTTCAAGGTTAGTTTTTCATCTATTTCTGGCTGTTAACTGTGGAGGTTTAAGAAAGTGGAGGGAGCATAAAGCTAGAAAAGTATAGCCGAAGCCGTCTTGAGTGGCTATCTGGCGAATTCCGACGGCTAATATGGCCTGGGGCGCAGGTTAAAGACCACTATCACAGCATTTTTCTATTTCTTCTTAACTCACAGATATTAAATAGAATTCCCCAATATTATTTTATTTTTAATTTGGCGATTTAAAATTTAAGGAAAGATTGCAACACAAATCGTTGACACTGCAAAAATAATGTGAATAGTTGGGGTGAGCAACCTTCATAAGCTTCAATTTTTGTTTGCATTTGAGGTAAGCTAGCCAGTAATAGTTTGATTTTCGATCAGTGATTTTTCATCAAATTATTTTTATATTACTCGCTTTTTTATGTATAATTAGTTAACACCAACTCAATTTTTTACAGGGGTGCCTTATTTTTCTGCATCACAGTACACTACCAATCTTATCCTTATCAAACTTGTCTTTGTCAATTGAATTTGTTTTATCAATTTTTTTCACTTGAAATTTATTAAATCAATTTATTTTACTGAGTTTTTTAGTGTTGAATTTATTCCATTTTTTATTCATTTATATATTGAGTAGTTATATATGATGGAATGATTATTATTAAGAATTATTCAAATTTAAAATATTAATAATTATTTATCTATCAATTTAATAATTAAGGTCACTGTGTGCATTATTTATTGCATGCTGTTGTGTTACAGAAATAAATTATTATTCTATTCCATTCTACTGGAAATTGGCTCCTTCACGTCCAAAATCAATAGGGCCCTCACTTGTACTATGAGGAAGCTAATAACAAAGTTTCAAGAGGCTGGAATCCACCTTTCAAAAGCTTTTCCACAAACAGACAGACTATTTTAACCCCATTTTGTTAATGACAGACAACGGCACTATTTTAACCCCATTTTGTGAACGAAATGAACGTGTTTTGTTAGGTTGCTGGCTTTTTGGTACAGTGCTTGCACAGTGGAGCATCGATATAATTTATACATATATTTTTTCCAGCTTATGACGCCTCAATAGATGAAAACTATCCAATTCTTGTTTTACAGGTTTCACATTTCAACTCTAGAAAGCCAATATTTCAAGACGGGAAACCCAGGCTGGTATTGAATGACGAGGCTATCCTTCAAGACTTCAAAGCCATGGGAAAGGGTTTAGTTAAGGAGATTGTTGTAAATAAGAAGTGAATTTTTAATTTTCATGTACTTTTGTTTCAGTAAAATACTTTGGGAATTTAATTTTGGCCTCAATTACTCCTTATTTAAAACCTCAAATCCAGGTTCCTCTGAATGGAGCTGATATAATGTGGAACTAAACATGTTTTCAGAAACATGAAACACAAATAAATGAATTGAAGAATTAAACTTGCAACAAAAAACCAACTGGTAAGTAACATACAACCGAACACACAAATCGATACTGACTGAAATTATCAAGTTTTATTACGAATTGAATAATATATAATCTGTAATAATACATATCATACATACCTATACACTAACTCCAATAAAATAATTATCAGTTTACAATATTATAATAAAACTAAATATATATATATATATATACCGTACGACAATAGAATAAAAAACAAGCGTTACAAGTTTGTTGATTGCTGTAAATATAATATATACTGTGTGTTATGACTTTACAACGAATTCACATTTTTGAGATTGTTATTAATTTTTTGATAAGGATTGGTATAGAGTTGATAGTCGAGTATTTTTACAATAGAATCTAGATGACTATCTTGAAATCGTCGAATCTTAATTATAATCATAATCTTTGAAATCTCAATTATAAGGCTTTGAATTGAGACACATCAAAACCCTTATTTACCATACATTTATTCACATACAACACTCGGTTAAAGTAATTAGTCTCATTGTTTTTCCTTTTCAATAATTACTTTTCATTGAGATAGCAAACAAGTATTGGATGCTTTTTGAGGAGGAAAAGGAGAAGATGAAGGAAAAGGAATTGAGTAAACAGCAGAAAGATCTGCAAACATTTTTCATTCGAAGGCTCTCAACTCATAATTTTTTCAAGCTTCTTAGGTCAGCAACTAACAGTATTAAACCTTTTAACTATTGCTGAAATTTATTCCAAAATTATTTTGTGAAAAATAGACGTAATTCTTTTTTCTTTGAGAGAGGTTGGTAGGTACTGCTATTTTTTATAAGTGAAACATCTTTTCATAAATTATTCTGTTGAATGACGTCATCTTACTCCTAAAAGTTTAGAGTTAAGATTTTATGGTTCAATTTTCCAAGATTGGACGAATGTTGTCCAAACTTCGCCGTTTTATGTGAATTTATTCAACTTTGTATGGAAATTAATTCAAGATTAATGTAAAAGTATGAGATTATGTGAAATGATCACTTAGTTTCTCATGTTAAATACCACCGTCAACAATCTATTTGATGTTAGTTATGTTGCGTTTGATCATTCATACGAGAAATTTGTGATATAACATGTATTTATGGTTCTGACTATGGGTGACTCTTCAAACCTAACAGTATGTTTTGTCCTTAAGAGCACACTATGCAAACGAGTGAGGTAGGTTTTTTTCGGAAGATGAAGCCCACATATGAGATCTGTGCGTGGGTTGAATTGGATGATGATGATTAATGAGTTGGAAATACTATTTAGGTGGGTTCTGAACCACCTGGAAGTCATATAATAATAATAAAGTCAGATAATAGCCTTCTTTGCTGGCCAAACCAATCAGCCACCTTTACAAAGAAGGCCCAGGCGCCCGTGGCAGAACAGATACCTGTCACTATATGGAATATCTACTTATTATTGTTATTATCTGAATTGGTGTACTATCTTGACATAAAACATGAGCGACAATATACTACAGAAATAGTGCACTACAATAATTATTATACTATTAAATAACAGCAACAGAAAAAACTTGATATAAATTCAACCTTGGTGTTGTAACATGATATACTTTTCTCTCTATACGATAGTTATTGTATTACTTCTTTATAAAAAATTGGTGAATTATTCTGTTGTTATAAATATAATTTTGTTGTTATAAATTTGCATAGGCAAATAATTATTGACTCTAATAATATTGATGAAGAAACTGGATATTGCTAGGTTAGGTTAGGTAAGGTTAGGTTAGGTATACATAACTGAATCAGCTCTAGTTTTGGGTGAGTTGGAGAACATACGTTGATGAGTGGAGGAAATATAATACTATTTATGGAGGAACTATGGAGGTGTATAGTGACTAACAAGATGGCTTGTGGTTTCAATAACTACTGCCCATTTTAAGCCATTTAACAAACACTGTACTACGTTTAAGTTCAAAAACAATGTAGTTTGAGCAAAACCATGCTAATTATGATACTTGATAAATCAAGATCACCCCTATACTCAATATATACTTTCTACCTTCAAGGTTACACACTGCTTCCAGAGGCGTAACTATGGTGGGATCAGGGGATCAGACCCAGATTTTTTTTTGGAAGTTTAGCAAGCCCTTTTGGTATAACAGTCAACAAAGATGTCTTGATCGTTAAAAATGTGGTTTTAGAGATTATTTTTTTTTAATCTGGGAAAGTACACCGAACCACCTTTTCAATAAACAAGCTACATAAGATCTGAATCACTCTTAGAAAACCCTCCTTCTCCTTTTAAAAGGACATTTTCAAGTATGGTAATACACTCAATACACTGTACTCCAATCACATGAGGTGAGGGATCAAAAATAGCTGAGTGAAAATAGTTTTAAGTAGGTTTGCTTTAAAGTTTGGCTACTTCATTTTTAGAACGATAGTTCGTATCTGCCACTGACAATGATGCAAAAACTAGTAGAAAATTTGACACACAATTTGGATTAGAATCGGCTAAAATATGTGGTTTTAGTGATTATTTTTCAAAACTTCCCGGGGGAGTACACCGAACCCTCCGTATGAATAAACACAACATTATATTCTTGAACTGTTGTTAGAGAACCCCTCCTCTTACGGTGTACCCTGACTAACCTTCTAGTTACGCAGACTGCTTCAAATTGAAGACCCAAAATAATTGGATAAAATACGTGAAAATATAATGCGTCTCAAAGGAAATCAAATATTTCTCACGATAAACTTGAAATTATCAATCCATAACAGTCTTAATCATTGATCCAAAGAAAGATTTAGTTTTATAATTGACTAGCAGATTTGTTTGAGAAAGTAAGTAAATAAACATTATTAGTTTTTTTTTTAATTTGAGAAACTAAGTAAATAAACCAGTTTTTATATTAACTATAGTCTATGGTAACACAATTTGGAAGCAATTTATTTTTATTTATAATTTATTTAAGTTTTCCAAGCAATTCAATGTTGCACATGTTGAATTTCAAATTTCGCGGGTGAAAATGGCTTCGGCTAGTGTTAAAGCGGTAAGGGGAAAGACAGTCACGATTTGCTCAATCTCTCTATTGTCTATAGTCTGTTCAGCGAGCCTACAGAGTGTAGTAAACAAACATGTGCGTGCGTGCGTGCAAGCCGAAACTCAACGAAGCCCGATTCACAGATAGCCTAGTTTTTGAAACGTACCGAACAGGCAACAGGCCTACCCATTGAAAACGACTTTCAATAATCAAAAACTTAAAAAAACACTTTCAAATGGAAATTATGACTCACGTTATGGCGTGACGGCCGTTTCACTCTGTTGTTAAGAGCATCGTCAGACGACCCACAGTACACTGATTTAAGGTACCACGGCCGTCACGCCATAACGTGAGTCATAATTTCCAATCAAGTGTTTTTTAAGTTTTTATTATATTAGTGGAAACAAGATGGATCTTCAACATCATAATTTCAATAATCATTTTCCAACAGCTACAGTACTTGGAAAATACTTATTATTTATTGCAAATGGAAATGGACACATGAGATTAATGTATTATATGAATACAATGGTATTCTTCTTGTTTCAATGCTTAGGTAATGTATCCAAACATTCAGCAATCACTGGTATCACTATTATTAGAATTGTTTATAAATTTGTCGATTGAATTATTTTTACCTATACATTTGAAATGAAAATACTGACTTGATACGGCAACTGAATTTAAAATCTAATGTTCTTGAAATAATGCAATAATAATTATTTTTATTTCACGAACTGGAAGTGCGACAACAGCTGTTAACTGTTGGTGGCAATGAATGTGAATAGGCCAACCAACCGATGCCAGTACAATTCTCGGAATTCCTCACTCACACATGCAAAGTTTATTTGGGTCACTCCGTAGGCTCATTGAACAGACTATACAACAACTGGCTAGTAGGGCGATATTTTTGGAGAAAGTCTACACATGTAGCGTTGCCAAGGGTGGGGTCGACTCCACGCTTGACATGACGATTGATGAACACTGTATGTGCTTACTGCCTTAAACAGAT
Source organism: Conomelus anceps (assembly GCA_948455865.1). Taxonomy (NCBI): domain Eukaryota; kingdom Metazoa; phylum Arthropoda; class Insecta; order Hemiptera; family Delphacidae; genus Conomelus; species Conomelus anceps. Next base: position 163,214,552 of record OX418216.1, read on the forward strand.
ATATTTTTCTTGTAACAACACAGTCGGATGTCATCAACAGGCTCGAAAAGCGTTCAAAAGCCATCTCGTTAGTCACATATCTTACTTTCATATTTTATAGCTTGAATGTTAAACAAAAATGTACTAGACAACTAAACCTATTTCAACAACCAATCAGACACTAGTATTGATTCGCCCACCACAAGGTACTACGTTCAATACCACTAACATTGCCCACTTTTGGAATTCAATATAATGTATTGCTTATCCTGTAAATAACATGGAACTTTGGACGAAGAAACATTGTGAATAACAGTTACAAAACATTATTTTTTTTAAATTAAAAAGCAACAGTTCTTACAGATGACACGAGGCAGCATATACTATACCACAAAGATTGCTTACGTAAACTGCCATTCTACAACGTTTATAGGGCATGCTACTTGTATCGACTGTAAAAACTCACTTAAACAAGATTTTAAAAATATAATAAAAATAAGAGGATACACTGAAAAAGTAAACAAATAAACATTATATAAAAGCGAGGGAACTGTTTTATAATATCTATATAATGAAAGCACCTATGCTAAAATACTAGACAATTTAAAAAAATACACGATATTTAAACAAGCTAACGTATCTAAATTTTTGCAGAAAATTATAAATACGTTACCTATCAGATACTAGATTAGAATTCATTCGTATTGCAGCCACAATCTCTACATTTAATAAAATATTTAAATTTAAAAATTCAAGAAAATTGAATTGATTATTAAAAGTCAACATACAATTTTCAATGTCACAGAATAGAAACGATTTGTAAAATGTAATTGCAATAATTTGAGCAATTTAATAGCATCCACAGCAATAATTTGAAAAATGAAATTTTAATGACTTGAACACACCTGTACGAAATGCAGGAAAATTATTTCAACATTACATGCTACTGTACGTAAATGACAACATGACAAGTCCATACCAAATAAAAAATTGCGGTCATAATAATTGGAGAGTTGGGAAAAACTACGTAAACGATAATGCTACCTGATCACTCTATGCATCTGCGTGCTCTAAATGCAAGATTCTATAGAAAAAGCGGAGACAAGGGAGTGGTCAGGTTAGCATTAGCGTTATTGTAAATAAAAGGTTTCTCTTTTGTCTGTTACGATTTTCATCTATGGCTACGTTACAATGTAGTTAGTAGAGGTTGGAAAGTAATTTCAAAACAGCTGACTTTATTCACGCCTGATTAAAACTATTACATAATTGGCCCTAGACCAATCAGAACTTAGGATTTCTCAAATTCAGTGTAGAAATGGGTAATATGCAATAGTAACATCAGTTGATTTATACATTTCAAAATAAATTGAATTTAATTTTGATTTTAAATGTACAACACATCGTCAGCAGTTATAAAGCATTCTAGGTTAATAACCAAAATTATGTTTATGTATAAAACATAACATACATAATGTAGTAAGTTATCCAACTGATTGGTAATTAAAAATGAAAGTAAGTTATTTGTAATCGTAGATAAAATAGTGTGTGCGATGATTGTAAATGACCTTTAAGCCATTTGTAAGATGTTTGAGACGCAACTTAAATCTCATGTGTGGCTTATAGACATTCACAATACAGTCGCTGCAAAAAACTACTGTGTAATGCTTTTGGTGGTAACTGATAATTTGGATCAATTTATCTAAGATCATATTATAAAAATAGCCAGTATCCAACTCTTATTAATATCACACATAATTATTATGGAAGTCCAGGCGTGACTTGCCATCTCTTACACATAAGATAAAGAGATAAGGTACATTCAAGATAAAAATTGTGCTTCAGTATTAATTTTAAAAAGAATCCGTACAAATAATGTGCAAATCTGGACAAAATTTGAACAAAATGTTGTAATTTATATTTAAATTCAACAAAAATGAACCCGTTAAATCCTTCATAATGATGTATAATTATAGCGGAATTTCAATTTAAAACGAAATATTACACTAGCATTTGTACAATAAGCCGCTTAAAAATTTATTAAAAATATACAACTGAAAAATAGTTAAACTTGTACAATTTTTTTACTCAGTTTTGAGTAAAAACTAAAAAATAACTAACTCTACTTGTGAGAATCAAATATGAAATTCACGGTTAAAATGTATTAATATACATAAAAATTCGAAAAATACACTTTTCAATGACAAATTAAAATAACACATTTACAGCAGCATTATACACAAATCACATCATTTTAAGATAGACACATAGACGAAGGATATGTTTGAATCTGAAGCGCTTCATGTTAAATAGCTAAATATTAATTTATAGCAATAAAAGAAAAACATAAGGCGAGCATAAATTACATAAAATGACACATACACTTTCCTATTACGTCCAGGATACTACATAAGGCATATTTTCATAAAAAATTATTTAGAATAATAATGGTGTAACTATTTTATATCATCTAATATATAATTATTACTAAAATAATATGGTGGTGTGAAACATCATTTTGTTTTTTTTTTTCGGATGATCTCAAGGATTTTGAGATTTGTGCGTGGGTAATGAGGAGAATGATAAAAAACATCCATGGCTGAATCAGATTCAAACTCAAGACTGCAGGAAACGAAGCCAGCCAGAGTCTTATCTAATCATAGACAAGCGCTCAAACTTCACCACAAAGTGCGTTTTCAAACTTAACTTCTTCCTTGCGACACTTTCAAAACTACTCGCAATGACTGATTAAATTGATACCAATTATACTCAATCATATCAATTAGTTTGCAACATAATTTATTAGTCTTTATGAATTGTGTTTCGTTAATGGTATTTTGTAAATAGTAAAATTTGAAAAGTAAGTGACCCATTAAATAATATAATTTGAATGGTTATTCAATTTTTTTTATTTTTCTTGCTGGCTAAGCCCACATGAATGAAACTTGGGTAATGAGGTGAGAGGTGGTACAATGATGTTATGAACCAGTTGTAGGTGGGTTCCGAACCACCGGGTAAGTGATAATGAAGCTTATACGTCAAGTCATTGCAACCAGTCACCCTTCTTAACGCAGTCTCGGTCACCCGTGACTGAAAATCACAATCGCCCGGACACCACGCTCAGCGAATGGTCTATAACCCAAATTGGAAGTTTATTTTATATTTAATTAAATATTTTATATTTAATTAAATATTTTATATAAGTGTAAATTATATTTGAAGTGTCACTAGGGAAGCACACTTTTAGTTTTATCTTCCTGCACAATACTACTTGCATAGTATAACTGCATCTAAAGCCAAGTAGATCATCACTAGTAGATCATGTTGCGCTGCGTGTCTATAGACAAGTCTAGAGGAGACATGTCTCGTCTATAGACCGTGACGTATATACACGGTTTAAAATCAATGTTTTTTGTCTCGTCAGCGTCAATCTAGATTAGAATCTGATATCCGAATCCTTCCATCTCCATTTTTATATAAAAAAGTTACAGATATTGAAAGGCGAATATAATGAGTCATAAAACGATCAGTGAGACAATCTAAAAATCATTTTCAATTATTTCCACATTTTTAGAGATAAGCAACCCGTTTGGTTGAATGGAAGCTCCCATTCAGTTCGGGAGACTGTAGACGCAAAGAAGTTGTAGACGCCAATAGACAAAGATTTGTCTATAGACTGTCTACGTAGACAACTTGAAACACGTCTATGAGACATGTATACTACTAGTGTGTACTAGTTACATGGAAAGTAACCTAACTGAAGTGACAACCACAAAATAAAACGGGTGAGTAGAATTGTGCGAATAAAATAAATTCTGAGCTGCTCTTTCCAGTAACTCAGTTCTACTCATCCGAATAATTTGGTGACCGCTACTATAAGTTAGCCCAACTAGAGGCAAATTTTACAAGAGGATATGCAGTAATTCATTAAAATTATTATTTAAATTATCAAACGCTAATAAGACACAAATTCCTAATAAAATGTTTCGTTTTACAATTAAAAAATTCTAAAACTAAGCAATATATTGCTTATGCATAATAACCAGCCTTTTCCGTGGAAAATAGCCTCAACATTTCGTATTGAAGGAACTAACCTATTGTACTTTCAATTTCCCACATCAAAGCTGTCAAGTTAATACAATTAGAAAATACAACACAAGATTTACATTTTAAAATTGATAAGAATTTTTGCTCAAATCCACTAGATACTTTATAATTTTTATTTTTTACATCAACCACTGATTTTCAACTATTGCGGTTGTGCTTCATATTCATTACAAATCATTTAATAGTGAATACTGACATGTAATCTTTGAATTAAGAGTTAAATTTGAAAAGGATTTTCCCACTAAATAAACAACTTTAGAATTATATTTCTTTACCTGTACATTATTTAATTGATTTTGTTACGGTTTGGCGATAAAATTTTATACAAAAAATAAATATACATTTTTAATAGAGAGTATGACCGAAACTACTTCTAAGAAAACTCTAATTCCAACCTGACAATTCTATAGCTGTAGTATAAATCAGTTAACTTGTATTTTTCAACTAGTTTTAATTGAAATTTAATATTATCAACTCTGATTGTTATTAGGGTTTCGTATTAACTTTCAAAACTCCGCCATAGCCGGTCCCAAGCCCGTGATGAGAAAGGAGGATGGTGAATGGCTGGTTATTGAGTCCTGGTGGTAGTGCTGATGCCGAATAGGTGCTACCATTAAATACCAGGGAATGCTCTAGTTGATAGTGCAAGCTGTCTACAAAACCAGCAAATCCTACCTAAACGGGGATGGGTGAAGGGGAGTCTCCGGCCCCTCATAACGGGAACCCTTCGGCTAAGGGAAGGAAATCCCTAACAGAAAAACCCTGGTCCTCCAGGTTGGGCGAGGGGCCGGCAACCCCTCCCTGTAAAAAAAGAAAGCAACGAGCCTCGGATTGGGACAGGAATTACGGAAAATAATGGCAAACAAGAAAGAGATTGGAAACGGAAACACTTTTTAAATTTAGCATCATGGAATGTGCAAACAATGCTACAAGCAGGAAAGATGGCCGAAATAAGCACTGAAATGAAAAGAAGAGGAAGGCCGAGAAGGAGCTGGATGCAGGAAGTGGAGAGGGATCTGCGTGTGATGGGAGTAGTCCAGTGGAAAGATTTGGCCCAAAGAAGGGATGACTGGAGGCGCGTTGCGGAGGAGGCCAAGGTCAATGGACTGTAGCGCTGGTATAAGTAAGTATTAAATTTCAAATTGATAGCCTTCAAGTAAAAAAGAAACAAGTTTTTTTAGTGAAATTTTCCGTTGAACTTGAATTTCCCTTTTGACCTAACCTAATACAAAGTTAATGAGATTGAAATGATTTTACTTCTATATTTTCGGCTCTAAAATCTCAAGCAAAATTAAAAATTATATCCATTTTCTTCAGACTATTTTAGTACTTAGTTTTTAATGTGAACTTCTAAATTAATATTCTCTTAATGAAAATAATCGGTAATTGTACTTGGAAGTAACATTTCTAACTTAACTAAAATGTGGATTTTTCATTTGAAAATCTGTGAAGAAGCAGTTTGTGGGCAATATCTTTTGTATTTCTGTTTGACTGTTTTAAAAATAAATAGATAATTGAATAATATAGCCCAGTCAAAATTAGGGGGAAAATTCGCATTTCAATGTAATTGTGTATTAATAAATGAATGTATCGTCTCTCCTTGCTCAAAATCATTTTGCATTAAGAGCAAGCGGAGGTATAGAGTGGTCAGGTTGGAATTAGATTCAGCGTTTATGTAGTTTTGCTCAAACTCTACTTTAGTTCTTTTCAACAAACTCAACAAGGCTGTTTGTGATCATTATTGCTATTGTGAATTATTCTTTGACTATTGTTTATTATTTCTAACATTTAGGCCTGTATTTATGAACGTGACTTACATTGATCTAAGCACGATTTGTCCAAGTTTGACTTGGAAAGGCTCTATTACATTGAACGTGGTCACAAGCTAACCTAAAATCGTATTATCAGGCACTTAAACATAAAATAACATGCATGAAAAGATAAAGATACTGCACTGCATGTAAATTTATAGTTACTGTTACATAATTATTACCATGCCAACATCTTTCAAATCATTATTTTCTGTTTTCCGAATTTGAAAAATGATATCATTCGAGGCAGTGTAGTGAACGTTATCTGCCAGCACACCAAAGAACTTCATCCATTCTATCTCATAGAAAGAGAATTATTTTTTAGTGCCAAAAAAATGTATAGGTTAGAACTAGATTTATATAAAATAAGTAGAAATAATTTCAATAAGTCAAATTTACAGTGAATCACATTGCAATGGTGCAAAAATGGAATAATATGATGATTTTATTTCATTATTATGAGTCGATGCTATACTAAAAAATGAAATAAAAAATATGATGCAACACAGCAATCTAAGAACGGGTTCAAGTCAGCTCTGTACCTAGCTTGGCTAAGAACGGATTTGAGACACCAATACTTATAAGCACGACTTGACTTATAAGTTAAGATCATCTTTAAGTTAGGTTCATAAATACGAACTTTATTCTAAGCTTTACTTGTACTAGGTGAGTTTACTAGCTGATTTATAAGCCGGCCCAGTTGTCCCTGCAACATTTACATAGTGTAAATTCTTATATTAGTGTAAATTAGAGTTGTTTAATGTAAATTATTAATGTTAAATTATTTATCAGGAGTCAGATTTTTGTTGTGGGAGCTGGGTTAGCTTTTAGGGTTACAGCTGCTCGCTGGCTTGAACCTGTTAGTGTAAGTAAGACTTATTGCTGCTAAGTCTGACTTATCCAAGTCGATCTTTGATGAGTCACGTTCATAAATACGGGCCTTAATGTGAATTATTTCGGGTCAACACTTCAATAGATTTCAAGGACCCATCCAAACGACGCCACTTATTGCAATAGAGCGCACTTCGAGAGAAATGTAGACTCTTGAATGCACAACAGCTCTACGAGTGCAGACTTGCCTTCGACCTGTTTTTATGAATCTACCTTGAGGCTAAAGGTGAACTTTAAAAAATACTTGAGTAAATGCTTTTCTCAAGTCCCCCTTGAGTTGAGGTAGGTTCATAGACAAAGGCCTCACTCTAGTACATCGTTCTACCCCAGTGTGCTATGAATACTTTATGAAAAATATGTATTATTTGCAACAAAAATGACCTGAGACAGATTGAAGTACTGTAAATCACTAGAATAAGTTGAGACAGAGTCAAAACTTGACAGAATTAAGTAAATTTGGATATATGCACTATGTAACTGTGGTAACTAGGTAACTGGTGTAGATTTTTGATCCAAAATTAATTTCAAAATTCAAAATTACATTATTTTTTTGGACTGTGATGGTGTTTTGTTAAAAGTAAAATCAAAATTAATACTTTTTCTGAAAATGACTCGTTAATTATTGTGCTTCAAGGTAAATTTTTTAGTGAAACAGACCTAACCTAAGATTTTGATTCTAATTTGAAAATCAGTTTTGGGCAATAGTTGTATTCACATTGATTGTATGTTAAATAAATAAATATATTTGTGCGATCTTCTCGTAAATGAATGCCTATTGATCTCAAAGAAAGCCGTACAAGCAATACAGTATAAGAGACCGTCACTCATTTTTGGCAGTGTGCAGAAACACATTTTGTTTTATCTATGCAGCCTTACATAGTGCTCCAAGCAGAATTAATCATTCTTCATAAGACGAAATATCTGAGAACATCTCACAGCACAGAGTAGTAATCATTAATAGAGTACCGACAAGCGCGAGCTACAACTGCCAAGAATAGCTGACAAAAAATGCAGTTTTCAATCGATTTTCCAATACAATTGTAGTTCAAAATTATTATTTACTAATAATTTTCAATGCATAAAGATAGTAACTGTATCATAATACAGTACATTTATACAATATATGAAAGCCAAATACCACTGACTCATTTATCACCGTTTCTCGAAAACCATTAGACCGAAAAAGTTGAAATTTGCGCGCTAAAAACGAGCTTCAAACGTTTCCCAAAAGTACGCCTAAAATTAATTGACGTTTTTCAGCACAATATTTGGCCAAAAAATTTGAAATTGGGTATATATCTTTAGTTTTGGGTTTAGAAACGTACTAAGAAAGATTTTTGAAAATTTCCCAAACACAGGTAGGGTTTGAAGTTTTCCATGGCCGAAAAGTTCAAATTTTATAGAAAATTTACCGCTTTCCCTAGTTACTTCTAAAAAAATACAGAAATCAGTGGATCAAGTGCGCCGAGGCTTAATACGGATTTTGGTGTCTCGAGCTAAAAATGTGTTGGGAACGTCTGTTTCAGCAAGTCTTCATTGCTCTATGAGAGCGATCTACGCAATAAGTGTCAATGTTTGGATAGTCTCAAGTTCAAGCTCTCCACAAAAAGCGTTTTACACTTGAATTTAATAATAATATCAATAGTATTGTGATGTAAAATAGAGACATTTAATCCAACACTCTATCTTTCTCTTTCTTCCACGCTCTCACTCCCTCTCTCTCTCTCTCATCGCCCTTACAAGATAAATTACACACAATCAAACATACTTGAGATAATAAAAACACTTAAAAACATTAATCTACAATACAGTAATTGGCTTTCAAGACTGTGTACTCCACATTTGATCATAACTATTTTGCACAATTTCTTAGGTTGACGCCACTGTAAAGCTATTGAAATTTAAAAACGATTTTTTTTTTTTGCTAGTGATGCCCACATGATTCCAAGACTTGTGCGAGATTAGTGTGTCTGAGTAATAACGTGAATGATGACAAAAATATGACAGGCTGGATCAAGCCCGTGGCCACAGAAGTAGCAGTCAGTCAGAGCTAAGCGCCCTAACCGATTACTTTAATTATTCCGATTACGTCAACCGATTTATATAACTCATCGTAATACATTAAAGAAGATTCCTTTTAACCTGAATTGACATGTAACGTTTATTTCTATCTACGACTATGTTATTAAGTAGTGAGGTTAAAAGTAATCTGCTTACTTTATACATGCCTAATCAAAACCGTTGCACAATGAAGCTATTAAAAGACTGCAATAACTTTTCGATACAGGTCCTAGACCAATCAGAGCTCAGAAAATCTCCAATTCAGCCTAAAAATTAACGCTAGAGGTTGCGTGAATATTCGCTAAATCCCGCTACCACTGAAAAATCAAAGTTAAACTCACACTTGATCAGCTTATTTGAACATTTCGATATCAAATTGAAATGAATTTGATTTCAAATCCACTAACTATCAACAAAAATCAAGCATTATAAGACAGGGTCTACATGCTAAGACTTATGCTAGGTTTTAACTGTACCGTGAAAACGTATCAGTTAAAAGGTTGTGTGTGGACCGCAAAACTGACGTTTTGCGCGAACTGAATGAAGACGACAGTTATCTTGCAGAACTGATGGCAAAGGCATAATTTTGACTGACGGTTTAACTGACCTCCAACAAGTCCTGACATGTACACTTATTGCGTTTTAACTGTCAGTTTCTCCGCAGTTTTCAACAACTTCTCGTTGCATTCTAGCTTCGCTCTACTCTTTCTTTTTTATTATTATTTTTTAGATAGGCCTATCTTTTTTTTATAAGAATTGGTGATACCTTAGATAATAAAAAGCAATATAATAAAAACTTTAAAAACACTTTAAAGTGGAAATTGTGACTCACGTTATGGCGTGACGGCCGCTTCACTCTGATGTTAATAGCAACGTCACATGACTCACAGTACACTCGTTCTCTCGCATACTGTGGGTCGTGTGACGATGCTCTCAACATCAGAGTGAAACGGCCGTCACGCCATAACGTGAGTCACAATTTCCACTTGAAAGTGTTTTTGAAGTTTTTATTACGGTAGGCCTATAATTAGTGGAAACAAGATGGATCTTCAACATCATAAAAAGCAATATGTTTTACAATCCAAAAGTAGATAATTTCGCCAATCTTCGTTTTCATCACACAATTCTCGTAGCAATACAACATAAGAAAATAGTTTTCTTCTCAACAACCATTCCCTACACCAACTTGTACGATAAACCGTCCCTTTTTTATCATTTTTCTTCAGATACAAAAGAAACTTTGCAAGAAGTAGTAGTTCTTCCATGGTTGATAACAAAATCAACACAAACAAAAAGAAAATTCTATTAGAAAACGTACGTTAAGACGTAATGGTGTGGACGCAAGTTTTCATAAGTTCTTAACTGAAGTTTTGACTGACAGTTAAGTCATAGCGCAAATCCTTGCGTATAGACCCTGCTTAAGGTTATGTTGGTTTGAGTATGTTTTTTTTTCGGAGGATGTAGCCCACATAGGTCTCATACCTGTGCGTGGGTAATGAATTGGATGATGGTGATTGATGAGTTGGACTTACAGTTTTAGGTGGATTCCGAACCATCTAATCTTAGTGATTAGAAAATAAGAGACAGTTATTGGTAGTCGTAGATAAAATACAGTATGCAAGATTGTATTTAGCTTTTAAGCAGCTTGTGAGATGTTTGGGACACTTTCATTTTGCTTCGCTTGTGTCTTAACTTACATTTCACTTGTTGCTTAAAGGCAGTCATAATACAATCGTGGATAAACTACTATTTTCTTACAGCACTAGACACCATTCAATTCAATAGTTTTGTAGTAGAAAATTACGACAGTTTGACAAAATAATAATTATGATCAGACGATGAGTTGTGCACAGTCCCACATTTTGTTTAAAACCCTATCTATAAATGCTTGCACCACTTCACGTTTTACATGGTACTTTTATAGATTTATAATACATCTATAGACTATAGAAGCGTCGATGATATTAAAAATAGAATAATAAATTAATCAATAAAAGAAAAAGGTTTCCTGTGAACACATTGCATTCATCAACTTGGAGTAGAATATTAATAATCACAGCACAGTGTAACGCATGCGCTGGCAGAATTGGATCGACGCCATTTCGCTGATGTTAGTAGAATTTGAAGATGAATAACTACGACGGCAACTGTAATGGTTAAAAATAACAATTACTACTTGCCTTTAATACGAATCACTACTCAGTCAGGTACCAATACTCCACAGCAACCAAAACAGATGTAGCAGATATTTGGTTGGTAACATGGCTGCTATTCAAAATCCCAACTTTTCTGCAATTTGAAATCCCTCTACAAATTGGTATTTGGTTTTTTATATATAGCCTGCAAGAAAATAGAAATATAATCTGTCAGAATGGAATATTTCAGTTCAATCTATTTTATTCCACATACATAATTATAATCATTTACAATACATTTCAAAGTATACTTCAAACTACAATATTATGAGTTCGCTATTATTTTTTTTTATTGCTGATGATGCCCACATCAGTCAGAGACTTGTGCGTGGGTAATGAGGTGAATGATAACATATAGATGCCAGACGGAGAAGCGGGATTCGAACCCACGACCGCTTAAACGACAGCAAGCTGAAGTTGCGACGCCCCAACCAACTGCGCTAAGCGGCCCGCTAACTATTCGAGACTAGCGGTTCACCCGTGCCTTCAACGGGATTTTAGTTATAATAGCGGTACCCGGCGAATTCCCAAGAGTCTAGCACAAACCGCATCTTCCTAGCTTTCCTAAAATGTTATTTTTTCTTTAGTTAAATTGCAATTAGAAAGAAAAATTTCATCAAAGAAATAATGGATGAAGAATGCTGAGCTTTGATTCTACAGTCACATGTTTCATACATGACTGCAATGCTCCGACTACAGCACGGTGCGCCCGTCAGTCTGCAGACAGCGTATATAACGCCGCTAAGTACCCACGATATGATTAAAAACTGTTGACTTCTATCAGCTGTTCCTTTAAGGATAGATTTCTCCTTTTTGTGTCCTTCAGCGAGGAAATACATGCATGCACACATTGCCTTTTATATATGTAAGAGATAAAAGGCGATGTGTGTACCCAGTAAACTCCGAAATCAATTTTTTATGAAATTTTCAGACACAATGTAGAATAGTCCTGAGATGGTTCCTGTGAAGTTTAGGAGTGCAAAAGTACCGAAGGACACAAAAAGGGGAAATCTATCTTTAAAGGAACAGATGATAGAAGTCAATTGTTTTTAATCACATGGTGTGTTTTAGCGGCGTACCATAGCGGGCCTACCGTCTAGTCGGAGCATTGCAGACATGTAGGATACATGACTGGAGAATCAAAGCTCATCTTATGTTTTATAAATTATTTCTTTGTTGAAAAAAAAAACAATATTTTCTAATTTGCAATTTAACCAAACAAAACATTACATTTTAGGAAAGCTAGGAAGATGCGGCTTGTGCTAGGTTCTTGGGAATTCGCCGATACCGCTATTATAGCTAAAATCCCGTTGCAACGCACGGGTGAACCGCTAATATATGTATGTATAAGTATAATAAAATGCACAATACTGTATGGTATACTGATGAAAAAAAATGTTAAAGTCTGAAGAGGCACTCTCAGTCAAATCGGGATTATACATACATATACACATACCATGTTGAACAAAATAAAAACATGAAAAACACGATGAAAATATAGAACGTAGACATTGGAAAGAATGCAACATTCTTGAATCCAATGGAATGAAGATAGTTACAGCTTGTCAACTCATTCTTGGCAATTGTATAAATTTAGGCTATCTAATAATACTTACTCTATGCTGTGAAAAGTTCACATAATTTGTCATACATGAAGGATGACTGATTCTTTCTCAATACTGCCGCTTGAGCGGTCATTACGCTGCATAGAGAAAATGAAATGCGTGTTTCTTCGCACTGCCAAGATAGTGTTGACAAACTCTACACTATAAACGTACTAAAAAAATAGCTGTAACATACAGATTATCAACACTCAATTGGACGGTGTTATAATAAGCTGATTCTGTGCAATGGAGAAATGTTACGATTCGGGGGTTTGCTCACTGTTTGGACATACCTTAAATAAAGGTCGATTCACACACATCAGTCACGGCGCGTCTCGGTTCCAAGCAATCCGTTGCGTCACAGTCATAAAAGATATTCTTATCTGAGTTTTTGTTTATGCTGTCTACACTCGTCCGGCGCCGACCCGTCAGCTGACTTATTTTTACCGTGACTGAACTAAGACGCGCCGTAACTGATGTATGTGAATAGACCTTAAGAAAAGTGCAAATTTACTCCGGGGATATCACAGCCTGCTAAATCAACAAGTTATCAAGATGTATTATTTTATTTATTTTAAAAACAAAAAATCAATGAATCAGGTGAAAATAAGCTGTGTGAGAGGGCCGATATTTGGTAGGTGGCCGATAATTGATATGTTTATTGTAAATCTACATTACGGTACTAATGTAGGGTTAATAACTTGTAAAATTGCGATGCAACAGGCGTCAGAGTATGGAAAACTAAAACTGTTTGGAAAGTGATTAGATTAGCCACGAGCCCTGCCAGGTATCTGTTCAGTCAGAAAAGACATGTGCTGAATCCTCATAGCGCTGTATTCTTCTTCCTGAAAGGGTAACTGTTTGGTTTGGCCAGCAAAAACACTGTTCTCTGCTGTAATAAAATCACTTCCCGGTGGTTTGAAACCCACCTCAAACTGTAGGTCCAATCCACGCACAGGTCTCAGACCTATGTGGACTTCATCCTCCGAAAAAATAGATAATTTGCCATCCTGAGACAGCGGAAAACTAAAACACACAACTCACCTAGAAGTAAAATTACAGAATCCAACACAGCTTCCGTCTTCCTGAGCCTCTCATCCGTTTTCTCTTCTCCTTTCCTCGTTGTTCTTTGTCTTTCCTGATTTCTCGAACCAAAGTGTAGAACGCATCATCAACTCCCATCCTAGTTTTGGCCGAAGTCTCCACAAAAGGAACTCCGTACTGCTTGGCAATCTCTCTAGCTTGATTCATATCTACGGCCCAAGTCGGTAAATCACATTTATTGCCCACAAGCACCATGGGCACTTCTTCCGCATCCTTAACTCGCTTAATTTGCTCCCGGTAGGTTCCAATATCTTCAAAAGATTTCTCACTGTTGACTGCGAAAACAAGCAGAAATCCCTCCCCAGTTCTCATGTACTGATCCCTCATAGCGCTGTATTCTTCTTGGCCAGCTGTGTCTAAAATATCCAGCAAACATGTTTCACCATCGATTACCACCTGTTTGCGGTAGGAGTCTTCAATTGTGGGATCATATTCGTCTACAAAGTGATTTTGTATCAACTGAATCGTTAAAGCACTCTTACCTACACCTCCAGCTCCAACAACAACCAGCTTGTACTCCGTCATTTTGATTATATTTTAATTATTCCGACTCATAAATCGTGCACATAAATAACTATCTAGAGAATGTAGGAATGAGCTACCTACACATAGAAGAATGTAACTGCATGAGAAAATGTAATTCTACACTTCGAAAAGTGCATAAACGAGGGGAAAAAGTTTTGTAGTATGTAAATGTCAGCACAAGTTTCTCGTACACACAACGTTCGTAGAAAATATCAAACAATGAACTGATAAATGTCACTAACCAACCTACAGCTGGATACGAATACCAGTTCTTAAACTTCGGAAAATGTATTTGATAAGAATAGATTTGGAAAATAAAGTTTTGAAGCACATAATATAAATGTAATGAAGAAGATCCCTTGTTCTAGTACCCACAAAGTTCGTACGATGCTATGCTAAACTGTCGCCAATAAACACTGTAGCTTCGTACAAAAATGAAATTCTACACTTCATCGTGTATTTGGTGTAAATAAACTAGGAACAAAACTACATAAAGTCAATGAACACAAATAATTGTGGTAGGCTGCCCAGTGCCCACCCTAGTCGAAAATAGAATCTTGCTCATCTAAGCAAACCCCTCATCACATACAATAATATTGACAAAGGTGAAATTCCTCGCAAACATTTGTACGGGTTAATTTAGAATTTGATTTAAATTATAGGAAATACACAATAGAGACAGACAGCTTCCGTACCAGAATGGAAATTTATCGAATCTCCATAACTTATACAAGAATTGAAGAGTCGTCATCCATCACAAATCACAAAACGACGAGACTGTTGCCTACCAGCGTAGACGATTCAAGGTATTTAGAGAGGTTTGATCAGCTGTCATTTCTATACTGGAGTAGTTATGGGGAGAGCGCCAGAAGTGGTCGACGACAAACGCGGACGATTTTTAGACCGCATCTGACGCTGCATGCACCCGACAGAGTGAGTCTTCTCAGGAACAAGGTCCACTCTGTCGCCGATCAACTTTGTCGTTTGGTGAAGAAATAGAAATTGATCCACTCTGTCGCTGCACGCACCCGACAGAGTGGGTCTACACAGGTATGAGGTAATTATATCGATTCTCTTCTATCGATTCATTGTAACTAATCGATATGGTATAGACTTCGGCGAGCCAGAAGATTGGTTGTATAACCTCAAGGTTAATAGATAAAAGGTTGAACGGTCGTTAGTTATTTCTAAATCCGACAGGGGATTGCTTCATGGATGACGTCACGTGAATCAGTTTTTCAGATTTTTAACATGCTCTCTTATGGGAGATATGTATTCAATCTCGTATAACTAATGAAAAAAACACAGAAAATACTTTTCCTCTGGAAGGAAGCTAGAAATTGCAATTGCCTCGAAATTTGAATCGTATTGTTCATGTTTTTAAAATGATAGTGTTAAAGCCAGCCAGGTCACACGATATTATTATTATTATTATTATTATTATGGTGTTGAAAAGTTATTTATTTTATACAACTTCTTTGTGGATGTTGTATCTCTCATAGGTTAAAATTCTTCGTGAATTTCCACATATTAGTTTGGTTGTTCCAGTTTTTACCTTCTTATTTGTGTCATTCATAAATGATTTTTATTGCATAGTTATTTCTGATATTATGTTATACCTACATTTTATTATAAATTGATAACAGTTGAAAATAATTTAAACAATTTTGATCAAAATAATAATAATCATAATTAGGCTATAATACTAGAAAGAACTCTGATATTACACCTTATATAAGATTGTTAAAGACTCATAAAAGCCATGTATACCATGTTTAATACCATAATTTTTAATAAACTTCCTCTTGAAATAAGAATGTTACCATAAAAAAGCTTCCTCTTGAAATAAGAATGTTACCAGAAAAAATCTTTAAATCAGTAATTAACAAATGGTTAAGAAAAAGACCATTTTATAATTTGAATGAATACATGGAGGCTGACAAAGCTTCTATTCAGGAGTGAAATGCATTCCTCAAGCATCTCCAATATATGTGAATAAAACATTATTTAAAAGTGAAATACAGTGACAGTTTTAATATTAGATTGTTCATTAAGTATTTCGTCATGGAAAACATCATAGATGAATACATGTATTGTGATATTAGTGACTTGAAAATATTATTTTAATTTTTGTTCAAACTTGGTGTATTTTAGTGTATGAAATGTTTTAGTTTTAGGGAAAATGACACTATTATTCATTTGTTTTTCATAAACTATGTTATGATTATATTGACGAAGCCTATTGCCATGTTTTATTTTTTAATGGCAAATTAAGATTCTTATTCTTGATTTGCTCTTCAAATTTTGGATAATATGCCACTGCGGAGTGAGCATATCAAATACAACATTGAACTCTTGAAATTTAAAGAGCATAGAATACTTACTGAAGTATTATAATGTAAAATTGGTTTCAAAATAAAAATATATATGAAAAAATGAGAAGAATTACGTATGTAGATAAATAATAAGATTGAATGGTATCCAGCCAGAAACAGTAGTTAGCAGTCAAGAGGAGAGTAATTTCAATTCATGCACAACTTAACAAATATACTTTATTACGATTATCATAAGAATATTATTTACATCATATTATTTACATTATTATTAAAAGTTGTTTAAACATCAATTCTTTTTTCACAACCATGAACACAGACAAAAGGCTCTTGTCTAGCTATTTTCGAATTAAACATAAATGTGGTATTTTTTTATAGTAGCCATAGCAATTTCTGTAATTGTTTGTGTTATTTATAATTGTTATTACAGAAAACCTATTAAAATATTATTTCTGACATATTTTTAACCTATCAATTGTCCAAAATAAAATTACCATCAAAAAAATTGCACCTTACAATGTATTGTAAGTCAATAAAGAATTACTGAGCTATTTAACAAACTCTGGCTTAAAATGTAGTAATGATAGACATGAACAGTTGCTAAACTATTGCGTAATCATACCTAATTAAAAGCAAAATTAGAATCATCACTAAAAAATCTGAGGAAGAATGGATAGGGTTTGTGAATTTCATAAAATCTCTGGAGGTTATTGTAAGAATGCAGCAGGAAGACCATATAATTGAAATTATAATTCTCACTCAAGTCAATGTAGGTCAGAGGAAATTGAAATATTAAACTAAAAGATAAACGAAGCTAATGAAAGACCTGAAAACTATTTAATAGTATTTAGGAATCATAACAACAATAGAAATAATATATTTAGTTGAAACGTTTTATAGTGTACAAGAGTTCCTTTCACATAAAAATTGAGCCTCACCACAACTAATTGATGCAGTAATTTATGGTAACTATTGTAGAAGATTGTATATATTGTTGATGTGACTTGTCTTGTACGCCTCAATAATGGCACAAACTTGAGGCTCCAAGAAGACTTCATTCATCAAATAATTATACTTTACTAGCTGGCCCGACGTGCGTTGCTGCATTCTCATAAAAAATTCTTGATTTTATGATTTGCCACCTCTCACTGAGGTTACATTTCAAATTTCAACCTTCTAGGACTATATTAGGGAAGAAGTTAGTCCTAGGGCTCTTCCAGCTGATCAGAGAGGCCCCCTTCGTTGTTTTCTTACACAGTAAGACCTTACTCACCACCTCTCAAAGAACATTTCAAATTTAAACCTTCCACGACTATTAGGGTAGAAGCTAGGTTTTTGATTCTATTATTCACCACCTCCCGCTGAGGCTGCATTTCAAATTTCTAGCTTCATTGGTTAACAGATCTCATCAACCCGGCATAATTACATTTCATCATACCCAGTCATATGTTTCCTACATACTGCAAGGCTCCGACTGCACGGTATCCTACATGCAAAGTTTTTGCGTTCCAGACAGCGTAAATAACGCCGCTAAGGGGCCTGCCATATGATTAAAAACTGTTGACTTCTATCAGCTGTTCCTTTAAGCTGTTTGGCAAGTTCAGTAGGTTAGGTGAATGATGATTTGCAAAACACACAAACAGCTTGTCCATCAAAACAGCATGTACAGCAGATCGAAAAATTTCAAATTATTTTCCATATGATTAAAAGATCCCAGTACGCTAGCTAGCCATGTACCCGTGCTTTGCATAGGCAAAACTTTAACCCCCTAAAAACACCCCTAAAATTGCGAATTTTGAAAATTCCTTTCTTATTGCATGGTGAAATCCTATAAGGATTGTTCATATGAAATTTCAAGTTCATAGGCGTAGTAGTTTTGGCTCTACGTTGATGAGTGAGTCAGGGTATCATCCTTTTATAGATAGAGATTCCAGTGTTTATTATAGAGCCTCAAACCTACTCACAGAGGAGAGGACAGAGCTGCCAATCTCATATCAATTTTTTGATGTTGTTGAGGTCGATTAATTGAAATTTAACTGTCGATATTTTGTATGTATCGATATTGCGAACCAAAGTTCCACTCTGTCGCAGGCCCACTCTGTCGAGAGGAGAAGTAATAAGGATAGACCCAGTCTGTCGCTGCATGCACCCGTCAGACTGGGTCTACTCAGGAATGTGGACCACTCTGTCGTCAGCGTAAAATAAAAATCGACCAACGCCGTCGTCAGCGTAAGATAGAAATAGACCGCATCTGTCGTCGACTACTTTTGGCGTCGTCCCCCTCTTGAATAATCTTCTATTTCTTGAATAATTTGAGAAATAAATACGCAATACCTTGCGTAAAACATACTGTAACCGGACAACTTCTCTACCCTTAAATCTCAAACCATATATGTAGCCGGAAATCTTCTACCTCTACACACCTGAACACTCTTTATGTAACAATGAAGTACCTTCCTTCACCCACACATATGACACCATTTTTGTCCGGAAATTTCATCTCTTTACTAAACTGTATATGCATTCAATAATTCCAAATCTATGATTGGGAGCTTTAGGTTCGTTTACTCAAATGCAAAGATAATTTTATATATTTCTTGTCTTTCACCTGTTTAGCAACTGAACTAACAAGAGAGCAAGGAACGAACTGATTGTTTTGGAAATAAAAGAGTTGGTGCTATTTAACCCATATTTATTATACGATCCTAAAATTATTTTCAACATAAAGAAGTCACACAATTTTCATTTAAACTACTTCATTAATTTTCTACAAGATTTTGCTAACTTATGTCTTTTGCTAACATGTAAATTAATGAATTGAGGGCCTCGGTCAATCAATACGGTCTTAATTTGAGCTTTATACTAAAGATTAGGCACTCACCAGTGTTTTTTATCTGTCCATGTTCTACGAATTTTATTTCAAACGCCCGCCATAACATCACGTACAACAAACTTTCGAATTTCCTTCAAACTGAACCCGCGATTTTGACTTAATATACTTTATCAAAATTTTGACCGAATAAATTCACAACTAAGTTCACCGACTTGATCGCTCGCCCCTCCTAAATGGGCCGCAGCCTCACTTAGAAGGCCCGAGGCTCCTTCACAATTTTTCTGCTCTTCTCGCGGCCACGTCTCGATTCCAACTCTCGCTTTTTCACTTCAATTATGACCCCCTCCAGGCGACAAATTGGCCGAACCACGTGGGGTACTGAACATAATTTTAGTGGAGTCGCCAAAATTTCAAGAGAGGTCATTGCACGTTTCAAGCATTCCAAATAAATTTGTAATTTCATCACAGATGAAAGTTCAGTACCGTGGAAATGCTTGAAACCTGCAATAATTTTGACTACTTCAATGCAAGTTAGCAAAACCTTATATGCAAAAAATAGGCAATTGTGAGACAGCCATTTCTTTAAAAAATTAACTTTCTCACAATTACGACAACATAGCAATCCAAAGTTCACTTGAGTCCATATTTAAACATTTGTCAGCTTAATTCTAATCTGTTCAATGCACCTGAAAAAAAAACACTAGAGCACTAATAATTATCAATAATACCATTTAACACAATAATACAATAATAACAAATTAACACTCTCAATATTCCCCATATTACAATACCTTGCGGAATATATAAAATAAATAAAAATAATAATTTAATTGGATAATTGTATACATTCTTGTGATTTTGTTTGATATAATAGATTCAGATCTCATATGATGATAAATTGATATACCGGTAACTAGTCGAATATGGTTCGTAAGATGGATTATTATTTAGACAACAAACTAAATATTGATTTTTAGTAATGTATTTTGCTCTAAATACAAAAAAAAAATATTCGATAGACAGAATTCACCATTGATATATATTACTAGATGCGTAACTCCGGGATCCGCTGTGAAGTCACAGCGCTAGCATCGCCCGCTTCTAAATCGGGCAAAACCACGAAAATTTGTATTGCGGTAATGGAAAAACCCGTATTTGTCAGTGCTAAAATGACTTGTTTTGTGATGAGATGCGAAATGATTTTTTAACATGATTGTTTCATGTAGTGATTATGGATGTACCAATCAGTGCAAGTCTGGTGGAAATATTTATTTTCAAACAAGTAATTTTATCTTTTTATTGTCTATGTGCAAGCATAGCTTTACAAGATTGTTTTCTGCTTCCTCACTTTTATGGGGTTTTTTAATTAAAAATAATGCACTACCATATCCACCACTTCAATCTTGTACTTATAAGCATTAATTACTCGTGATATACCATACAGTAATTTATTAAATAACTCTTTTAATAAAGCGATTTTGCTTGAACTGCAATGGCATTGGTGAGCATTCTTGGTCTTCTCAATATGAATTTATATAGGAGCCTACTGAATTTTGAAGCATGCGGTATCTCAATATATATATATATATATATATATTCATACAGTACATTTATATTTCCTTTCGTGTTGCAGTTCCATAATATTACTTTTTCACTTGATTTTCAAACGTTAATGATATTTAGAAAAATCTTCACTAAAGAGTTTAATATTTACATATTTGTGTGACAGCAATTTTGCATTGTTGTAATGCTACCTTAGACACAACTGCAGGCCTACTGCTGAATCACTGCTGAAAGTTTATGATGTTTTTTTATAATTCAGTATTTCTGCTCCACAAGATAGCCTATATTATTGTTATTTTAGTCAAAATTTGTAAAAGCTGGACTTTGATGTTTGCTAAATTAAAATATCTTCTATTCCCGAATTTTCTCAGAATAAAAATCATATATTCTAAATCAGGGAATCACAGACCACAAATAATATTACTCTAGAATTTTTTCTTCATAAAGATTGAGAAAATTAGCTTATGAAATTTTGGCCGCCATCTTGGAAATATTTCGTGAAGCGAGCGTTTTTTGAGGTGCGAGAGTTCAGATTCGGATTCAGTGCTTCAAAGTACATAGGAATACGCTGAGAAAAAAATTACTGTATGTTTTTCCTGAAATCACATACTTATGATACTGCTTATGCACTGCTCTGAGTTTGAAATTGGCTTGAGCCAGAAAAAATCTGGAATGTCAAATTATTACTACTATATGTAAGACAAAATCATGGGCTATCTTTCAAAAAAAGAATTATTGAAATCCATCAAGGGAGTTGCGAGAAATCTTTAAATGAAAATTGACTTTTTCCCATAAGAGCCTGTGTTAAATTTGAACTTTTGCCCGATTTGGCCTTTTCCCGCCAGAAAAAAGTGGCTTCACTATGCCATAGCCTTCAGCGTTAGAGTTACGCATCTAGTAGTATATATCAATGGAATTCACTCAGTTATACAGATTCGTGATAAAAATGGGAGGCTGTGGCATCATCTTTCTGCGCGAAATTTGAATTGAGTAAAGATTTTGCCTTGATAATATTAATATAGAAATGTCATCAATTTATTATTGTGTTTAATTTCCGAATTGTCCTTTGTTTAATATTTCTGTTTACTATGAAATTTTTCAGTAGATAATAGACTACTGAGGATCATGACAGATTTTATGGATAATTTTAATTATCTATTTTTTATTGAATAGAGGTTGCGCAAATCTATGCTAAAATTCCTGGATTTCTTGTTCCATGACATACTGCGTTGTTAATATTAACGTTTTGAGTGAATTAAACGACTTGCAGTCAAATTTTTATTAAGAATAAGTAGAATTTACTTACTCTGTAGGCCGAACGCTTTCGAATCTTTCAAATTCATTTTCAGGGGCATCCTCCTTGATCATCGATGTCAGTTTTTTGGTTAGAAGAATAGTGGTTTTTGTAAAATGTGATCAAAAAGTTTGCGTGATTTAAAATTTAGTTGTTCGTTGAGGATGTTTTGTTTATTGTGTGTGGTGTGTTTGTATATTTAAAATTGTTCCAAGGTGTTGAGTTCGTGTCCTTTAGATTTTATATGTAGAATGTGCTGGTTGGTAGTGATGTCAGTAAAAATGTGTCCAGTTTGAATGATATGGTCGGCGAAATTCGATTCAGCTTTTGATGTCAAGGCTTGAAAATTTTCCTTGTAACGTTGTTTGAATGTGCGGCCTGTTTGTCCTATGTAGAATTTGTTACAATCAGAGCAGTTCAGTTTGTAGATTCCTGGGAGATCGTATTTGTTTGTGTTTTGACTATAAGTGCATTTTTTATTTTGTTTTTTTGTTCTGAATGAGATGGTGTGGCCAGCTTTTTTGAAATTTTTTGCTAGTCTTTTTGATTGTGGATTAATGTTTGTCATTGTGATGTATTTTTTGTCAGTGGTGTTTGTGTTTTGTTTGTTATTTTATGATTGTCAATTAGATCGTGTTTGTAGCCGTTTTCTTGAGCTAGGTATTTTATTGTATTTAGTTCAGACTTCAGTGTTGTAATTGTCGGTGGATAGCAGTGTGTTGTTGAGTCTGTGTAGCATTGACCTGAATGCTGAGTGTTTGTGTTGTTTTGGATGATTGGAGGTGCTGTGTATAAGGGTATCTGTCATTGTTGGTTTTCTGTAGATGTTGAAGCTGTGTTGTTGGTTTGTGTTCTTTGTAATTGAGAGGTATAGGAAGTTGATTGAATTGTTTTGCTCATATTCAGCTGTGTATATTGAATGTTCTTATGTATTTTGTTTATGTATGATCGGAGTTGTTCACATTGTCTTTTGTTTCATCTGTATAGCAATAGAACATCATCTACATATCTGTGCCAGTATAATATGTTCTGTGAAAATTTGTTATTAAAGAGTATATGAGTGTTTTCGCAGTGTTGGAGATGGATCTCAGCAAATACGCTTGAAATTGGTGAGCCCATTTTGGCAGTCCATCAGGTTGTGAGTAAAATTTGTTGTTGAAGGTGAAGTAATTTTGTTGAGTGATGATTTTTAGGACCCACAAATACATGACGAACTTAGACTAGAAACCTACAACACAATAAAAACAAACAGCTCACAACCACACCCACCCATAAATTCAGAAACTAGCCTATTCCTAAACTGCCTATAAACTAGCAAAACACATAGATCAAACACTGAGAAAACTAATTAATATCAACAACAACACATACATAAAAAACAGTAGCGATCTTATCACAAAAATAAAACACACAAATTCCTCACAACTCCACTCTTGCATCTTTTGATATAACAAATCTATACACCAACATACCTGTCAATGAAACAATAGAAATAATAAAGAGCATCCTTATTCACAAAAACACAGCTACAGAACATATAAATGAAATATAGACATCCTAAAAATCATCACTCAACATCCTGGGGATCGAATTCCTTTCATCTCCTCATAAGATTTTCCCTGCAATATATCTGTTAACATGATTATTTTGCTACGTTGACTCTTCTTCCCTACTCAGTGCATGCTGTCTATTTCAGGGCCGTCTCGTGATTTTTTAGTACCGAAGGCAAGATTTTGTCAACCGGGTGCCACGCTCAATGAAAATAATTAAAAAAATATAGTCAGGCCTGAAAATAATTTTGAAATAAACATCCAAGAGTTTTATTATGTTTTTTTAAACAAATACAATAATGGATTTTTTCATAAATTCTTACACTGAGAAAATTAAGCAGGATTTTTTATTACTCGATCATTATGCTGCTGTTTTAAAATGAGATCTAACCTCGTTGCTGGGTTTTTAGACATCAGAATGTTGTTCATGTATTTGTCAACCTTGGAACTCTGAAATGGGAATAATTTCAATTCAATTCAAATAATTTTTATTTTGTCCAAAATACATTAACAATTTAGCCAAAAGAAATCATAGAGATACATCACTCTTAACTTAAATATCATCTATTAATTATCTTAAATATCATATTAACTTAAAAATATATCATCAAATTAAGTAAAATTCATCAAAAGTAAAGTAAATTTCCGCCCAGGCTATAATCATGCAAATTTTCAACACGAATAGTAAGAACATCAATTTTTCCCTTTAATCCAATGAGAAATAATAGTAAGTTTGTAAAGTTTGGAAGTTTGTAAACTTGGTAAGTTTTAGAAAGCAGATATTTTTTCAAGTGAACCAACCAGTTTACTTGCAATTCTTCGACCTGTTCAATTTCGAGCTAATTTTCATGCTAGGTAACCAGCTTCAACTAAATATCTGTTCAATCAAATTAGATTAGATTAGATTATTTACTTTATTCATGTAGATTACAAAATGCACAGTCTTAAAGTCTTAGATTCTAGGTAGTTAAAAATATTTAAGTAAGTTACTGTAATTGTTCTATGAATTTTACAAAGCTTAACTAGAGAATTATTCAACGAAATGGATATGAGATGAATTTGATAACTAAAATATGATTGTGATGTATCTACATGAAAAATGAAACGGCGAAGTTTGAACATATAAAATGTCCATTCTTGGAAGAGGATATTCAAGGATATCCTTCTCATCAACACTTGACCGTAGGCTAAGTTTAACTAAAAACGGTATGAAAGTTAAAAACTAAAATAAGATGAATAAGTTATTTAAAGGATATGAATGATTAGAACAAAGTGATTAATAGAGTTAATTTACAATAATAATAAAAGTTATGGATTGGTATTTTCTGATTGAGAGTAAAAAATGAGTCAGAAAAAGAGATTGTTATTTTGTAATGAGATAATTTATGTTTAACATTAATATGAAAGAGAATAAAAAAGCATGGTTTAAAAGGAATAATAGTGGGTGATGGTGGTTGATATTATACTAGACATTTGAGTAAAACGAAAACTATTTAAACATAAGTTAATATTTTATGGGTTATATAATTAAGATCCCTAAAATATTAAGGATTTGA
Source organism: Conomelus anceps (assembly GCA_948455865.1). Lineage (NCBI taxonomy): Eukaryota > Metazoa > Arthropoda > Insecta > Hemiptera > Delphacidae > Conomelus > Conomelus anceps. Next base: position 163,239,955 of record OX418216.1, read on the forward strand.
ATGGTAGATAAATTGCTTATGAAGTCGATGAATGATGAAACTTGTCATGCAGTTGCTCTAGGATTGGACAGACTCAGACATTTTCTCAAAGCCAAGATAAAGCCCGCTCGACTCTCAAAGGATCTAATAGAATTGGGAAGTGCATTCCATGCACGGCAGGCGCTAACAAGTAAAGATTTAGTATAAATGGTTGTTCGGTGATTCGGCATCCTTGGAGTATTTTTCTCCGGTTCTAGTATGTGAAACATCTATCCTCCTATACCTTCAGAAACAAATGTCAAAATCTGTTCGGGTAGTATTAAAGTTGAGCTAGCAATGTGGGCTTGAGTGATACGTTGATGACGTTCAAGAGAGTAAACATATGAAATAAGAATAAGATTCATTTCACAATTAAACAAAAATACATCAATTTAAATAAAGATATTAACTAAGATTCTAGACTATTTAGTTACCCATATTTCGACCCAGCAAAGCATAGCTTGAGCGCTAGACCGACCAAGGAAACATAAAATAGTAAAAATCACTACAGCTACAATATAAGAAATAATAAAACAAGTATAAGTAAAAGATAAGGGCAGATAATAAATACAAATAACACATATAAGATCAAGAAACTAGATTAAATTTCCTATTTTAAACAAACCGTAGACATCCAATTAATAATTTTGGCAGCGCTGCAGTTTATCATTTAGAGTGACTTGCATGTAATTTAGTACAGAATTACAATACATCAAGTGTGGGAAGATCAATAATAATATAATGTTTCTAGGAAGAATATCTTGCAATTTCTTCAATGAATGCATGGCTGAAAAGAGCTTTTTACACGTTTCATTAACTTGTTCTGAACAGGCAAGTTTTATTCATGAGAATACCTAGGTTTTTGACTGAGCTGCAGTAGGAAATTTCATTACCATCAACAGTAATTTTGTGGATTGAGTTGAAGTCAATGTTGTTTACTATATGTGAGTTTACAATTATTATGGGCTGCGTTTTAATGGGGTTGAGTTTGAGGCCATTTTTCCTAGTCCATTCAACTATTAAATTTATATCTTGATTCATTTTATCTACTGTTTCATTTATTTTTGTGGTAGAACAGCTTGCATAAATTTGAAGGTCATCTGCATATGTATGGAAACTGGAAAACTTAACAGATGAAAACCAAACTTTTTCAGATAGAGATAAGCTGCGTTCTCCTGGGCACTCTTTGTAAGGGTGGCCGACTAGATTGGCCAGCAATAAAGAGACTGTTCTCTGCTGTAAAATCACCTTCCGGTAGCTCGGAATCCACCAAAAACTGTAGGTCCAGCTCATCAATCACCATCATCCAACTCATTACCCACGCACAGGTCTCGGACCTATGTGGGCTTCATCCTCAAAAAAAGAACTTGAGCCTTCTCTTCAAACTTGGAAGTTCTCAAATAAAACAGATAATGAATATCAAGCAAATTAGGAAGATCAAGCTTGTTAAAAACACTTCTGGGTTAGAAAGTAACAATTATTTCTCAACTTTTTCATATTTTGTCGTTTTCTTTATTCCAGTGTTACATGCTACAATTCATTTATTTGTGCAATTACTAAACTTAAAATTGCTGTCCGTACCTCTATTATTTAGTTGTATCAATTATTAATGTTTATCTGTTTTTCTGTCACTATCTTATGAATCGTCATATTATGTCCCTTTTATTCTAGGTTGTAATCAATTAAATTTATCAAAGCTCTGCTTTCAAAAGCGCTAAATATATGATTTTCCAATCTTGAGTACCGTATATAAATTGCTGATATCAACTTGAGCTACGCGCAGGCCACCAGTTTCATATAATCTTTCCTAATAATTTATTTGTAACAGAGCTTCTTTATTTGTTATATATTTTTAAGCTTATTAACTTGTAGTAAGTGTCAATCTTTTATGGCTAAGTTTATGAGATGTAAATTGTATATTTTTAAAAGTGATTTAAAATTGCCAGATACATACCTAAGAACCGATTCAAATTTCTTCAGATTATACTGAAATAAATAGGGTCTAATGAAAAGTATCTAATGAATTATATATAAATTTAATTTTTTATCATATCAAGTGATAATGATATGTAGGCTAGTGGTATCAAATTTTCTATCGTATATAAAAGTACTGGTAATTCCTTCCTCTGTCTCTGATCCTCAAGGATCCAGGGTACAGTTAAGATATAACGCAGCCAACCACTGAAAGCAAGTAAAAGAATGTGCTGTACTCACCTGTACAGTGAAGACTTTCTGGAATAGTGGACCGTATGTAGGTTTCTGTAGTAAAGATGCATTGACTCCTTGCATGCAACTCAGTATTCTTATATTCAGTTTTAAATAGCTATAGTATCAGTTTTAAATAGCTATAGTATCACGGAATGGAACGCTTGCGTCCGCCATGACACAATTTTGATGCGAAAAGCACGGCATTCAATGAAGAAGTGAAGACAGGTGGTGAAGAGGTACGAATGAAAGGGGTAACGATAGGGTAGGAAGGGTTGAGAGGGGTGGAAGGCACAGTTCACTCTGACAACATATCTTTTGACAAGCAAGCAACGGCTTGGCCACGTTATATAATTATCAAAATCCACCAAGTGCTATGTTCAGTATAAAGAGTTTTATTTTATTTTTGTTTCAATGACAAAGCCTATTGTATAAGCATGTATTTAATGGCGAATAAATATTCTTATGGCACTTTTTGTTCTAATTTTACGGGACTATATCAATAGAGCCTACAATTATTTGTCTTCTCCTCCTCTTTCTTTTCTTTATAAAAACTACCATTGGTCGCGCCAGTCGGTAATATTTCTTAGTTCATTTTATAGCATGATTTATCCTGTAGGGTTGTTCGACAGATAGGAGCTTCCCCCACTCCACTCGGGAGGGAGTCAATACTCAGTAGTCTCAGTACGCAACGAGACGTCGCCGTGTGCTCAACACATAGAAAAAGACGCATCGCATCGCATTATACAGTCCACTAAATTTAAAGTTTATTTTCAATTTATTAAGTGTCATGTGTGGTGGTTAACAAGATTTCCTTAGTAGCAGAATTTAACAACAGGTTTGGGTTTCATTACAACCTTATCCTTCCTAAACCTCACTTCCCCCCAATCTGTTCCCGAAAGAAGATCGAGCCCCTGAGCTATCAGCCAAACCAACCACATTTGATATTCCAAAGATAACCCTATCAAAAACAAAGCTGCGTCCACTATGCCTCGCAAGGCTGATAGAAGTCTTCAAAGTTAATGCTTGTGCAGGCGGTTTTGGGCATAATTGCTTTTTCAAATTTGAAGTTAGTTATTATTAAGGTATTGAAATATTATCTATTACCAAGGGAATTTTTTTTATCAATTATTTAGCGTAATATGGGGTTGTTGAAATTTTTTGGTTTTTGAAGGTAATTGATCTGACCACGTTATTTTAGACTTTAAAATTTTTTAAAGTAAAACACACCTCAGGGTATATGTGACGCATTTCTCATTTTATTCGATTTATTAGTTTTTCAAAATAAATTTTTGAAAATCTTGAGAATTTTTGAGTTTTTTACGCTAGAAACAATACAAACATCTTTCATAAATTATTGAAAAAACGTATGTAACTACATTTTCTACTGGAAGCCACCTTGAAATATCTCCTATCACCTATCTGTGAAAAATGATTTATTCAGGAATTATTTACCATGTTTAATACAATAATAATAATCAGTTATTATAACACTACTTATTCCCATAAATTGAGGTGGTGCACCACCTTACTTAGAGCTTGATGAACAACGCGATATAATTCATTTCAATTTTGTCTTAAAGCGGAATTTCCACTTGACTTGAAAAATAGTCAACTGCACTAAGCCTGTATTATGATTATACAATATTTAATTTTTAATCAGGCCTAAACGATTTTAGAAAACATTGGCCTTTCAAAATAGACTATCTCACTAACTTTTACATTAAGGCTAATGATATAACTACTTAATAACTAAACTTGCTTATTAGGTTTGCAATATCGCATGAATGTAATTCCATCATTTAATTATGAAAACATAGACAAGACCCGCAGGTTGATGAAGCCGGTATCCATTTCAATGATCTCTAGGTTTTTTTTCAGTACTATACTCTGTTCACGCAAACGAGAGACAAACCAAAACAAATGTGAGTGAAGAAGTGATGACTCATAACTTATGAGCTGTAGAGTAGACCGATCGATTAATTTCTACCAGTTCACTCTGAATTCAGTAACACATTCGCTGTCAAAGGTTCAATTATATACTGCGTGTTAATATTATTTTATTGTATTGTAGTTAATTGTGAATCGGTCTTGTTGTTCGAAGATACACTCTCGCACGCGCATCGTTGTTTACATCGTCTCCCCTTTCCATGAACAGAGTACAGATGGGATGCTATCTTGCAGAAGCCACCATACATGCAACGAAACTACTTTTTACAGAAACGTTTATTCACATGATCACTCTGCATTATAACTGTTATTTTAAAAAAAATCGAATCATATGACAACAAAACTTTTCTTCATTGACAACATTAATTCTCCAGGTTTTACAACACTCATTAAATTATGCATTACATTGTGGATTAAATCTTTCAGGAAAATTTCTCTAAAAAATCACATTTTTTACAGTCTTCAATTTTTTACTGTCAATTAACAAGTAAATAAAGTTTTCACTAATACAGAATTCTTTTTTATACAACGTAATTTTTCTAACGTCGGAGGCGTTCTCACTCGAAATAAAGCTACTCCACTCACTCTCTCAGTCTGTGTTGTTTATTCCAAAAACTAGATTTCAAAATCGCCAAACGACATCGATTGATTAGAGGTGACATCTTGGACTACTTGGCTGTTAATTGGTGATGATGTGTAAATTATCCCTGAAAATTAAAGTTTATTGTTATTATTAGAGTTTGAACCTTAATAGCTAAAATCGCTAAATTGAGAACATTCCATCTATTATGGCTTATGGCTTTGGGGGCGCAGTTGGTTGAAGCGCTCTCTATGATTGGATAAGACTCTGGCTGACTACGTTTCCTGCAGTCTTGAGTTCAAATCTCATTCAGCCAGATGTTTCTCATCATTCACCTCATTACCCCGCACAACTTTCATGTGGACATCATCCGACGAAATATAAAATTAAAATAAAAAAACGTTTCCAGCTGTATTCTGTTGACAAAACTCTATTGCTGAAAATAATTGATTGGAGGAGGAAGGGAAGCAGAATGAGGAGGAGGAAGAAGAAGAAGAAGAAGAAGAAGAAGAAAAATAAGGAAGCAGAAAGAGTAAAAACAATAACAAGAATAATCACATTGACTTATTTAGATGCAAGGTCAGAAAAGGAGTAGAAAGAAGTAAAAGAAGAGCAATGAGAACAAATACAGATTAAATTTGTAATTTTTTTTATTGCTGATGATCCCCACAGAGACTAGTCCGAGACTTGTGCGTGGGTAATGAGGTGAATGATTACACATAGATGCCAGACGAAGGAGCGGGATTCGAACCCACGACCGCTTTAGGTCGAGGTGTCAGGAGTTCGGGAGTCCATTTATATAATGTTTTACCTGATTCCATAAAAAAATTAGGTGAAAGGGAGTTTAGAGCCAAGTTGAAAAAGGTTTTTATAAGTATGGTATTTTATTCCATAGAAGAGTACAAAGATTACTATTCAAACGTTTTACTTCAACAATACGCTGGTTTTGGTTAAACAATTTCAGCTTGAAGAGAATCTGATGTTTGGTTTGCTATGTCTTGCTCTTGAGCATTCTATTTTACTGTGGATTTAAATTTTTTTTGACAAGCTCCAGATCCACCAGTATAGGAGGGCAGTGGACGCTATTAAATCTATCTATCTATCTATCTATCTATCTATCTTAAACGACAGCATAAAAGTCTTAAACGGTTTATTTCAGTCTACAGATACCCAGATTCAATTGAATATGTCAAACTGCTACTACTCGAGGGTCATTCAGGGTGTTTCGCATAGAGTTTGTGGGCATGTTGTACTAACTAGAATAATTAAAAAAAGTTCCTAAACATAGGTCCGGATATGCTCCATTACAGAGTTAAAAATTAATGAAAATGAAGTTTATTCTGCCTTTACAATTACAAACAAAATACAATATACAATTAATCTTCAACTCAGAATTATACTAGCAGCAATTTTCTATAGGTGCTGCCAGTGACATTTATAATAGGTACATATTTCTATTATTGTGACAGTTGCTATTAGAAGATGAGTACAATTTTATGCGGCCATTGCGGTACAAGATACATAGTAACGGTAGACAAATAACAGTACAAAAGATAGAAAGAACAGTGTCACATACAAAAGGCATTTTAGTGGTGATCCGACATTTTTAGTTTTACTTTTGCTCTAGAGAGAAGAAACATATTATAATATAAAGAAGTTATTTATAGTACAATTGAAATTCACCCAAGAATGAAATTTACAAAGGAAAAATTATTATAAAAATAGCATTATAGTTATGCTCTTGCATTCTAAATAATTGAATTGCCAAGTACAAGATGAAAAAATATATAGTAAGAATACTATAAAAATACGATTTAATGAAATAGGAATAAAATAATTATACTTTGGGTATTTTAATTCAAGAACCTAATATATAATCATATTGACACCATAAAGATTAAAAATTATTATATTGTAAATGGCGGAAGTTTGTAACTGAATCCATCTAACACATCAATTCACTTGAACCTGGCTAAATTACAAGTAAAATGAAGGCACTAAAAATGTCTGAACCTTGAGGGGGCTAGTTGCTAACTTCCACCATACCCAAATCTGTATTGAAACATTTACGGACCTATGCTTAAACGAACATTTATTAATTATTTTAGTGAGTACAACAAGCCTACGAAGTATTGGTAACTATGCGAAACACTCTGTAGAGATGGTCTCTATAAATTATAATTGAAAATTTTACACACAAATTCACAAAACATTAATAATTTTTTTTTCTTGGGGCAATAAATAACAATTCAATACCTCAATAACTGACAATACAAGACACTTCGGAGATAAATAACAATTATATTACCAAAGCTCCTAAGCTGAGCCTCAAGTTATTGAACTAACAAAGAGAGGTCTCTGTTTCAAGTCGACCGTTTTTCATTTGTCTGTCTGTCTGTCTGTCTGTCTGTCTGCTTGTAAAGCAATTATGGCTGATCTATGCAATTTTGCATGGATCTTCCTCCAAGGAATGCCCAACGATGTATAAGAATTTTCAAAATTTGCTTGCATTTCAAGGATAAGAAAAAAGGAAAGGCACTTAGGCTTTCTTGTATAGTGAATAGATGATTTTTAAAATGAGCTTTTACATTATATAAAACTAGCGGTTCACCCGTGCGTTGCAACAGGATTTTACTTCGGTACCCGGCGAATTCCCAATAGCCTAGCACAAGCCGCATCTTCCTAGCTTTCCAAAAATGTTATTGTTTGTTTAATTAAATTGCAAAATACAAATGGCGGGCCGCTTAGCGCAGTTGGTTGGAACGTCGCAGCTTCAGCTTGCTGTCGTTTAAGCGGTCGTGGGTTCGAATCCCGCTCCACCGTCAGGCATTTAAGTGTAACCATTCACCTCATTACCCACGCACAAGTCTCAGACTCATGTGGGCATCATAAGCAAAAAAAAAAAAAAATAGAAAATTTTGTTTTTTTTCACCAAAGAAATAATGGATGAAACATAAGCTGAGCTTTGATTCTCCAGTCAAAATGTTTCCACGTGACTGCAATACTCCGACAACACAGTACGCGCGTTAGTCTGCAAGCGTAAATAACGCCGCTAAACCATATGATTAAAAACTGTTGACTCCTATCATCTGTTCCTTTAAGGATAGATTTCCCTTTTGTGTCCCTCAGCGAGGACTTTTGAACTCCCAAACTTCAAAGGAACCATCACGGCACTATTCTATATTGTGCCTGAAAATTAAAAAAAAAATCGGTTCAGCGGTTTCGGAGTTTACTGGGAACATACATATACACTAATACACACATCGCCTTTTATATACCTTTATACCGATTGGAATCAGATTTCAAGTGATATCCCTCGGGCTTTCTTATTCATCAGGTTTTGCCTTCATATAGATCAAGTTAGCATTTATAAGAATAACATATTTGTTTGAGAGAAACAAATCATTACTAATATTTCAATAAAGTGCAATAACAAAAAGAAACTCTAAGTAAATGAAAATTGTACAATTTAACAAATACTGTTCTTTAAATTCGTTCATCAGACATGTGATTCTGATCTGATTTCAGCAATTAGCTACCTGGGAAATAGAAACGCAGCTTCGGTGATGTGATACAGTGACTTTTTGGAAAACAGACATGGAATAGACTAACTTACGCAAACTGAATCATTGGTTAGGTATCATAATTGTGTTTAATTTTGCGATGGTGATTATCATTGGGTAAATGGAGTATGTTCCTCTGAGCAAGCACCCTTATTCTTGGGCGTGAGGTCTACTGTTCACAGAACTACTAGTAATAACACTACTCACCAACAACATTGCTAGTATTAGATTTTGCTGACGATGCAATAACTCGACAATTATTTCTCTCTTGTACGCAGAAACCGGATGAGGCGAGACGCTTGTCAACGTCCTGCACTTTGGGATTGTAGTAGGCATTCAGGTAGGGAAGACCCGAGAACGGATTTATGAAGTCGGCCCAGTAGTGCGACATTTTCAGTTTCATGCAGATGTTCTGCGCTACCATCACAAACTGAAACATACATTGCATTCATATATTACTAGTTATATAATAAAATAATTATATAATAAAACAAATTTATAATACAAACGACTTGATGCTGTCTTCTGTCGGCGAAACTAGCGCTACATGTGACAAAAAATGAACTAGTTGCATCATTGATAAACGAGTTGAAAAAACTAAGGATTATAGAATAGAATGACTTTTTTATTTGTTGACGTGGCGAAGTTTGGATAGTAATGTCCACTCTACCACTAAACCACTTATGGAGCAGAAGATGATTAGATTAGATTATCTTTCCTTATTCAAGTAAATTTACAAATTATGCATATGAATGATTAAAAAAAAATTATCAACATCACATTGATGCAATAAGATAATGCTAATTTTTATAGGGCAAGATATTATGTACAATGATCTCGGTATTAACTATGGTTATGACAATCTAACGGCCAGTTGCACGAAAGAAAATTAAGTTTGACCACCGTAAGATGACGTCATCTTTAGGAGCTCAATAGGGGGAGTCGTTGCACTGGCTCCGTCAAATGACGTCATCTTAAGGTGGTCAAATTTAATTTTCTTTCGTGCAACTGGCCGTAAGTGTTGCAATTACATGAAATGGCGAAGTTTGTACAAAGATTCGTCCATTCTCGACACTTGACCAGTGTTGTGTCCACAGGAAGGAGAGGAAAAAGGAAAGTGATGTGTTTCACGTGAAAGGAGAGTTTCTCATGTTGATTAATCGCCTATTCATTGTTGTCCACAGAGATAATCATGATATTTTGTTCGAAGCACGTATCGTTGCAACTGTAATTGAATTCTGTAGTTAAATAAATGAGTCTGGAGGCACTGGACTATGTCAAGGTTTTATATCTCGTTAGTTACCGTGCGAAGTGCTAAGTTGCATGATTCTAGGGTAGGGAAATTTCCTTGCTTTCTCTGACTTCTATCTTTGGTTAATATCATCTTTCCTCTCTTCTTCAAAGCTCATACATAATTAGTAGGGAAATTTATATAGGAAAGTATCGTTTCAGGTTGTCCATTTACTAGTCTGAAAGTTGTGAACTCGAACAGACGACGACACTCTGATTCTAGTTCCTTAGAATACTCAATTGTCATTCTTATTATTTAAAATACCAATTATTTAATAGCCTATGATTGGTTATTTAGATAGAATGTTCAAGTTTAAATCTTTCTCTTGGTGTCATGTAAAGTAAAGTTTAACGAGAAAGTCATGATACATTGAGTATTATTGCTATGTGATTGCGTATCTTCTGAACCCTATTATGGGCAAGTTATTGTTGTTCTTATTATTAATGTAATAATAATCTAAATTGTTTACTAATAACGTAAATTTGACTGCTAAATAAAATGTTTGAAAGTAACATTTGAATTTAAAAATAATATTTTTATGCATTGAAGAATAATTGGTTTTAAATAAAAATAATTCAGATTATTTCAAACTAAAGAAATTAGAGTGAGACGAATAGGAACAAATGGCACTAATGTTATGTTTAAGGTTTTGGTAAGGGGAGGTGCAGCATAACTTGGATTCGGCGAGCGCTACGTGATCCGCTATCTGACGCATCAGAACCTGTTGGCCCGGTACCTCGCTTTCAACGTCCATCAACATTGTTCAATCTATTGGTCATGTCAAACACTGCGGCGGCGTCCTGGTCGTTGAGAGCACGTTCACCACTTCTTGCCTGGTGGTAGAAGGATTTCTTCAATCTTACAAGCTGAGAACCTCGGTTGAAATCAGTAGTCGGATCTCGTTGGACTCCACTCCAACGTTAGATGAGTACGTTAGGCCGTGGTCAGACTGGATGCGTACTCCGACGAGTAAATGGACGTGCGTGCTCGCATCTGGACGTCAGAGTAAAACAAACGTGGATAAACCGGTTTGATTGGTCATAGTAGAGAAGAGTTGGTCGTACGAGGTCTTGCGCACACGCACGAGTCAATTCTGGAAGCAAGTTTGTTTGATTTTCTTTGCGTGGTCGTCAGTGTGAAAATGAAAGTTGAGGAGGTGATTACGCTTGTGTTTGACCAAAATCCATTGTGGGACCAATCCACAGAGGATTATCAAATAGAGATCTCAATGTGACCGCTAATCTTTCCACAGGCTTGATACAAGTCCAAAAATTGCTTTGTTTTTAATTTTTTGTGCTGATTCTGTTTAAAATATAAAAAACGTTTCTAGTGACATCCGAAAATATTCGAAAAATTTTCTATCAGTTGTTCGTAGATCAGGAAAAAGTTTGAATTCTCCTTGCGTCTCTCTTGTTAAACTAATATCATTCACCCAGCTTTCTTTTTCTTCATTAACAAACAAAATGCGCAATAACAGATTGTCTAACAACTGGTCAATGCCATTGAAGTATAAACTCGCAGGAGTAGGAAGTTTGCAATGTGACCACTCTTATTCTGACGATCTACTCGTACGACCTGCTCGCAAAACGATCTACTCGTCAGTCGCATGCAGTCTGACCACGGCCTTAGACTCATCATTCTTTCAAAGTTAAATTTAATTGTTTAGTGATATTCTATTCTGGGATATCAAATCTTGATTACTGTAATTTACATTTTATTAGAGGACCATGCGCCTAATCTAATCTTGTAATAAAGTAACTTATCTCTTGATATAATATCAGGTTTACGGTTAGAAATTCAACAATATATCATGAACATTCTCGTTAACTAAAACCGTGTTATTCTTTCAGATTCCTAGACCTTTGAGTAATATAACGTCAGTTGAACAGTAATTGTTGGCCCTTTTGCTCTAAAAACGAGTGCAGAATCTTTTGAGACCACTGGCTCTCAGCCTAGTGACGCTTCAATATTAGTTTGTGGGCTGTCTGGAGTGAAAATAACAATTCCTGTGAAATTGTGCCACAGTGTCAGCCGTGAGCCGTAGCTGGTATCTGTTCAATCAAATAGAGATAAGCAACAAACTTCAACTTATCAATCACCATCATCCAATTCATTACCCTCGCACAGGTCTCAGACCTATGGGGGCTTCATCCTCAAAAAATAAAAAGGAAAGAGGGATGAAAAAAAAGAAAATATGGAGGAGACAAAGAAGAGAGATAAGACAAATAAATACTATTAAATTAAATTTGTAAATAGGTTACTATATGTCACGTACAAGAAATCCATATTCAATTTCATGGAAAATGGTAAACAAAGTAATATAATAACTTTGAACCATTTTGAATCAACTAAGTTCGCGCATAATCTCCCGCTTAATATCCCCCATAAGTAAATTTGAACTTTTTAATAATCTATTATATAAACGTTTTCATGTTGCCCACTGTCAACGAAACTAGCTCCGGAGAATAAGGGATTTAAGAAAAAATAGAATAAGGAGAAAGTAGAGAATAGGAAGTAGAAAATGAAGAAGAACGGCAGAGAAGAGGAAGACGAAGAAGGGGGATGAAAAGAGACGAAGGAGAAGGCGAGGAAGTTATTCAGATTCAATTGAACCGGTCTACCTGCAAGGTTTTCTTATAACAGAAAAAATAATTTTCTTATTTCGTTTGTTCGATTTTGAGTTGAGAGATGATAAAAAATTCAAAATCGAAAATTAATAATTTTGATGTTTTACTTACCAACTTTGTGGTTTTCTCCCATTCCTGTTCGGACATTTTTTTATTTTTTGCTAAATTGTGTTTGAGTGTCATCACAGTTAAAGAGCTTTTGTTCAGCTTTGCTCCAGGAAATATGTCTATAACATCTGCAATAAAATAATAAATCAATACAACCGAGTATCCACGGACCCGACGAGTTCACATAAAATAATAATAATAATAATAATTATTATTATTATTATTATCAGTTTTACTGTTAACCTATGCACCATTAAACTTCTTTGATTTCTATGCACATTGACAGTTCTTAAAAAAGCGTTTTGTTTCTTCTTCTTCTTCTTGTTAAACAGATCTCATGATATATTTTCTCAATACTTTTCATTTGACGATTAACGGTTATTAAAAAAAAGATTTCAACGCAATCAAAAATGATAACGTCAATGCTTGCGTAGTAAAAAAGTGGATAATTGAGCTAAGCAGCAACTTTCGTAATATCCTTCAAATTTTTTGTATTCGAAATGAAACAGCTGTCCAATGTTTTGATTTTCACTAACTAAAAATAACCTATAGCCTATAGCGGCGTTCTATTTTACATCATAATTATTTTTATATTCGACTCTGAAGCTCCAAAATCAATAGCGATCTCAATTGGACTATGATGAAGCTATATACTAAGTTTCAAGAGTCTAGAATCTTTCTTTCAAGAGCTAGAGCACGGACGGACAGACACGATTTCAATAAGGCCCTGTCAGGTCCTTAATAAACGAATTAACATGGAATGATTAGCTTTGTTAAAAGTATTACTATTATATAAATACAAGTTATTCAGATAATTCAGAAATCAAATCATCAATAGTTAAGGAACTGAAGTAACCGTTAGCCAATAGAAATCTGTAAAAATGACAACAAAAATAAAATTATCATTATACTAGCTGCCCCAACGCGCTGCGTTCTCATAAAAAATTCTTGATTTTATTATTTGCCACCTCCCACTGAGGTTACATTTAAAATTTCAACCTTATTAGGGAAGAAGTTAGTCCTAGGGCTCTTCCAGCTGATCAGAGAGGCATCCTTCGTTGTTTTCTTACTCACCAACTCTCAATGAAGGACTATTTCAAATTTAAACCTTCTACGACCTCTAAGGGTAGAAGCTAGGTTTTTGATTTTATTATTCGCCACCTCCTACTGAGACAAATGTTATCAACCCGGCATAATTACATTTCCCAGTCATATGTTTCCTACATACTGCAAGGCTCCGACTGTACGGTATGCAAGGCTTTGCGATTCAGACAGCGTAAATAACGCCGCTAAGGGGCCTGCCATATGATTAAAAACTGTTGACTTCTATCAGCTGTTTGGCCGGCAAGTTCAGTAGGCTAGGTCTATAAAATGGATTAATTAATAATCATTATTAGTCCCTCTATTAAAATTTATGGTCAGAAACCATCCCCAATATTCACACAACATATTCCCAAAGTTTCATGCCAATCTGTCAAAGAGGTTTTGAAGTCTATAGGGAACATACATACATACAGACATTCATTTTTATATATATAGATAATGTAATCACCGTTCAATAAAAAATAAGAAAAATGAGAAACCTGGCTGGTTCAGGCCTGGGGCCTATTGCATGAGCAAATAAAAGACGACCTTTTAAATCTACACATGTGCGAACATTTCGCGCATGCGCAGAAGCGTAGTCTACATGAATGGAACGAAGTGGAATGGAACTGCATAACCAAACCTTTCCTAACCTGGCTAGATGTGACTGAACCACCTCTGTTTACTAGGTCGGTCAAAACGACAGTCGAACAAATGGTGTCCTCCAGATAATAATAATATTGTGTGACCTGGCTGGCTCAGGTCTGGTGTCAGAGTTATCAGGTCGCACCTGAATAAGTTCAGGGCCTCTGACGTGACTTAACGACTGTATTTTAGGCAGCCGGGACCGACAGCTTAACATGTCCTCCGAAACACGGGAGTGGCCCGAGGTAAAAACTTTCGGTCAGAACTGGGATCGAACCCGGGACCTTTGGGCTAGCAAACCAGCACTTAACCCACTCGGCTACGGCCACTCCATATAAAATGGTACGTTGCGTTTCAACGGCAAATTTACAGAGGTGGTACAGTCACATCTAGCCAGGTTAGGAAAGGTTTGGTTATGCAGTTCCATTCACGCAGACTACGCTTCTGCGCATGCGCGAAATGTCGCACATGTGTAGATTTAAAAGGTCGTAATAAAAGCTTGTAATACCATACCAGTAATCAGCTGGAAATTTATGAAATTCTGTTGCATGAACACGCCATTCAGTGAACTAGTATTAAGCCGCGTCTCCACCAACCGAACATGCTCGGCGAACAGTGTTCGCTGGAATCAGCTGATGTCGCCAAACATTTTTTGGAGTTGGTTTGGTGTGGACGCCTTCTCGAACATTATGATCGTGTGGTATGGTTAGTGGCGGAAACCTGTTGTTGGTCGTCACTGTTCGCTCACAGACCGAACATTTCAATTGAACTCACGAACATGTTCGGTGACACATATGTTTAATGTTTGCCCGTTTTTTTGTATTTGCCAACAATGTTCGTCAGACATGTTCGGTTGGTGGAGACGCGGCTTTACTAGTGGCTTTTACCAAACACTTTTGCATTTTTAGATAAATTAATTGCAAAGTAATAAATAATTTGTATAATGTATTATTTATAAATCCGTCATTGCACCATTTGATCTGATAATATCGATTACTGCAACATTTTAGTCTAGAATTATATTAATTTTCATGTCGACTGCGTGAATAGACTAGTAAAACTGGAGCCTTTTTCATGAATCGACTAGTAAAAGTGTTCTATTATTAGTATTTCTAGCAATTTGTGTTGCATCAAGAAACATATGTCACTAGTATTAATAGAGGTTTTATTTCAGAAAATTTTGCAAATTACAGGTCAGCTGATCAACATTTAGGTTGACAAGGCCACTTTTTGTGCTATTTGCATGCCACACGAAAAAATGGTTCAACATCGTATTTTTAAGAATCCATAGGAGCCGGTCTATGGATTTGAATAGACCAATCAGACGCCTGAGTTTCTAGTGCACCGTTAAGTGCACCGTTGGCTCCCATGAACGCCAATGAATGTGTGTCAATGTTCCTGGACCTATGTAATATGAAATTTTTCCTTAATTTCAATAACAGGAATGAGTTCTTTAAGTTTTGGAGATTCCTCCTAAACACTTTCTATAGTGGGAGCCACAACTTGAAAAATATGAATTAATTTTCAATTTTAGAAAATTTATTCAAATTTTTTGAATAGTTTAATTTCATAGTTTGATTTAAATAATAGTTTAATTTCATAGTTTGAATGCGATGTCTAAATATGTTGAAAAATCATTTATTTATCCATCTTTACCTTCATTGGAAGTATTGAAAAGTATTGTGAAGATATAAATTATAAGTAAGTGTTAAAAGAAATCATTGTACTGAACTAAAGTGAACTAAACTGAACACTGAAGTGGATGGAAAAGTAGACGTAACCAAGCTAAACACTTCCGATGGTTGCTAAAATGTAATTTACTACCGAAGATTCACATGTAAAAATAATACTAGCCTAGACCAATATTTTTCAGTAACTGATATCATCACATGGATTGATGCAACAGAACTTGGTAAAAACCACTAGTAATACTAGTCCACCGACTTCAATGTTGGTAAAACATTTCGAGTGCTCATGCAACAGAATTTTGCAATTTACAAATGTAAATTGAAATGAAATGAAATTGAAATGTTGATCAGCTGACCTGTAATTTACAAAATTTTTCTGAAATAAAACCTCTATTAATACTAGTGATAGATGTTTCTTGATGCAACACAAATTGCTAGAAATAGTAATAATAGACCACTTTTACTAGTCGATTCATGAAAAAGGCCCCAGTTTTACTAGTCGATTCACGCAGTCGACGTGAAAAGTAATATAATTCTAGACTAAAATGTTGCAGTAATCGATATTATCAGATCAAACGGTGCAATGACGGATTTATAAATAATACACTATACAAATTATTTATTACTTTGAAATTAATTTACCTAAAAATGCAATAGTGTTTGGGAAAAGCCACTAGTAATACTAGTTCACTGAATGGTGTGTTCATGCAACAGAATTTCATAAACTTCCAGCTGATTACTGGTATTACAAGCTTGTATTTGCTCATGCAATAGGCTCCAGGTAAGTTGAAAAATTCATACCTGTAAAACAGACTAGTTTTACTAGCCCATTCATGCAACAGGCCCCTGGTGTCAGAGTTCAAAGGTCACATTCAATATAGGAATATAAAGACTCTCAATCTACAAAATTTAATTTTTCTTTTCCATTTTATTAAAAAAATTCAAATTACCTTCAAATAATGATATTTGATGAAAATAAAATCCTGTTTTTCATCTCTTACCTGGTGGTTCGGACCCACCTAAAAGTGCAGGTTTCTTATAATATGACTCAAAAGGCGAGGTCCAATTATCCATAAGGATCTACCAACCAATAGAAGCAGCAAGCTTAATAATGTTATTATTATATCATGTTTTAATGTGAGTTCATGCTTTCAAGTTTTAATCAACATTATTTCCTAATATTAATCTATTACCTTGGCGAAGGAGAATGGGACAATCCTGAACTGAGCATTCCAAATTGAAACTGTCTATTCCAAGGAACTATAAACAACAATAAAAAGTTCAATTAGTTTGTAAAATAACACGATGAAATAAGGCCTCAGAATGTAAACAGAATGTGTTTGAATTTGCTACGCTAATTATTATAGGGTATTCATTATAGGGGATCATTGTGTCACAATGTTATATTTTCTGAATTCAGAGCTGAGCATTGCAATGTTATGGGTTCTAACATTAAAAGAATACTGGCAACACTTGAAAGTAACACACGAAACTTTATTTAACATAATTGACAAACAGTAGACACTAATAAGTAGTTATAAAAACAACTGTCACTATTATTCTCACACTAAACGCCAAAACACAATTTTATTGAAGACTGCGTTCAGTTTGACACTAATGAGGAACATCAAACTATCAGCACAAGTCCTGCTTAATGAAAACTGACTCCTAACAAAATACAGCGCTTTATATAGGCTTGTATTAATTTATAAAAAAAACATCCCAGGGCCTTCGATTTTTCAAACTGTTCTGTTTACATCATAAGAAGGAGAATAAGAAAGGGGAGGGAGGATAACATACACAGTCAAAAATGAAAACGTAGCATTGTAAAAATGAAGTGGATAATTGGGATAAGTAGCAACTTTCGTGATATTCTTCAATTTTTTGTATTCGAAATGAATCAGGTGTGCAATGTTTTGATTTCCACTAGCCAAAACTAAGCAACGTATAGTGGAAATATGTTTTTCATCATGATTATTTTTATATTCGACCCCCCCCCCCCCCCACTAACTCCAAAATTAACAGCGATCCCACTTTGAAGAAGCTATATACCAAGTTTCAAGAGTCTAGAATCTTCCTTTCAAACGCTAGAGCACAGACGGACGGACAACGGCACGATTTCAATAAGGCTCTAACGGGTCCATAATAGCAGGGAGCTCAGCTAATTTTAATATTTATTTATTCGTGACAGAAATACAGCAAAGCAAAGGCTTTAACCCACAACTGCTTTATTCGCGAATTTTCAACACTGAAGAAACGAAATGTTAGGTTATGCCAATTTTTATAAGGATTTCACTAATTTCTAAAATATTAATTTACAATTACACTTTGTAAAAGAAGCACTAACATTAGTCTAATTGTTCAAAGAAAGTAGAAATACTTTTGAATTTTGCTTGGATTTTAGTCAGAACATTTTTTCATTTATTTAGTACAAAGATTGGTTTCTACTATCTTGTAGATTAGATTGCTTTCTTTTATTGTGTGTATGCAATTTTCACTGTTAATAGCAACTTCATATGTATGAAATAATTATTAGTACAAAGAATAAATGGAAGCTTACAGGCATACGCACTAACCTAACCTTAACAACGTTTAAATAAAATCATTTCACTGTATAATCATTAAAAGTTAAAGGTACAAAACATACATTTGCAATCACAAACATTGCAAATAGATCAGTTTTTGGTGGGGAAGGCCAGAGTAAGTTTGAACCAGTGAACAGGATTTAGAATGAAAGTGGTTTGTTGTGATACTGAAATAAATTAATAAGCTTGCAACTAATTTCCATTCATTGCAAAGTATAATCGTAAATTGAAGTAAATGATTTTGATCGTTCACTCACTAAACTGAAACGAGGCGTGGCACGCTGTTCTGCGCATGCCCTGACAGACACACAAGTGACTCACAATGGTTGAGTTCCTGGGATCTTAACTGGTAAATGTCACCGGTGGCAACTGATTGATCTATTCAAATTCATAGACGTTGAAAAATTTGAATAGACCAATCAGACGCCACCGGTAACATTTACCAGTTACCGGTAAAGCTCCCACGAACTCAACCATTGTTCGCGGAGCGGTTCAGCGTGCAATTCGTGGCGCATGTGTTGATGCCTCAAGTTTATGGACGTATCAATACTTTTGAGCTATCAAAAAAAAAAATATATGTATAATTATAACAACGCAGTTCGTCATGGAACAAGAAATCCAGGAATATAATACAAATTCCATTCTTTTTAAAAAACACTCCTAAACATTTAAAGATCACTGATAAATGAAAATTCTGCTCGTTGCTAAAGGTTACACTTCTATCTTGCTGTCCTTATTCTGAGGCCGAGTTCTTAATAAAGCTGTTGCAGTCTATTCACCTCCATAATTAGGCCTATTTCTAGTCTCCCTTATATGTATAACTTTATTTTCCTACAACTGCTCGTAAAGTAGTTCTTTACGTACTGAAAACTAATTGTAAAATACCTCTTTACTGCTCCGCAAGCGGTAAAGTACTTTACGCTCGCCAGCTGATTTCTTTACGCTTCTGTTTTGATTTTGATGTCTTCTCATTGGTGGATCATGGAATCCGTGAGATTCACATAACCTCAAAAAAGTCGAACGCTAACCAAATCCGCGCACGGTCTGTGATGTTACAAACTACAAACTTTTATTGTGTTGGAATCCAGAACTGCAGTTGTAGGAAAAATATTGTATGTATTTCGCGCGTGAAGCTTCTTTATCGCTCTCGCAAAATTACTGCGCTCCGCTGTGCGTCGCGCAGTAAATGTTTTGGCTCGAGCGATAAAGTCGCGCTTCACGCTCTTAATACATAAATAACTATTTTGAAAGTATTGTGTGTTCTATGAGCTTTATTGTTTTATATTGGCCAGCAAAAAAGACACTGTTCTCTGCTGAAAATCACTTCCCGGTGGTTCGGAACCCACCTAAAACTGTAGGTCCAACTCATAAATCACCATCATCCAACTCATTACCCACGCACAGGTCTCAGACCTATGTGGGCTTCATCCTCAAAAAAAAAATAAATATATATAACTTAGTATATTTGGGTGGTTTATCCTTTGATGCTAGGACGTGCTATCTGTTGGAGGGATCGTTGTAAATTCAAGCCAATGTCACCAATTATTAAATGAACGCAAATATGATTAGGGTCGTAACCTGTAATACAGTCCCACATCAGAGAGTAATAACTGCCTAATTCCACGAGAAGGAGGATTAAGACGAATTTTATTATTTGATTTGTGACTCATAATTAATTAGTGCTTTGTAATTTTATTGTGAGTGTTATTATTTTTATAGGAATGGAATTTAATTGTATTTTATTTTGTGGAATGAATGAATTTGAATAAGACTGAGACACTTACCTGACTCTCGATTTGGTTAGGCTCGGTCCAGGCCAGTCCAATACTGCCGGGCAAAAAAAAACTGTAGCCATTGGGATCAAGTAGCTCCCAGTTGGAGTTGACTGCGGCCAAATGACGTCCCGGTCCCGAACTGAGTTCTTCGAGAGGGTCAGCGCGTTTTGTCACCACTTTATAGCTGCTCGACAGCTTAGAACTGCTGCTGCCGGCTCGACGACCGCCCGAGGCTGCGGCTCCAGCTGCGCAGCTATTGCCATTAAGCGTTACAGCTTTTCCAATTCCGCTCACAAGCTTTGATAGGTGTGCATTCAGCATCTTTTAAACAAAACGGTTTGTTTCATTAAGTACTGTAGCAGGCAAAAGAAGTCACAAAAGAGCAGAAACACACAATATTTTGTAGCTTCCAAGAATATCTATAAAAGAGTACAGCTGCAATTATACGAATTCCGATCATCCAAATCGTTTCGAAAGAAAAATAGTCAGAAAATAGCAGCAGATAATGACTTTGTCAACGCGTGTTTAACTGATGTAGTCTACAGCACTTGCAAGTACTTGAATACCTTAAAAAGGTTGTAAAAGTGTTAAATTTTCATTCAATTGATAAAAAATACATTGTAGTACCAAAAATAATCAGTCCCAATTGATTTGGGTAATCGGGAGTTCTACTGTAGTAGTTTATGCAATTGAAATGCTAGTTAGGGCACAAGCAAAGCGAGTCTCCTAAAAATCTCACGAGAACTTGAAGGCTAAATATAATTATTGTTGCATACAATAGTGACTACTAATAACTTAATTTTTATTCAACTTACAAATTACTTGGAAAACTTACTCAAAATAACAGAACCTAGAATACTTAATTTAATTGTTTACGATAGGTTTTAATTAGAAATTCGGTAATTGTGCCGCAGATGTTAGCAAATAAAAAATCACTTGAAACCTTCACCAAATTGTAGTATTATGTCTCCTGATCACAATTATCAAGTTTTTAAGTGTCGGTCTCAATTAAATAATAAATTATTCAATATTAAAAACTCACCTTTTGAACATAAATACGGCTCTGGAAAGCCTTTTAGTACCTTAAGCATAACATCATAGACGAACAGATAGTTAGAGCAACGGAGTGCCATCTACATCAGAACATCAATGGAAACTGGAATGGAACTGCATAACCAAACCTTTCCTAACCTGGCTAGATGTGACTGAACCACCTTTAAAAAACCTTTAAATATTTAACTTTAAAAACCTTTTAAATATTTACAGAGGTGGTTCAGTCACATCTAGCCAGGTTAGGAAAGATTTGGTTATGCAGTTCCATTCCACTTCGTTCCATTCACGCAGACTACGCTTCTGCGCATGCGCGAAATGTTCGCACATGCGTAGATTTAAAAGGTCATGGCCCAAAAGCCTAAAACCCAGGCTGTGGCTAACTGGCTACAGGTTATGTATAATTATGTGCGATGCATCAAGTGATGAGATTTTGGAACAAATTGAAAATGCCTTTATTATTAAGTAGATAAATTGCATGAGTAAATAATTAATAAATTAAAATGCAAATTATTGTGTTGCAAAGATTCATACATTCTAAACACTCAATTAAAGTTAATTGCTGAAGATAGTCATTTTGGGGCTCTGTTCGAAAGGTAGGTTTTCAATATTGAATAATTAATTATTTAATTGAGACCGACACTTAAAAACATGATAATTGTGATCAGGAGACATAATACTACAATTTGGTGAAGTTTCAAGTGATTTTTTATTTGCTAACATCTGCGGCACAATTACCAGAAATTCAATTTGATTTCGAAATGTTTAAATGTGGCTATTGTATATTATCATTTCAATACTGAACTGCAGAAATCCTGAGTTCTGATTGGTCTAGACCCTGTACTGAAAACAGACAGCAATGTTATAATAGCCTCATTATGCAATGGTTTTGATCAGTTGTGAATAAAGTCAGCTGCTGACATTATTTTATAACATCTAATAACTACTTTATAAGGTCGTCATATCTCATCAGATGAGTTTTAAACGTTTAATTTGATATATGTTGAGGGGCATTCATGATTCTTCACACAAATTAAGTATAACAAGATTAATTTCACATCAATACCAATATATTCCAAAATGACTTAAAACACATAAGTTAGTCAGTGTAGCCAATAAAATTTTCTTAAAAGGTCAATGGAAATTTGCACAATATTTCGGGTTACGTAGATTATAAAATAGACTCAAAACGTTGCTTAAACAAGACAACTTGTCAAGTAAATTAGAATCAAGTGATTCTATACACATAAGAAGTCAATTAGGTTAACCAATAATTGAAATTGAAACAGATTTTGAGGTTATGTTGATGGATTGAATAAACAAAATTACAAACCTACATTTTTTAGCGAAGTTTTTCTCATTTTTAACAATTCTCGGAAACGTAGAAATGGTTTCCAGAATCAAACTTACCTATTGAAGTGTTTGATTGCTTTCAAAATGTATAATAATATAGTAGAAGTATTGGTTACGTAGGATCAAATATTTCCAACTTTTTCGTATTCCACTAATATAATTAACAATTTTCATCCAGTTGCAAAGAGATGGAATAATTCAAGGATATTGGATAATTTGTGAATATTAACAATTTTGTTTCAAATTAATGATAAAAGTACTCAGTTGTCATGACCTTACCTTCCAATAAACGTAATCATCTGTTGATTGAGGTTGCAATTTGCAAGTGATGCTACTTGCAAGAGCTTGCGACACTAGTTATCTAGAGTGCTCGTCTTTCAAGAAACACGCATAATGGCATAATCTGGAGGGAGAGCGCCAAAGGTGGTCGATGACAGCGTTGGACGACTGCATCTGACGCTACACGCAACCGACAGAGTGGGTCTACTCAGGAAAATGATTCACTCTGTCGGTTGGTGAAGAAATGGAAATCGATCCACTTTGTCGCTGAACGCACACGACATAGTGGGTCTGCTCAGGAATTTGGCCCCACTGTCGTCAGGGGAAGAATTCAGAATCGACCAGTTGTCGCTGCACGAGTGTGCCTAGTTGCAATGTTGTAAGGGGGTAGAGGGAAGAGCAAGCGAGGTGGGGGTCGGGACTTTTTTCGAGCAAGTAGCCTACTATGTATACTAACATTCTGCAAAAATTCAGCTTTCCCCGAATTTGTTACGACAATGGCCATTTTTGCTTTCATTGCCTGGGCTATTAGACTTCGTTCATCAAATTATACTTTCAGTGTTTATAGAGCCCTAGACCAATTCACAGAGCTGCCAATCTAATAATCAAGTTTTTTATGTTGTTAAGGTCGATTAACTAAAGTTGAACTGTCGATATTTTGTCTGCATCGGTATTGTGAACCCACTGAGTCCACTCTATCGGGTGGTGAAGTAATAAAAGTCGACCCAGTCTGTCGCTGCACGCACCCGACAGACTGAGACTACTTAGGAATGTGGTCATTTTTTTCGCAGGCCCACTCTGTCGGGAGGTGATGAAATAAGAATTATCCACGTTTGTCGCTGCATTCACCCAACAGACTGGGCCTACTCAAGAATTCGGTCCACTCTGTCGTCAGCGTAAGATAGAAAATAGCCCCACTCTGTCGTCTTCTCATCTGGGGGAATCTGGGAAGACGACATGAACAGAAACTCAGGAAATGAATGGTTTTGTAATAACTTATTAAATTTCAATATTACTTCTACATGTTCAATTTTTTGTTG
Source organism: Conomelus anceps (assembly GCA_948455865.1). Taxonomy (NCBI): domain Eukaryota; kingdom Metazoa; phylum Arthropoda; class Insecta; order Hemiptera; family Delphacidae; genus Conomelus; species Conomelus anceps. The sequence continues at coordinate 163,263,795 of OX418216.1, forward strand.
AATATTCTTTTTCTATTGTTCACGTTGAGTGCAAATTATAATTTTCGATGTGTGTGTAAAATAATTCGCAGTGGCTACAGTCACGGCAGCCGGGTCTCCATTGGGTAGCCGGTAGATAGATGACTCATTTACTTTGAACATTTGCGCCTGCACCAATTCTCCTTCTCTTTCTCAACCGATGGGTGTATATTCACTCCCGTAAAGCCAACCTCGGGAAAGTGGTTTCCTAACTTTATTGTGCCTAACCTGTTTCCCGATAAACATATAAATACTGAAATTAGTTTGCATTTGCACTGTGTTCGGAGGCGGTAGTATTTTGGAAATGTTATATTCACTTGACTTATATTGTCTTATGGTTTAGAGCTCCTCATATGTTTGCAAATTATGAATTTTTCAAATAAAAATAGAAATTTTTTATAAATTTTAATTTTCTTTATGAATTTTTCAAATAAAAATATAAATTTTTTAAATTTATATTTTCTTAATTATAAATTTTTTAAATAAAAATATAAATCTTTTAAATAAAAATATAAATTTTTTAAATAAAAATATAAATTTTTTAAATAAAAATATAAATTTTTTATAAATTTAAATTTTCTTGTGAGAATATTTCGACCCCCAAAAATGTCAGTTTATTGCTTCTTAGGGTGTGTAGATGTCACAAAAAAATTGTTGGAAAATTCGAATTAGTCCAGTGCGCTGTTGAGAACAAAGTTTTAGCAATTGAAAAATACAATAATGTGAATTACGAGTTATCTATCATTCACTAACAGACTGTTAGACATAAATTTTTAGTACGGTAAAGCATAAAAGCCTTGAAAAGAAGACGTTATTCTCTCTTAGGGGTTTCAAATGTTGAATTTAAAAGAAAAAAAAAAGAGTGTTCAATATGGTTCTTTTCCAATGATGCATGAGGCTTCATAGAAATAATGATCTCTAGATTCTAGGAAAGCGTGAATGAATGTAATAAGCGGTATACTGTGATAATCAGAAAGTATATATTATTGCACTGGCATTAAATCTGCCATTCTAATATACCGGTACTCTACGTCAATATATTAATTTATCCCACTCTAATATAATTATGCTATATTTATGCAAGCTACGCTGGGGTACTGAGCCGTAACCATCGTACAGAGCACTGACATTATAAATAGCAGCGCATGCGCAAATGTTCAAAGTAAATGAGTTATCTATCTGCCGGCTACCCAATGGAGACCCGGCTGCCGTGACTGTAGCCACAGCGAAAATAATTACACCTAGTGATGGCAAAATTTTTCAGAACATCGATGTTTCGATGTATCGATATATCGTACGTTTAACATCGATGGCATTAAAACATCGAGCTCAAAACATCGATGTTTTGGAAACATTGCAAACTATTGCTATATTTACTACAGTATTAAGGTGGACTATTGAATGTGCCCCTAATTACACAGTAATTCCATTACCCACGCACAAGTCTCAGACTCATGTGGGTTTCTTCCTTAGATAAAAAAGATTATTCAAAAGATATTAACATTCAAAATTCTCAAAACCCTAGAAAATCATTGTTAACAAAATATGGTACCACTGGTTTATTAAGGTGTGATTAGGGTTACATGTTACATGAAAGAATGGATCAGGTGTCATTGTGATGTAACGAACAATTTTCATACAGTGTTGTTTTAATTTATTGAAAATTAAAATTCAGACAGACATATATTTTGTTAGATAGACAAAAAATTCTATTTCAACTACAAAAAAATTGGAATTTTTTCAAGAATTGATTCGTAAAAAGATGATGAGATGACAAAACGTGTTGCAACTCAAACATCGATGTATTTGGACTAAAACATCGATGGCAGAAAAACATCGGTCTTCAAACATCGATGTTTTTTTGTACAAAACATCGATGTTTTCTTGCCATCACTAATTACACCCATTCACGATGGCGGTCTCAGGAGGGGGCCCGGTAAAATTGCAAAGTACTGATTGGCAGGTGGGAGGGGACACTCTTACAAAAAAGGGAATTCACCAAGATTTTGGAATATAAACTCTTTGCAAAATTCCAATATTGGTCTCCCCCCCCCCCCCACCCTCCCTACAAAACCGCTTGCCCATCAATTATCTTTTAGGTTAAACAGGACCAGATTAATAATGTCCTGACATAAGTAAATATAAATCCTGATTCTAATTTATATCCTGAGACAACTAACGTCAGCCGACGGTCACGACTGGATCTGGCACAGGCAGTCAACCCCAGACCTGCCAATATGGAAAAGAGGGTAATCTGTTCGTAACAACTTGTTCATGCAGAGGCTCTATCTCACTCCAGATCACTGAGAGTCCTATTAACAGACCAGGACAGCTGCAACAGGGCTGGCCCCATCCAAAATTCTCTGGGGAAAAAAACTATCCTGGAGCCGCCTCTGGTCTTTGGTTTAGGGTGTTTGCACAGTGAAACTTCCAATAATCTAGTAATTTACAAGCAAGTGTACCGTACGACAAGCAGACAAATATTTGAGTGAAAAATTAAAACATTTTACACACTGCCATTTCCAACCTCGTGGGTCCATCATCGGTGCTCGGTGTATGATGGACCCATGCGGTCTGAAATAGCCATCTGCTCAGTGAGTAAAATGTTTTAAAGTTTCACTCAAATATTTGACTGTTTGTCGTACAATTACTTGTAAATTACTAGTGAAACATACAGTTATCAAATTCCAAGATTTCCAACAATCGATAAGTCAAACACACGCTGTGTAACAGATTGGAGCAATGTGGATACTTGTGTTTGATTTTGAAGTGGTGATTATCCTTGAGTATTGAATGCTCCACTGTGCAGGCACTTCAAGATGATTGAAAAAAGTTTGAAATCCTACATTCTTATAAATACAGATAAAAATTATTACTTTCAAATCAATTGTCCATACACTATTGATTAAAGCAACAAAAAAGTATTCTTTCAACAACTATATTTGAGGATTACAATATAACAGATTATTCTACCATTTTACTTCACATAATATAATAAGTTTTACTAGATTTAAACAGTATTGGTAATATAGTACAGTCTCTATCTGTGTAATAAAAAACAAGTACAATTTCAACTGTCAACAATTTTAAATACAGTCATAGAAACTCAAAATCAATGACATTTTAAAAAATTAACATGAATTATTTCCCTAATAAATGAAGAGGAAAAGCTACAAATCATATAGCTGAGTTGGTTGTAGGCTATTGATAATGGAAATAAATTAAGGGGTTACAATTACAATGCTATTGCCGCCAATTGAACACCGCTGATTATTTCAGTTGTGTTATTGAGGAAAGTTTGTCAACATGCGGTACTTCAATATTTCTCGCCCATTGGTGAGATGTTTTCAGATACTTTGACATAGGTAGAATGACTATTTGCTTGGATCGCATCTGTAGGCGTAAATTCTGCCTTTCTGCTTCACAATCGACCGTATCTGTCGGTGCTAAATTTCAGTCCATATACGATAACATAGGAAATGAAAGCCACGCATATTGATCGGGCCTTTTCTGCATTGTATAGGGTCTATCTTAGGCGTTATGACACTCTAGTGATAGCTTTCAATGAATTGTTTGAAGTGTGTGATGCTCTTGCTGACAAAATACTTGCTAAACAAAATTTTATAAAAACTAACCACGTATTTCTTTTAGAAAAATACAGTGTACGGTTTTTTAAATATGTAATTTGAATATCAATAAATGACAATCGAGGATTTATTCACAGTAGAATAACAAACTACAAAACGAAATTTTCAGCTTACAGTTATATCCAACATCATGCCACTCAAGCTCATAATTCCCTTTCACAATCTGTGCAAACCTAAGGCCCGTATTGGACAGAGCCATTTCAGTCGCCGTTGCGCGCCAATATTTCAGACTAAATTACACCAGCCGGGTAAATTTGATTTTTAAAAAATCAGCTGTTAGCTTTAAAGAAGTGAATGCCTTCGTGCACTTTGTAATTGCTGAGCTCGGTCGCACGGTTATCTGATGTAATTTAACCTTAAAGTGTAGCAAGCGACAGCGACTGCAGCGGCTCTGTCTAATAAGGTCCTTAGCTTGCAGTATTACACTTACGGGGTACAATAGTGACATCTTGCACAGTAGCCGAACAAGCGTAGTCAATAGGTCACGTTTTCAACATCATAATATTACTGACAAAATACGAATGAAAAATGGCAACAGCGCGCTCATATTCCCTTATACGAAATTGTATTGCCATAAGATTCATTAATGCAAGGTGAGGTTTCATAGGGTTAGACTTGAAAAGTCAAATAAGAGCTTTTCTTTGTCAGGGATTACATTCTTCAATGTCTCTCCTGAGAATACAAAAAACCTGATCTTGGTAAAATTCAAACATGCAGTTAAAGTCTGGCATCTTCTGAACAGATTTTATTCCATGTTGGCTGTCATGAAACATTGAATTATATTAATAACATATAAAAAATAAATATTTTACTTAGACACCCTGTGACTCTGAACTCTGAACCCCCGAAAATTTCTGTTCAATTTTGAAATAAAGTAGCCATTCTGATAAGTACATACTTTGGACCATAGTATTCCCTTCTTCAAGAAGTATTTATTGAAAAGATGAAACAGTAATGCGCGAAATAATAATTTCTATCAATTTTAAAAGCATTTAGGCTAGTGCCCGAAATGTTTGTGGGGAAACTATTACTACAATTTGTTGCTCACTATTGTCACACTCCACTCCAACTAAAAGTCAAATGTATCTAAGAGAGCGTTGAAAAGTCTGCGCATGCGCAGGTGATCTAAGCGGAGCCAAATTCCATTTGCCAGGCGCGGTAGCGATCCAGCAGAGTGCAAGCTGACGGCTTTGTTCTCTCAATGGCCTTCATCACATCAGCATTGGTCACTGTGTCCAGGTTCAGGGACTCCAGCTCACTACCTGAACACACAATTCAAGTAAAATAAAATATGCTTTTATCTACAATTCACCATTTGATTTAATGTTAAAGTTTGAAAGGTATAGATTTTATTTCTCAAATCTTATTCGAGGAATGTTTTATTTTAAAATACGCAGTGACATTGATGGAGCAATAGATGTTGATTAGGTCAGGTTAGGTTAGAAGTATTTCAATGCAAGAGTTGAATTCATTTGCCTTTAACACTGAGATGGTCATAACATTTTTTTTTTAAATAATTATCAAGTTTCGCGGAGTGGGTGATCACCGGGAGCCGTAGCAGGAATCTGTTTAATCATATTAGATAAGCAATGCTCTCCTAGGCCCTCTTTGTAAGGGTGACTGATTGGATTGGCCAGAAAAAGACTGTTCTTAGCTGTAAAATCACTTCCCGGAGGTTCAGAATCCACCTAAAACGGTAGGTCCAGCTCATCAATCACCCAAATCATTACCGACGCACAGGTCTCAGACCTATGTGGGCTTCATCCTTTAAAAAAAGTATTCCTCAGCAGTGATTTAGTTGGTGTCTTGTGTTGGTGGATGCAGGATGGAACAGTAGCTTCCATCTTGCGGGGTATCCCATCACTGAAAGGTAAGACCTTAGTTAATTTTACAATTTCATTACTGAGCTACAGAATTAATAGGCTGACCTCACAACCAATCATTATCTCTTACTCTTGCTTTAACGTTTAAAATATTCAGAAATGCCAAGTGAGTTGCCAATCTTCTTATTTCTAATAAATTACTAGCTTGTATTAAGGCCAGTCTAATACATATTTATAATTTGTTTTGAGATAAGAGTTGAGGTAGAGTGGTCATGTTTAAATATATATACAATTCTACTTTGAGTGAGTAAACTTTCATTTCAATCAAGCTGAGCTACGCAGACTATTACAACAATCAACTTAAATTAATAGCCTATACTCGTATTATTATTAATATGAAGAAACAACAAATTTATCTCAAAACTGGTTTCATAATTGAATTGAAAGTACGGAATCCACAGATTTGTAGTTATAAAAGTATAGTCAAAACTATGGATAACAAAGAAACAAATTATAGAAAATAATTTGACCTTGGTCATAAAATTGAGTTTGGACTAATGCAAAAATACTTTTAAATGTCTTTACAAATAGCGTGAAATGCATTCGAAAAATTGCAAGACGTACATTTTCCATTGGCATTCAACTCGTTTGAAGATTTTCCTCATTATAAAATAAAATTAGAGAAATTAATAATAAACCGATTCGACAGAGTATCGACATGAACTATCATGTAAGATGTAATTGATTAAAGCTGAAAAATGACGACAAATAATCTGGCTGCTGCCGAGATTTGAACCACTGATCTGCTGGTCAAAAGCCAAGCTACTAACCTATTATACTATACAGATATACATTTAGAAAGTAATATACTATGAAATCTTTGTTGTAAATTTAAAGACGTGCAGTCAGTTTTAGATTGTGAATATATAATAAATGTACTCATACTCGGCCGAACGTTTTCGAGTTGTTGAAACTCATCTTTCATTATGAGTTTCAACAACTCGAAAACGTTCGGCCAAGTATGAGTACATTTATTATACATTCACAATCTAAAACTGATTGCAACTCTTTAAATTTACAACAATAAGTTCATATTAACAACGCAGATCGTTATGGAAAAAGAAATCCAAGAATTTAGTACACTATCTTTATCAGCTCGAATATAATGAGTTTCAATTCAATTGAAGGAGCATGAACCACGGGTAATAGAAGAGAACGGTAGGGTCCACGAGGTGGATGCGCAGTAGACTCGCGAGCCGATGACGTAACTGGTGCTCACTGCTGCTTATCGCTGTCGCCTGAACTAATAAATAGAACCAGTTTACCAGTGTTTCTGTAGTTTTTTTTTAAAGTTTTCAAACAGTAAGATATGAAATAAAATATTAATAAACATTACTCCAGAGCACATATTGGATGTAAGTTACGTCTATAGTCTGTTCAGCGAGCCTACGGAGTGGAGTAAACAAACATGAGCGTGTGTGCAAGCCGAGACTCAACGAAGCCCGATTCACAGATAGCCTAGTTTTCGAAACGCATCGAACAGGCATATGTTAAAGAAGTGGTTATTGGAAAGACAGGATGTGGAGGTATGGTTTGCGAATCTAAGATGAAAGTAAAGTATGATCTCTCAATTAATAAATGAAAACATATAACTGTAGTACATAAAGTATAATAAGTGTTGTATCATTCAACTTAATTTTGTTGCTTCCTTTTAACTTGATTGGAAAACTAGTTGTAAGTTTTGTTTCAATTTAAAATATAAATGCTAATTTATAATTAATGCTACGAGTTTAGGATGTAGCTTATTAATTTTGTTTTCATGTTTGCAAAATGTATTTAAATTTCACAGCTGGTAACTCCCATAAAGGAATTCTCGGGAGTACCTAATTTCTCAAACAAAAATGTTTAATGAATAGTATTATTTAATATGTAACTATTTCTGTTTTATTTAAAAATTGTAATGTTCTTTTTGAGAGAAATAAATTTATTATTATTATTATTAATAATTCATGTATAAAGAAGTTGTATTCATATACATAAATGAAGTCCTAATGAATGATCGAACTAATATTTGCCTAATAATAAAAATTTGTACTGTAACATATATTTTTCAAATAATTTTTCAGATAGGAAAATATGGAACAAAATGAATATTACACTAAATAAATAAAATTGTTACAGGTTTCAACTCTAAAACAATGACCAAAATTTAAAAGATTTAAAAATGATACTTGAACTTTATTTACAAAATTAAAATAAAAAGAAGCACTATCAAATACAGTGCTAAGTCATACATCATGTACTGACTTCTGTTGAACCCGATTATTTCCTTTAATATTAATATAATCATGTTCGGAAATAATCGTGCTACAACCTTTACACGAACCATTTTAACGTTACGTGACTGATTAAACGAGAACTGAAACTAAATTGACTGGGCTCTATGTCTAGATGCGTGTGGTGCTCCATTCACCGAGCACCGGTGACGTCACGCAGCAGGCGGAGCGGAAGGGGAAGATGCGCGTGGACCCTACCGTTCTCTTCTACTACCCGTGGCTTGAACTAACCTAAACGCTGTAATACACAACTATTTTTCATCAATACTATTTTCATACTTAACCCCATGAGTCCAAAAGCACTAATAGGGATCTTAGGAAGCAACATATAAAGTTTCATAAGTCTCGGTCCTCAATTCGAAAGAAATCGCCTGGACTGACAGACAAAAACACGGGTTTAATAAGCTATGTCGGACTCTTAACGATTAGCAAACTAGGTGCTTATGTAGAAGTGAATTGAACCTGTGAATAAAACTGTTTGAAATATATTTTCAATAAATTTACATAGAAGTACGTAAACTCATTTATTATCTTTTATTCGCCAATAAAATTGGTACAATTATTTGGAATGCAAGCAATATAGCCTAATACAATTGTAGCAAGATGTTGGAATAGTCTATATATTGGAATAGATTTTAAATGTGCCAAGACTAAGAGGCCTCAGGGAGCTTGAACAGTGGAGCATCTAATACTCAACGATAATTACCATAAGAAAATTAAAAATACTGTGGTATTCACACATCTCCAATCTGTTATCTTCATGGAGTACTGGATACTCCACTGTACAAGCAACCTGAAGGGTCGCTGTTCCAAAAAAGTATTTGCCCAGCGCAGTGAGAAACATCCCTAAAAGAAACAAACAACGTTTTAGCTACGTCGGGTTTTCAATTTATTTTGAACTAATGATAACTCTGACACCAGACCTGAGTCAGTCAGCCACATAATATTATTATTACGATTTTTAACAACAAGAAAGCATTGAACAGCAAGGTTTTTATCACTTCAATCACTACAGAAGCAGAAAGAATTTAGGAAAGTTTGAAAAACTAACTTTTTTCAGTCGTTTCAAGTGCATTTAAGGCTTTCCGCATGGCACACATTGCTGCTTCTTTGCAGACCAATCTAATGTCCGAGCCGGAATAGCCTACTGTTGCCTGCAAACAAAAACATGTTTCATTAGTACAATATTATCAATATTAAAAATAAAGATCTATTATACAAAAATCTTCATGCTACCCTTTGTCGACAAAGCTCTAATGCTGGAGAAGAAGGGATAGAGGAGAGACAGAACAATGAGGAGAAAAAATAAAAAATCAGGAGGATGAGCAAAAGAAGATGATGAAGAAGAAGAAAAAGGAGAAGTGGGAAGATGAAAAAAGGGAAGAAGAAGATGAGGTTAAGGAAGAAGCAGGAAGAAGAAGGTGATGATAACGAAGAAGCAGGAGAACATGGTAGAGGAGGAGGAGGAGCACGAAAAGGAGACGACGATGAAATACGGGAATAAAGAGAAGGAAAAAAGGAAGAATTTTTTAGGGGAAGTGATAGCCGTGAGCCGTAGCAGTTATCTGTTCAATCAGATAGAGATAAGCTGGGTTCTCCTAGGCACTCTTTGCAATGGTGACCGTTTAGATTGGCCAGCAAAAAAGCTGTAAAATCACTTCCCGGTGGTTCGAAACACACCTAAAACTGTAGGTCCAGCTCATCAATCACCATCATCCAATTCATTACCCACGCACAGGTTTCAGACCTGTGGGCTTCATCCTCAAAGAAAAAAGATACAGAACTGGCACAAATACTGATTGACTTGACGACCTCAGATGAATTAAAGCCGAAAAATGAGAATTACTTCAGTTTAATTCATTATAATATTAGAAGTATGAAAAACAAGACTGGCTATTCAACTAGCAAATATAATGAAAAATGGAAAACTCTCCAAAATTAACATTCTCTGTCTATAGAAACGTAGCTCAAAAATGATAACACGGTAAAGATTCATAATTTCAACCTAATCTCATTATTTAATAGACAAAGGAAATAAATTCAAATTAATATGGAAATCAATAAAAGAAGAGACATCCAAGAATACCGCGAATAAAGGTACCCAGGGACTGTTAACAGTTTTAGATAGGTACCAGACCACCGAGTAAGAACAAGTACATACATAGCGGCCGGTCACCCATCCAAGTGCAGTTCTGATTGAACGTGACGACATCATAATCGCCTCGACAAAGTTCAGAGAGCAGCCATTACTCCCTATATGATATAAGACAATAATTTATTGTTGATATGATGAACCTAGTTATTTTGGAAGATGATTCAATTTCATCACAAGATAAACTTAATATATTTGATAATAAACTCAAGATTCTTAATTTCGGAATTTCTCTATTCTGAAGACCTCCGGGACATTGGCAACTTCCATTGAATAGCTGATAAAAATAAATTTTTTTAATAGAGAATTCTCCATTGCAGAAAAATTTAGCCAGCACCATGTCTGGAAGCAGGCCACTTCTTGACTTATAGAGAGCATTCGATAGTCATAATACCAATATTTTCTTGAAAAAAATGTTTAATCTATCTGGTGAACTAATTAAATCATACTGTCCATGATAAATAGAATGCAATATGTTAGTTTGGGCAATGGGGAGTAGGCCTATGCAGCAAATTCTGAAAGATTGAAATAATGTGAGCAGAGGAGTCCCCCAGGGTCAATAATAGGCCCCCCAATGTTTGTGCTCTACATCAATGTCATGCATCATTCCCAAAAGTTAGCTATTACATTAACATTGGATGGTCGATACTACTTTGTTGTTCTACAGTAACAGTATAATTGACCTTGAGCTGAGATCAAAGTTGCTCACTAAGTTGTCCAGTTTTACAATGAGTATGCCTTTCGGAAAATTTAAATAAGAACCAGGGCATTCAATTTGATGTAAAAAAGTAATTTTTCTGTGTATGACACATTGCAGTGGTTAGGTTCAACTGTAGATGGCAAACTACCATGGAATGAACATGTGGACAGAGTGGCTAACAGAATTTCTCAAGATATATTGTTAGATTTGTGCCACAAAACGTTTTCCATTTCATTTAAGAGGGATTTGTATGCAATTCTTGTAAGGAAGGCCTACCACAGTGTGAAATAGTTCCTAAATGATAGGACAAATAATAGCTGATATGATTGCAGTTATTTTAATCTTCAATGTGATATTTCATGACATTGCTGTGCTCAGATATTGTTAGGCCAAGTGTTGCTCATTTGAATAGATAAATTTTATGTCATTTTTCAATGTTTGTACTAGCACCTATTGTGTTATACTATTACTTTGTATTCTTTTGTTCATCTGTTGTAGCCTTTATTTGACTTGATTAATCTTAAGCCTTTAGTATTATTTTTTAGTGATTGTACTTATTGACATGGCCGATTCATGCATTGTTTTTATGGCTCAATCAATTGATTTCATTTGAACTAGGGATCTCCTTATTTAAAAAGAAGGAAAATAAGAGAGATAAGAAAAAAGAGAGATCAAATAGAATTTGAAAATAGGATACGACACGTTCTAGATAGCCGGATTCAGTTTAATCAGGTAACCTGCTAGTCTAATTACGTTGATTGAATAATGTAAAAAGAAATTTGAGCTGATTGTAACTCACCAAACCAACTACCACAGATGAATTTCTCTAATTTCACTGATGATGTGATGCGCCTTCTGCAAAGCCTTCAGCATTTCTGAAGCCTCCTTTCTCTGCTGTCCAATGTGCGGTGACTCAATCACTAGCTGATTAATTTTTTCGCCCTGGTACAGATGAGTGACCAGTTCAGACTGTAGATTCTCCTTGACATGGTTGACCATAAAGTGCATTATCACTTTGGGAACACTATCCTGAATCGACTTGCGTACAATAAAAAAGTAGGACTTGATGAGACGTTCAATTACTTGACAATCACGCATTTCTTTATCGGTCATCCGCCTCGTGGAGTCAACGAGGAAGTTAGATGGAGTGGGTTCATGTTCTGGGGAGGGTTTTGTTGAAGAAAACATCGGGTCTTGACCATTTACTAAGCTCAACGCGTCCATGCTGTCTCCAGATGCTAGACTCTGTTCATCATCACGTGGAGGCGGTCTCTGACCGCGTTTCAACGAACCTGTATCATGATTTCGTGATACTGTATCATGATTAGATAGGTTAGATCGTATGCTATTTGCAGGATTCAACATTGTTGTAACCAGAGCAAACTCCTTACAAAAATCTGGATGTTTAGTGTTGATATAAGCCAATTCAATTGCTATCAAATTCTCCACCATATGATTTGTGGTGGGGAGACATTGTCTCAACAAATTCGTAACCACATCCATAATGTTTTCGTGAAGCTTGGGGAAACGTAAGATCTCTTGCTGATACTCGACTCCACAATGCTGTATGATACGTTGCATCTCCTCATGTACCAACTCCACACACCTCAAGGAAGGCTCCTCTAGCCGACGTATTTGTCGTTTGACTAGAAGCTCGAAAGAAACTTCTGGAACAAATAGAGCGGGTCGGGGCCCTGTGGCGTTACGTATCGCTGTTAAAATATCAAACTTACTCAACCCTGTTAGTGGATTGATATTTTTAAGTACATTTCCAAAAGTCTCGTGAAATATATAACAAATACGTGCACCTCCACTAAGTTCAGACGTTTCAATGTGTTTTGCTGTGCCGTCAATTGTTGAGCAGTATGCCGTTGAAAATTTAGTAACAATTTGTAACAGTGTCTTACCTTTATCAGATATGTCTTCACCGTAAGAATTTGCTAAAATATTATACTGGCCAGCCAATACATTAACTCTTGCCTTAAGTTCAGGTAGACACTCTCTAATATGATGCATTAAAAGACGGTTGAGCGTTTTGACTAGATACGGAGTACCGTTTTGAGTAGCTAAGGTTGGGTATTTTCTTTGTATGAAATTGGCTTCATCTTTTAATGAGTCTTTTATCGATTTATTTTCATTAATGTCCTTTTGTGAGCGATTTACAACGCCGATTATTCCGAGCTTGACAGGAATCACACGTCCACAAAGGATATCGGAAGCATCTGTTCCAGCATCCATCAGATCCAACTTTGTCAGCACGGCTAGAGTACGTCTCCCATCGGGATCGACTTCTTTTGCAATTTTAATACTTTCATTGGTAGCCATATCTGTGTTTGCAGTAATAACTGCCAGAATGATCGAATTGGGATTGCTTATATACTTCAGAATCAACTTTCTTATCTGCTGTTCAATATCTTCAGGCTGATCACCTACTGGAACTTTGGTTAAACCGGGCAGATCGACTAGAGTTAAATTCAGAACATGAGGCGAAAATACTTTAAGCACAATCGGTTCATAGCAAATTCCTTTGTTATTCCCAGCTTTCCTGTTAGTTTCAGATTCAATTTCACTACGAATGTCAGAAAAATCAGTGTAAACTTTACCTTTTCTGTGCAGAAACGTACCCCACTCATCAATGTTCAATGTTCCATCGTCGATATTTCGTTTTTCGCTGTCATCTTTGGGACAGTAATGTAGCTGAAGAACCAACGGACAACGAGTTACAATTCCTGTTCCTCTGGGAAGGAAACTTTTTCCGACTACACTCTCAATCAAAGAACTCTTTCCAGCACTCTGAGTGCCCACTACAACTATCTGCGGAAGCTGTATAATATCGGTGCCCACCGTATTGAAGACATCCTGGAGTTTGTTTGTTACTGGTATAAGAGCTTCCATAGTCACTACCTATTTAACGAAATCCAACACTTGTGGAATAACGTGATCTAAATGCACCAACGAGAATTCAGTCTATACCGACATACTAAATTCATGTATGTTAAAAATTTGATGATTAAAATGATTTATTTTTATACGTAACTTTTTATAGTGGTGTAAAAATTACCCAAAATTAAACCGAACCTCAAAACGTGAATCACCTCCTCTGCCAAGATTTTCGGTAATCCAAGGCCGAGGACAAAACTAACAGCTGATAGCTATTGAATAAAGTCAAACCTGATCAAAAGGTTATGTTAACTAAATCGATCGTTGCTTCGAAACATTGTATCCAGAAATTCAATAATGATTAGAAAAATAATTTTGTGGATATATAAATATATTTGATCAATTTCAGAAGAGATAAGAATGATTAGGGGAGTGTGCTTCAAATCATGCAGATCAATAACAAAATTTAAACGCATTGCCAACATCTAAACAAAAAATGCACTGCAGCATCACGCTACCAAAATGTTTACTGCACTCATTTTCTAATTTTCTTGAGCTTTCATGGACAGAAACGATTTAAATTTAGGAAAAATTATATTTTCTTTACATTCCAACCATTTCCATCCTTCCCGCCAAAATTTTTAATGATTCAGTGAAGGAATATCTAATATCAAAACCGGCACTGTATTTCTATTTAAATAAATATGATTTTCACTCACTTAGTCACTTCTGGTGGACGAGATACTGGAGGCAGGGGTGCCCACAGGGGGGGGCTATGACGCAGACTGCGTCATTGAAATTCTTGGGGGGGTTCCAAATAACGTTTTGGGGGGGGGGGCGTAAAGTTGATTGAAACCGTGTTTAACGTGACAACATTTAAAAATTTACTACGAAGTCACCAGATAGAATGTCAATTAATGAAAATATATTTATAATTATTATTATACAATTGAATATGAATTAGCTAAAATAGTAATGTTTAGGATTTGTGCAGGAAGTTATTATTCAAACTTAGCAAGACGCTAAGCGAGTGCTCTGAAAGTGGTTTATACAACTTTACTCTCCTTAACAGTTACTAGTTAATCAGCAGAAAGAGCAATAAGACGATTTAAAATTATCAAAAACAGACTCAGATCAGCTATGGGAGACTCATGGTTGTCCACTCTAATGGTTCTAGCTGCAGAAAAAGATGTACTTGAGTCTATTTCTAACGAAGAAATAATTGAAAGGTTTTCTGTTTCCTCATCCCAAAGACAAAAACTTCTATGTGGGGTTTAGAGAGATAGATTTAACAAGCTTAGAAGGTGCCTAGCTAACTTGTAGATGGTCACAGCCTACAAATTTAAAATGTTTGACTTCAAACTGTAGATGTTTTTCATGTATTTTACGATAACTACTTACTAATAAGTAAGAACTACTATAGCAAAACTTACTAAATACTAAAAATTCAGTAATTTTTCATAACTATGTCTTTATGTTGTTTTTGAAAGACACTTCTTTCGATTGTGTGTTGTAAATAACTATACATGAAATGTGTGCCTTTTATGTACTTCATCCATACATAAATTCTCCCAAGATACTACACTAAGTAAATAACCTGTTGTCCAATAAATGACTTAGAATTTTGAATTTTTGTCTTTTACAAATGAAGTTATTAACTCATTGTTTTCACTTTCTTTAAAGGAGCAACTTTGTAGAATTATTTAACCTTAATGTAATTGGGACACCGAACATAAACTTATAGGTATTTCATTTTTATTGAACATTGTGTATTTGTAATAATATTTTATTGTTTAAAAACCATTTAGGTTCAAATTCTTATTTAGCTATTTTGCAATTAAGTTTATTGAGCAGAAGTTCATAAATTCATTTCATTGATATTTCTTTTTTACCTTTACAAAAAAATGTTACCTATGTAAAGAATCTCAAGAAATATACGGTACATACATTTTGTATATTATCGACTGGGTTTGAATTTTTTCAATAGTTTTATAAATCTTCTTTTAGTTTTAGAAAGAATACGGGTGCTCTTTTCGCATTTTGGGGGGGGGCCTAATTTATGGGGGGGGGGGGGGTTGGTGCTAAATTTAGGGGGGGGGGGTGCGTCATGAGGCTTAGGGAGGGTGGGCACCCCTGCTGGAGGGATACATTTAACTTCTGAAGAGTGTAGCATTTCACTTCTAAAGAGCTTCTCTTTAGAAGTGAAATACATATCTCCAGTATAAGTGAATAAAAATCTAAATTTAAATAGAAATACAGTATTATAGTACTGTCATATATTTTTTATCAATTATTGCGTCATGGAAAACATCACAGATCAATGAAGGGACTGTTTCATTACTATACCTACTTGTATTCACAGCTTCTGCGGATTTTTCTTTTCACCCACATTTTACTTGTGATTTGCAATATATTATAAAACAAGCCTCATATCTCTGGATCCCACTGGAATTTGAGAGTGAAAAATTTGATACGGTAATAAACTGATGAAGCTTCTCTTTCAATTAAAGCAATTATTGATAAATAACCAATTGAAGTGAACATCAGTTTCAATATTAGATTATAGAAATTTTTTCTAGAGGCCAGTTAATTAATGTGTTTTTTTTTTTGTGTTTCGGTTCGACCATTTAGAGATCACGATAGTAGAGTATTAGAAGCACATTTCAAGTCCTTATATGGTTCTTCTTCTTTCCTAAGAGGCCTTCATCTATTCAGAGAACCGCTGTCTTCGTTCCTCCATCCACCTAGTTCCTACCCTCTTGCTTTCGACCTACAAACACCCCTTCACGACCTTCTCTTTGAATATTTCTCTGTTTGGTACTTCTTCAATTCTGATTCCAGCTCCTTCAAGATCTTCTTTTACTTCCTTTATCCATGCTATAGTCGTTTTCATTTCAAACAGTTTATATGAACCAATCGCTTAACAATTCTGTCTCCATATCCATCCTCCAAACGTGCCCAAAATATTTTAATCTTCTCTACCTAATAGTTTGATCTATGAGTTCATTATTCCGGTAAATTTCTTCGTTACTTCTCAAACTGTATTCTCCTTCACTGTTTCTAGTTGGACCCATAATTTTCCTCGAGATATCTTTCTTTCATTCAACTTCAAGTCTTCCAACTTTCCCCTTCCCAAAGTCAGAGTTTCTGCTGCATACAGTGCCTCCGGTTTTATTACCTTGTTGTAATGCCTGAATTTACTGTTCCAAGATAACGATTTTTTGTTGTATGTTTGTCTGGTCCTCGCCAAGGCATTAAAAATTTTGTTTGCTCTCGATTTTATCGCAATTTTGTCCAACCCACCTGCAGTGATCATTTCTCCTAAATATTTGAATTCTTTAACTTTTTTTTATTTTTCCATATTTTGTATTTATAAAATTCCTTCCTAGGGTATCGCTTGTCATTAATTTAGTTTTTTCGAATAAAATTTGTATTCCAGTTCTTTCTGCTATCTCTTTCAGTGAATTAATTTGTTCAATTGCTTGTTCTTCGCTTTCTGCGAAAATTGCAAGATCATCAGCAAAAGCTAGACATTCTATGTTTATTTCTCTAGTTATCAAAATCTTTCTGCTATTCCTCATGAATTCTTTCATCACTTTTTCTAGGACACAATTGAACAAGGTAGGAGACAGGCCGTCCCCCTCTCTAACGCCTGTTTCAATAAAAAATTCGTCTGAGATCTCCCCCAAAAATTTAACTTTGGACTTCGTGTTCGTCAGAGTTGCTTTGATCAGATTTCTGGTTTTCAGATCTACTCCAAATTCCTCTAAGGTGTTGTGCAGCGTTTCCCTACCAATCGAATCATATAAGCTTTTTTGAAGTCCATGAAAGTTATGAATGACTTTTTGTTTCTAAATGCTCTTAATCTTAAAATCAATTTGTGGCTCAAAATCTGGTCTATGCAAGACCTTCGATTTCTGAATCCTGCCTGATATTCCCCTAGATGTGGTTTCACTTGTCGTTTAAGTCTGTTCAGAAGGGCAAAAGATAAAATATTGTAGGTCACCGGCAGTAATGAAATCCCTCTGTAATTGTTCGCATTTGTCTTGTCCCCTTTTTGTGTAATGGATGAATTAAGGCTGTAGTCAAACTGTCAGGCAGCTTTTCTTCATCCTTCAATTAATTTATTATCAGGTATTTGTATTTCTAGTAAATTTACTGCAAAATTTATAAAAGTATCTACTTTCAGATTAATAAGCTACAAAAACTAATTTAATAAAAACTTAAAAAACACTTTTAAATGGAAATTATGACTCACGTTATAGCGTGTATATTACCATATCAGTTGTTGTGGGCTTTCTGTAAATTTTACAGAAAAATACAGACAAAATTATCAGCTGGCACCGATATGTTGATGACATTCTAGTTCTCTACAAAGGCAATAAAAGACAAACTGAAATATTCTCAATAAAATCCATCCCAATATAATATTCACCTTAGAACTTGATGAACACAATATAAGAGTATCAACTTATACAAACATCACTATAGCAGTTTTCTGAATGAAGCTGCTATTTTATAAGTTTTGTTGTTGAGGTAGGTAAGTGTGATGAACATAAACACGCCGCTTTCAATCACATGCTCCACCGACTAACAAACATTCCTATGTCACAAGAAGATTACAATATAGAATTGAATACTATAAAATATATAGCACAACAGAATGGTTACAAACACACACTAATAGACAAAATACTGCACAGAATAACAGCAAAACCAATTACCCACACCAGCAACAAACAGGATGACAACTCCCATACATTCATCGCACTTACATACCTCAACAACAAAACTCACAAAATAGCAGCATCATTCAGGAAACTCAAATATAAAATAGCTTACAGAACAACTAACTCACTCAAAAAACACCTGCATTCTCAGACAACACCTACTCAGAACAAATACAATAGATCTGGAATTTGCAAATTGAAATGCAATGACTGCAACAAATTCTATATAGGACAAACTGGCAGGACATTCACCACTAGATTCAAAGAGCACACAAGAGCAATCTCACATCCAAACACACATTCCACTTTTGCTGAACACATAATTTCAACAGGCCACAGTTATACAGATATTGACATTAATTTAGACACACTTCACTTCACTCACAAAAGCCAGAAACTCAATATTTTAGAACAATATGAGATTTACAAACACACAAAGCAGCAACCTGACAACCTGTCAATTACTCAGAGTTTACAGATGCAATCCAATTTCTTCCCAGCTTTCAAATGAGAATGATCTATTTTAGAGAGAGACTGATTTCTATGAAAATTGTTGCTAATGTTATGAGGCCTTCCAGACTGCCTCACACGATTTCATTAAATTGGGAAGATCATACTGCTAGTTTTTTGCAGTTATATAATAGTTCATAAACACTAGTGAAAATTGTCATTGACCTCTTTGATTTTCTCATCCTTGATTTATAATCATTCATTTGCATTCACCAAATACCCTTTTTGACAAAATAATCCCAATTTCAAACCTCCCGCCTATACTCATCCCCCTCCCACCTCTCCATCCTTCCAACATCCATAATCCTCAAACTCGTACCTTAAATCAGTGTAGAATAGAAGAATAGAATAATTTATTAGTCATCAATATTCACAAAAAATACATGGACTTCGTCATTATCACTAAATTATTTTCACAGTCATATTCATCACAGCTATACTTTTTCTAATAATGGATGATATTCACAGTCAATAAAAAGCTAAACACAATAACAAATCAGAAACAGTATAAATATTGGAGATATCACATTTCAAAACGAGTACTACAACCCACCTTATCAAATATATTTATTCCAATCAACCTGGAAAAAGTCATTGATCACATACAAGCACTCACAAATCAAGATTTTCTTCAATGTTTTCTTAAATTGAGTGCTCAACAATGTCTTAAAATGATCAGGAGTGGCATTGTACAGTTTGATAGACATATAATACCACCAGTTATTTTGTGCTTTAGAACGAGCATATTGAGGAACTCTTAGTTTATTTCTATTCCTTGTATTCAAATTATGGATTTCACTATTAGTATGATATTTATCTCTGTTGCTCTGCACATAACATAGAGTGATAAAAATGAATAATGAAGGCAATGTTAATATACCCAATCTCAGAAAAAGAGGCTTGCAGTGTTCATTAAAAGGCATCTTACAAATGATTCTTACTGCTTTTATTTGAAGTAAAAAAGTTTCTTTTGCGTTCGAACTACCTCCCCATAACAAAACACCATAGGAAAGAATGCTTTGAATGTGTGCATGATAGATGCTCAGCAAGACTGGTGTGTCTACTGTTACACTAAATCTCCTTAACATGTACAAACCCTTAGCCAATTTACTAGCCACAAAATCAATGTGGGCATGCCACGACAAACAGGAATCCAAATAAATTCCCAGAAACTTTAATGGAGCTTCATTTAATTGCCTGCTTAATTTGAAATTAATATCAAAGATCTTACTTTTATTAAGGGACAGACTATTGCGCTGGCAGCACACCAATCCTCCAAAACAGAGTGACCTCTACTGATCTCATTTTCTAACTCAAGTTTTGATGGACAATTTACCTTCAAACCAAAGTCATCAGCAAACAGATAACCATCATTATTTATACTATCTATATTGACTGGTAGATCATTTATGTAGACATTGAATAGAAGGGGTCCCAGAACAGAGCCCTGTGGGACTCCGCACTCAACCAATCTACCTTCAGATAGGACTCCATCATTATACTTATACTGAATTCTGCCACTCAAGTATGATAAAACTAGACTTACTGCACTGGGAGCAAAACCATAATAAATAAGCTTCTTGGCCAAAATGCCATGTTGCACAGTATCGAAAGCCTTCGCAAAATCATAGGACCTGAAACGGACATTATCACCATTCTCCATATTACTGATAATCCCATTGACTACACTAAGAATTGGACTGTTAGTGCTTCTACCAGGTCTGAAACCATATTGCTTGTCAGTAAAAATCTTATTTCTTTTGAAGTAATCAGACATTTGATCATGCATCAATGACTCATACAGTTTAGAAAAAATAGGAACAATAGAAATTGCCCTAAAATTACCTTTTTCACTTTTTGATCCCTTCTTATGTACAGGTAGGACTTTTATATTTTTCAAAACATCAGGAAAAGCGCTCTCAGAAATGATACATTCATTGAACAAATGAGTTAGTACCGGTACCTCACATACATACCCTGCTGCTATTTTCAAAATCAAAGAATTTAAGCCATAAATGTCCAAACATTTGCTATTGCTCAATTCGATAATTTTTTTATATACTTTTCTACAGAAACAGGTTTAAATGTTAAAGTCACAGAAGGCTGTTCGAATTTACAACAATAATAAGAGCTATCATTTACACTAACCGGTATATCCTTGCTTATCTCAGCAACATGATCTACAAAAAAGTTATTAAAATCCCCGGATGTTATAGAACAAGCTGAGACTTTTGCACCACAATTAACATTTGAAAGCCCATTTACAATTTTCCATAAAGTTTTACTTTTATTCTGAGCATTACTAATTATTCTATTATAATAAGAAATTCTTGCTCTCTTGGTTTCAATCCTATATAACTTTCTGTACTTCTTATAATTAGTTAGAATTTCTTGGGTTTTAAAAATTTTGTATAACTGATACAGTCTATCACATTGATATTTCAATTGTTTCAGCTCATTATTGTACCATTTGTTGAAGTTACAATGCCGGTTTTCTATAGTCTTATATTGAAAAGCACAATTCACAGCTCCCATGAATAGTTCCATGAATTTATTAAACCTCACACTTAGTTCGTCTATACGATAAACTTCAATCCAATTGATGCATTTCAGACAACATATAAAAACTCCAGTATTATCCCTTGTAACTAATCTAATCTTTGCTCTATTTACATTAATTTTATCACAACTAAGCCTATCAAATAGATCTAATTTCAACAACACAGCATCATGATCCGAAAATAATGTGTGAATAATTTCAGATGACCTTCTGCTATAATCAATATCAGTTACAATATTATCTATACACGAACCACGATGCAAGTCATTTAGAGCTGGTCTAGTAATACCCATTGTTGTAATATTGGTCCCAAAAGAGTGAAAAAGATTCAATAATTCGTTCCTAAAACAATCATTATTATCAATAAGATTAACATTGAAATCACCACAGATGACAAGATTGATACCATTTCTGTGTACTGCACATAATACATTATAAAAGCAATTAAGAAAATTATTAAAGTAATTAATATCTCTATTATACGGTCTATAGACAGATAGTACTATGATTTTTTCCTTTATTAATTCAACAGCTGAAATTTCGCAAACCATTTCAATCGACATATCTCTAATTTGATTGAGTTCCTTATACTCAATTTCTTCATCAATGAAAATGGCTGTACCTCCTCTCGCCTGATTATTTCTACAATAAGCAGAGGCAGTTTTATAACCAGACAATTGAATAAACGTTATGTCATTTTTATTCACCCAGTGCTCTGCAATTGCTAAAACCTTTACATTGTACTGAGCACATGTGAGCAACAAATAATCTAGCTTATTACACATTCCTTGCACATTCCAAAAAAAAAAAACAGTTGAGTTTGTCACGAAAATTACAATAAATATTCTTATCATTCATAATATTAATATTACTTTCATTATCATCACTCGTATTATTTTTATCATTGGAATTAATAAAGACATTATCACTATTTACACAATTATCAGTACATACACAATTAAAATTATTATTCTTAGCACTGCTACCATTATCATCATAGCACTCACTATCATTACAATCAAAATTATAATCTCTGTGACTTCCATCATTGTACGCCACCAGGTCATTTTGATTATCAGAGGCACCATTCATAAAAGAGGAGTCACCATCTAAAAGGATCGATTCAGTACTCTGCAAGGTGTCCAATCTAAAAAACCATTCTCACTGAGTGAATTAAGAGGTAGGGAGGAGTTATGCAAAAGAGGCAACGAAACATTATTATGACTCTCCTGTTCAACATTAGACATTCCACCAATCATCACGTGATTCGAATCCAACTTCTCACAAGGAAAGGGAGTAGATTTATGATAATTAGATCTTGATCTAGACGTCAGATTTTTTGAACAGATGGAGGATCAGGAGAAACGGGGAAGGATTCAATGCACCGAAAGATGGGAGAATCAGGTACGGTACTTCACAAGTTTGAATCTTTTGCTCACTAATAGGAAACTCACTTCCAGCAGTCACAGACAAAACGTCAGCCCTATTCATAACAGTCTGCTTAACAAATATTGACAATTTATTCGAGATTAGTCTTTTTCCTTGTCGATTAAAATGGAGACCATGTCTTGTGAAATGAGGCATCTGTAGGAATACGTTGATATCGAAGTAGAAAAGTTTTAGTTCACCCTCATAGTTGTGCACCATTCGAGACAAGTAGGAGTTTGAATGAAGTATATTTTCATTGAGAGCAAGGTCATCATACCGGAAGGGTACACTGCACACAATGATGTTCGTTTTTAGATTGAGATTGAGATTGTGTACTGTGGGTCGTCTGACGATGCTCTTGACAACAGAGTGAAACGGCCGTCACGCAATAACGTGAGTCATAATTTCCATTTAAAAGTGTTTTTTAAATTTTTATTATACTAGTGGAAACAAGATGTCTTCAACATCATAAAAACTAATTATTGTAAAAATAAATAACGAAATTCATTTTAATTTATAATGACTGATGCTTGTACTTATTGTCCACTTTTGAATTGAATTGAATTGTTCTTTATTTCCTCTTTAAAAAACAAGTACATAGGTAATGACAATAAGTTGGAGAAAAAAAATTCTTCACATGGGCTACAATGCCCGTGTGCGAAGAAGAGTCTGAATCAAAAGGATTTTATATAGAAGAAAAAAAATAAATTGAAAAAAATTGAAGAGAAAAAGAAATTACAGCCAAAAAAAGAGAGAAAAAAGGCTTAATTATTTGAGGAGGATCATCTATCTATGGGAAATGCGAGGCCAGCAAGAGACACCAGAGAGAAAAAACGTATACAAATAAGGTTTCTGGGATGAGCACTAGTTGTAGCAAGAAAAGAAAATTATCCAGAAGCTTCAGCACATGTTGAAAAGGTAGAAGAGAAGGTAGAACAGAATATTAAATAAAAGATCAAAGAAAATAATATAAGGGTTAGAAACAGTTATTTTATTCATGGAAAAGGAGAAAAGACAACTCTTAAAAGCGGTATGCAGACTGCAGCAGCATCTCAGATTCATCTCTTCCATGTTCAAACAGCCAAGAGAGTAGCATTTTCTTGTAGGAAGCAACACTAAATCGGTCAAAAGTAGAGAACTGCGCAGGCATATTCAACACAAACGGTGAGAAATATAAAGAGGGTTGCGAGAAGCAGCCATTGTTACTAATCTGGGCATCCTGATGTTGTTGATGCAGGAGATGCGAGTAAAATGATCATGATTTGATACAGTCATAATTAGGCTATCCCGCCTTTTATGCATGTGCACAAGCAATGCTTT
Source organism: Conomelus anceps (assembly GCA_948455865.1). NCBI lineage: Eukaryota > Metazoa > Arthropoda > Insecta > Hemiptera > Delphacidae > Conomelus > Conomelus anceps. The sequence continues at coordinate 163,287,899 of OX418216.1, forward strand.
GATGAAGAGCTGCCGTACATCCAATACCCCAAACTCCATGAACAGCTGGTCAGAAGAATAGCATCTGGGCCAACCAGCAGCCTTTATAACCGCCTTTTGCACAGTCAATAGTTATTTTTGTAAAAAATAATCACTTATTTTTGTAAATATACTAACTTGAGCTAGATGATTGTAGTCCAATTCACACCTCAGTTCTGGATTCGGTTTCTCAATGATTTTTGGTGGCAAATGGTGTCGTATCATCGATTTTCTGGCTTCAACGTTTGGAAGGTCAACAAGAATTCTTTTTTCAAGTCGTCGAAGCATTGCTGGATCCAAGTCCCTTTCATTAATAATGGATGTTTAAATATAAATAAAAACAAAACAAATGATTAATTATTCTAAATAAGTTATTTAGGAAGATGTTTTCGAAATTCCTTTTAATGCTGTAAGTATACTGAAAATCACTGCTACTGTGAACATTGACAACAGCATTCAATAGCTTATTTATATCGAATTCCATTAGCTATTTAATGATGTAGACGTAATCAATGTTTGCAGTAGCAGACTTCGCAGAATTTATATTTGTCACAATTTATAGCATTAAAAGGATTTTTTTTAAATGAATTATCTGACTATACTACTACACTACAGTTATAGGGGACAGGAGGCAAGCATTGAAGGAATCATTTTTTTGTATTTTAATCATTTATATTGTTCTAATCATTTATATGTGGGTTCCTATTACTTAAGAGTTTCCTTCTCTGATCTCATATTATTAGTTTTCTGGAATAACACCTATGACCCATCTCTGACTCCTAATGAGTTTATCGAAATGAATCTACATACTAATATTAAGCAATAGAAATAAGGATGCTGTGAGAAATTTGAAGTTGCATAGAGCCCCTGGAGAAGAAAATATAACCAGTGAATTATTGAGACAAGCTGGCAGTGTAATGATTGATTTATTGATTGATATGATTGATTGATTGAGGAGCTGGCCAGAATAATTGGCCAGATGTGGGATGAGGAGATGCTGCCTGAAGCATGGGAAGTAGGATTAATATATGTCCAATTTATAAAAAAAGGTGATAGTTGAATTATTCAAACTATTGAGGAATAGTACTCCTAAATGTGGCTTATAAAGTATTTTCAAATGTATTACTGCAAAAATTGAGCATTTATTCAGAAGAGATCCTGGGAGAATATCAGTATATGGGTTCCGCAAAAGCAGAAATACCATAGATCAAATTTTCGTGGTGGGACAAATCATGGAGAAATGTTATGAGAACAGTGTGAACCCGTATATGCTGTTTGTTGATTTTAAACAGGCATTTGTTAATGTTTCCCGGGAGGGGCTATACCAGTAAATGGAGCAGGAGGGAGTACCATTAAAAATTATGAGGCTTATCAAAGTAATATTGAACCATGCAAAATTTATAAATCAAGAATGGAGGGAAGAAGGCAAAGAGGTAGGCAAAGGAATCGCTGGATGGATGAAGTAGAGGTTGATATGAGAAGGATGGGTATCAGGAATTGGAAGCAAAAGGCAGGTGACCGTTTGGTGTGGAGGAAAACTGTTGGAGAGGCTAAAGCTCACCCACAGCTGTAATGTTAAATGAAAAAGAATAAGAAATTTGGATACACAGAAGTTATCATTTAACTCTCCTTTCAAACCATTAATATAAAACCATCAATTTTGTATCCTTCTTGCTAGGTTTTTCTTGACCAACTATAGGTCTTAACTCTCAGTATGCCCGAATATTTTTTTTCAATAACTATTTCAAATACATTCTAACCCCTATTTGAATAAGTTTCCACATAATGGAATGCTCTACATCAATTTTTTAATGATATTCCTAGACATTACAGTCTTTGCAAGGCGACTTCTCATCAACGAATATTGTACCTCTTTAGCAGGAATTTCATGCCTGGATAATCGATTTTGTTAAACACGGGCTCCAACTGTAGGTAATTTTTCTCATAGAAGTCATGATAAAGTGCATTAATATCTTGACAAATATCTGATAACTGAATTTAGAAGCCATAAGACATAATAACTGATATTTACACTTTTGACTAACATACACGACAATTCAAAATTAATAAAAAATATGTATGATGTTGAAGATCCATCTTGTTTCCACTAATATAGTAATAGCAACTTAAAAAACACTTTCAAATGGAAATTCTGACTCACGTTATGGCGTGACGGCCGTTTCAATCAACAACATAGTGAAACGGCTGTGACGCCCTAACGTGAGTCACAATTTCCACCTGAAAGTGTTTTTTAAGTTGTTATTATTAAAAAATAATTGATCAAATACATTTTTGAAATATCAGTGCCTGGTGGTAGGATTCTAGCCTGAATAGAACCACGTAAGAGAAAAATATTTATTTATCAATTTCAAATAGTTCTGTATGCTAGACAAAAGTAAAAATATGAGCTATAGAAAACTCAAATCGCCATGAATCAACAAATACTAAAAGACATAATACTGGGTGTTTTAAAAGTGACACAACTCATGGTGTATAATAACATAATTTTTAAACATGCACATTATTAAAACTCAGTCTTGAATTAATGAAATCTTTAAAAGTTACATTTCATGCCCTGTAACATTAAAATATATCTATACTAATTTCAACAGATTTATTGCAACTTCCCTTTTTCTTTGTAACTCTATTTGAAATAATAAGTTTTTTGAATGTCATTTGAGTTTCATGTTTCAAGTCAATCAATTATATTGTATAAGAATTTTGTTATCAATTTCGTAATGCAAAGAGCCCTATCGGAAATTTCAGACAGGTTCCAAGGATCTCAAAAATAGAATAAATAAAAAAATTGATCTGACTCAATTCAATTAAACGACCACACAGTGACTTAACTAATGCTAGACTAGTACATTCCAATTGCCTCAAATAGTTCTCATTGAGATAAATGTTGCTTAAATATCGATTGGGGCACAGAAAATTCACCCCATGCATGACTTCCACCATTTGATCTCAGGGTTGTGTCATTTTTTAAACAGCCGTTATAACCATTAGGTAGGGGAATCGTATTGATATTAGCATTTAAATAAGTTCTTCATCATTGAGACCTACACAGAAATCATTTTCATGCCATAAAAAAATCAAAATTTACTTTTACAATGAAATAATATATCTATGATGATTTCCATGACGAAATACTTAATTAACAATCTAATATTAAAACTGACACTGTATTTCACTTTTTTATATTGTTTTACTCACTTTTATATTGGAGATGCTTGAGGGATGCATTTCACTTCTGAAAAGAAGACTGCATTTCACTTTTTTATAATGTTTTACTCACTTATATTGGAGATGCTTGATTTCAGAAGTGTTCTGAAGTGTTCAGAAGAGAAGCTTCTTTTCAGAAGTGAAATGCATCCCTCAAGCATCTCCAATATAAGTGAATAAAACAATATAAAAAAGTGAAATACAATTTCAGTTTTAATATTAGATTGAAATAATATAAAGCAATCACCAGAAGAAAAAAATATATAAATTGATTACTCATTTAACAGCCTCATTATAGAGATTCACTGAAGTTGCGGTCACGCGCCCCAATTGAGCCATTTACACCATTCGGTACCACATGTCAATGCCCTCATGCTTTTTGACATTGTGTTGAGCCCAGTCAGACGCTCAGCTGACGTAATTTAGCCTTAATTGTGCCACTGCAGTGTCTATTATAATATAAGAGGGCCTAAAAAATAGTTTATAACCTGAAAACACACTTGAACAATAGAGATATTTAAAAATGTCTGCCTCTATGTTTTTGTTCACTCCAGGTCTAATGCAGCACCATGATCAAGAGCTAAGGAAGAAGACGTCTTGAATGCAAGGGTGCTTGTGCATACAATACCGTACTTGATGATAATCATCATGGTAAAATCAAACAAATGTTGTAGTCTAATAATATTTTCCTGGATTTCTTGTTCCATGACGAACTGCGTTGTTAATATTAACTTGTTATGTGAATTTAACGACTTGCAGTCAAATATTCATTAAGAATAAGTAAAATTTACTTACTCTGTAGGCCGAGCGCTTTCGAATCTTTGAGATCCGTTTTCAGAGGTGTGTTCCTTGATCATCGATGTCAGTTTTACAAAAACCACAATTCTTCTAACCAAAAGAATGACATTGATGATCAAGGAACACGCCTCTGAAAACGGATCTCAAAGATTCGAAAGCGCTCGGCCTACAGAGTAAGTAAATTTTACTTATTCTTAATGAATATTTGACTGCAAAAGTTGTTAAATTCACATGACAAGTTAATAATATTTTCTTGGTACCTCTATTTCCCATCCCAATTATTTGCAATTTACAGATGTAATATAGCATATAGTGGAGCATCCAATAATTGATAATCAAATCACCATGGCAAAATCATACACATGCTGTTGAATGGTGTATGACAGATTGGAGCCGTATGAATACCACCATTTGACTGCATGTGTTTGATTTTGTGATGGTGCTTATCGTTTTTTCAACTATACTGTACTTCACACCATCAAACTAGGTGGCTGGAACAAATTGCTGTGTTGCCAGTTCGGTATAAGCAGTGGTGACAAAACAATTGACTACTAGCATAAAACTGCTAGGACTAGGCAGCACAGCACAGCTAGTGTTGCCAATTCGTATGTTGAGGTTGGTGATTCTTGACATGTCGCTTGCATGGTCCCATATCTGGAGAAACGTCACAGTTTGTTCTAGCAACCTAATTTGGTGGTGTGCAGTGTAGAAGATACCCTTTGGTAGAGTATGGGTGAACCTCCAGTAAATTAAAAACGAGCTCACCATGGCATATTGGATGTTGCCAGCAAGAACACTCTATGGTCACTCTGAGCCAGACCATCTAGCTGAATCAGCAATTCACTCTTAAGTCGTCTGGATGCCTCATGCTCCATTGGACCATCACTTCTTGATGCAATAGCATCAATCTCATCAAAGAATATTGTCGATGGAGCCTGGTGCCTGGCTACTTCAAATAGCACCTGCAGAAAATTACAAATAAAAAAGTAACTGCAAAAAGTTAATTTTGAATTGAACTTTGTTCTGCTTTTTATAGAGAAATTAGAAGTGGCTGCAGAAGAAGGAGAAAGAGAAGGAGGAGGAGGAGGAGGATGATATAGGGAAGGAAAAAATGAGGAGGAGGAGAAAAAAGAAAAAGATGGGGGGAGAAGAAGAGGAAATTTCACTGGTGAATTGTTAAACAACTTGGGTACCAAATATTTCAAGCTATTTTTAGCCATAGGCTATTATGATGAGAAAAGGAACCTCCTACTATCTTTAAATTACCAAACCATATCTCTCTTTCATTTGGCTCTACAGCTTTGGCCTTCTCTACCACTCTCCTCCACTCATATCTATCAGCAGTCTTGGACTGCCATCCTCTTACACCCATTCCGGCCATGTCCTTCCAACGATTTTGCAGCATTCCTTTAATCCTGTAGTTGTCCTGCTTGCTCCTCAATATCCTTAGAGCTAGTTGGCCCTCTTACATTCGGCAAACATGTCCCAGCCGTCTTAGTCTCTGATACAAACCTCACTATCCCCTGACCCTGTATGAGTGCATCCACTGCAGCATTATGCTATATTTTCCAGAAACCATTTTCACATGTTATTGGACCTCTGGGAAATATCCTAACCAACTGAAAAATGCCATAATAGTTCCAATATTTAAAAATGGTGGCAAAGAAAATCCCAATAACTACAGTTCCATTGTGCTATCTGTATTTGCAAAAATTTTAGAGAGATTAGTTAGAATCAGGATAGTAAATTTTTTGTCCAAGCACAATTTCTACAGCAAAAATCAGTTTGGGTTCCACAAAAGGACGAAATACTGAACATGTTGAATTAATGACTGAAATTTATAATGATATGAGTGACAACAAGAAATGTGCTATAGATTCTTCCTCAACATATGCAAAGCATTTGATACAGTTAAACATGAAATTTTGATAACAAAATTGCACAATGCAGGAGTTAGGGGTTTATACAACAGTTGGTTCAAAAGCTTCCTGCAAAGCAGAACTCAGCAGGTCAAAATAGGTGAAGCTATGAGTAAAAAACGGTCAATCACATGTGGAGTACTCCACTGGTCTGAACTCTCAGCAGAGTTATTCTTAATTTATCCAACAATTTGTGTGATATAGTACTTTACCCTTTGGGGTTCCATAGCAGCTTTTGCTGATGATACAGCACTAAGCTACTGCACTAGAGATAGGGAGCAACTCACTCAATTTTATTGATTACTGATGACCTCCATTCACTAATAAGCTTGTGGTTTCAGCTGAACTCTTTTGATTTAAATACAAATAGCTGCAACATAATAGTTTATGAGCTAAGGTCAAGTGATGTTGATAGACCTATTATAAATATACCATTACAAACCTCTACTTGCATAATTATATTCTGTCATACTAAACTGTGAATTTATCACAGAAACGAAGCATACAAAATATTTGGTAGTAATCAGAGAATCAAACCTTAGTTGGGCACAGCGAGTTCAGAAGCTAAAAAAAGAGCTGTACTCGTCTTGCCAAAAGTTATATTACATTCGTAATCTCTGTCCGAAATACATGATGAGCTCCCTTTACTATGCACTCATAGATTTGCAGTATGATTGCAGTATGGAATCACAGTATGGGGTCGGGCGTACTACTCCACTATAAAACCACTTGTTATAGGGCACGAATACATCATGCGGACTATAGCTAGGAAGCACCGACTAACTAATTCATTTCCTATTTTTAAAGAATGGGGTTTTCTCCCTCTAATGTACTTATACTTTTATAAAGTGATGATAATTTTTTTATTAGAAGCGGTGAACAAACTCTTCAATGAAATTGGATACCATCTAAAGCCAATAAAGAATTCTACCGTAGATTCTACCTGTATAATGCACCAAAAGTGTACAACATGTTACCAATAAGAATGAAATAACTCAATACTCTGGCTAAATTTAGGAAAGAATTAATTGAAGAAGCGGATTTTACTGACAAATGATATAACGTACAGTAGAAGAATTTTTTAAAAACTAACCTGAAACTCAGACAACCTTTTTTATAACTATACTTACGAAACATCTCCGAAATCTAAAGTAGAATTAAATCTACATTAAAAGAAACGTTATTTCTCAGTAAACATCCCAAAAAATACACAGTCTTTCAGTCATCAAAGAACCGGTATTAGCGAACACCATGATTTAAAAAAAATGTAATTAATTACAAAAAGAACTATGATTATTATTATCTCAATCTGTCAATAAAGAATTAAAAATGGTATAAGGACTCTTTTATTTTTATTTTTCATTTTTATTATTTAATATACGGTACGGTACTTGATTGTTTATTTACTATTTTTTTCTTTTACTCTTTATAATATCTTAATTTTTCTTCTTTCATTACCTCTCTTTAATGTTAATCGCACTTTCTTTATAAGATTTTTCTGCTGGGACTCCCAAATAGGCGTGTCTCGGGAGTGTATAGCCTATACCTAATTTCTTATCAGGTAATTTCCTTGTTCTGATATATACATTTCATTGTCTGTTTTACACAGCAAAAACATTATCACTAGTTTTAACGTATTTTTTAATGATTTATGAATATTCTGTTTATTTTGATATTTTATATTGTATTGTATCTTTATATCTGATAAGAAACAAATTTATTTATTGTTGTGCTGCATCTGAAGTCATTCTCATATATTTTGTTTTACCATACATACTTTCTATAATTTTCAAGTATTGCCTACTGAATTCTGAACACACATAAAAGCCTTAAGCTTACAGAGCCACTGCAGTTGTGGTCGCCCGCCACCGCCACAGACGCTCAGACAAGCCACTCTCAGCGATACATGCAATTGAGTGTTTTTGAGTTATCATGTATATTGCATGACCAAAAAGTTGAAATTTTAGTAAAAACTTTCTTTTCACTCACTCTCTCTCTTTCTCTCTCTCTCTCTCTCTCTCTCTCTCTCTCTCTCTGAGGCAACTGCATGATCAATGATACTACTATAATCCTTTAAGTTAGGTTAGGTTATTATCTATTATGTAAATTATTTATCTATTTATATTTTTATAATACTTTTTTTTAATCCACAAATTATTTTTAATATGCTCTCATTTTTTGTTTTAATGTATACATGTAAAATTTTTAATTTTAATTTATCTCATTTGAATTGATTTCTCTTACTTAGATAACCCATATTAGACAATTTCATCTAAATCAATGTAAACTAGCAGGACATCTTGAGGTAAAAGGTTAAGTGTAAGACTGGCCTCAATGGCCAAGACTTCGCCTCTTTGTGTAATTCATCTCTCAGATCCAAGCTCTATTTTTGTTATGTTTTTATTTTTCAATCAATCGCATCCATAATTTCTGCTGTACTATACCTTAAAATGTATATTTGTTGTATTTATAATCTTTTCTACTCAAACTATTCAACTATTATGTTTACTTTTCAAAAACAACTGTACTTCACTTCAACGAGGTGATCTGAGAGTTGCTAATATTAATAATACTTTTATCATTCATATACATTGTAAATTTACACAAATAAAGTCATCTGAATCTCTCTCACTTGACTTGCAATAGAGCTGTTGCTGGTATTAACTCATTGAAGAGGATTGGGCACCTCATACCTTTCCCGACTAAAATCATGTTAGTCAAAACATTAATATTCCCACTCTTTTACTACTGTGACTTGGTGACTCTGACTATCGACATGACTGTTCAACTTACCCAGAGATTGCAGCGTGCACAGAACTACTGTGTGCGTTTCATCTTTGGATTACAACGAGACGAACATATAACCCAGTACTTTGACCAACTTATAAACTTATGAGGCTGCATAAATGTAGATGTCTCCATGCACTAATTTTCCTCTTTGAAACTATTGAAATTTCGATCACCTGACTACTTGGCAGTGGGGTTCCATTACATGGGCGATCTTGCCAGAGGTGCGACCCGTCATGATTATTCATTTGTTGGCTGTTCCTGTTCAGTGAACAGAGGTGTTCAACAGGTCATTTCGGGTTGAAGCCATTAAACTATGGAATTCACTTCCAATTCAAATAAAGCAAAAATCGAAACAGAAATTTAAATGGGAAAATATTTTTTCTGAAAACAGATAAAAATGTGCATTACTCACTCTGACTAGTTTCTCGGATTCTCCGCGCCATTTGCTGACAATAGAGCTGGCAGAAATATTGAAAAAAGTTGTCTGGCTTTCTGTGGCGACTGCTTTTGCCAGTAATGTCTTCCCTGTAAACAACATGATCAAATTTTTTAATCTTAAGCATAGATATATTCCATGTAGGTACCTTAAAAAATAGTCGCAATAATCCTAGTAAGCTGAACAAACAATTTTCTCCAATTTCATATATTAATGGTTGAGTTCATGGGAGCCTCTTCATTTACCAGTAAATGTTACCAGTAGCGTCTGATTGGTCTGTTCTAACATTTTAACGTCTATGAATGTAGAAATTCTACACACATTCCAAAAAAGCCACAAACTAAATACGGTACACTGGAGCAATATGAAAACACCAATAAACAAGATAGAACCAACGTACTCAATGACCAAATACAATTCAAATCAAACGCAATTTTAACTACATAATGGCTGCTCATCCTAACCTCAACAAAGCATGACCCCTGGCGGAAGGCTGACGAAGCTTCTTTTCAGAAGTGAAATGCATCCCTCCAGCATCTCCAATATATGTGAGTAAAACATTATTTAAAAGTGAAATACAGTGTCAGTTTTAATATTAGATTGTTCATTAAGTATTTCGTCATGGAAAACATCACAGATTTTATAAGCATTAAATTGGAGAAAAATTATATCATTTTTATTCCCTATGTTGTGTGAAAAAGTGCTTACCATTAACGTAACTAATTAGCTTTCTGTATAAGCATTCTATTCTAACATTATACTAAACGGAAAATTGATATTAATTGTATTATATTCTCCAAAAAGACATTATACAGTATCAATAATATTCAACTTCATTGACCAATGCAATCCGTTGCTAATCATTTTACTGGATAAACATTCTATAACTTCACTATATTAAAACAAAATTCGAATAGATTCAATTTATAATTTTTCCAAAACTGCACTATAGCCTGCTGTATAAATATTAATTTACATTGGACAGTGTTTCACAACATTTCTAATAATTTCATAATATATCACTTTTTCATGTTCTCTAATATTATAATTATTATGAATTACTAAATAGGTATGATACTTATTAATTTCTTATTTTTTACAGTTTTCTTATTAATTTCATATTTATCAAGCATACCGGTATATCAATGCCTAATAATTACTAGATAACCAAATATTCGTGAACAATCTAATATAAAAACTGACAGTGTATTTCAATTTAATATTGTCTTTACTCACTTATATCGGAGATGCTGGAGGGATGCATTTCACTTCTGAAAAGAAGCTTCGTCAGCCTTGTATTTGTCTTTACTGAAAATTGTCTTTACTCACATATATTGGAGATGTTTGAGGAATGCATTTCACTTCTGAAAAGAAGCCTTTTTTTCAGAAGTGAAATGCATCCCTCCAGCATCTCCAATATAAGTGAGTAAAGACAATATTAAATTGGAGTACACTGTCAGTTTTGATATTAGATTGTTCAAAAAGTATTTCGTCATGGAAAACATCACAGAAATATTCATGCATTGAAAATACAGTTGTTAAAAAGTTTGGTTGAATAAGTCTAGTACTGTATGGTATGAGGGAGACCCTATAAAGGGGCAGAAAAAGTGCAGCAAGAGCGTGTGGCTTAGATTTCCCATTATCTTATCTTAAATTTCCCACATATGTTATCTTACATTATTATATGGACTGAAATTTAGCGCCGACAAACGCGTTGAAAAGCACGGTGACCGAATTTAAGCCTACCGGTGCAATCCAAGCGGCTAAACTAAGAATAATTATACATCTATTCTCTCTCATACTCTCTCTCTCTCTCTCTCTCTTTGGTTAACAGCCGGATTGCTGGTTGGCAGCAACTCTCCATGCTTCACGATTTTCGGCTTTCCTCTTCAACTCGCAGTACGTAGCACAGTCCATATCCCGCAGCAGTTGTCTCATGTACTCCAATCTGGATCTTCCTCGGTGATTCTTGCCCGCTATCATTCCTTCCATTATCCTCATTGTAAGCCCATCGTGGCGGATTATGTAACCTATCAACTGTGCTCTTCTTTGTTTGATGGATTTCACTAAGCAGCCGGTCTCTCCTATTCTACGAAATACTTCTTCGTTCATTATTCTTTCTCTCCAGCTAATCCTCAACATTCTTCTGTAGCACCAGGATTCAAATGAAGCCAGTCGTTCTTCCTCTCTCACACCCATTGTCCAACATCTATTCTATATATATAAAAATGGATGTCTGTCTGTATGTATGTTCCCTATAGACTTCAAAACTACTTGACAGATCGGCATGAAACTTTGGGAATATGTTGTCTGAATATTGGGGATGGTTTCTGACCATAAATTTTAATAGGGGGGCTAATAATTATTATTAATTAATCCATTCTACAAACCTAACCTACTGAACTTGCCGGCCAAACAGCTTAAAGGAACATCTGATAGAAGTCAACAGTTTTTAATCATATGGCAGGCCCCTTAGTGGCGTTATTTACGCTGTCTGGAACGCAAAGACTTTGCAAGTAGGCTGCCGTGCAGTATGTAGGAAACATATATGACACTGGGTATGATGAAATGTAATTATGCCGGGTTGATGACATCTGTTAACCAATGCAGCTAGAAATTTGAAATGTATTCTCAGTAGGAGGTGGCGAATAATAAAATAAAAAATCTAGCTTCTACCCTAATAGTCGTAGGAGGTTTAAATTTTAAATGTTCATTGAGAGGTGGTGAGAGGTCTTACAGTGTAAGAAAACAACGAAGAGGGCCTCTCTGATCAGCTGGAAGAGCCCTAGGACTAACTTCTTCCCTAATAGTCCTAGAAGGTTGAAATTTTGAAATGTAAGCTCAGTGGGAGGAGGCAAATAATAAAATCAAGAATATTTTATGAGAACGCAGCAACGCGCGTCGGGCTATCTAGTTCTTCATATAGGTCGAAGTATGTGAGAACATATCATAGCTGCAAAACTTCGGCGCTAAATATGCACCAAAAAATTCTGCGTGTACAGATAAACAGAATTGGCTGAGCAGAATAAGACTTTTCTGCCGCATTTCCGCCTGTATATAGGTACAGTTGGGGTCTGACGAGTTGATCCCTGGCCGATTCTTCCCCTCCTCCTCCAATTCTCTGCTACTGTGCGTTGCAATGACATTAGCCCTAGACTCAACTAGGCTAGTAACGCAGAAAACCTGTTTGTCACTGGTCGTAGTTTTCAAATTAGGAGTAAAGCATGAAAAGAGCTTCCTACTACAGATGGTTTCCTACTACTGCCGCCCGCTCCCGCACCGAAAAACCAGGGATCAACTCGTCAGACCACAACTGTAAACATTATAGGTTTATCCCTAAGGTAAACATTGGAAACAATGTAAACTTCTAGACTTCAACTTACGTTTGACTAAAAATGTAACAAAGATACTGCTGTTATCTTGTCTACTTATTCTTGGCAGTTGTATGAATTTGCCTCGAGCATGTCAGCAATCATCTACTTATGATTACTACTCTATGCTGCAAGATGTTTCCACATACTTCATAATAATAACCATAATAATGAAGAATGACTATTTCTTAATACCACTGCTTGTAGAGATGTGTCTCTGCGCATTGCCAAGATTGCTCTGAAAAGCTCCAATATGTTTTATTTATTTTTTCAGCTCCTTGTTCATCAAGCCTATTTGATTCACAACCTGAATGATATGGATCTAGAGTTTTTTGATTGAATGATTGATAGGGATAGCTACTGTAGTAATTTAAGTCATATTTATTACTGTAACGAAGCGTTTCCAGTTCTATGTTCACATGAATTTTTCTTCAATTTGATAAAAAAACTGAGTTTGTGCAGTATGGCAGATTCCTCCTTTAACACTGTGTATTTTTACACTTTTGACAGTATTATAAAATAACTTCCCATGACGAAGAAGAAGAAGAAGAAGAAAACAGACTCTATCATTGTATCAGGAGAGACATAATCATACCTGTGCCTGGTGGTCCAAACAGTAATAGTCCTTTCCAAGGTGATAGAATATTTTTGAAAAGCTCTGGATATTTAGATGGATAGACAACGGCTTCTTTTAGAAGTGTTTTAGCTGTTTCCAGGCCTTTCACATCATTCCATCCCACGTCAGTGTTCTGAACAAATATTTCCTTGAACACGAAACAATAAGTTAAGAAACAAAAATACAAATCAATATGACAATGACAATTTTATTTGGTACTGCTTTTAGTTTGGAAATTTACTTTGACATTTTGAAAATCGCTCTACTTTTACATTGTAAATTGTATAAATTACTAGCCGGCAGGTTTTAAAAATCCATTTTTATCACATGTTTAGGGTCTTAACTGAACATGATGAGTACCAAATTTCACCAAAGTTCTTGAGACCACTAGAAAAACTCTGGGAAAAAGTTGAACTTTGTCATACTCATGGGAAAATAGTTTCTCAAGTGCAGCAAAGATACTTTCAGCACGAGTTACACATTAAATTTTTCCCACAGTTGGCACACCTGCAGTGCGAAAAAGTAAAATGAGTGCGGCAAAGTCAGCTGTAGTGTAGCAAAATAAAATAGTGCAGAAATCGGCTGTTTTGCGGACTCTTATGAATGCACAGATAGCTGCTTTGTTGGGTAACTCTTCTAGAATTAAATGTGTAACTAGTATGGTCAAGCGCAATGTTGATTCCCTTTTAAAGCGACTTAGCGCTGCAGCATATGCCATATCAAGGCTCACAAAAGTATTATTTCATGACGCTGTTCTCTCAGCATATTATGGATATTATGAGCCACTGCTCTCATATGGGATATTGTTGTGGGGAGGCTCAAGATACTCATTGGCAGTATTTCGGGCACAGAAGAGAGTCCTTAGGACAATGTTTAAAAAGTCACCCAGATTTTCATGTAGGTCTCTATTCAGGGAATATAGAATTACAGTTCCTAGTCTCTATATATATATATACCATCTAGGAATTTTTGCATTCAGATTAAGGGATGACTGGACAAGGCATAGAAATTTAATTAGAGTGGAACAGCACAGGACAAATTTTTATGAACTGAATCCCAATTACATCAGTAAAAGGGTATTTAATTCATTGCCGTGTGATGTTAGAAATGCTCAATCACTCAATTTGTTCAAGAGTAGAATAAAGGAATGGCTGGTAGATAACTGCTTTTATAGTTGGCAAAGCCTTTTTGAACATTAAAGTTAGTTGCTATTGATAACTGTATTCTTTAATATTGTATTGTTTGTCTTAGTGACTTTTAGTTATATATATATTGACTGTGATCATTTAATGTACGGTAGTGTATGTTAATTAATGTATTGATTATTTTAATGTTGTATGACAATTGTCGATGTTATATTCGTTATAACCCATGACAAATGAATAAATAAATAAATAAGTTCACAAAGTAGCACTTTGCTGCACTCAAGAAACTATTCTGCATGGCTGCGGCATTTTTCTCATGCAGAAAAGTGCTACTTTGCGCACTAGTTTCACAAATAACTATTATAAATAACCAGTTCAATTTTGTGATACTTGTAATGTTATGGTTTACTGGACCCGATTGTAAGCTGTACTGTCACAAAATCAGCCATGTATTTACAATAAAAAGTTAACACTGTATTAACAACGTAGATTGTTATGGAACAAGAAATCCAAGAACTTGTATATATTATACTAATACCGGTACTAGTAGTTTAATTCAGTGCCGTGCAACAAGATGTTTAAATTATACATATGGATTTCAACCGCCAAAGCCAATACAATTCCAAAAAGGGAATTAGAAGCTGAAATATTGATATGGAACAAAAGTCTTGCTTTGGCTTGTATTTTAAGTTTTTTGCATCATAGTGATGTATCATGTATCAGCTGTTCTATGAGCTTCCTGCATCTAAACACTTTTCACCCATAAGTGAAATTTGAAAATTAATTTTGAAAAGTCCAAAAGGAAAATAAAAAGTCGGGTTTCAAGGTGCACTGAATCGATTTTTAGAGGAAGCGTTGTGCCAAATTCCGTGTCCCAAATCGCTGCTGTTTTTGAGAAATCCGTAAGACTGACAAACTCTCATCTCTTATCTTATACTTAAATACTTCTATATTATTTATCTACATGTAGAAAAGTTACCTTGGAGATGATATCGACAAACTCCCTGCATTCAACAGGTAAGCTGCCGTAAAAGGAGCTAAGAGGCTTTATGAGGCGGCGTTCGATAGGAGCTGTGTTAGAGTCATGTTCAGGATCGGTCAGCTGCTCGTTATCAAGAGAACTTGCCAGAGGTGTGACAGTGATGTCAAGATTGAAACTTGATGCGTTCGATTTAGCGCGAGTCAGGTTGGCAGGTCTGCCAACCTGTTGATTACACCTCACAGAATTATTGCTCGGATGAAGACTTGTGCGTACGAAGTTAGTTGATGTTGGTTGCACCTGTGTAAATTTGAAAATAAATTATTGTTGAGCATTAACTATAGTATAAATAAATTAAATGACTTTTACAAGTTTTAAGTGAATCGTTTTCATCAAATGATTTCTTAGATTAACCAGAAATCTAAATCATGCTTACAGCACAAGAGCTAGAAATAGCTGTATATTGTAACAAGAAATACTTATTTTGGTCAGAAATCTATATTGTATACAGGTTGCAACATTCTTACAACATACAACATAAGAGCTACAAATATTGATAAAAGAATAATAGTACTTTTGGTCAGAAATCTGTATTGTGTATAGGATGCAACATTTTTAATCTACTGCCAGCTAACATAAGGGAAATGAACATTTTAAATTAAAAAAAGAAGATTTAAATGTTTCTTGAAATAATTAACATTGGAATTACAGAGAGTAATTATTTTATACAGTTGATAATATTTTTTTGCTTTGTAATATTTACTTTTTCTTCTATATTTGCATTGTTTCATTTATTTTGTTATTATATGTAACTGTTATTTGTTTAAAGATTTGGGTAAGAGGCTTATATTCGCATTCCGACACATAGTTTCCTTAGTGGAAAGCTACAATGATTAGAAAAATGTTGCACTGGATATATTATAATCTATTTTTTGTGTTTAATAAATGCCTCTGTTCTTAGATTACAAGACAGATGAATAAATAAACAAATAAATGTGGTTATTTGAAAATAAAAAATAATTAAATAGACTTGAAGAGAATTTAATTCGGAAAATAAGATGTTGCATCATTAAATAACCTAAAATGTGCCCAAAGTTCATAAATCACGGTTTTGTCTATCAAGAATAGCAAGTTGAAAGCAAGCATACAAAATCCGTGTGCTTCAACCAACAAAACCTGATTTTATGAATTTTGGATGTGTTATTTTTGGTTATTGAGTGTTTCACAATAATTTATGAATCAAATCATCTACAAGTTTTGACAAGGAAGTTATGACAAGTTATGAAGTTATGACAAGGAAGTGTTAGTTTATCTGAAAAAACACGTTAAACTATTTCATACTTGAAAAAAAAATTATGTAGACATTTTCACTTTGACGACATGCAGAACTGTTTAAAATAAAGAAGAAATTGAAATATTTTTTCTGCCCAAAAACATGTTTTCTGCCTAAGTAAGAAAAAACATTTCAATCTTTTATTTATTTGTTAATTTCGAATTCCTCAAAGTGCTATCAATTAATAAATAATTTATTAATTATTATGCTCTTTACATTTGTCAGTTTGCAAAATTGTCAGTTCCTTGAAATCCAACTTGTCTTATTTATTGCTTTACTATTTAGTATTACTTATTTATTATTATAACATTTCTGCATGTCGTCTATGTGAGCATTTTTCAAATTCAATATTTATTTACTTTTGTACTCGCAGTTCGCCATGGATCAACAGAAACTAAGTTTGTTTTTAAAACTATTTCTGGGTATTTCTGAAAAAAATAATATTTCATTTGGTTTTCACCTCCTTTCACATGAAAATTCTTCAATTTAATACCTAAATGGAGATCCTAAAGATTTCAAAATTAGTTGAATGAAATTCATGAATGAGTTGAGAATGAATTAATAGGGGTAGCTACCAACTTCAGTCATCTTTATTCCTTAACAAGGTGTTTCTTGTCTTATGTTTATATGAATATTTTTCTCTTATTTTTATCTGAATTATGGTCTGTACCTCAAGAAAATTCTATATAGGAGGAAAAAGCTAAAAGAAGGATAAGAGCAAATAAATAATAATGTTTCACCTTGGCAACTAATGCACAGTCATCTCCTGCAGCTGCACCTGTACTGCTTGCAGTCTCAACATTTTTGCGAGTTGCTTTGTTGCTCTTTTTCTCAACAGTTGGAATGCTAGTGGTCAGCGCATTGACTGCTTTTTTACAAATTTTCGGATACTTTTGGAATCGAAGAAAGTAATAGGTTTCGTATTCTTGTAGAATGGTAGATAGGTCAATGTTGTCACACACTGTCAACTGCCTGGTGACCTGCGCCTCTTTCTCGAATGTTTCGGCAGTTTGGTGGTACCTGCAAAATATTTTTTTCTCAAATCAAATTTATATGGATGCTGGAGATTGGGGATTTTGGAGATTTGTGTAAAGTTATTATCAGTTTCTGTTTTGGTTGGAGATTTGGATTTAAAGGTTATGTTTTTTGTGAATTTTTTTAATCTGTGCTCCACCCAGGAGTTAGTATTCTGAATTAGGTTCATGATGACTTGATTGTTGTGCTTGTAATAAGCTATTCTAATGAGAAGTTTGTAGAGTACTTAATTGATTTTGTATTTTTTATTATATAACTGTCTTACTGATTCTTTCATGTAAATTGTTTGCACTTTTTTCTGTGTGCGGTAATTTTGGCAGTTTTGTTAGGTAAATTTATTTGTATTTTAGCATAAGTGGGTTGCTAAACACCCAACCAGAAGGACTACCAAAGGGATCCCCAATCTCTAGCATTCTAGCAGAAATATTTTTACAGCACATAGAGAATACTAAAATACTAAAAAACACCAAGCACTCAAACAAAATAATTTACTGGCACCGCTAAATTGATGACATTATTGTACTCTACAATGGAAAAACCAGAGACAGTGTGAACAACTCATAACACAATTGAACAAAACCCATAAAAACTTACAATTAAAAGCAGAATATGAAACAGACTACACTTTAAACAACAAAGACCTCACTATCAAAAAACTAAATAACATGCACAAATTCAAAATCTACAGAAAACCAACTCTTACAGCTAGACACACTCATTCACAACTCATCCAACCATCCAAATCAACACAAACTTGCTGCTTTTAACTCCATGATCCATAGACTCCTAAATGTTCCACTATCACAAGCTGACCACCAAGAAGAAATCAATAAAATCAAATATTTAGCACAACAAAACGGATACAACACCAATCTAGTAGACAAAATCCTGAATAAAATGAAAAATAAAAATCCAAACCCTGCAAACCAAAACAGATTTGTCACACTCACATATTTCAACAAAAAATCACATAAAATAGCTTACATCTTCCAAAAATCCGTATTTAACACAGCATTCAGAACAACAAACAACCTGAAACACCAGATCCAACAAAAACCAGCTCACCTAACAAACAGCACAATTCACAAATTCAACAAACCAGGAATATATAAGCTCAAATGCAAAACATGCCCCAAGTACTACATAGGACAAACAGGCAGATCATTCAACACAAGATACAAAGCACTACATTCCAACACTGACTCAACATTTGCAGATCACTTAATCAACACTGGACACTCACATAATAACATTCAAACTGACTTACAAATTCTATACACATTCCAAAAAAACCACAAACTAAATACACTGGAGCAATATGAAATATTCAAACACCATAAACAAGATAGAAACAACTTACTCAATGACCAAACACAATTCAAATCAAATGCAATTTTTAACTACATAATGGCTGTTCATCCTAACCTCAACAAAGCATGACCCCTGGCGGTAGGCTAATGAAGCTTCTTTTCAGAAGTGAAATACATTCCTCACATCTCCAATATATGTGAGTAAAACATTATATAAAAGTCAGGGGTGCCCACAGGGGGGGGCTATGACGCAGACTGCGTCATTGAAATTCTTGGGGGGGGGGGGTTCCAAAAAACGTTTTGGGGGGGGCGTAAAGTTGATTGAAACCGTGTTTAACGTGACAACATTCAAAAATATTCTACGAAGTCACCAGATAGAATGTCAATTAATGAAAATGTATTTATAATTATTATTATACAATTGAATATGAATTAGCTAAAATAGTTATGTTTATAGGATTTGTGCAGGAAGTTATTATTCAAACTTAGCAAGACGCTAAGCGAGTGCTCTGAAAGTGGTTTATACAACTTTACTCTCCTTAACAGTTACTAGTTAATCAGCAGAAAGAGCAATAAGTCGATTTAAAATTATCAAAAACAGACTCAGATCAGCTATGGGAGACTCATGGTTGTCCACTCTAATGGTTCTAGCTGCAGAAAAAAATGTACTTGAGTCTATTTCTAACGAAGAAATAATTGAAAGGTTTTCTGTTTCCTCATCCCAAAGACAAAAACTTCTATGTGGGGTTTAGAGAGATAGATTTAACAAGCTTAGAAGGTGCATAGCTAACTTGTAGATGGTCACAGCCTACAAATTTAAAATGTTTGACTTCAATAAACTGTTGATGTTTTTAATGTATTTTACGATAGCTACTTACTAATGAGTAAGAACTACTATAGCAAAACTTACTAAATACTAAAAATTCAGTAATTTTTCATAACTATGTCTTTATGTTGTTTTTGAAAGACACTTCTTTCGATTGTGTGTTGTAAATAACTATACATGAAATGTGTGCCTTTTATGTACTTCATCCATACATAAATTCTCCCAAGATACTACACTAAGTAAATAACCTGTTGTTTAACTACTGTCCAATAAATGACTTAGTATTTTGAATTTTTGTGTTTTACAAATGAAGTTATTAACTCATTGTTTTCACTTTCTTTAAAGGAACAACTTTGTAGAATTATTTAACCTTAATCTAATTGTTACACCGAACATAAACTTATAGGTATTTCATTTTTATTGAACATTGTGTATTTGTAATAATATTTTATTGTTTAAAAACCATTTAGGTTCAAATTCTTAATAAGCTACTTTTCAATTAAGTTTATTGAGCAGAAGTTCATAAATTCATTTCATTGATATTTATTTTTTACCTTTACAAAAAAATGTTAACTGTGTAAAGAATCTCAAGAAATATACGGTACATACATTTTGTATATGATCGACTGGGTTTTGAATTTTTTCAATAGTTTTATAAATCTCCTTTTAGTTTTAGAAAGAATACGGGGGGCTCTTTTCGCATTTTTTGGGGGGCCTAATTTAGGGGGGGGGGGATTGGTGCTAAATTTAGGGGGGGGTGCGTCATGAGGCTTAGGGGGGGTGGGCACTGAAATGTGAAAGTGAAAGTGAAAGTGAAAATGTGAAAGTGAAATACTGTGTCAGTTTTAATATTAGATTGTTCATTAAGTATTTTGTCATGGAAAACATCACAGATTATTAATTTATATTATACTGTCTAAATCAGTATCAGACTGCTTTAAGGATTTTGCACAGGGTTTTGAACATATTTATTCCACATTTATTGTATGGAATGCTATTAGAATATTTTCAAATAATGTTATCTAATGCCGCAAGAAAAATTAATTTTATCAATAATTATTTTATGGAAAGTAAGGGCTAAAATTTTAAATTTCTTCGTTTTTAAGGGCAATTAATTAATCTTTCCTAAGAGTTATTTCTAACTTCTGATATTTTTGTATATCAGTAACTGAAAATCACAATAGGAAATGAAATTTCACATTTTTTCATTTCAATTTTGATAGTAAGCTATAGGTTTTTTGTAAGACTTTTTCATGGTTTTCAAAATTAAATTTAAAAAAATGTCTTTCACTGAGGTGTCTTAGTTATGAAAAATTCAAAATCTCAAAATTACTCATGGGGAAAATAAATTAAAATGAATAAAAAATAAGATAAATAAATAAAATAAATTTAAAAATTGAATAAATTATTTAATCAAATTAATGAAATTGATAAAATTGTTTTTGTTATAGTGAAATAAATAAATAAATGAAATTAAAAAATTGTTCAATAAAATAGATTAAATAAAATTAATTAAAAAAATAAATTTAATTATAAATAAAATATAAAATAAATAAAGTAAATAAAATTCCACACAAGGAACTTTGTAGACTTTAAAATATTAATAAAACAGTGGTGCATCCTACTAGGATTATCACCATTGCAAAATCAAACACATGGAGTGGAATGGCGTGTATGACAGACTATAAAGCAGTGTGAATACCACTAATAGGAATTATTTATGGATTTAATAACCTGAATAATTATAGCCTACTCACCCTTCATCGTATAGGTACTGGTGAATTAGACAAAGTAAACTTTTTCTTCTTTCTTGTGTTCTTTTTTCTTCCTGCAAATTATAATATAATCATTAAATTATTTTAGTTGTAATTAAGTATTTTATCAATTTAATTAATGTAATTAGTCTATTATCATTGATTTTATTTATCAATAGATAAAAACCTGAATTCTTTCTCTTATTAAAAGTTGTTGAACAAGCGAAGCGAGTTCTTAGTTTGTATTCATATGTTTGTGATACTGTACTCGTAATAGTTTTTTGGGAAGTTTATCTGAATCAGCATCTTCAAAATGGCTGTTTTTGTTAATACCTCCTCTTAGCATAAGCTAGAAAAAGGTTGGCCTTTCTAAAATTAGTTATTTGCGGACGATTTCTCTAGCCCGGCGGCTCACTAGTACAACACAAAATTACAACAGTAAATTATTGTTGCTAAGTGTGAACGCACCATTAGCTGCACTAAAATGAAATAGGCCGAATAATTTATACTAGTAGAACATTTGACTTTATCATAATGGAAAAAGTAAATATTAATAGTATGAAATAAAGTACCGGTAGTCATGATTATGACAAAGAAATTGATCTCTAAAAAACTAATTTTTACGAAGAAAAATAATAGTGAGAATAACTAACTTCATAAAGCTGATTAATTGTGGGTAACATACTACAGAATATGTTACATACAATAGAATGGTGGTTCATACAATAGAATCTATACTAACACAGCACACTACAGTGAATAGTTGAATGTCCTACTTACAAACTCTCTAACTTGATGAGCTATTTTTATTGACGAATAATTCATCCCTGACGTCATTTCCAAGGTTGTAAAATATAGGCTATCGTCAAAACAATATAGGAAAATTAAAATTGCTAATCTAATAATAAATTTCCACTTTACAAATGTTTCCATAGCAACCTGCTAACACCTTATCAGTGTTTTACTGGTTGAGGAGATGAAACTCATTCATTTACTACGGTACTACTATTACCGAGACTTTACAGTCATTGTACTTCAACTAAGACATATTTCATTCCATAATAAATTGAGGATAACCCACAATCAGCTTTTTATCCACTAATTTATTTGATATCTCATAAGCTTTCAATTTCATGTTTTATAAGAGTAGGCTATCTATTTTCAAAAGGAATGATGGTTTTGTACAGTATTATAATGTTTTCTAACTTCGTTTGAAGTCTGTCCTCCTACTAAATCGAAATGAAGGTTTACACCTTTACACCGAGATAGATTATTTGTTAAAAAAATAAATTGATCATTATAGTATTATCATCCGAGGTTAGAAGAAAACCTTGTATATTTATATGTTATTGATCCAACAAACTAACATTTTGTTTTCAAATTTAGCGCCTAGTTGTTGACACAGAACTAAGTCGACTATCGATATTTCTTTTCGATGGCTCTGTAATGTAACCTACAATATACAAGGAAGCCTTTCTTCGTCACATGGTGCAATTTTAAAGATATTTTTATTTAAACAGACTCAAAATGCGTATTGAAAATTGTTATTTCTGCTCGTCTCGTATATATCCTGGTCATGGGATCCAATTTGTGCGAAATGATTGTAAGGTAGGTAGAGAAAATTAGTACTTTTGCCATACAAAATTAGCTGCGTGGACTGGGTTCCACTTAGCGAAATAATCAATTCCATTTCCTTTAATCCTTTTTTTATAATTGTCTTGCATTCAGTTTTTGCAACAGTCATTCTAATAATTTTATTTTAAATACTTGTATTACTTGGATTTTACTTTATTTTAGATAGTTGATAGAAGAGAGCTAACCTTACTGCTGTCAAGAAGTTGTTTACAATAAATCACTTCTCACGTTTATAAAATTGAGTTTTTCACATTTTGAATAACCTAATAGATTGGGCTATGCTAAATATTCTTAAAGGTTTTCAGCGAGTCTAGGAAATTCTGCATTGAATATTGACTATCCTATTGTTTCCAAACATTAAACTGATACAATGGAGTATTCAAGGACCCGAATAATTTACTTGAGATACCGGTAATGGTAATTCTGAATTATTACCAGTTGTGCTGATAGGCCGACGAACCATTTTACTTCTGTGATTTCTATAAACATCACAAAATTGATATGCTTTCTGATTTTCAAAAAAGCAATATAATTTTGGTTATTCTTAAGTCGCAGACCTAGAAGAATTCACAGATATTTTTCTATTTTTTTTTTTTAATTGACAATCTAAAATATAAGAAAAGATTTTAACAGTCAAATAACGGTCACGCTTGCACTGAAAAAATAAGTTGAGGTTTTACGCAAGGTTTTTGGCCATCATTTATTTTCAAAGTGTCTTGTATTGGATATTATTAAGGTCTTGGATTTCTTGTTCATCATCAATTAATCGGTTTTATGCCATAAAACCACAATTCTACCCAAAAAACCGATCTAGAACGCCTTTGAAGAAGAGTCTCCATGACTCGAAAACGTTTGGCTAAAAAGTGAGTTAAATGTTATTTATTCACAATTAAAATTGACTACAAGTCGTTGATTTTACTATAAAAAGTTAATATATATATATAATATATTAATATATAAAAGTACGTTATTGAAATGTTATCTCTTGTCAGAAATTTTTTTCATCAATTTTATGTGAAATTTTGGGGTTTCTATCTCCCCTACGAGCTATTTTAAACTTTTGATAAATTCTTTATAACTAAAAGATACCTTGAGGAATAGAATGACTTATATTTATTTTGATCAAACATTTAGCGTTTAGCGTTATTAGCGTAACAATTAATGATAAATGATATTTATTCCCTTTAAGCAATATTGCAATTGGTTCGTCAATTTTTACAAGAAATTGTGAATGTCTACAAATAGCATTGTAAATAAAATATTTTTTTTTTTTTTTTGAAGTTCATATTCGAGTTAGATTGAATTGCCTCCAAAAGCTGAAAAATTTCAGCTTTGAACCGCCATACTTCTCAAAATAATTGATAAAAAAATTCTCGCGGCAGAAATCGTTACGGTAACATTTTAAAGCTCAAATAACATCCAGTACATGAAACTTCGAATAAAAATTATAACAAAAAACCCTGCACTAAGCCGTTAATAATTTTGGTGAGCAACCTTCATGTTCTTCAAATGTTTGTTTGTATTCGAGGTGAACCTGCTGTGCAATGTTATGATTTGAGTCAGCCTGAATAACCTTGACTTAGTCACGATCTGTTTTTCATCATAATTATTTTCATATTCGACCCCTGAACTCCAAAATCAATAGGGAGCTCTTTTGGACTAAGAGGAAGCTGTATTTCAAGAGTCAAGAATCCTTCTTCCAAGAGTTTTTCCACAGACAGATGGACGGACAAAGGAACGAATTCAATAAATAATAAATGCTTTTCAATAATGCATGAGAAAAAATTATTGCGCCAATTTATAACATTTTAATAACTTCCAATGGTACTTTTAACAAGATTAGCCTAACGTCGCTAGATCGTAAAATCCTAGGTATCGATATTCATTAATGTTATTCTCTAACAGTCTAACACAAGCAATCTTCAGAACATTCCATTCCGGGACGTCGCGATATATAGCAATGACTAAAACCCTGGCGACCAGCCTTAATAAACAATGATAACGTATGGCTTTTATTGCTTAATGGTAGTTCCACCTCGCCGTTGGAGCCATGTTATGAAGAACATGATGATCCTATTTGGTCTATTTCAGTTGGGTTCCGAACCAACGGGTTGGTGATAATAATGCTTATAACACAAAATCATAGAAACACAGTCACCCATCCAAATGCAGTCTTGAGCGGTCGTGACTGAACATCATAATATCCATTTGTTAAGGCAGGGGTGCCCACCCCCCCTAAGCCTCATGACGCACCCCCCCCCCCTAAATTTAGCACCAAACCCCCCCCCCCCCCCCATAAATTAGGCCCCCCAAAAAATGCGAAAAAAGCCCCCCGTATTCTTTCTAAAACTAAAAGAAGATTTTTATAACTATTGAAAAAATTCAAACCCAGTCGATAATATACAAAATGTATGTATATTTCTTGAGATTCTTTACATAGGTAACATTTTTTTGTAAAGGTAAAAAAGAAATATCAATGAAATGAATATATGAACTTCTGCTCAATAAAATTAATTGCAAAATAGCTAAATAAGAATTTGAACCTAAATGGTTTTTAAACAATAAAATATTATTACAAATACACAATGTTCAATAAAAATGAAATACCTATAAGTTTATGTTCGGTGTACCAATTAGATTAAGGTTAAATAATTCTACAAAGTTGTTCCTTTAAAGGAAGTGAAAACAATGAGTTAATAACTTCATTTGTAAAACACAAAAATTCAAAATACTAAGTCATTTATTGAACAGTAGTTAAACAACAGTTTATTTACTTAGTGTAGTATCTTGGGAGAATTTATGTATGGATGAAGTACATAAAAGGCACACATTTCATGTATAGTTATTTACAACACACAATCGAAAGAAGTGTCTTTCAAAAACAAAATAAAGACATAATTATGAAAAATTACTGAATTTTTAGTATTTAGTAAGTTTTTCAAAAGCAGTTTTTACTTATTAGTAAGTAGTTATCGTAAAATACATGAAAAACATCAACAGTTTGAAGACAAACATTTTAAATTTGTAGACTGTGACCATCTACAAGTTAGCTAGGCACCTTCTAAGTTTTTTTTTTTTTTTTTTTGAGGATGAAGCCCACATGGGTCTGAGACCTGTGCGTGGGTAATGAGTTGGATGATGGTGATTGATGAGTTGGACCTACAGTTTTAGGTGGGTTCCGAACCACCGGGAAGTGATTTTCAGCAGAGAACATTGTCTTTTTTGCTGGCCAATCTAATCGGTCACCGTTACAAACAGGACCTACGAGAACGCAGCTTATCTATTTGATTGAACAGATACCTGCTACGGCTCGCGGCTATCACTTCCCTCTAAAATCTATTGTTAAATCTATCTCTCTAAACCCCACATAGAAGTTTTTGGGATGAGGAAACAGAAAACCTTTCAATTATTTCTTCGTTAGAAATAGACTCAAGTACATCTGCACAAGTTCCTGCACAAATCCTAAACATTATTATTTTAGCTAATTCATATTCAATTGTATAATAATAATAATAATAATAATAATTATAAATATATTTTCATTAATTGACATTCTATCTGGTGACTTCTTAGTATATTTTTGAATGTTGTCACGTTAAACACGGTTTCAATCAACTTTACGA
The DNA here is from genome assembly GCA_948455865.1 of Conomelus anceps. Classification (NCBI taxonomy): domain Eukaryota; kingdom Metazoa; phylum Arthropoda; class Insecta; order Hemiptera; family Delphacidae; genus Conomelus; species Conomelus anceps. The sequence goes on from OX418216.1 coordinate 163,314,712, forward strand.
CCCCCCCCCCAAAACGTTTTTTGGACCCTCCCCCCCCCCCCAAGAATTTCAATGACGCAGTCTGCGTCATAGCCCCCCCCCCCTGTGGGCACCCCTGTTATTAATATACGGTAAGCCAAAAGTGAAAAAAGCGGTATAGATAATTATTATATTATTATACCAAACAACAAAATTACTTTATTGGAATAAGATATTAACTTGAAAAAATAGTAATAAGAAACAAATTGTGACAAAATTCAAACTCTTCAGATAGATTTTTTAATAAATGCCCCTTCCCCCTCATAAGCTGGACTAAAATGACGCCCTTGCTTAGACCTAGTTTTTTGATATGAAGGTTTTTGCGTTTTATTCCCATGATTTTTTTTGGAGGATGAAGCCCACATAGGACTGAGACCTGTGCGTGGGTAGTGAATTGGATGATGGTGATTGCTGAGTTGGACTTACAGTTTTAGGTGGTTTCCGAACCACCGGGAAGTGAATATACAGCAGAGAACAGAGTCTCTTTTGCTGGCCAATCGGTCACCCTTACAAAGAGTGCCCAGGAGTTTCGTAGCTTATCTCTGATTGAACAGATACCTGAAAATGGAAAGCAGAAATCCAAATCACGCACTATTTCCACATCAAATTCTACTCTAAAGAATTTTCACATCATTACAAGAATTTAAAGTTACTATTCTTTAGACGTCCTATATGTTCTGCTGCTCGCATGAATACTAGCTCAAAATATTAAGTTTAATTAAATTTTTTCACATAATTTAAAATAAATTAAATTACACAACAATCTAAATAAGAACTGCGAATGATAGGATGATAAAATAATAGATGCCTACATGAGAAAATAAAAAAATTAAAATTAACAACACCTATTACTTGGCCCCAAAAGGGAATTGAGAACAGAAAGGAAGAATAGTAAAAATTCATGAAAAGCGGTAATGAGAGACCACCAAGATTAGTAGCAGATAGATCTGTCTACTAACTTTGGGTGTCCCTAACTTCGCCAATCGCCAGAGCCTTGTCGGCCGCAGTCACTGTGGTATCCCACCGTCAGGGGACATCTCAACACTGCCTCCAGTCAAGAGATGAACCAAACCGAGGGCACCCAGGACGTACGTTTCCCAGCCCACACGAGGTGTGGCATCAACACCATTCGAGGACGTAAGGTTGACTTGCTCCCCTTCCGGGAGGGGCCTTGTGGGCCACGCGAGGTGGATACTGCTCCTAACTACAACCCATTAACGGAGGGAAGTAGTGTTGGAGTTGAGAGGCAATCCCTGGGGTACCTCCAGAGATCACCTCTGTCCTGCCAACCAAACAGTATCCCCTGACCACATTTTCTATTAATAAATAATAATTGTTTTAAAAAGAATATATTTTAATATAAATCTCATTTGCTGGGTTTTCTGCAGTACTCCTCTCATACAACAAATAGACATCAAAAGCTATTCTACAAACTGACACCGTAGCAACACAATAGAACCAGTACCGCAAACAATACCCCCCTCCCTAAACACCAAAAAGAGAACATCATCAAAATACACCAGAAGAGCAGAACTTCAGATGTAATTCAAGATGGACAAAAAGAGCCTCTCAAAATTCTCCATCGGTTTGTACAGCAGAGAACCCAGTATAAGATTTTATAAATGAAATTCATACAAAAGAGAAAATAATTTTGAATAAATCATAACATTTAAAAAACAATGTTTCCTATCTATATAACAATAAAATATTATTAAAAGTGGAAATTAAATTAAATGTTGATCATTCAATATAATATACTAAGAAAGATGGAGAAGCCCGTGGCCTAGACCTCCCACCTTTCTCGCTTCTTCCTTCTTCTGCCCTTTTCATCCTGTATTTTTATTTATTATTATTTGAATTTTTTAAAGATTAAGCCTTGAAAACTCCACACATGGAGTACAAGACAAGTCAATACCAACAGTATTCTCACATTACATTAGTCACCATCGATAAAATTACAGCAGTTGAAACTTGAAATTATACTTAAATTATAAATCATTATCAACTAGATATATCTTCAATTGTTTGAAGTGGGAGCTGACATTTTTTAACAATGATTGATACAAAGTGTCTGGTAAAATCAATGACAGGAAATACACAATAAAACAAATAAACGAAGTAACAGAGAACTGCATGCCCTACCTAGTAGTGGATTGTACAAACTGTGTTTCAAAATCATGCCTTGAAGTATTAAGACTAGTCAATACAAACAGTATTCACAAATTACAATAGCCACAATCGATAAAATTACAAAAGTTGAGACTTGAAATAATCTGAAAAGGTCACTTGTACTCTATAGAAACTTTATCAACTATATATATTTTCATTGTTTGAATTTAAATAGAAAATGATTTTTTTGCTATTATTAATACATAACGTTTTTTAAATCAATGCCATGAAAAACACAATATAACAAAGAATTGTAACAACATAAATGCATGCCCAATTACAATATAAAAAGTTGCTAAAAAATATTTTTTTAATTCCCGACATACTTAGAAAAACGTTCCGGTATAACCCTGAAATCTGCGTTCCAGAATTTGTGCATAATTCCTTCCCCACCAGTAGAAAAGCAAAAAACAATTATTATTTCAACATTAAACAAAAATTATTGCATTTCAATTCTGATTAAAAGGTTTATAATACCAACGAACTACTGAAACTGTGTGTTGGTAGCCTAATCATGTTTACAGAAATTTTCATCAAATTTCCTGCATCAATATAAAAACAATATAATCTTTTGAAGAATATTATACTATCATTTTCAACAATAATATTTTTTCAAGTAACTGTCCAGCTAGCAGTTTGTCTGGATCATCAAATACCAAGCTTCAAACAAAAATTCTGTTCAGGTAAGCTACCGGTACTACTATATATCTTATCAGTTTTAGTTTTGGAGTTTCCATCCTCTTTGATAGCAATTAGATGAACACTTCTGCTGGCAAACTAACCTAGAAAACAATCAGAGATAAAAGAAATTTTCAAAGCATAAAGTCCACTAAATAGTTTTAAAACAACATAATTTAATTTTTAATTCAAATAATCAAGAATAGTTTAGAATTGGATAGCATTTAGAAAAGCTAAGTCGGATTGGCTGGATTTATTATCTGATTTATTGATGGAGATTCAGAATCATCACTCATGGAAACATTCAATTATTACTGCGTTGAGATATCTGGACAAATCTCAAAATGCAATGCTTGAAACTCAGCACTGGATTAGATATTTGAATTGCTCTGAAACCGAATCTGTTTAGCTATGAAGGCTATTGTGATTTCTTCAGTTATTTAGAATAGATTCTACAAGAAAAGAAAAACAGTTAATTACCTAGTAGATGAAGCTTAAAAAAAGACTGTAGCACGAATGGAGTTGAATCTGTTTGAGAAGAATACCCGAGAAGAAGTGGTGATGACAACAACACAGTGTGGCTGAAACAGACTTGAGCAAGAGTGATTAAATGGGGAAAATTCCTTATTTAACAATAGATAGCATCACATATTTGCACTCCTACCATCTGCAGGCAAGCGCCAATAATCTATCAATAAATAGTATCAAATTTTTTGCACCCCTACATCAATAAATAGTATCAAATATTTTTGCACCCCTATGTCTGTAGGCAAGCACCAATAATCTGTCAATAAATAGTATCAAATATTTTTGCACTCCTACATCTGTAGGCAAGCGCCAATAATCTATCAATAAATAGTATAATATATTTGCACTCCTACATCTGTAGGCAAGCGCCAATAATCTATCAATAAATAGTATCAAATACTTTTGCATTCCTACATCTGTAGGCAAGCGCCAATAGTCTATCAATAAATAGTATCAAATATCTTTGCACCCCTACGTCTGTAGGCAAGCGCCAATAATATTTCAATAAATAGTATCAAATATTTTTGCACTCCTACATCTGTAGGCAAGCGCCAATAATCTATCAATAAATATCAAATAATTTTGCACTCCTACATCTGTAGGCAAGCGCCAATAATATTTCAATAAATAGTATCAAATATTTTTGCACTCCTACATCTCTAGGCAAGCGCCAATAATCTATCAATAAATATCAAATAATTTTGCACTCCTACATCTGTAGGCAAGCGCCAATAATATTTCAATAAATAGTATCAAATATTTTTGCACTCCTACATCTGTAGGCAAGCGCCAATAATCTATCAATAAATATCAAATAATTTTGCACTCCTACATCTGTAGGCAAGCGCCAATAGTCTATCAATAAATAGTATCAAATATTTTTGCACTCCTACATCTGTAGGCAAGCGCCAATAATCTATCAATAAATAGTATCAAATACTTTTGCACTCCTACATCTGTAGGCAAGCGCCAATAATCTATCAATAAATAGTATCAAATATTTTTGCACTCCTACATCTGTAGGCAAGCGCCAATAATCTATCAATAAATAGTTTCAAATATTTGCATTCCTACCATCTGTAGGCAAGCGCCTCTAAGCAATTGATAAATAGTATCACATATTTCCACTTCCTAGCTTGTGTATAAGAGCCCCAGAAAATTTTTTGATTCTTTCAAATCATGATTTGTACTTTTGAAACTGGTATATAAATACCATATAAACTAGTTATATATTTGTTGATTTAGTGCAATTTTTTTTTATATTATTCAGATGTATTTTTTATATTTTTATGTTTCTATTTTTGTTGAGGAGGATATATAAATGATTTGATTTAGTGAACTCTATTCTCAGTGTGTTGGAGCTTATGGCATTTTCACTGGCAACAGTAAATACGGCATAAGCTCTAAGTACAAAGCCAGTAGCCGAAGCTAAAGTGAGAGCCACTCCCACAATTTTTGCATAATCAATGTCTAATCTAATCTCTTATCACAATTACCAAACATAAAGGTGCTAACACCTGCACTCAACATATGTCGGAGACATCATTACTCCAGGGTTTTCACCTGGCAACCGGCATCTCTTGATCACAGGGTAACACAGTCCATGCACAATGAATGTGACATGAGAATCCTGACAGGGACCTAACAGCAAATCCCTATTTACATTTGTTAGCCTTATATCAACCCACCAGCTGCAATGAAATGTACCACACCATAATAAAATGGTTGTGGCGACTGAGCAGTGCACCCTGTTCTCCTTGTGGAACTAACAAGTAGTCACAAGGCCTTAGCGAGGAGAGAGACTCTCGAAGCATCCGTGAGAGCCACTGAACCCAGCCAAAAAACCATCAAGCGCGATAAGATTATGTCATGGCACAAATCAAGAGCCCGGATAGAAAGTGTGATACATGATTAACAACTGCAAATGCCCTACAACCCAACAAATCTCCATTCACGATTGTTAGCCTCATAACACATCCCACCAGCTACAATAAACAGTACCACTCCATCATAAGACAGACGTATAGCAGCGTTATCTGACAACTGCGGTCATGAACTCTACAAGAGAGACATGGACTCTCAGATGCAGACCCTGCCATCGAAGCCACAAATATGACTTTGTGGCACAATCCAAGAGCATGGTTGAAGAGTGTGGTACTTGACTAACAACTGTAAACCTCCTAGCATATGCAGGAGAATGGTGGGAAACTTCTAACCTAACTGACTATAAAAGCAAGATACATAATACCAAATCTCCAGTTTCACGTCCTGGCCAGTTTCCACCATCTTGACCTACTGAAGAGGTTACCGTGAAGTTGAGTCTTTTCATATCTCCTTCTTGAAGTAGGTTGAACTGATCAGTCATCCTGTTGAAAAAAAAAATAGTTCAGTTAAGCTATTACAAATTTGGAGGTGTGTTGATTGCTTCAATTATATCAAAATATGTGGTGGTGTTACATTGATAAAAGTTTGTAAAGTTGATTGGAAATTGATATGTGCTGGCAATATTCAATTGACTATAGAATGTGTTTGAAGTGATGATGTTGATTAAGATCAAGTATCTTGAGCATTAAACAATGTGTCCTAATATACTGATACTGCATCATATGTTTTGCTGGATATAGTTGAAAACTCAGAAATACTTGTTCTTAAAAATGGAAAGCCATACAAAATAAACGGGTTGGGGGAATTGGCTATATCTGGAATTCACTATATCTGCTTGCAAGTGGAACTGCCTATATGTGTACTCTTCGGGAACTGGTTGTATCGGGAACTCACTATATCTGCATGCAAGGGGAACTGCCTATATGTGTCTTCCCCGGGAATTGGCTGTATCGGGAAGTCGCTATATGTGGAACCCCCACTCTACCACCGCTTGGAACGTGGACAGCGCCAAAGTGGGCGGATAACTAAGTGGACCAAGCACCACAACAACAACAACCTAGATCGGTTGCCATCATCACCGTAATATATTTAATTTCTTTGCGTCAAAACTGGGGGCGTTTGGCAAGTTGTAGAAAGATGGGAGAGGGATCAAATTGAAGGACTCTATTCCGTGATGGTGGGAAAACTATTGGAATTTCCAGAATGTTAACATAAAATTAGATATAACGTAAAATGTTCTCCATAAGAATAGAATTGGAATTCAAAAACGTCTGATTTGTTTACATCAATACATTATGTGATCGTGCTTTATCTTCAAGTCAGTGTTCAATATTAACATGCGGGTTACTTGGGATAGTATAATCTAAATTTAGACAGACATATGTTCTAAAATTTTTTTGTTTTGTCTACATTTCTTCACATTGAAGAAGACAAGCTAATAATTTCAAAAACAGAAAACAAAGCTCATAACGGACCTAACTAGTCACAGAGGAGTTGATATAGCCTAATAGATATTCCAGAAAAGTTTGTGCTAAGAAATGAATCTATGATTAGTTTTATTTTTCATACAAAAATAACTATCAACAACATTAATATGTTTTCAAACAACATAATAATGTGTCCATTGAATGAACAATGTCATAATATTAACAATGTAATACTTGGAAACGTGGAGGGAGAAGCAAAGAACTACTTTATTGTGGACAAAATTATTACTGATGAACCCATTGAACTTTTAAATATTCCAATAGAATATCACACCATCAGGAATGCCACCACATAAACACCATATTACACTAAAAATTGGCGCTATCGTGATATTGATAAGGAATGTGAATCTCGGGTCAGGCTTGGTCAATGGCGTATGATGAATTGTGTTGGGCCTTTACGGAAGGTGCATAAAGTTAGAAATAATAACTGGATCTGGAAAAGTAATGCAATATTTTTACCAGGAATTAGGCTTATATCAACAGACCCTAATATGCCTTTCCATATGTCAAGAAAACAATTTCCAATCAGACTAGCTTTTTGTATTACTATCAATAAGTCCCAAGGCCAAAGCTGGGATATACCTAAGTAAACCAGTATTTACTCATGGGCAATTATATGTTGCATTTAGCAGAGTTAAATCTCCGGAAGGAATCAACTTGTTTATTGTAAATAACAACAACCAAAGCAACCAAAAAGACTATTCTCACACAAAAAATCTAGTAAACAGGGAAATTCTGACTCATAGGTAATTTGATTGTTAGTTTGTTTGATTTATAATACTGTAGTATAATGACTTGTTTTATGTATTAGTGTTTTTATTCAGGGATTTTTGCCCCTACAAGCCACTAGTTATTATTAATGACAGCTATGAAAATTATAGTTATTTTATAAAATGTCAGTTGCTTATCAACTTGTTCTCATGAATAGGATGTCATTCAAAAATTCATATATTTTCATTTAAAATTATTTTTTTTTCTTGAAAATAAGACAAAGTTTTTGTGCATCAAAAATTCAAGAATAAGAATTCAAAAAGAAAACATGAGAAAAACAGTGTGTACAGTGGTGATGGTCATGAGTGCTTCTTCAAAAATATTAGGCTATATCAATTTCTCATTAAGTACAGTATTTAATTGAATACTTCATGTATTTTGTTCTGCGTTTTGAGTGTAGTAGAACATGATCAGGCTTAATCACTGTTTCTGTTTCTGTCATGTCAATTACCTGTGAGTAGCTTGTAGATTATTATTTGTATTTAGATTTCTCCATCTGATTACAAAAATCATCATTTATACACAGTTTCTATAGTTTCCATACCTATCATAGTACATGCTGTTTCGATTCATACCGACACTCACGGACACAGGATGCTTTTTACTTTGCTAAATTTATTATGTCTCTTGTATCTTGTGAAGGAAGAAATGGAGATCTATTTAATTTGGAATTACAAGGACAAGTGGTGATGAGGGTTTATTGTGTCATATCTTTGACTTCCCCTGTCAAATCTCTTAGGTTCATGTCTTCATTATTATTAAAAATAAAGCCGCGGTTCATTTCCGTAAAATTTGCAATAATATTACGTAAAGTCAATTTCAGAAATTTGGAGCATTTGTAAACAAAGAAAATGTTTGGGAGATACCTCACCTGGAAAAAATGTCTTCACCTCCATAAAAGTCACAGATTTGGCTTCTTTTGTTAGTCAAGAGTTTCTGATCAGAGTTCATTTAGTAGGCTATCCACACCATCCCTCTCCCTTTTCAAGAGAAGATTGCATGTTTAATTGATGCGTGATTTTCTGGCTGAATGTGATTTTAAAGAGTTTTTGCTCTCTTTCTTGTCTAAATTTATCTTACATAACATTTTAATTTCCTTATTTCACGCATATTTATATTTTTATGTTTCTTGTGATGAAGCATGGCGTTATTGTACAATAGGCTACAAAAGTAGGCGTTCTATAGTATGATTCTCTCTCACTCACCCTCACGCTATCTTTCACTCTCACTCTCACTCTCTCTCAAGTGTCGTAGTGGGGTGATAATATACTCGTATATATTACAGTTCTTCACTCGAATTTATTCACCACTACTCCTTAATAATAAAAGCTTACCATTATTAACCACTCTTTACTCACAACTAACCAATGGCGAATTCTCCGAGCGTGCTTAGCATTGCCCGCATGCCTAACAAATAACGCGCAAATAAAAGAGAAAATATTGTTAATCAATTCTATACTAACAAATTAAGATATTAATGAAATATCAAATATTAAAGTATTTATGTTTGCCACATTCATAAGTCACTACATATCTTCATAGTTTTCTTCAAACAAGAATATAACTGGTTCTTCTTATTAAGGACCCAACAGGGCCTTATTGGAATTGTGCCGTTGTCCGACTGTCTGTCTGTGTAAAAGCTCTTGGAAAGAAGGTGGTCCACATAGTATTCCATGTGGACCCCCTGGAATCCAAGTCTATAATGACTTGGTATAAAACCATAATATGTTATAACTGAAAATAACCCAGGAAATCTACAACGAAAATCTAAAGAAATTTAAAGAAATAAAAACAATATTCATGTAAAAAATAAACAACTGACATATTGTACAAAGGGTATTTATAGATAAAAACTGATAGAGAAAATCAGAACGAATGTAGAAGTACTGGACAATGCAGAAAGAGAACTTATCAAGGAGGACAAGAAACTGAGTCCAATGAGGCCGTTTAAGCAAAATACATAAATCTAAATATATATTTTCACTGGAAATGACCTCCACTAGGCTTGGTTCGTAATTATATTTAGTTTGTTTTAAAACAAATAATGTTAATCAAATAACTGGTGATTAATAAAAATATATATATATTACAAAATTATATTAAACAAATTAAACTGTCTAAAAATGTAGTTTCCTTGATATTTCAAATATTAAGTGTGTTTTCAATTAAATTTCATCATACTTTTGTGATAATGATTATATTGTCAGGTGAGGAAAAAGCTCATAAACCAGAGTGTACTCTCGGGCCAGGCCTCTGACAAAATTTCTAATTGAATTACTTCAGAATGCAATTGCAAGTTATTCTAGTAATGTTTGGGCTCCATACAATTGCTTGTCGTAGCTCTCTAGAAAATTGGCTAATTGGAAAATCCCGAAATATTCGAATAGGGTGCTCTTGGCAGAAGCTAATCTAAAAACTACTACTCTTTCTCAGTTGTGCCCATAATTCGCGTGTTTGATGGATGGGGGATCCTTCCTGCTTCCGGAAGCCTTTTTTTAAAGTTCCCCCAGGTTTTTTCAGCTTAAAGTAATATTTATTTTTCAACGGAGTTTTTTTTTATTCTTCTATATTAAACTCTTTTGTAATGATGGACTCTTCTTCACACACAGGCGTAGGGCCCATGTGAGGAATTTTTTGCTCTCTAACTATATATTTTGTATTGAATAGTTTGTATACTTTTTTTTTGTTTATTTTGTATCTTATATGAATTTACCTACATACATATTGTATTCGTTGAAGGAGAAATAAAACCATTTCTGATTTGATTTAATTGGTCAAAGTATTCGAAAGTTATCATCGAACATACAAACATACAGACAAAATCGCGAGCCTCGAGTCACGAGTCAAAACATAGGACTTTTTTTTTGTAGATTACGTCTTGGAGACTCCAGTTAAGGAGTATAAGACAAGTCAGACTAGCTCATTCAATCATATATATGTGATGAAAGTACACAAAACATAGAGAAAAAAATACATTGAAAATAAACAATAATTATTGGACTTTTCTACATAAGAGTGGTCTTAAAATCCTATCCCGGGGGAAAAATTTCGAAAATAATCCCTTCGTACACGCTCTCTAAGCGATTCTAGGCACTTAATACAATAATTTTATCCTGCATTATCGGTCAAAATTAATTCTAATAAGTGTTTTGGTCCAGCCTCGGAGAACACGCGAACCATTTGATAGCATTTATAGGTTCACTTATTTAGAGTCCATATTAGCACCAAAGTTTAACAAATCACATTATTTGATTCAAATTTTGAAATTATAATCATTATATGCATACAATCATGTATAATCATTATATTATATCAGCTTTTTGTCATCTCCCTAGGGCTGGAACGCGGTGCGGTCCGCCCCCCTTGCCAGGCCGCTAGTGTAGTAGTATCCATAGATCAACCATCATATTCTATATTCATCCTTATTTTATGGCAGTATCTAATTTATTTTAAAGTATATCGATTGTTTATATGATGAGATGTATATTTTAAAATTCCTTTTGTTAATATTTTTTTTCCTATCTCTATTATTTATTAAAATGTTCAGCTATCCTATTAATGCAAGCCTATCTAATAATTTTTCTAATTTTGTTATAAATGTTCACCCCCTCCAGCATGGGTTGGTTTAATTAATTTAGCCTGAAATTGTGACCCGCGACTGTAGAGTTTCTGTATAATAAGGCTCTAAAAATGTGCTATTTTTCAAGATATTTGTACATAAAGTACTTGGTAATAGCAACTTTCCAAAATACAAAAAATGGTTCATTTTTGACCAGCTGCAAGAATTGGCTTTTAGGCTTGTCGAATTTAGAATTTAGTGTTCTACAATTCTTATCAAAAGAAATATCTTGGAAAATTACAAAAATAATTACGATGGAAATTTTGAGGAAAATGAATCATTCCAATCAATTCATAAACATGAAGCATATAAGCCATTAGCTATTGTTAGCAAATGTCTGGACAAATTTTTTTTCGAAAGGGAATGGCGTTAGTAAGCGCCTTATTACACAGATCAACTGTGCGGACATGCACAACAATAAATGTATACACCCCCCTAGCGAGTGTTTGAGTTCAACAATGTCACTTTGCTTGTAAAAGTTCCACTGTATTGAAATTTGCAAAGGAAATGGCTCTGCTACCATAATATACAGTATTATATGACTAGCCAGCAGGATCGCTTCCCACGTTTTAGCTGTCCAACTAAAACCACTGATGGGAGGCGGAGATATATATGCAACCAAATTTTAAAAGTAATACATTTTCACACCTGGTAAAAATTTTGCTTAACTAGAGTCTTAAATGAACCTGGATACTCAACTTATAAGGCCACATAGTTCTTGAGAAACGGTGATAAAATATATCTTGAAAAATTGTTGTTTTTGGTCCCAAATGCTGGAAATTTCACATGGTTTTCGAGAAAGTGTGATGAGTCAGTCGGCCAATGGTAATTAGCTTTTCTGGCTTCACCAGATAGGTTAGAGTCAGATTGTAGAGTATTTTTTATCATGTATTTTTTTGTATTATAATGAACTTGTAGCTAGCTCGCAAGTTTCTCTTTGCTGGCTGTGCCATATTGTATTCAGAAACGTATGCAAATTGATTTTTTGTCATGTTTGGCGAATAAAAATATGATATAAAAAATTATGTATAGGTTATAAGTATAAATTCTAATTAATAAGAATGATTAAGAAAAGGTGGTTAGTAATTAAAAAAGTCAACTGTGGGATTTCAGGTAAAACCTGCTCTTAGTATGCATCTAGGGATCTTAATAACTGAACATGTGCACAAAATTTCAACTTCTAGCCGCATGGTTTACAAGAAATAGTGATGAATCAGTCAGTCAGTGGCATTTGGCTTTTATATTAACAATGGCCAAGTAAAAAAACGTTTATACTCGGTCACTATTTATTTTAATTATGTTAATTTAAAATAGCAGGGCGCATTCTGCCGCGCTCTCACCGACAGAGTTTGTCTATCACTGGGGTAGATGAATGAATAGTGTTGGTATTCTATCGCCGTTTCGTTGGCTCCACCTGGAGCTGAGGAACCGTCACAGTACGCTGTGGAGGAGACCCACCTGCAACCGTCACAGTACGCTGTGACGTAGGTGTGACGTCAGATATAGTGAGTTCCCGCTAGCGACGATACAGCCGGTTCCTGATATAGGCAATTCCTCCGGCTGACATACAGTGAATTCCAGATATAGGGAATTCCCCTAGTCGACACATATAACGAATTCCTCCTCAGAACAGTTTTATAAGCATAGGACATTTAACACAGATATAGTGAGTTCCAGATATAGCCAATTCCCCGTTCCCAAATAAACCAGTATCAATACGGCTCCAACAATAATTATATTGAAATTTTGATAGGGTAAAACAGCCACTTCATTCATCAAGTATATCAATGAACAATCTCTGCCCTTGAGAATAATGTTGGAGGATACTTGGAATGAATTAAAATTTCCTATTCAATCCCAATAAGACTATCATTAGTATATATTAGAATTAATTGGTGATCCAATGGAATTGAATTTGGAATGAGTCATTTCGATTCACTGGCATGGAAATAACATCATGATCAATTTAATATATGGTTCATGCCTGGTTTCTTAGTCGTTTAGAAAATCATTCAAAAGCTATTGATTCATTAGAGGCCCTACGGCTTGTTTCACACATACCCAGCAGTTAGGTAACCATTATTGTTTATCCGGTATGATTACATAGTCCCATATAATGCAATGTTCGTACAGCTGGGCAAACAACACCAGTTACCCGACTGCCGGGTGTGTGTGAAACAAGCCTTAGGGCCGCTAATGAATCAATAGCTACTGAATAATTTACTAAACGACTGAGAAACCAAACTTGAAAAAATATTCTACAAACTAGCTTCAAGTTAATAATCTTGCTAACTATATTCAGCAATGCCTGAAACGACGTCAAATAGTGGAACCCAATTTTATAATATCCTAAAAATAATTGTGAAATATTCAAAGAAATTGGTCAATTTGGGTTGCAGCAACATAATTTTGAGAAAATGTTGGATTAGTACAGTAGGCCTATCTATAGTCACTGAACATGTCAAATTGCAAGTGGGATGTGTATATATTTGAGTAGTGAGTAAGTGGAGTTTGAGCAAAAGGACAGAGATTAAAGATAATAATTAAATGAGACTGAAAAACATTTTCTCATTGAAAAGAATATGGATTAATTATCTATAAGGATTGGAATAGTTTGAATCAATTATTGGTAGATCATGGTTCAAATCAGTACGGTAGCTGCTGGCTTGTAAGAAACATTTCTTGAAATCATAAAATTAAATTAGCCCAGTATGCATACAAGTTCTAATAAGAGGTTTATCAATATAGTTACTAGTTACTTGGATGATCATCATGATATAAAAGCTCATTAAAATTCCACTAAGAGGCTACTAGTGTGATAACTAATTTTAATTTGATTATATAATTTCACTATCAATTTATAATAATTATAATGTAGGCGACGACCAGTTCTGAACTTATTTTTCAAACAATGAATTATTTCTTTTTTCAGTCAAAAACAATTTAAATTCTCTGCTTTTGATTTTTGAAGGACGTTTCAATTGATGGATAGTTTTAGATTGACTTTTGAAGCACACTGTCTGGAAAATAATGTCCAAGGGAAAATAGAAGCAATAATAAAAATAAATTCATGAGAAATTTTAAATCAAGCAGCATTGGTAGATTAAAACTAACAAAATGAGAAAATGCATGTTCACTGAGAATGTCCCAATAAAATTTATAAATTCTAATGATCTATAAAATAAATTGGTACTGTAGTCAAGGTCAATGTATAATAATGAATAGCGAGAAGTCTACCTAAAAATGAATAACAATTCTTTCTTGGTTTTTATATTAAAAACTGTAGTTATTAAATAGTTTCTTAGCTTGGCTTTGAAATAAGTTAATAAAGGGGAAAACTAGTAGAGTTTACCCTACCCGAGTATTGAAACATAGTTATTGAATTAGAGTTGGTAACTGAAAATGACTAGACAGATTTCAAAGAGTTAGTGATGATGAACTTTTTAGGTTAAATTTTAGCCATTTCATTTTAGTTATTTCTCACTTCAAAATAATGGAGCAAAGCTATGCAATTAAGAAACTATGGTATTTAAGGGTGTCTTAAAATAGACTAAATTGCAAAAATTGATATGAAACTGCTTACCTTGTGAAAGATATCCAGAATTGATTTTCCATTTATTCATCACTAAATCATTTGAGCACTTCAGTATTTAATCAGTAGGCACTGTTTAAATAGCAAATTTAAGGTAACATTCCAGTGATGTGTGTTGAAAAATCTACTGGAGCACAAAACAGCTCTTCTCTCTATCAGTGCTAGACATCAACTGATGAAGGTTTGAGGTTTGATGATGACGTTGAAGAAAATGGAGGCAGTCAGCTGATTATGAAAGCCGGTAACTGGTAGCAATGCCAACTTGATTATCATGTGGTTCTAGTTTGTATTACTGGGACTGTTTTTGTTTACAGGAGACCGAATCAAAGTGGACCCGGTTCATCAGCTGATGTTACCATATTAACGCTCTCAAATCGACAATATTGTCCTAATCGACAATAACTATAATAATTATTGTACTTTTTAAAACTATATATTTTTGGATTTTCAAAATTTTTCTTAGAAAAATAACAGTTTTAGATCAAATAGTATTGTTACTAGTAATACAGTCGTCGCCCTTCCACTTCTTGATTGCCCATTTTGTGCCAAAAGCGTTTTCAAGCCCCCCCCAAACAATTTGTAAAATCAGGTTGAAAAGTAGATTATTGGTTGAGTTTATGGCAGCCTTCTCATTTACTGGTAAATGTTACTGGTGGAGTCTGATTGGTCTATTCAAATTCTTCAACATCTTTGAATTTTAATAGACCAGACGACAGGGAAGTGATAGCCGTGAGCCGAAGCAGGTATCTGTTCAATCAGATAGGGATAAGCTGCGTTCTACTGGGCACTCTTTGTAAGGGTGACCGATTAGATCGGCCAGCAAAAAAGACACTGTTCTCTGCTGTAAAATCACTTCCCGGTGGTTCTGAACCCACCGAAAACTGGTTAAGTGGTAGATTGGACATAACTGTCCAAACTTCGCCATGTTAACAAATAAAAAAGTCATTCTATTCTAAAACTGTAGGTCCAGCTCATCAATCATCATCATCATCATTCAACTCATTACCCACACACAGGTCTCAGACCTATGTGGGCTTCATCCTCCAAAAAATGACACTGGTAACATTTACTGGTTTTGAAATCTTGAAATTTGGTATACATGACGAACTGCGCGTATTACTAATAATAATTACAGTATTTGACTTTATGAATAATTGCACGGCTATGAAGTCAAATATTTGAGTAGAAAATTAAAATATTTTACTCACTGAGCACTGCAGTGGCGGCCGGCAATCAAAAATTTTGGTGAAGGACTCTTATATTAAATTATTCCACAGAAATTAATTTTTTTTTTAATATTTGGATTTTCTCTTAGTGTTGGAGACACATTTCGACCATTATGCTAGAAATGGGTGATCACATAGGGAGGTCGGCAGGATGGCTGTAGTATATTCGTCATTGAATTGGAAGTAATTTTATTTATGATGTTGAAGATCCATCTTGTTTCCACTAATATGTAATATAAACTTAAAAAAAACACTTTTAAATGGAAATTAACTCACGTTATGGCGTGACGGCCGTTTCGCTCTGTTGTCTAGAGCATCGTCAGACAACCCACAGTACACTGACTTAAGGTATGAGTTTGAGGGTTATGTATGTTGGAATGGTGCTGGGGTGGGGGGATGAGTAGGCGGGAGGTTTGAAATTGGGATTATTTTGTCAAATAGAGTGTGTGAGAAGAAGTTGAGTTGATCATTTTAAATGTTGTCAGGTTCCTGCTTTGCATGTTTGTAAATCTCATATTGTTCTAAAACATTGAGTTTATGGCTTTTGTGAGTGAAGTGTAGTGTGTCTAAATTAGTGTCAATGTCTGTATAACTGTGGCCTGTTGAAATGATGTGTTCAGCAAAAGTGGAATGTGTGTTTGGGTGTGAGATGGCTCTTGTGTGTTCTTTGAATCTAGTGGTGAATGTCCTGCCAGTTTGTCCTTTATAGAACTTGTTGCAGTCATCACATTTCAATTTGTAAATTCCAGATCTGTTGTACTTGTTTTGAGATGTTGTCTGAAAATGCAGGTGTTTTTTGAGTGAATTATTTGTTCTGTAAGCTATTTTATGAGTTTCCTGAATGAAGCTGCTATTTTATGAGTTTTTTTTTTGAGGTAGGTAAGTGTGATGAATGTATGGGGGTTGTCATTCTGTTTGTTGCTGGTGTGAGTGATTGGTTTTGTTGATATTCTGTGCAGTAGTTTGTCTATTAGTGTGTGTTTGTAACCATTCTGTTGTGCTATGTATTTTATAGTATTCAATTCTGTAATGTAGGTGGTAGAAGTAATCACAAACTCATTGTAATTGATGAAATACATTTTATTAAAAGAACGAATAGCATAAGTAAACTCATTACATCATGAAAATTCAATCGACAATAGAGACATAGTACAGTAGGCGTTGTCTCTCTGCTGTGGCACAGTCTTGCCAACTGCATAAAATAAAACTAAAATTCATGTTGTACAAGGATATATGACACCTCCCCCCGTAATGAAACCTAGGGTGAATACCTTTCAGGAGGTTTTCTGAACCTAACAGGTCTAGCCTGTGGCGTATGGTAAATAGTATCTGTCACAATCAGTAATTTTGTAGAAACTGGCGTTGAATGTAAAACATTCTTGAAAGAATTAGAAAAGAAAGTAGAATCATCAACATCATTGCTTGTAATAGCTTTCGATTGTTCAGAAAGTACTGTTGATTTAGGCACAATTACATCAGTATCATAATGAACATTAGGTATATCAGTTGAAAAATCCTTTAAATTAATTTTACAATCCTTCATTTGATTAGCATGTCTCCTAATAGAAAGATTATCATCAGTAATGATATTGTACATAGAAGAACCAATTTTATCAGCTACAATACCTGTATTCCATTTACCCTTATTATTGTAAATTTGGTACATAACTCTATCATTGATATTGAAACATTTATCTTTAATTGTCTGTTTTTGCATTTCCTTTCTTTGAGTATCTAACACTTTGTCAGTAATATTGGGTAGCATCAAATCTAGTCTAGTTCGAATATTTCTTTTCATGAGTAAATTACATGGACTTTCACCAGTAGTAGCATGTGGTGCTTTTCTGTAGTTCATTAAAAAATTATTTAATTTGAACCGTAAAGTAGAATTTACAATCATACCTTCGCAACATTTAATTAATCCTGACTTCACAGTTTGTACAAAACGTTCTGCCTGACCATTGGATGCAGGAAAGAAAGGAGCACTGGTAATATGCTTTATACCATTATTAGTACAAAAGGTTTGAAATTCACTAGAGGTAAACTGAGTACCATTATCTGATACTAGTGTAACTGGTAAACCAAATCTAGCAAAACATTCACGCAAATTTTCAACTGTTTCTTTGCTTGAAAGAGTTTTCATTATGTGAGTTTCAACCCACTTACTGTAACTATCAACAATTATTAACAGCCATAATCCTGGAGAAGGATTAGCAAAATCTATATGTAATCTTTGCCATGGTCCTGAAGGAAATTGCCAAGGATGTAAATTCACATTAGACTGTTGTCTAGAATGACGCACACAATGTATACAATTCTTTGTAACAAGCTCAATATCAGAATCAATATTTGGCCAATAGACATAACTTCGTGCAAGGCCTTTCATTTTTACAATTCCTAAGTGTCCTTGGTGTAGTTCCTCAAGTACTTTAGATTGTAAAGATTTTGGAATCATAACTCGTAAGCCTTTCATAATACAACCTTGTTCAACTGAATATTCAGCAATATTGTTTGTATTTTCACCATTTTCAGTACCTAAAATTTGTCGAAGTAATTTACACATATCTGGATCTTTTCTAGTTTCATGAGCTATTTGTTCCCTTGTAACCGGTAAAATATTAATTTGATTCATTTGTACAATTTGAACCTCATCAATAGTATTGTCATTAACCATTTCCATAGGAAATCTTGAGCAAAAATCAGCATTCATATGTTCAGTGGTCTTACGGTATTGTATGGTGTAATCAAAACCTTGTAAAAATAATGAATAATGTAATAAACGTGTAGCACTGATGGATGGAGTAGCAGCATGAGCATTTAAGATGCTTTGTAATGGTTTGTGGTCAGTCAGTAAAGTAAAATGACGACCAAACAAGTAATTGAAAAATTTCTTAACTCTCCAATAAATTGACAATGCTTCCTTGTCTATCTGGGAATAATTTCGCTCAGCTGCAGTGAGACATCTACTAGCAAAAATTATGGGCCTTTCCACACCTTTTTCATCTAAACATGAAAGAACCGCACCAATAGCATATTTACTAGCATCAGTAGCAACAATTATAGGTTTAGTGACATCAAAATCCGCAAGAGTAAGTTTTGTTTCAATATCTTTCTTAATTGTTTGAAATGCAGCTTCACACTCTTGTGACCACGAAAAAACAACATTTTTCCTGAGTAAGTTGTATAAAGGTGAGAGAGAATTAGCCATGCCCTGTATAAACCTTGAGTAATATGTAACAAACCCTAGAAAAGATTTCAACTCTGATACATTTGTAGGACGTTTTGCATTCTTAACAACTGCAATCTTATCATCAGTTTTATGTATGCAATCTTTGTCAATTTTAAACCCTAAATAAGTAATTTCAGATTTCAGTACTTCACATTTTTCCCATTTAAGTCTAATACCATTTTCACGGCACATACTAAAAAACATATTTTAAAACAAAAAAAGAAACCGACTTCAGTGAAATGATTGAATACTCACGTACTAAAAAGTTTAAAATAAAGTATTTACTTTAAACTGAGAAAATTTTAAATTTCATACAAGTAATCTTTTGAAGTCGGTGCCAAATATTTTATGTAGTTGATAAGAAATTCTATCTAATATCAAAACTAACAATGTATTTTTTTGGAGGATGAAGCCCACATAGGTCTGAGACCTTTGCATGGGTAATGAATTGGATGATGGAGATTGTTGAGTTGGACCTACAGTTTTAGGTGGGTTCCGAACCACCGGGAAGTGATTGATAAGAGATTCTATCTAATATCAAAACTAACACTGTATTCCAATTAAATATGTGATTTACACTCACTTTTACTGAAATACATAGTAATTGATAAGAAATTCGATCTAATATCAAAACTAACACTGTATTTCAATTAAATGTGATTTACACTCACTTTTACTGAAATACAGTGTCAGTTTTGACAGGGGTGCCCACCCCCCCTAAGCCTCATGACGCACCCCCCCCCCCCTAAATTTAGCACCAAACCCCCCCCCCCCCATAAATTAGGCCCCCCAAAAAATGCGAAAAAAGCCCCCCGTATTCTTTCTAAAACTAAAAGAAGATTTTTATAACTATTGAAAAAATTCAAACCCAGTCGATAATATACAAAATGTATGTATATTTCTTGAGATTCTTTACATAGGTAACATTTTTTTGTAAAGGTAAAAAAGAAATATCAATGAAATGAATATATGAACTTCTGCTCAATAAAATTAATTGCAAAATAGCTAAATAAGAATTTGAACCTAAATGGTTTTTAAACAATAAAATATTATTACAAATACACAATGTTCAATAAAAATGAAATACCTATAAGTTTATGTTCGGTGTACCAATTAGATTAAGGTTAAATAATTCTACAAAGTTGTTCCTTTAAAGGAAGTGAAAACAATGAGTTAATAACTTCATTTGTAAAACACAAAAATTCAAAATACTAAGTCATTTATTGGACAGTAGTTAAACAACAGGTTATTTACTTAGTGTAGTATCTTGGGAGAATTTATGTATGGATGAAGTACATAAAAGGCACACATTTCATGTATAGTTATTTACAACACACAATCGAAAGAAGTGTCTTTCAAAAACAAAATAAAGACATAATTATGAAAAATTACTGAATTTTTAGTATTTAGTAAGTTTTTCAAAAGCAGTTCTTACTTATTAGTAAGTAGTTATCGTAAAATACATGAAAAACATCAACAGTTTGAAGACAAACATTTTAAATTTGTAGACTGTGACCATCTACAAGTTAGCTAGGCACCTTCTAAGTTTTTTTTTTTTTTTTTGAGGATGAAGCCCACATGGGTCTGAGACCTGTGCGTGGGTAATGAGTTGGATGATGGTGATTGATGAGTTGGACCTACAGTTTTAGGTGGGTTCCGAACCACCGGGAAGTGATTTTCAGCAGAGAACATTGTCTTTTTTGCTGGCCAATCTAATCGGTCACCGTTACAAACAGGACCTACGAGAACGCAGCTTATCTATTTGATTGAACAGATACCTGCTACGGCTCGCGGCTATCACTTCCCTCTAAAATCTATTGTTAAATCTATCTCTCTAAACCCCACATAGAAGTTTTTGGGATGAGGAAACAGAAAACCTTTCAATTATTTCTTCGTTAGAAATAGACTCAAGTACATCTGCACAAGTTCCTGCACAAATCCTAAACATTATTATTTTAGCTAATTCATATTCAATTGTATAATAATAATAATAATAATAATAATAATAATAATTATAAATATATTTTCATTAATTGACATTCTATCTGGTGACTTCTTAGTATATTTTTGAATGTTGTCACGTTAAACACGGTTTCAATCAACTTTACGACCCCCCCCAAAACGGTTTTTGGAACCCCCCCCCCCAAGAATTTCAATGACGCAGTCTGCGTCATAGCCCCCCCCCTGTGGGCACCCCTGGTTTTGATATTAGATTGTTCAATCATTTCGTCATGGAAAACATCACAGAGTAATTCTGTTATATTTTAGAGGTTTATGGGAAATTTGGCGCCGACTTCAAAAGATTACTTGTTTGAAATTTAAAATTTTCTCAGTTTAAAGTAAATACTTTATTTTAAACTTTTTAGTACGTGAGTACTTAATCATTTCACTGAAGTCGGTTTCTTTTTTTGTTTTAAAATATGTTTTATTTTAAGCTTTTTAGTTGAATTTTCAAACTTTGAAAACATGAGAAATTTCTTAAAGCCTACATTATGAAATATTTATCGAATTAGGAAGCCAATAATTAATTTATAACATGGAAAGTTAAGTAACTAAAAATCCACTTATAAGAAAAGATAAACTAAGGAAAATTCTACAACGTTTTATTTAATGTGGAATATTGTATTTCGGAAAATTATAATAGCGAAAGTCTTCTTAAAAGTGAAATGGCTTTTGATTCATTTTGATGTGGTCCCTTTCAGAATATACCTACACTGAAATAGTAGGCCTATATTACGTTACAAGTGTGGAAAATATTGTGCTTACCGAAAATATGATAAGTAAACGCTGGAGATGAAGTTGAGTGCGGTATACAGGGATGCCCACCCCCCCTAAGACTCATGACGCACCCCCCCCCCCTAAAGTTAGCAACAATCCCCCCTCCCCCCATAAATTAGGCCCCCCCAAAAATGCGAAAAGAGCCCCCCGTATTCTTTCTAAAACTAAAAGAAGATTTATAAAACTATTGAAAAAATTCAAACCCAGTCGATAATATACAAAATGTATGTACCATATATTTCTTGAGATTCTTTAAATAGCTAACATTTTTTTGTAAAGGTAAAAAAGAAATATCAATGAAATGAATTTATGAACTTCTGCTCAATGAACTTAATTGCAAAATAGCTAAATAAGAATTTGAACCTAAATGGTTTTTAAACAATAAAATATTATTACAAATACACAATGTTCAATAAAAATGAAATACCTATAAGTTTATGTTCGGTGTCCCAATTACATTAAGGTTAAATAATTCTAAAAAGTTGTTCATTTAAAGGAAGTGGAAACAATGAGTTAATAACTTCATTTGTAAAAGACAAAAATTCAAAATACTAAGACATTTATTGGACAGTAGTTAAACAACAGGTTATTTACTTGATGATATCTCCCATAATCTTGGGAGAATTTATGTATGGATGAAGTACATAAAAGGCACACATTTCATGTATAGTTATTTACAACACACAACCGAAAGAAGTGTCTTTCAAAAACAACATAAAGACATAGTTATGAAAAATTACTGAATTTTTAGTATTTAGTAAGTTTTGCTATAGTAGTTCTTACTTATTAGTAAGTAGTTATCGTAAAATACATGAAAAACATCAACAGTTTGAAGTTAAACATTTTAAATTTGTAGGCTGTGACCATCTACAAGTTAGCTAGGCACCTTCTAAGCTTGTTAAATCTATCTCTCTAAACCCCACATAGAAGTTTTTGTCTTTGGGATGAGGAAACAGAAAACCTTTCAATTATTTCTTCGTTAGAAATAGACTCAAGTACATCTTTTTCTGCAGCTAGAACCATTAGAGTGGACAACCATGAGTCTCCCATAGCTGATCTGAGTCTGTTTTTGATAGTTTTAAATCGACTTATTGCTCTTTCTGCTGATTAACTAGTAACTGTTAAGGAGAGTAAAGTTGTATAAACCACTTTCAGAGCACTCGCTTAGCGTCTTGCTAAGTTTGAATAATAACTTCCTGCACAAATCCTAAACATAACTATTTTAGCTAATTCATATTCAATTGTATAATAATAATTATAAATATATTTTCATTAATTGACATTCTATCTGGTGACTTCGTAGTATATTTTTGAATGTAGTCACGTTAAACACGGTTTCAATCAACTCTACGCCCCCCCCCCAAAACGTTTTTTGGAACCCCCCCCCAAGAATTTCAATGACGCAGTCTGCGTCATAGCCCCCCCCCCTGTGGGCACCCCTGGTTAAGGTATTATATAATATGTTTATATTGTGAGTTTATGATGAAAATGCAGTCATATCTTGCCCGGTGGTTCGGAACCCACCTGAAATAGAAGGTCCACCACGGCAAGGATAAACTACCTGTAAGGGTTTTCTCAGCAATAAAAGCCATACGGTTATTTATTTATTTATCGTAAATAAAAACTTTTAATTGCAGGTATTCAAATTCTGTCGACCAAAATGTCATGCGGCATTCAAGAAGAAGAAGAACCCACGTAAGGTGAAGTGGACCAAGGCCTACCGGAAAACTGTCGGCAAGGAGTTGGCCATCGATCCCGTGTTTGAGTTTGAGAAGCGTCGCAACCAGCCGCTGAAATACGACCGCGAGTTCTGGCAGAAGACGGTTGAAGCTATGAAGCGTATAGAAGGCATAAGACAGAAGCGACAGGGCGTGTACGTGATGCAGAGGCTGAGGAAGGCCCGCGAACTGGAGAGGGTGTGTGACGTCAAGGAGGTGCAGAGGAACATGCAGCTCATCAAGTCACCGGCTGCCGGTGAGTAACCACATTATCAAAATAATAATATCATCTCTTGAAATGTTTAAAGTAACACCCATTAATGAAAAAAGGTATAGGAGGAAGACTGCGCTGGTATGGTCAAAAACAGACGGCCACCTGAGCACATGGCAAGAAAAGTGCTGGAGATGGACACACAGCCTAGAGACAGAGGCAGAGGCAGACCCCGCCTTACATGGACAGCCCTTGTTCAAAGGAAGTCAACTTTCACCTGAGATGATCCATGATCGTAATACCTGGCGACTGAGAACTAGGAGAGCCGAACCCCAATTCAATTCAAAATTCATTTATTTTGCACAGGACAGTATCAAAAAATGGTTGAAGCTTAAACATGATAAGATAATCTTTATTATCAAGATGCAAAAAGTAAAAAACAACCAAAAGTTTACAAAATAAAATAATTATACAGTGAAAAATTAAATACGCCCCCTAGGCCTAAGCCCAAGAGGGGTGTACTATACAAATGAATTTTTTTATGAAACTCAGAGTAGAACCGCCGCCCTTCAAAAATACCATAATTATTTCGGAAAACATTAAATAAAATAGTTACAACTTGTGTTACGGACTAAAAAAAAAGCATTTATGAGAAACCTCACCATAAAAATGAAAGAACAGCCATACAATTAAAAAAATATATAGCTTATTTGAACATTATCAGATAAAAACTTATGTTACAGTAAGCGCCATATAGCTGTGCCCGCGTGTCCTTGAAATACCTTGTAGATGAAGTAAGGTTCGCGGGGTGATATCAATGCCTTTCTACATACGTCTGCTGTCTGCTGCTGAACATTGAACGCTACTGTCAGTGCACTTGACACTGCGTTCAGATTGCTTGCATTCGGGCTGTGATTCAGGTTTACTTTTCGGTCAAGTGTTTCTCCTCTTCATTGTTATTCAAGTTGAATAAAGTGGAATTCGTAAAAAAATGTATATTGCAACCTTAGAGTCCAACTTCATTCAATGAATTGAACAAACTAGATCAGTCAGTCTGCTGCAAAGGCGAAGACAAGTTGCTTTGTTGTATTGTTGGAAGTGCCTAAAGGGAGCATAGATACGCGTATTTAGAATCTATGCAAAATCTCACCAAATAGGTCTAGTCAGATGATTCTTTCACAGAAATTAAATTCAATTTATTCTCTAAATTTCATACGCTAAATGTATTTATGATAATTATTGAAGACAAAAAAGTTTCTCGATACATAACTTTTCAATGTCATGAAAATTTCGATTTGTAAATTTTCTGTATTAATTGTCGTGTGCTCGGAAAATCTTTTATTGAAATGGGATTTAATCGATG
Organism: Conomelus anceps; assembly: GCA_948455865.1. Taxonomy (NCBI): domain Eukaryota; kingdom Metazoa; phylum Arthropoda; class Insecta; order Hemiptera; family Delphacidae; genus Conomelus; species Conomelus anceps. The sequence continues at coordinate 163,339,986 of OX418216.1, forward strand.
GTTATGTCGTTCTCGAACTGTTTTTATTATATTACCAAAGTTTCATAGATTTCTAATGAATGATTCGACAGTAGCTATGTTGGGAATGAAATGTGAACACATTTTTTGAATGAAATCTGGTTTTTATTAAATTCCAAATATCTTTGTAATGAGTAGGTTCTCATTGAAAGTGCAAAGGACAAAAATGATGCACATCGGTTAGTTTAATAGAAAGAACTTTGTTCCAAAACAATATTCGAACTTTTTGGAAAATGGTCAAATGTTTTCAGCGCGGGTAGTGTCGTACTCTCTTGGCCCTTTGCCGGCGGGCACAGCTATGTGGCGACTACTGTACATAAAAGTGAAATAAAAAATCCATAAAAAAGATAGCCTAAATAAAAAGTCACCTAAAAATTTTTATAAATGATTCGCAGTCACTAGAGTAAAGAGTGGCCGTAGCCGAGTGGGTTAAGTGCTGGTGATAGCCCAAAGGTCCCGGGTTCGATCCCAGTTCTGACCGAAAGTTTTTACCTCGGGCCACTCCCGTGTTTCGGAGGACACGTTAAGCTGTCGGTCCCGGCTGCCTAAAAAACAGTCGTTAAGTCACGTCAGAGGCCCTGAACTTATTCAGGTGCGACCTGATAACTCTGACACCAGACCTGAGCCAGCCAGGTCACACGATATTATTATTATTACTAGAGTAAAGAGAAAAACTTTTGAGTAAGAATGACAGCGGTTGCAAATGTTTCAGTTTAGGCGAGATCAAATTAAATAATCTAGGTGCATTAAAATAAAAAGAGTGTTGAGTCGGGCAAATAATGGGAATAGAGGAAGGAAGAATAGAGAGTTGAAACGGTTCAACATGGCTAAACGGCGAGGTGAAGTGAAAAACCCGTTAGGGTCTCCCTACCACCAACAAAATTGATTATAATCTCTTAATAAATAATAAATAAATATAAGACATATGCTAATAATAATCCGATCCAGTTTGTTTCTTACTAAGCAATACGAACAGTAGTTTGTATACTTTTATTTTTAAATAAGTTGTTATTGGCTCTAACACTAACATATTTCCAGTGAAATAGACCTAACCTAAGATTTTGATTCTATTTTGAAATTTTGTGAAAAGCAGTTGTAGGCTATTATACAGCCTGTTGAATTAAATAAATAAATATATTTATTAACATGAAACGCCAGTACATGCAGTGACTGCCAAGGCAGATGTCTCGTCACACAATACAATTTACATACATACATAATACAAAAGTTAATAAAACTAGCCTATCTATAATTTCACAGGTTGGTCAGGGGGTCTTCAAAATACTCATCTAATTTATAATAGGCTTCAACTAAAAAGTGTGATTTTAATACTTTCTTGAATTCGTTAAATTTTAATTTTTTTACAGCCAGAGGCAGTTTATTATAAAGTTTTAAACCTGCATAGTGTGGACATTTTTCGTAGACCTGTAACCTGTGAACCGGGTACCTATACAGTTGCTGTTGTAAGCCACGTGTGCTGTAGCTATGAGAGAAGGAGTTTTGCTCATAAGCGCTTTTACTTTTATGTACAGTTAAGAGTGATTCCAGGATGTATAAGCTGGTAACTGTGAGGAATCCCAGTTCTTTGAAGAGAGGCCTACAGCTAGCTCTCCTATCCATCTGTAAAATCGATCGAATAATTCTTTTTTGGAGGAGTAAGATTTTATTTGTCGAGCTAGAATTGCCCCAGACAGTTATGCCGTATTTAATAATAGAATGCACATAGGCGAAGTACACCATTTTAATCACACCCAAGGAGACCGAATTTGCTAGGATACTGAAAACATAATTTATTGAGCTGAGCTTAGCCGCGAGTTTATCGATGTGGGTTTCCCATTTCAGAAAGGGGTCAACATGTAATCCTAGGAATTTCTGGCAATTTACGTTGTTCAAATAAGATGGCATACCACTCATACCAGTAATAGAATATGCTCTATTAACCGTATGGAAATGGATAAAAGTAGTCTTGTCAGTATTTAGCAGTAATCCATTACCAGAGAACCAGGTTTTTATATGTGCTATGAGCTCCTCAATTACGTTAGATAAATTTGGAATATTTTTTTCTTTTACAATTACAGTTGTATCGTCAGCGTAAAGAATCATGTCAGCAGGTATTGCTTTGGGTAAGTCGTTTATGTACAATGTGAATAAAACGGGGCCCAGTATGGAACCCTGGGGGACCCCTAGGCTAATTTCTTTCCAGCTAGAGTATTGTTTAATATTATTTTTGTACACAAGAGTACATTGTTTTCGGTTCCTCAAGTATGACTCAAATAAGTTAAGACTATTACCAGTAATGTTGTAATCTCTCAACTTATCAATTAGTAATGAATGATTTATGCAATCGAAAGCCTTAGATAAATCACAAAATAAACCAGCTGTATGGTGACCATCATCCAGGGCTTTTGCTACACTGTTTACAAATTTGGTGATGGCATTTTCAGTGCTGAGGCCTTTTCTAAATCCGAATTGCTCGTCAAGTATTATATTGTTTTTAATGATGAATTCGGATAATTGCTTATTTATTACTTTTTCAAATATTTTGGCAATATTCGATTGAAGAGCGATCGGCCTATAATTATTATAAGAACTCTTTTCTCCTTTCTTAAAGACTGGGATTACTACGGAATATTTCAGACGGTCTGGGAACACACCCTGTACAAGACACTGATTTATCAGTAATGTCAGAGGGTGGGCGATCAGATCAATGGCATACTTTAATAATTTAACTGGGATTTCGTCCCATCCTACTGCTTTAGAATTTTTCAATGACCTAATTATATTCTTCACTTCAGAGACAGCCACCATAGTGAATTCTAAGGGTGGAGTATTTTTGTGTTTTTCTTTGAGAGTTTCGTGAATCCCTGTCTCACTAACATTGGGAAGATTTAGGCTCGCTGCCATACCTGTAAAAATATTATTGAAATTTTCTGCAATTTGTCTACCTGAGTAACCCAGTCCATCATTTACATCCTTATTTACTTGTTTATTTACTCCAATCTCATTTTTAACTACTTGCCAAGAGGCTTTACATTTATTTTCGGATTTTAAAATATATTCATTATTGGTCATTTTTTTAGCAGCTTTGACAACATTTTTAAAGATACCCCTATATAATTTAGCATAGTTTAATAGATTAGTGTCGTTACTATGTTTTGCCAGCTGTAAAATCACTCTTTTCCTCTCACTGGATATCTTAATACCTGTAGTCATCCAAGTCTTTATAGAGTCATTTGAATTCTTCCTTTTTGTACATGTTATTTTAATAGGGAAAGATTCATGAAATTGGAAAAGCAGCTCTTTCAGAAAGCTGTTATAATTAGTATTGACATCCTTTTTGTGATTAAAGTTCCAATTCCTATATACCAGACCTGCACAAAAACTGTCCAGTGCTGACCTACTAAAAATCCGTTTCTGTGAATTTCTATTTTTTCTAGAATTGTTTTTTGGATGAGGCAATTCCAATAGCAACGCATTATGATCAGATAGACCAAGGTCCACTATACTTCTAGAATTTACTTTGAAAGTCATGGAAGTTAAAATATTGTCGATGCAGGTTTGACTTTGGTTTGTAATTCTGGTGGGGTCACAAAAATTAAAATTGAAGCCATAACTCTTCACAATATTCATAAACTTGGTGGATATTTCATTCTTAACAAGTACATCAATATTAAAATCAGCAGCAATTACAATAGCTTTAGCCATGTCAGATTTAGATAATTTACCTAAAAGTTTATCAAGCTGTTCCAGAAACACCATAGAATGTAACCGGCCAGGAATCCTGTATAGAGATATAATAATGGCATTAAGAGATACAATTTCCACATAGGAGCCTTCAAAACTGAGTTCAACATTAAATATCGAGAGGTCATTTCTAGGTAAAAACTTTAAATCTCGATGTACAAGAATACAGGATCCTCCTCTTTTAACAGTGTGTCTATGGTAAGAGTTAGCTACTACAAAATTGGAGAGGCTATTCAATAATTGAGCATCATCAACTGAAACCCAATGCTCATTTAAAGATATTATCTTTACATTCACCAATTTGTTACATAAAAGAACCTCTACTTCGTCAAGTTTTGATTTTATTCCTTGTATGTTGTAGTGCAAGAGACAAAATTCATCATAAGTTTGCTCATGCCTGAGCCCGTCTACTCTAAAAAACAATCATGCAAAGGGATAGGAGGATCCAATTTTTGATCAGCGATATGATTGTCTACATATTTGACAATCCTATCACTGACAATTCTCTTACCTAGAGTATTCATATGTAGCCCATGAGAAGTGTGAAATCTTCTCCCTAAATGGCTTACATCAATAAAAGTACAACTTGAAAAACGATTACACAGTCTCTCCATTTCAATGTTCGTTGATTTTATCAACTCATTTACACACGACCAACTCGGCAAATCATACCGATGTGGAATGGAAAAAACTAAGACGTTAGTTGCATATAAAGCCGCTAAGGTCCTACGCAATGACATAAGAACGTCTTTAGCCTCATTTTTGGCTATATCATTAGTACCAGCTTGAAACACCAGGTAGTCATTACTGCCGAAAACATCTAGTCTATCCGGCAGAACGTCTTGAAATTTTGCACCTGGCTTCACGAACGAAGTAAAGTCATAATCACATTTGTTGAGCATCTGCCTGTACACATTCCTCCCCTGACTGTCAGCGTAGTGATGAATTCGGACTCTGAGATTATCGTTGACCGGTTTATTAGCGTTTGTTTTGTGTGAATGATTTTTCAATAATTCACTTTTATTTGCCAAGTCGTCACTGACATAGCCGGGAGACCTCATATTGGCGGTTGGACTGCTTTGCACCTTAGGTTTCCCTCCTACACTCTTAGATTTGAAGCACTCACTTGATTTGGCATATAACTCATCATAAAGTGCCCTCCATTTATCTGTTTCTTTTCTTTCCATCATTTTTTCACCTCTCAATGCCAAATTGTCTGCTTCCAATGCCTCAATCGAAGTGGACATAGATTGAACTCTATCTACTAAGAACTTATTTTCTTCTTTAAGTGACCTTATCAATTCATTCAAATCCCTGTTTTGTGTATCAATTTTAGCTTTTAATTGATCAGTTTCATTTCTTAAATCCTTAGTGTAATTGATCAGGTCATCTCTCTGCTGTAGAAGTTCTAGCTCTCTAATGCTTTGATTCTCGTCATCGCAAATTATTGTTCTAATATTCGGAGTATTAACTGCCATGTCCCGTAATAATTTAGGAGTAGAAGTAGGATTTACCTCAAGGTCTGGAGATCTCATCGGAGTGATGGGGGCTTCTTCAGTAACCAGAGAACAATCACGCGATACTGGCGAATTAACCAGAGTCACACCTGTCACAGTATCTATTTCTGAACCATGGTTATGAGATCCAGAACGATCACATATTTTTTTTATTTTGCTGTCCGTCTTCAAAGTCGCAGAACAACCCGCCCTGAGACAGCGCCATGTAATATTTCCATTAGTTGAGTCCCAATTCTTTCTATAGTTAAATCCATTCACCTTTATTGCTTTGTTCCCTCGTTTTGTTTCAAAGATTTCGATGACTGGCATACTTTCAGAGAGAGAACAAATTAAATATCAATAAACGCCGATAGTCTTTTAATTCTCGAAGTAAGGAGTTTAGGGCCACAGGGTAAGGAAATCAGCCAGGAAGAAGGAGGTTAACCAAGAGAGCTGTCAAGGCAGGTATTTAGGAAGCTCCTGAATTGAAAGGGAATACTTATAAAACAATTCACATTGATTGTATGTTAGTTAAATGAATAAATAAGTAATGCTGGCAGCACTTGGAAGTAATACTTGAAACTTTACTCAACAACAGATACTAATTAGTAATTACCAGTTAAGAAATCAATAAAACAATCAAACAGTTCGCCATATTCACCATTTTGAAATTTTCTTTTATGAGCAAAATTACGCTTTTTATTGGTTTCTGAATTTCACCATCTCTTACCCACGTTTTTTGTCGCGTTTAAAACGCTTAACCGAATTGTCACGCATTGCTAATACGTTTATTAACGCGTGACAGTAAACGCGGTGCATAAAACCGGTTTCTGAAGATACCACGAAGATATGTGAGGTTGAGGACAGAGGAAAATTCATTACTGCATTGAAGGCTCTCTTAGTATCTTCCTATCCCTATTCATTAGTTTAGAAGAATTTATGAATCCAGCTATACTTCCTGATTTATTCGAAATTGATACCTTGGTAATTGTTTGTTTTTTACTGTTCAAATTTGAAGTATTTGACTACTTTTCTGTTTAATTTTTAAACTTTTGCGTCTAGTGTGTTAACCGAATATGCCAATGATTTCTTAAATAAATAAACTCACATGATACATTGAAGTTAAATAAAGTGGAAAAATATTCTTCAATTGGAAATAAATCTGTATTAGTTTTATATTTTTGCTGAGAAGGAAAAAAATTCTTACTCTATAGAAAAATTTAGCCACAAAAAAATTGAGAAATGGCTTTTAGATTTGAAAATTCAAGGGGTTTAATTCAAGTAGTAAATTAAATATACTGGTAAAAGAGCTAAAATTTCTAAATTCTATGTAATTACCATTATAATTTATGTTCTATCATCTAAAAGATCGAACATGTTATAAGTTTGTAACTACAGTAATCATTGGCATACTCAATATATTTCGAAAAAATCCAATAAAAACAAGTTTGAAGTCAGTTGACTTGCTACTATTGTTGATGAACCGGTAATGCTTTCCTACACAAATTGTTGAAGTATAAAGTTTAATAATACAATTTGAATGAAGCAATAGCCAAAACACTCCTGTTTGTAGAATAGGAGTTTATTGGATCGTAGCACACAGAAAAGTTGAAAGTTTCTGTGCATAATCAATGTGTTTCGATCCAAGATGTTTTATGTACTAGTCGTTCTATGAACAGTCGACCTCACGCCCAAGAAACAGGGTGCTAGCACAGAGAAACATACTCGATGTACGATGTACGCAATGATGACCACTATTTCAAAATAAAACAATCATCGGAACTAATCCTTGATTAAATTTGCAGTCTACTTCATGTCTGTTTCCATAAAAAAGCACTGTGTCTCTTCACCAAGGTTGCGTTTCTATTTTCATCCAGATTGTTGTTCCAGACAGCTGATTGCTCAAATAGGATTTTATGTGCTATTTTGGTCAGATTCCACATGTCTGATAATAGTTATTTATGTATTAAGAGCGTGAAGCGCGACTTTATTGCTCGAGCCAAAACATTTACTGCGCGACGCATAGCGGAGCTCAGTAATTTTGCGAGAGCAATAAAGAAGCTTCACGCGCGAATTACATACAATATTTTTCCTACAACTGCAGTTCTGGATTCCATCACAATAAAAGCTTGTAGTTTGTAACATCACAGACCGTGCGCGGATTTGGTTAGCGTTCGCCATTGTTGAGGTTATTTGAATTTCACGGTTTCCATGATCCACCAATGAGAAGGCATCAAAATCAAAACAGAAGCGTAAAGAAAACAGCTGGCGAGCGTAAAGTACTTTACCGCTTGCTGAGCAGTAAAGAGGTATTTTACAATTAGTTTTCAGTACGTAAAGAACTACTTTACGAGCAGTTGTAGGAAAATGAATTTGTAGAACATCAATTAAATTTGTATAATAAATGTAGTATGTTCGCTTATTATACAGAATGATCGTAAAGTCGCGCAACTTAGAAAGCTGGAATATTTTTGTTTCTTTAATTTCAAAGTTTATGATACAAGTTATAATTACAACTTACTTAATTACATTGCAAGCAACCTTTTTCAATATAGTAGCAGTAGTGATAATTTTATGTACAGTCTTCAATGCTTTTTTTCTGAGTTCATTAAGTGTATGCGGGTTGTTTACGTATACATTATTCTTCAAATACCCACAAAAATAACAATCAGGAGGACTCCGACAGATCTGGTGAACGAGGAGGAGACCACAAACCACAATAAATTATTGAATGATGCGCTGTTCTTGCGTAAAAGACATTGTAACTCAAAATTAACAAACCAACTGCTGTCTGGCTCACTGTCACCCGGTAGCATGATTTATCAGTGTTGCCACATACTGTACAAATGAACGAAAAATTTCCATATTGAAATCATACTATACAAATTTATCTTTCATTCATACACGGCTTCAAACATTGGGTTGCGCGACTTTAAGATCACTCTGTACTTTATTGAAATATTAGAAATGGTTTGTTTCTTTAAAAAAATGGTATTTTTATGAATGATAACTTAATTCTTATGAATGCTCAACCAGATGAATAAGAGGGCCCAAGAATGCTTATCTTGAATTCCGCTTCCGATTGCATATGATTTAAAAAATCATATGTTTCCCTTAGCAGAAAGCCTGAGTACCTTTATTTTTTCCATTTTAAATATCCTTTAAATTTAAGCAAATTTTGTAAATTCTTACATATACATCGTTGGGCATTCCTTAAAGGAAGATTTATGCAAAATTTCATAGAATTTGGTTCACGCGTTTAGCCGTAAATTCATTACAGCCAAATGCAAAATTGTCGACTTGAAACAGAGACCTCTCTCCGTTCGGCCAATAAACGCATTGTAGCCAAAGCATCCAATTCAGTAAAAATGTAACTACTAGGAAAAAGTCTTTGGCTTATCAATCATGATACCGCTGTATTAAATATTATTTTTGTTGCATTTTTGCAGGCCTCAAGGAGAGAAAAGCTCTGGAAGAATCTATTGTCGAAGTAACACACGAATCTGACAATGAAATGGAATTGGACGTCGAGGATAGAAAAGAATTGATTGAAGTGTAATAAAAATTTGAAGTCCAAGCATTTTTTCTCATTATTTTTTACTCGTCATGTGTAATTTACAGGTAATAATAATAATTTCTCTGGTTGTGAGTGCAGCTCTACCAGAGGAGTTTATTCACGATAAATTAAAAAAAAATAACATTTCAAAAAATAAATTAAAGTCTTTAATCTTAAGTATTGCAGTTCTGAATTTTGTGGTTCCCACTATATAAATATGTGTCAATAAATAGGTGTTGAAGTTTAAAGTGATGTCGAGTCTATGCTTTGCCATCAAACACTTGCTATGGAATGGTTTATCACAAGTGGAAGCGGCATGAACATGAATACCGCCATTCCACAGTATGTGTTTGATTTTGCGATGGTGATTGTCCTCAAGTATTGCATGCTTCACTGAGCATTCATGTGTGGTTTTTCAAAACATAGGTGTCATCATAGTGGATAGCTCTTTGAACCTTATTGTAATTTTTCCTACTTTTCTCATAGAATATGCATATATATTAAAAGAAGCCAAGAGCCATTCTTTTTTCCAAATACAGTAAAACGTCTGCTGTAAAATCACTTCCCGGTGGTTCGGAACCCACCTAAAACTGTAGATCCAACTCATCAATCACCATCATCCAATTCATTACCTACGCAGAGGTATCAGACCTATGTGGGCTTCATCCTCCGGAAAAAAGATTATCCGTCGTTGTAAGAGTAAGAGCAATGGCGACCACGACATTAAAGTTGAAAGAATGAAGAGATACCGGGTACATCCTATGCTACAAGCTAGGCCTACTAGGGGGCAGTTCTCCACATTTTTTTGCGAACTACGGCAATACGAGGAGAAATTTTTTAATTACACTAGAATGTCTGTTGCCAGTTTTGACGAATTGCTAAAAAAGATTACAGACGATATAAGGGGAATAGATACATCAATACCAAACACAACCTGACCAACATAAACTGCGACTGTGACTGTGACTAGAGCACTACATAAACAAATACAATATTTTTTTTCTTACAATCTAAGAAGTCAAGCGAGCGTCTATCTGAATTATTAATTCTGTTTTTCATAACATAGAGTCAAAACATTTTTCTCCATTATTAGTGTACTAGCTATTATACAATTTGAAATTTTATAAGAATAATCAAATGATTATTTTTTTTCTGATACATGAATAATGTCTTTCTTAAATTCACTTAACCAACCAGTTGTTATACATAATATAATAATAGTTATACAAATACTCTACAGCTACACTCTTGATCACAAACTTTGAATGTTTCATATATAAATGAATTTTCTAGTCTTATGGGTTAAGAAAAAAAAGGACTAAGGTTTATGGAAATTCTGGAATATAGAGGTTTAATGCCATGCATAAGCTCAGCTGCTCCTTTCCACATGGATGTGCTTGTCGATGTGTGTAATCAACTGCTGCTGCCATCGAAATTATCGTTGATGGCTAGAAGTAGTAGATTTTTCGGGGTATTATTCTCCTCAAAATTCTGGTGCATAGCTTGAATGAATCTTCTTGCAGACAGTGCACGCTGATAGGGCCATTTTGCATTTGACCGGGTGGTTCAGGTGGAGGGGGGGGGGGGGGCTGGTGTTCGACGGCTGCTTGAAGAGATGAATGAATCTCCTATTCAGTGATTCCATAACCACTGGAGCTGGAGCAAGCAGTGGGACTAATCACTGCAACTGGACCAGATCGTCAATTTGGAGCTGATGTTGTATCGTAGAAAATTGTTCCAATGAAGGGTTTTTTGGGGGGGGGGGGAGATTCTTGAAGACGCTGTTCTCCACATTTTTGAGATTTCTTGCGTCTTTGGCTGCAATCCTTGCAATCGTCGTTGTTCTGGATCACAAAATATATTTTTGAAGAATTTTCCTTGACTTATTGAGAGCTCATATAATATGCACGGGTTCGGATTAAGGAAAGAAATTCATGGAAGGGAAACCCATAGTACAAATAAATGATTAAAATAATATAAAAATTAATGACATTCAATAATAAATACGATTTCAAATATCTGGTTGGCTGTGCTACAAATAAAATAAATCAAATTAAAACTTTTCACAAATTTTGAAAAAAAAATTTTTTTTTGTTAATTTATCCGAATCAAATTTACCAATATACGCAATAACATTGTGTATTATATTTACTTTATTTGTAAAAATTATAATCATTCCGTTTTTAAGTAATAACATTTCAAGAACCTAAAATGCATAATCTAACACTCAACTATATGCTACAATGCAAAAATCTATAAATAGATGAAGCTTTTTCTACATTAACTCCTTTTCGTATGCAGTTGACATTCTAATTACTAAAGGTGTAATATGAATAAAAAAAATTATTATCATCTATAAAAAATTATATTATTCAAATATACTAACAAACTAGCATTTTCAAATTATGCCTCTACGTTTTTTATTATACAATACAAATAATCTTCGAACCTAGTACTGTACAGCAGTGGGCATCTTAAGATTTGCATGAAATTATTAGCACTTCCAAAACTTATCATTACCTTATTGCGGGTGTATTTCCTAATTACTTATTCCTTACTGTTGTTGGGTATATTGTCTAACTATACCTATACTTTACTGATTGTGGGTGGCCACCCCTTAAAACTAATCAATTCAAGAAACTATCATATTAATACATCATATTCAATGAATATATTTTCATATTCAATAATTCAAGTTTAACATATTTATTTATAATAGATACTCAATAATATTCTTTTAAAAAAAAAAAACTTTCTTAATCATCTCCATTCACCATTTCAATGGCTTTTTTTCATCAAATATACATTATATCAACTGTGGCTGAACCGCCTTATAACTTTAAGTTCATAATTCTTCTCAATTCAGAGATTTTATTTCAATTCATCCGGCGCACAAGCTTGGCTTTGCTGATGGAAATCTTGAAGAATATATTTTTCTTGTAATATATGTAACTTACTGTGCAAACACATAGTTCAATTTTGTGTATCTGATTGTGATGTACAATTACATTTGTTTTTTGTTTTTTAAAAAAAAAAAAAAATTAAAATAATTAACAATTCTCTCATATTCGAATTTTTCAACAATCTCCATCATTATTCAATGCTTAAATATTCTTCAGATATTTTACCAACGCATCATGTTGTGTAGACGTTATTCCAGTTCCACACTGGCAGTGATGAAAGTAGTATATACTGCCATAGACGAACCGTCATAGACAACTTGATCCATGATACTGCCTGCATGAATAAATTGATAGCTTAAATTCCAGTAATCATCTCACATTTCTCATCAAAAAAATTCCTAATATTTAATTACATATTCATACTCATTTAATAGAATAATTTCTTTGTAGGTTCTTTGTATCAAAAATTATAATAATTCATAATATTCTCTCTCGAATCATTTCTCAATCAATCATTGAACTAGCTAGTTTTTCTGAAAATAAAATTGTATTAGGGTAACTTACATATCAAAAATCAAATGCGCATCAGATAAATAAAACAGAACAATTCAAAGCATATCAGCTTCCATCTTCGTGCATCAACTGTAAACAAACAAATCATAACAAGGCTTTTTTCTATTAGCAACAAACTGTATAATTCATACCTGTTCTATATTTATAAATTTTCTCTTCCTGTATTTATATAATATTATTAAAATTATCAATGCCATGAAAATTTGCCTAAGTACCGTACTGAACTAATGACATGATAGCTGGACTATGCAAGGTCGCCTTACATACCTTGGTATCTCACTAACTGAAATAATCCTACATAAACTTCAATCCAATAAAAACTCAAAACTCATCATTTTAACAAATAAAAAGGTTCAACTTTAAAAAAAAAAAATATCAATAACAACTGCAATATTTAAATATTTATTTATTAGTAACTATTTTGTGGAATATCGTCATTAATAGGTTTTAAATTAACTTTTCATGTGAAATTTAACGACTTGCAGTCAAATATTTGTTAAGAATAAGTATAATAACTCACTTAATCTGGCCGAGCGCTTTCGAATCTATGAGATCCATCTTCAGAGGCGTGGGTTCCTAGATCATCATGTCAGTTTTTTGGTTAGAAGTGTTGTGGTTTTTGTAAAATGTGATCAAAAAGTTTGTGAGACTTAAAATTTAGTTGTTCATTGAGAATGTTTTGACACATTCTACATATTCTACATATAAAATCTAAAGGATACGAACTCAACACCTTGGAACAATTTGAAATATACAAACACACCACACACAATAAACAAAACATTCTCAATGAACAACTAAATTTTAAATCTCACAAACTTTTTGATCACATTTTACAAAAACCACAACACTTCTAACCAAAAAACTGACATGATGATCTAGGAACCCACGCCTCTGAAGATGGATCTCATAGATTCGAAAGCGCTCGGCCAGATTAAGTGAGTTATTATACTTATTCTTAACAAATATTTGACTGCAAGTCGTTAAATTTCACATGAAAAGTTAATATTAACAACGCAGTTCTTCATGGAACAAGAAATCCAGGTTTTAAATGTTTCATGTGTAGTACTGGGACAGATTGACCTTAAAATTAATACTTTGAAATTAAAATAAGTGAATGGACCTTATCTAAATTTATATTTTACTCATCATGAAATTCATTAACACTTTTTATCTCCAACATTGAATTCAATTTTCTTTCTTCACTATCTAAATCTCAACACCTAATTCTGCATGGACCGACTACTTTTTATTGAATTAGACCTCTCAATTTTTCCTGTGGTCGTATTTTGTAATGAATTCGCACTGTCAACTTGCAATATTGAATTTTCATAACCTGATCTAACTGCTGAACCAGTTTTCTCTCCAATAATCTACTATTTTTATGCCTTGAAATCCTATTACTTTCTGGCCTACATTTATCTTCCGATTTGTTCTCAATTTTAAAACAACTATCATTGCATAATTTGGTTGTCATATTTACTGCATTGTCGTTAGATTGCAAAAAACTTTTAGTTGACTCATCTTGGCTATGCATTACTGTATTTAACTTGAAAACAATTCTGTCATATCTATTAGCATCGTTGATTCTAAATTTCTGACTAGCACATTGACCTCCGTGCAAATCTGTGATTTCATCGTTTTCACTTTCTACCCAATCATTTGCAGATCTGTAATTATTCTCATTCACTTCAATATGTTCAGTTTCACTATATAGATTTGCTGTAAACGTTTTCCCATTGAAATAGCATTTCCTAGTTTCATGCCCTCTTTTATCACAAATCGTACACTTTTTTTACATATCTACGTTTATTATAACTTGTTTTGTAAAAACAATTACGGGTAAAATGGTTAGTTCTTCCACAAATTTTACAAAACATTCTACTTTTTTGCCTGACTCTCTTATTGTAATTATTTTCATAATGCGGATTCATATTCTTATCACATAAATCATTATTACGAATTTTATCACTATAGTTTTCTTCATTCAACCCAAAATAATCCTGATTCCTCCACAAATAATCAATTTTTCTACTCAATACCAATAACTTCTCCAAATTTACATCCTTTCTCGCAGGGTTAAGAAAATCATTCTGATTATCAAGTACTGTGAAAATTCATATTTCTGCATTTTATCTATTACTTCTTCAATTGATTCATTCTTCAGCATAACAATCTTTTCTAAAATATGGGGTGATTATCCTTTTAAAATATATTTAATTTTTCTAGACTCTTTCATTTTAAAATCTACCTTATCACATAAGAATAAAATTTTTACCACGTAACTTCTGAAATTCTCACCAGACTCCATTCTACATCTATTTAACTCCTGCTCAAATCTTTCTACATGTACATGGTATGTGAGTCGGAAAAATGTTAATAATTTATCTTTTATAATCTCAAACTTTAATTCATTTCCTGCTCCCAATTGTTCACTAATCAGTTCAAAGTATTTCCTAGTTACTCCTTCGAGGTAAAAGTACAAATAAGTTAATTGATCTTTCTCATCCCAACCATTAGCTGAGGAAACACGTTCAAAATAATCAAATAAATATTCAATATCCTCTTCTTCTTTATTGGAGAATGTACAAGGAGTGAGAAAAGGCTTCAATTTACTCGTCATTTTTAATACCAATTAGTTTCCTATAATTATTATTATTTTTTTTTTTAGTTATATTTACTATTATCTTCACAAAAATTTCTTCAATAGGCTACTCTTTTTTCCATTATTCTTCTCCAAAATTATTATTTTTTTTAAATAGATGCTTACATAATGTAACTTTTTATATTTAAACCCCCATCAACAACTCTCTTGCTCTGTACTCGGGAAAGTCCAACGGTTGATGTCAGATAATATACACAGACTAGGCCACCACCAAATATGTAGCAACGGCGACCAATTATGTAACCACTTGAATATGTAATCATCTGTGCCATGTATGTAAAGGGCTGCGTAGCTCAGGTAAAATGAAATGAATTTTTATCTCACAACAAAATATAATATTATTTTATTAAATTGACTTCAATACAAGTTATAAATAAGGGGATTGGCAACTCGCTTAGCATATCTAAATATTTAAAATGTTAGAGCAAGATAGATGTAGATTAGTTATGGGGCTGGCCTATTATTTAGTTCATGAATGAAATTGTAAAATCAACTAAGGTCTTACCTTTTGTGATGGGATGCCATGCAAGATGGAATCTCCTGTTCCATCAACACAAGACACCAACTCACTGCTCACTACTCAACTACTAACTCATCTAATGGCCCTCCAAGTAACTTGACAATGCCTTAAATATCTTAGAAACAAAAATGTTATAAGCATCTCAATGTCAAACACAATTGAATTCATGTATGTCATCGAAATACCTCTGACCTAAATCAACATCTATTGCCTCCTCAATGTCACAACGCGTTTTAAAATAAAACATTCCACTGAAAACAATCCTGGAACCAGATTTGAGAAATAAACTTATACCTCACAAACTTCAACGTTAAAACCAATGGTGACAAATATTAGAACATTTTGTTTTTTCACCAAATAAATAATGGATGAAACATAAGCTGAGCTTCGATTCTCCAGTCATAATAAATGTTTCCTACATGACTGCAATGCTCCGACTACACGACACGGTACGCTCGTAAGTCTGCAGACAGCGTAAATAACGCCGCTATAAGGGCCCACCATATGATTAAAAACTGTTGACTTCTATCAGCTGTTCTTCAAGGATAGATTTCTCCTTTTTGTGTCCTTCAGCGAGGACTATTGAACTACAAAACTTCGCAGGAACCATTCTACATTGTGCCTGAAAATTTCATAGAAATCGGTTCTGTGGTTTCGGAGTTTACTGGTAACATACATACTACATAGTACACACATTGGCTTTTATATTATGTAAAGCTGGGCATTCAAGTACCGATTTGTAGTAAGACTTCTAGTTGGATAGTCGACTCCACTCACGCTCTGACTTGCTATCCAACTTTAGTCCTAGTCTGTTTTCACACCTCTAAAAATCTCTCTCGAGCCGAAAAATGTAACCGAATTTGCCCGAAGGTCAAGCACTAACTGAGGTAAGTTGGACGACTTTGATTTGCCCGAAGGTCAAGCACTAACTGAGGTAAGTTGGACGACTTTGATCCGACTCCCCCGCTCACGCTCCAACTCCGTCGGATCTTCCTGTCGACCACCTATACTTACAACTATCCAACAAGCCCATTCACATTCCGATATTAGATCCAACTTTGGAGTTTTGACCACAAGTCGTACTGCAAATCAGAACGTGAATGCCCACCTTACAAGACTGCAATGCTCTTATATGTAGACTGCAAGGCTCTGACTACACTGTACAATCATGCAGTCTTTGCGTTCCAGACAGCGTAAATAACGCCACTAAGAGGCAGCCATATGATTAAAAACTGTTAACTTCTATCAGCTGTCCCTTAAAGGACCAACAATAGTTATTTATGCAACAAGAGCGTGAACCGCGACTTTATCGCTCAAGCCAAAACAGTTACTGCGCGACGCATAGCAGAGCGCAGTAATTTTGCGAGAGCGATAAAGAAGCTTCACATGCGAATTACATACAATATTTTTCCCACAACTGCAGTTCTGGATTCCAACACAATAAAAGCTAGTAGTTTGTAACATCACAGACCATGCGCGGATTTGGTTAGCATGCGCCATTGTTGAGGTTATGAGAATTTCACGGATTCCGTGATCCACCAATGAGAAGACATCAAAATCAAAACAGAAGCGTAAAGAAAACAGCTGGCGAGCGTACTTTACCGCTCGCGGAGCAATAGAGGTATTTTACAATTAGTTTTCAGTACGTAAAGAACTACTTTAAAAGCAGTTGTAGGAAAAAGTTTATTTGTGAACTTATCTTTTCAAACAGATGAACTGGTATGGTATTTCTCTCATCCTTCCAAATTTCGTAATTTCGTGACCGCTATCATAAGTTACGTACCAGAAAAGAAAAACTCCAAACTGGATTCCCAGGCAATACCCAGAACATAAAAGGATATTAGGATAACAATATGCAAAATATGAACAGCAGGCTATGCTTTAGAACAGGGTTTTTACAATGTAGAACTTTATTAATCTTCATTCACGTATGACACATGAATCTGAGACTATGTGGGTGGTTAAATGCATGATTGGAGCTTGGAGGCCAATATTTAACACAGGAAAATGTAAGAAGTAATGTGGAAAATTTTGAACTTTTCAATATAATTTTTTTTGCAAAATCAACTGAGGATCCATTAAGCAATCAAATTTGAATCGAAAGTGCATTTGATTTTTTTTTGGAAAAACCATCCAAGGAGATCTTTCATTCAGGAAAAAACCTCTTAAGGAGTAGAAAGAGAAAGAAAATCTTAATAAAAATTCCTTTAAAATCTGTGGCAGAGCAGTCCCCCCCCCCCCCCCCCCATTTAAAGCGTGATTAAATCAAAACACTGTACTGCGGTGCCACAATTTTATAATAATTATAAAATTGTGGCAATTATAAATTGTAAATTAAAATTGTGTTCAATTATTAAGCATCAGGTGTCAGGTAAGAATGACCGCCATTTTTTTTACTTATCTCCTTGGTGAAAGAAAACAGGTCAGGATTTCTCTAGAATCCAGAAATAAAATTCGCAACTAGTTAAAAAAAAAACATTTAATCGAAACATCTAAAATAAACATTTGCCTGAAAATTAATTACAGGTAATTTTTATTTCATAAAGCAAAAGACAATCCATTCTCGCATTGCTCAGCTAAAAAATAAACAAGTAAAATCTACAAGTTTGCATAAACACGTTGATATTGGTCCAAAATGAAAAATACAATCCATAATAATAATTAATATAGTACAAAGCACAAACTATAATAATTTCATCAAATTCAGTTCGGTTCCTCAAAATCACAAAATAATAATTTTGCGGCTATTCAAAAACACTGTGGACAATATTTTTATTAATTAGAAATATAGTTCTGGTATATCTTCAATAAAACACAAGTTCTAAAGAATTAGTAGTATATGCAGTACAGAGTAGAGTGAAAGCAGTGAATAGAAGAATGCTCACTAATCATCCACGAATAATTATTAGTTGAATAATAGTTTTTACAAGAGTAATCTATTATAGACTTACAGAGAACAAAACCATCAGAGGCAATTATTATTATAATATATCTGTATTGAAGAGAAATGAAAAGCAATGATATTTATATACATACCATTGGTGCTATAACAATCTGATTCTTAATCACATAATTCTGTAGTCTATGTCACAGTGGACGTTTGTTTAAAATGAAAGTAGTGAATACATAAATCACAGGTATCCTTTCTTATAAAGGATAAGATAAAATTATTTCTCCATCTTGACAGAAACAGTGGCTGTATCATCCTTTTTGTCCTTCTTTCCATCTCCAGCTGTAAAAAAAACAAAATAACAAACGTTTAAAAAAAAATTATTAGACTAATTTTGTTCTACATTTATTTTATTAACCACAAGGATAAAAATATGCAAAATATGAACAGTATGCATTACAACAGGGTTTTTATAATGTAGAACTTTATTAGTTTTCATTGACGTTGGACACATGAATCTCAAACTAATGTGGACGGCTGCACAAACGCATGTAACAGTATGTAGACTATTTTATACTGTACTACTATGCATCCCATCATCTATATAACAAGAAAGATGTGTGTGTGTGTGTGTGCATTTATGTCAGTTCAACGGATTTCACAAAAACGGCAACGATTTGGAACACTAAATTTGGCACACACTTTCCTCTAAACTCGATTCAGTGCACCTCGAAGCCCCATTTCTTATTTTTTTAAATTAAATGTTCAAATCTCACTGTTGGAAACTATTACTGTTTTTAAATGTGTTTAAAAGCAGGAAGCTCTTAGAACATCTGATACATCACTATGAAGCAAATAAGCTTAAAGTCACAAGCCGAAGCAACACATTTGTTCTGTATCAATATTGCAGCTCCTAATTCCTTTTTAGGAATTGAATTGGCGGTGAAACCCATGTACCACATGTTTAATTTAAAAAGACTACCTTAATTCGTGTTGCAAAGCACGGGTAAATCACTAGTTCAGCATAAGAGGGAGTCAGTATTCGGGCAAGTATTAGACAGTGTTCACACGATACATGATGTATATTGTACAATGATCTAAATTTGCGATCGTTGTGGTAGATACAATAACAGCTTTTACTGTGTACCATTCCTACTTTGTATCGCGTTTGCGATAAAAGATCATCTTTCGGGGATGTTGAGTGAGTTTGATCCTGAACGCTGGGAAAGTGCTGCCCCACCCCATTCAGTTCAGTTGGCGATGTGACAGTGAACCAGTACAGACGTAATGTTCCCGATTTTTCCGCGTTGTGCCTTCAAAACGCGTTTCTTTCAAATTTAGACAATAATTTATACCGTAAAAAGAAAGATAATGTGATAATAAATAAGGAGAAAAGTAGTAGGAGAGTTGGGAGGAGCAGGAGAAAAATAGGACAAGAGATGAAGAAGAAAAAGAAGAAATATGGCGATAAATTTTGATTTTTCAATATATAAAAAGGGGGAAAGGAGTGCGTTTGTGTGTTTTTTATTTGTTGTCTTATGGATTTCAAGAAACGATAACGATTTGGAACGCTAAATTTGGCACTAAGCTTCCTCCAAACTTTATTCGAAAACCAATTTTTGATTTTCCTACCAGACTTAAAATTAATGTTTAAAACTTATTGTTGATATTGTCCCTTTTAATCATAGATCGTATGGTAGTCATAACTATTATTGTCTTTTGTCGTTTCAAGAACGATTTTATTAGTACTGTAGCTCAATTTTCTATCGTCCCTGATAGTGCAGTGCGTTGAGCAGCTGTTCATCATGCAAGAGAGCTTGGGTTCAAATCTTGGTATAGGTAAAACAAATTTGCTCACAGTTGAAAGTCAACTCTACTAAATAATCTGTTTATTTTTAAACCCAATTTGGTTGAAATTATTCATTTTTTATAAAATTTTTCTCATCGTTTGATCTGAATTCTGTTCTGTAAAAGCAACTATCATTTCCATTCTAATCAGCATAATAAATAAATAAATAAGTAGCTTTTTTAAAAACAATAATAAATATTCGTAATTCAACTAAGACCAATGTTGTTTGGGCTAGAACAGGGATTTTTGGGAAATACTTTTACACATTGATATGATTGAAAATGAATGAATAAAAACACGAATTCAAGTTACTTGAATCAAAACTTACACTTACTTGGAGTGAAAAATAATAAAATTGATGGATCTTATGAATTTAAAATAAAATTCAACTCAATTCAATTTTGTACCCGAGAAACCATGTAACCATTTGCCATCAGTCATCCACCAGAAAAGAAAAACTCCTAACAGGATTTCCGGGCAAAACCGGGTAAGGTAAATTGCTAGTTGTTAATAATTCTAATATCTAAGGATTGTTCCCAACCTTCGCTTTCATTGCCCTCGCCAGTGCTGTTGTCACGCCTACGCTTGCGGGCAAATCCACGCTGACCCCCTCCACCGCTACCACCACTTCTAAATTTGGCCGGCGGCTGCAGCATCTCCATGCCAAGCACCTTGTGAATCTGTCTGAACGCCATCAGTCGTAGTGCATGCTGCAAAACAAATAAAAAGCATTCAATTTAGAGAATTGAACAACCTTTAGGCCCCCCTTACACGATACGACTATCCACCGTGCGCTGGGTCCAGAGCAGACTGCCAGAGAGTAGAACCAATCTAGGCTAGTTCAAGTTTGTGATATTTAACCTAACCAAAGCTGCCGTAGCCTAGCCTAACCTAACCTAGCCCAACCAAAGATAACCTAACCTACCCTCAAATTGCTGAATTGGAAAGCTAAAAATCTAGCAATGCTAGGTTTGGTTAGGTTAGGTTAGCTTTGATTAGGCTAGGATGCATATTCAAAAAACATGTTACATGTCACATTTAACCTTGATAAATTGGTCCAATCTAGCAAGGCTGGTTTGGTAGGGAATTTCTATAATTAGGCACAAGGCATCACAAACACACATATCATTCAAAGGTTCCACCATGATGAACAATGAAAATTGTGTTATTTCCTTTTTTCAATGTAGGGATGGAGTATCAATACCAAAATTATCAATATTTTGAAACTGGTATGATATTTATTGTGATATAATATCAATGTATTCCCGATATTCTGTCACTATATTAATTAATTATAGTGATCATTATGTTTTCATTAATTCCGTAATGCAAAAGAACTCTTTGATAATTTTTTTGTTATTTTAACATTCAGAAATAATATCAGGTTAGAAAATAACAGTAAAAAATCATTATTCAACATATAAAATGTATTATTCTTCAAATATATTCTCATTACCGTACAATATATCCGTGAGTTCAGAGTAAAACAAAAGCATCAGTTTCAGATTCTATAGCACTCTATGATATTATCATCCATCATCGTTAATCACAGTCGTCAAAATTCATAAGCTAAAGAAATAGAAGGCCCAAGCGGCAAGCGCCCAAAACCCAGGCTGTGGCGACAGATTATGTGCAATGCATCAAGTGATAAGATTATGGAACAAATTGAAAATGCTTTTATTATTAAATAGATGAATTGTATGAGTAAATAACTCATAAACTAGAATGCAAATTATTGTGTTGGAATGATTAATTCATTCTGAACACTCAATTCAAGTTAATTGCTAAAGATAACCATTTTGGGGTTCTGTTCAAAAGGTAAGTTTTTAATATTGAATAATTAATTGAGACCGACACTTAAAAACTTGATAATTGTGATCAGAAGACATAATACTACAATTTGGTGAAGGTTTCAAGTAATTTTTTTCTTGCTAACATCTGTGGCACAATTACCTTAATTTAAAAGTTCACTTTAAATGAAACACTGAAAACTGTTAAAAATAGTTCATAATATTAAATTTTTATAAAAACTTTTGAGCCGAAAAATAATATCTTGTTGCTATGGTGATTAACAAGTATGTTATCTGGGAACTTACAAGTCTGGGACAGAAACTAATTATATCAAATCAAAAATATTAATCAAAATATAATAACAAAATCTTTATATAACCACTCAATTAATACGGAATATTTGTTATCAAAATTATCTTATATAAACCACATATAAAACCTGTGTTGAGGCTACGAGCATAATTAATATTAATTAAAAACAATGCAATATATTATTTTGATGGCAAGATGTAATATGATGTTATGCCTAGAGGAAGATTGGTTGTTCACTAAATCCAAAATTTTATGAGCTTGGTAATACTTCTCTTATGTCAGAATTTTGACATCATATACATTTAAAAATCATTCAGACTTATTTCAAACACATAACAATATCTAAATGCCTAGAGAAAACTATTTTCACAACCAACTCATTCTATATAGCCCATGTTTGAGTTCAAAATCTGTAAATGCTCAAGTGCAAATGCTTTTGCTAAGCCCAGAAAAAATCATTTTTATCATCAATCAAGGCCAAATTCAATAGCAAATAAAAATATTTCTGGATTTTCTAAAACCAAATGGAGAATTTGATAATATATGTTGCTATCTTCAATGTATTTTGTAAACTGATCTTATATTACTTTCTCAAGAACTTTGGACAATACACTAAGTAGACTAATTGGACAAAAGTTTGATTTTTTAGTCATATCTCATTAGTTATATCCCAATTTTGAAAAATGGAGTCACTTTTGCAAGCACTCACGAAACTCGCCCGAAGTGATGCTCAAATTGCAAGAGTGGTGTGGAAAGATATTTAAGTTTGGCCCAAGATGTCAGCAGAGATGCAATCATACCCTGGAGCTGAATAGCTCAATAGCTCAATGATAACATGTTCGTTGGGTCATTCCATGTCAAATCAACACTTTTTTCGTTCACCATGTTTTAGGTAAAATTAAAGTTGGGTGATGAGACTAAAAAAGTACATAATATTAAATCTTCATTCCAATATGTTCAAGAGTTAAACCAATTCAAAATTTTAGAAAAATCCCCAGAAATTTTAAATCCAACATTTTAAAAAAAATTGCTCTAGCAGCTGGTGCAATCAGGCTGGATGGCTGTAAGTGGTATTATTTTGCAGCATTTTCCTTGCTCTTTACAGTGATATGTAGCACAATATGTGCTGTAATTAATTTTTTTACGCAAACCCCAAAAATATATTTATTTTTTTATTTTCCCAAAAAGTTCAAAAAAAATTTCGTGGTACTTTGTAGTGAACATGGAAATGTCTGTATTTATCCAGTTTAAATAATGTAGCTGTATCAAAACAAAATTATAAAAGTAGTTTTTTCAACGGTTCTATATACTTTATAATTCAGAGCGCAGAATTAGAATTTGTAGTTTGTCAGGTCATGAGAGCGCCGCTTCACCCCAAAATACAAAAACACGAAATTTTCAGATTTATTTTTAGTTTTTTGCTATTATCTCGATTGAAATGAGATTTTCGAGAAAAGATATACAACACAATTATAAAGACGACAAAATTTCCTACAAAATGATTGGTTATATCTGATTCTTCAACTAGTGATAACTATCTAACAAACAGAACTCAATGCGTAAGAGTAAATGGACACTTGAGTAGCAGACTGGTGGTGGAGTTTGGAGTACCTCAAGGCACAGTATTGGGCCCAATATTGTTTCTATTGTAATTGTACATCAACCCTTTATGTGATTTGCAGATTGATGGAATGGTCACCACGTTTTCTGATGACACAGTCCTACTGTTTTCAGGGGCAACATGGGAGATTTGCTGGGAAAGAGCTGAGCTTGGTCTGCAAAAAGTGGAACATTGGCTCAACAGGAACCTACTCACAATGAATTATCAGGAAACGAACTTCCTATGTTTCTCAGCTACACAACATGGTCAACCCACTAAGGACAGTCTAGAAATACAACATGGCCTGGGTAGAGCATGGCATGTCATAGTGGGGTAGAATGATTTCCAAAATATATGTTTCATTTATTATATATGTATCTTATTATTACCGGAATATAATTATTGAACCGCTTGGTTAAAATTTGTTGGTATTGTATATTGAAAAGGAAATAAAATTATTATTTTGTGGTTCCGAAGGTACAACGCATCAAAAGCAATTTTTCTTGTGCTCTCACATGTACTTATGCCAAATAAATAAAATATCTTAAATATCGATATTCTTCTGATTTGTATTTTTTTTTCATGACGTATATAAAAATATTTAGCTTTTACCTGTGCGGAGGCGGTGATATCTTCTCGTTGTTGGGCGGTGAGCGAGGCGGCGGCGTCTGTCGGCTCCTTTTCGCAGGGATCGAGGAGTCCGGGGCCGTGAGGGGCGAGCAGCAGGCCTGAGGCGAGCGCCTCCATGATGCGACGCAGTGCCGTAGCCACTGAAATCGGTCTGCCTGCCGAACTGACCACCTTCTCAGCCAGCAGCTCCATTGCCTGCAAATCATACAGTACGTTTCAATGTGCTCTTTTTTAGGTATCAAAAATTCCGTGCAAAAATAGGGGTTCATGCAATATCGAGTTACATGTTATATAAATATCTGACAATCAATTTTTTTTTTTAAGAAGCCATATTCATTTTTTTTTTGAAGGATGGAGCCCACATTGGTCTGTGCGTGGTTAATAAGTGTTGGATGATGGTGATTGATGATCTGAAGTTTTAGAAGGGATCCGAACCAGCCAATCCAAACGGTCACACAAACAGAGGGCCCAGGAGAGCGTCGCTTGTCTAATCTGATGAACAGATAGCTGCTACGGCTCACTGCTATCACTTCCCCAAGAAGTAGTTCGTTAAAATGAGTTCCTGATGGGAGATTCATGTACAATGGCATATTTAGGAATCAAAAGAATGGCATAATTTTTTACCTTGGAAATGTGCTATTAGACTATAATTGTTTTAGAATAACAGTAGATTTTACTTCTAGATGTAGGAAAAATAAGAAAAAAAAATGATTACTTAAGGTACAAAATGAGTGCTGTCATCACAACGTTTGAGAAATTAATTTCTGAGAAAAGATAATTGGCCAGTTGCACGAAAGCCAATTAAATTTAATTTGAATGACGTCATTCTACGGAAATTGAACTTAATGGAGAGAATTTAGTTGCACAAAAGTTAATTACAAGCGATAACGCCGATTAGGTTAACCGGCGTAAAGATATTCAACCGCCCGATCACCGATGATTAAATCTCTCTGATGCCCGTAAAGTTACATTTTATAGGTTATGTTTATTGTACCAGAACACGGTACTGCAAATAAGGTCGTAGGTGTTAAAAACCTTTCAAAATGAATAAAATTGATTAAGAATATAATAATATTGAGATAGTTGAATAATGATTCAAGTAATTCACAATGAAATGATGATTCTAGTTAACTGACATTAAACTCCTTATTTAATTGACTTTCGTGCAACCGGTCGAATGATTTTTAATGAAATGAGTTAAATATTCTAAACAGTACAGTAATACATTGTCAATTATCACGGAAAAAGTTGATCACAGATACAGCAGTGAGCTGCTGAGTATCGGTAGTTGCTCAACAATTGTTATAACTGCTTTCAAGTGAGCTGTAAGTTAGGACACATCTCATGAGTGGTTTTTAAGCAAAATAACATTGCTGCATTCAATATTTCATTATAACTAGTCTATAATCTAGTCTATTTTACTTACCCATGAGTTGAGCGGAGCCCAAGTGGGATTCCTAATGCACAGGTCACGCAGAATACGTATAACCATCACACAGCTCTGCAAGCCATTAACTCTAGCCTGTCAAAACCAAACAAAACAATTTCACATCAAAACAATCCATCAACAACAAAAACTGAAATTGAAAAACAATTATAACCTCAAAACTTAGAGCACCTAACCCAAACACTATTACAGCAACTGATCTATTTTACATCCTCCTTTGATGGGACTGGCCAAAATTTTCTTCTTTTATCTACTTCTACTAAGATTTTACTATGAATCTCTAATGTATATAATATATCATCAAAGTGCTAAGAATGTCATTAGAAGGCATATATGATACACTATGTAAAGAAAAAACGTTTCAAATAAGTTATGTTCAAATTTTGGCAAGTTTTCAAAGGCGTTCACAATTTATTTCAATGTCTTTCATAGCAGTTCATCAGTGAGCATTTATACTTTCCAGCCTTGAGTTTCTTTCAAGATTACAAAAAAATCACTTTGTTAAAACAACTTTCAAATATAGCATCTGGCTGTCTTAAATATTCAAATTTGAACGATTCCATCACTAAAATTCAAATCAAGTAGATTTTATATCATTGTTTATATTTTATATAGCCTTCTAGATCGATTAACTTCTTCATTTCACTTGCCTTCATCAGATAAAATGAACGATTATCATCAATTGACACAAAATTACTAGTTATGAGTGAAGTCTTCAAGATCATGAATATTAGCAGTATTTATGAAATCATTGCTCCTATCTTATAACTAAAAAATGAAAATCAAAAAGAAATCTCAAGTTATCCATTTCCACGAAATGATGATTTCAATAGTCCAAGATTAATTACGCATTATTCATTACTCATAAGGAAGAATGCAATGATGATTTAATCTACTTGAAGTTGAGGTTTCATCTTATTATTCTGTTTGGCCTTCAAAAATGTTTTTGGGTGACACAAGGAAAGTGGGAGAGTGCTTGGTGGAAAAGGAAGGAAATAGAAAAGCTCCATCCAGACATGCAAAATCTCATCACAATCGAAGTGTGTCGCAAACATCACTCCATAAATACAATGATGTCTTTTTGTGGTAAAATCTCTTACAGAGAGATGTTATGGGATGGATTTACATTACGATGCGATGTTGCATGTCTGGAGGAACCTTCTTAATGTGAATCTTTTCTCCACAGGATGCTTTCAGACTAGTGAAATGATAGCATTACCAAAGGCTGTGCATATGGATTTCAGTACTAATTCATTCAAAGTTTCTTGTATCGGCAGTTATAAAGGCATTGAAATGTTATCTATTGCTGCAAGAAAAGTTTTAATCAATTTTTTTATGAAATATTGGTGGTCAAATAATAAACATTAGGGAGTATGTAAAATGACATATTTTTCAATTCAATCAAATCAAACATTTATTTTTTCGAAATAGATTTTTGAAAATCTCTAAGAATAATACCAAAAAACAACTTTTAATTGTAATAAAAATATTGAAAATGTAATTTTTCGGTAATAAGTTGTCAAGATTTTCAAAAATTTATTTCAATAAATGCTTGACTGTAATTAAAAATACGTCATTTTGTTACTTGAAATGTGTTATAAAAAATATTTAAATTTTAAAATAACTTTTTGAAAAGATCAATCAGACCTTAAAAACGAAAAATATTAACTTTTAGCGCTCATATTTTATAAAATAACCAATGAAAATTTATTCTCGCATATAAAATTTCAATGCCTTACTGACATACAATATAAGAGACTTCAAAAAAATTGTGTGCACAGCCTTAATACTAGAGGCCCGTTCAGATATGCAACATCGCATTATAACATAACTTCATCTCGTAACATCACTCCATAACACATCATTGTAACATCATGCCACAACAGTACAGCATAAACACTTTGATGTTATGCAACGTTGACAAATTGCAGCACGATTTGGTATGAAGTGATGTTATGGGACAGAGTTATGTTACTATGCTATATGTTGCATCCCTTTAAAGGATTTGAAAAGATAAATTAATTAAGGACGAGGAAAAGGATTATAACGTTTAAAACAAATCCAAAGGCCATTAATAGTTACTGAAGAAACAACAAACTAAAATTACATAAATACAAGTATGTAATAACAAGGCTGCAAAGTTATACGCTATACAAATGTCCGTGTGCACTTTTGGAGGTTGCTGAAAAGAAGGATGTTCTGTACTTTGCTAACAAAACACAACTGTAGAATAGAGAAATGGTGGGAAGTTACCGGAATAGTAATTAATATTATCAATTACATAAAAACACTCATTCTAATTGATTTTGTTAAAGTCAGTACACCTAATGAGCGTTTGACAAGCGTGGAGTCGACTTGGCGAACGCTCAGTGTGCGGACAGCCGTAAGGAATTGTCTGGTGCGATTTACACTTGACCTACAGACATTTATATTCTTCAGTTGAATTTTGCGAAGAAGCCGTTTCGGGGTCACAGCCTGTTGTATCTTTACATTTGATTCTATTTTTTTTTTTTTTTTTTGTGAATTGATAAATAATAAAGCTGCATCTCACGCGATTCTGACATGAATTCATCAACCTCAATTGACTCTTTCAAGTTCCGATTTTCCAGTGTAAACATCAACAAAAACATTTGGTAGTACGCCAAGTGCACCTTGCATTATTAAACGCTAAATAAGCTGGCAAATATGGCAAATGGCTCTCCTAACCATACAAGACGCTTGAGATTGCGCCATACAATAAATGAACCAATCTGAATTATGAGTATGTTTATATGAATTGCGCGAGTATTAACTGGGTAATATAGATGAATATCGTCCCTTTATAACTGTCACTGACACAAATTCTCTCCGTCAATCCATTAGAACCAGCATCTTGAGTCATTTTGTAAGAAGTAGGTAAATATATTGGGTAATATAGATCAATTTATAAACAATTCCTGTACTTCCCACCACTTTTCCATCACATGCAGCTATCACACCACAACAGCCCAACCTTCTTTCCAGCATACTCCATTGCAGAGAAACCAAGTAGTTTAGGTTAGGTCATTAATTATTGTAAATCTAGTTAGTAGTGAGGCTGCAAACCTGAAACCACTTGGCATGCCTGAGGGCAGCCAGGCCTTCTAGGCATTTGGCCTTGTTGAGCAGATCGGGCGGGTCCACCCCGCGAGCCCCCCCTCCACCTGGGGGCTGTGACGTCATATCGGCAGCAGTGCCGCCTTGACCTGCTTGATCAAGTGAGAAGGAGCAAGTCGACCATCACGATGAAGAAGAAGAAGAACAAGGCAACAACAATAACAACATTTCAAAGGGTGTTTGACCATAAACATAATTAACATAAATCGATATGTATGAATGTGCATGAGCACCGGCTCAAATAACCCACGGTTAATAGAAGACCACCTGGTGATGGTTCTATTAACCTTGGATCAAATTGGGTTAGCTTTGGGAGCGACTATACCCTTTCTATCTCATTATGTTTATAAAATAAATGTCCTTGTAACATTATGTAGTGTGCTAGTGTATTTTTTAAATATATGTGTAAAATGGGTTCCAAGATATAAAAGTCACCAAAGCCTTACACCAACTTACATCTTCAATGCATGCCAATCCAGTAGCACATTCATTCACAGCATACAAAACAAAATCTTCTTGAATTTTTTATAAGATAACGTTTTCAATACTATAATAAGCGATTCAAGTCGATTGAGCAGCAATAGGTATGAATACTTAATATTTTTGTAATGCGTTGAAAGATACTGAAACAAGCTTCAGTGCGTCACAAGCCAAGAAAACACTGGAATATTAAGTTACATAGGCCCAGGTCTAAGTTCAAAGGTTCAAAGTTCCATATTTTATTTATGGTGTAAACTTACAATATATATATGAGATGATCTAGTGCAGAATATTAACAAAATCTTTAAAAGTGGTTGATTTTCGTTAAATACTCAATTGAAAATTATATTTTGACAAGAAAATAATTTTTCAAAATTTCACCAAATAGAAAATAAAAATAAATCTTGTCATCTTGCTCCTAATCATTCAAGTATTATCAATATCTACCTATGCTTTGTTAACTAATTCCCATCTATAGTATGGTATTTAACGTTGTACATGGATGATAAGAATTCTTAGCTTGGAAACAATGAAATATTAATTACTCAAACTACTACAAAAAAGAACAGTTTTGTTTTGTATGCTACATAAAAATTACATAACAGACCAGTGTATAATATTCTAAGATAATTCGTACCCGAATCATCAGAAAATGATAATTACATAATAATAAATAGTAGCTAATCAATACTGAGCTTAACCCAATCTTCAGAATGAGGCAAATAGCGGAAGCTAGGTCAGAGGATAAAACATAGAAAGGGCAAAATTGACAAGTTAGATATGGGGTTAAGATGTACCTTGAGTATGCCGTTCACATCACAGGAGTAAAAAAAATATTGCATAAATTTCAACATTACGGGATTGTAAATGGGAATTATCAATGAGAAGAATTAAACAGTAATAGAATGTAATGTTACCCAGTAGTTGCAGTAGAATGTAAATGATAGTTTCAAGCTTTGGCAAACAAATTGAACATATCTTGCTAAATTATTGATAATTCGAAATAAATTGATCAATAAATATTGAAGAAGTCTCAACATGTAAAAGAAATATTGTAGCGAAACGTCCGTCACAGGAAAATAATATCAATTTGCCTCATTCAGATTTTCACTTAGTTTTATGGTCAAAAATCCTTCATGATTGTGTCCTTATCTTCAACGTTCTGATGCCTGGTGGATACTATAGTTAACTGTTTAATATGAAAACAATAAATTATAATACTGTATATACACAACAACAACAAAAAAAACGATACTTAATGAAGCATTGAGCCTAGATTACATTGGACTAGTTTCTAGCTATCGTAACCCGACTTTGAAATGTTTCCACAGATAGTTTGCTAGTGAACACGATTACATTGGGCCAGTTTACAGATTGTAAACTCACCGGCGAGCAACGTGTAAACTAGCTCAACGTAATCGACGCTTTACCAGCACAACACTGTCACTTTCAAGTTTGCTACTGGAGGATTGATTCTTTTCAAATACGAATAAAAAAACTTGGTAATCGTTTCTTTTTCAACTTGCGTTATTTTTTCATATGCTAGCCAAAAATGAAACGATTCTCAAGGCTTACTACGGTTGAACTCAATTCCAAACTGTAGAACTTCATTTCTTACAAATTGAGTTCATTGGCACAATTTAACCCCCAGAGGACTGTTGCAAATCAATTTACAAATTAGTTTCATAAGTTATTAAGTTACTTGTAGTTACTGTACAAGCAAAATCTTATCGAGGTTTTTGCTTGTAGCTTGTTATAAGCGACAAGCCTATGGTAGGACTTTATAGCGGGACAATAAACCTTAAAGTGAATGATGAATTGAAAAAATGATTAGACACTAAAATATTAAAAAAAAAAAAATAATTCGACAGAAAACTTTCGAGCAATTATTGAAATAATTTCCCCCACAAAATAAAAGACAAATGATTATTTATTGTAAAGTATTAAAAAAATGTTATTCAGTATCAGGTCACAAAATAAAACAAAAAAACTATTACGTTCTAAGGAGTTTCAAAAAGGGGTGAAACCCTGATAAATCAGTCCCAGTTTTTAGCTATTAATAAATGAACTATTCATTTCTTTTGTGAATGAGATATGATACTTTTCTTCGATATTATTTTGTGCATAAGATATAAATTATATTCAGGAAGATTTCATAATTTAAATTTGTTTGATGGTGTCTTTGTTTGATTACCTGCCAAATACTCAAAAACTGGAGTTGAAAATCTTGCAAATTTATCGTAAATTATATAAATTTGAAATTATGTTACAATACGTATATTGTGCTATGAAATATAGTTAGCTTCTCAGATACTGATTATATTAAAATTCATAAATGACCGAGCTATTACCAATCTATTTTTTACAGTACGGTAGTTGAAAGTTCTTTCTAGTATGGAATTGAGTAAAGCCATAATAATAGTTTCCCACTTACACTAGACGAATCTGGGTCAAGATATTAATATCATGATATTTACAACTGGAAACATGTTATAAGATAATTGTAGACAATAGAAGTAAATAATTGAAAATAACAACCAATACCATAACTCTATCACTCCTTCTGCAACAAAGCAATTACATTAGAACACTTTCAGTAACTTCAATAATATTGAGCGAAATTACAAGGCAAAAATCAAGTGATGAAACTTTTCAGATTGGAAATTTTCAAAGACTTGAGAAGATGATGAAAACTTTCAATACAGGGAAAATGCAGTGTCCAGTGATTAACGACCATATTATACAGTTACAACAGATCAAAACAATTAAATGTCATCAAATGCCTGCCTGGTTGTATGAGTTTTTTTCATTAAGGGACATTCTGTATCTAATAGAAGCGGATTCCTGGTACGATCCTGTTTGAAATCCTCTAAAATCTTGTGTTTTGAAACTTGCGTCTTAATCCCAGGCTTCCAACTAGTTTTATGATTAAATTATTAAAAAGTGCTAAGCTTTTCAATTGAAATAGAGTTAAATAGATTATGCAATGCATAATCTTATGTAGCTCATGAAAAAATAGTCCAAAATTGGAATAGATCAAATTCTACTCGACCAACAATAACACTAAAGCACTTTATATCACTTTCAGCCCAGACTGCTACAATACCAATACTGTACAAATTGATAAAATAATAAAAGATTGGTCAATTCTACATGATTTTAAATATAATAATTGTACATCAATTGCCTCCGATTCGTCTAGTGTTTCTGAAGATATAAAACAGACCTAAATCCTAAATACAGCTACTAAAAACATATTCACTGGCTGAAACCTTTGGAAATATTAAAAATTAGATTGAGTTTTACTTTTGTTATTTACCGACAACATAATTTAAATAGTGGGTGAAACCGCTTGAAAATTTTCAATTACTTGTCTAGAATTAATATTTTAATTTGAACGTAATATCTAATGTGTCAAATATAGTATATTACTTAAAAAGGGTGTTAAGACGGTGTTTACCGTACGAGTATGATAGTTTATGCACGAGCCGAAGTCGAGTGCAGAATTATCATAAAAGTACGATAAACATCTTCGTTATTTTTCTTCATACACGTCTAAAATAGCAGATAAGTTAAAATAAGAAACTATAAATCATTGCTATACGAACATAACCTGAACACACCAAGTCACAGCAACTATAGTGCAGGTTTGCACCAAGCAAGATCAAATCACGGGATCAAGCTGATCCTGGATCAATTTCTCCATTGCGTTGCACCATTACCAAAAACACAACTATGATCCTGGATGTGAGCTGAATGTGTTCTTTAATAGTAGTACATTTTCAATCAGCTGTTTCCAATTCTGACAGACTGAACTAATTTTATTCCATTTATTTACTTGTAAGCTGTACTATTATTACTTTGAATACAGCATGGCAAAGCGGACGTCTAATTTATCTCAACAAGAGAACGATTTTATTATCGAATTAATAACTAGGGAAAACCCAATAACCCCAGGGAAATTACATATTTTGTAGAACTCTCGTTTTGTGATTCGCAGATCCAAGTTCGATTCTGGCATTCTTATATGAACTGTCGTTTCAAACATGCTACATGATATGATCTATTATAGCCATTTGAAAACTTCCCGATGCGTAATATCTCTAGCTTAGCAATAGCATTGATCAGGGTGGTTCTTCTGTGGCAATAGTCGGTTCATAGTAGACCCATAGTAGTACATAGGACTATTTCTTCTATCGTTAAAATTTAATTTCGATTCAATCAAGTTGAATAGATTGACAACACAGTCACGAGATAGTCTATATCGCATTCACGATCTCTTTCCACATCAGACATTTCTAATTCACATAAATAGAATCGCATTCATTTCTAATTACAACCTAGAAATTTTGATTTAATCCAACTCTGTCGAAGTATCAACTTTGATCCTGGATTAATCGGTCAGCTGGTTAGATTAAATACATAATCCAGGTTGGTGAAACGCAATATCGTGGATTAATCTACCCGGGTCATGATCCAGGATCACGAACCTAGATCAGTCTGATCTAGCTTTTGTACAATGAAAAACCTAGATCAAATATGGCGATCGCGGATCATGATGTTTTGATGAAATTTTATTGAATAATTGTTGGTAAACTTGATATTTTAATTTTGAGTTGCAATATTATTTATTGTCTTTGAAATTCCATAGTATGTGGGTAATTCTGGAAGTTTTATTTTTTTACAATTCGGCTTGGTATGCTGAGCTGCTGTAGTACGGTCGGTCTGTGGATGAGCGAATTTCCATATTCCAAAATAATGATTGCCTAGTCCCTAGTGCAATCAGCTGAATAATATTGGAGACAGGTATTATTAAGTCAAAGGTATTGAGTAATGTAATGAGTTGACTATATCTATAAATATAATATATATGAGTCAACGGACATTTTTTTGCCACACTCCATATGTTTTTTCCTATCTTGTACAGCTATAAGGCCCTATTTGTCAGTTGATTTTTCCGTTCTAGTACGGAAAAGAGGCACTTTCCATACGTGACAAATCTATGGAAAGTAGCTACTTTCTATAAAGTGTAACAAAAAATGTATTTATTCTCTTTGACCTTATTCATAACCTGAATAATAAAAAGCTTCTACCCTTGACACTAAAATACCTGCAAATGACGATCATTTTTAGTAACGTAGCATTCAAGGCAGCCTACCAAGCTGTGAACCTACAACAAGGAATCCTTGACTCAAGTCGGGTAAACTTTTTAAGGATGACGAAGTCAAGTAAAGGTTGGATTTAGGGGTCCAGTCCCAGCATATATAAAAGACTCAAATTTGGTTAATAAGGTAACGAAATGGATTAGGCCTAAGTACTAAATATAATTATTATTCGAGAAAATAGTTATTTGTTAACTAGTGAGCAATGATACTTTCAGCACGAGTTACACATTAAATTTTCACTACACTTCCTGGAGTACGACAAAGTAAAAAAGTGCAGAAATAAGATGTTTTGCATACTATAATGAGTGCTTAAATAGCCGCTTTGATAACTGTAGGAATATTTAATTTATTTTTTAAATTATTTTTTGATGATTTGATCAATAGCCTTTTTACTATAAATTCAATATTTTTTTGCGAAAAACCCGTATTTAAACTACGAATTGATTAGTAGTCTATTTACTATAATACAGTACCAGCGTATAAATGGTCCTATTTACTATACGATTTTTAGTACAAAGTTTAAAGTTTCAGCCGGCGCCTTGGCTCAACAATGAATACATTCTTAGCAGCTGTTTACTATAAGTTACAAGTTAAGAGACTAATAAGATGGCAGGTCTAGACTGTGACGTTCAACAAATTATTATTTATGGTGTGGCATTTAATACAGCATCTACAGTACAGTCAGATAACACATTTAATAGTTCAGTTGATTCAAAATATGATCTTGGATGAATGAATCAATTTCATTATTCCAATTTTCAACCTCAACAAATTAAAATATAGCGTAGCCCAATTTAAACACTTCTTAGCCTAATACTATGGATTTATTGACTGTAAGCCTTTCATGGTTCAAACTCTATGTTGGAGGTCTGCCATTGGCTGAAACTAGATACTGCCCTTTAATATCAAGAATAGCCAACCAATGATTTCAGAAGCTGTGGAAATAACCAGGGCGATAAAGAATGATTCTGTTGATAGATTGAATGGTCAAATCAATTTTATCCAATTAAGCACCACTAATATTGTTCTATCATGATATAGGCCAAGGGCGATCGTTCAATTTTAGCTATAACTGGAATTAGTACAGTATTTCATTTTTTGTTAATAGGTTAACAAGGACTTTGTTTATTATTTTTCCGATTGTTTGACCTTGATTAAGTTATTGATCTACAATGTCTTCTAATTTATCTATTATTGATTTGTATTTGGTCATCTGGTCACCTGTTTACTACGGGGTTATCAGATTTTTTGTATTGTTGGCTATTCTTGTTACTAAGGGGCGTGTCTATTATCAGCCAATGAAAGGCCACCAACGTAGAGTTCGACCAATGAGAGGCTTCCAGTCTATAAACCAATATAGTAGTCTCGATTATTCGAGCCTTGATAGTTCAAGATTCCATTAAATCCGAGCTCCTAAGTGAAAATTACCAAAAACAATTTTTCAAGTTTAAATGAAATTTTCTGATTACATAAAGAAATATTTCTATGCTTTAGACTAGTAACACTGCAAGATGTTATTGAAACCCTATTTTATTTGGGGTGCTCTCTGTAATTCAACTTTCATAATCGAGACTACTGTAGCATTTCTCTAAGAATGTTATAATATTGGGCTACTCTGTATGTATCTTAGTTCAAGTTTATTGAGATTGAAAATGACATGAAGTTGAAATTAGTATATTGTGCGTTAATTAAAGTGGTTTTGGACAATATACGATACCACCATAACTAATACCAAAACGGGCAATTTTTTTATTACCACTATGATTAGTGAGACAATCTCGAAAAAAGACCAAGAAATCCTTTAAATATAGTATGGGATATAGATTTCCCCAAAATCAACATAGATTTTCTCACTCCGATATCAGTATCGATATTTTCTTCTAGTATTCGATTTCGATATTTTCTATTTGATATCAATATCGATATTTTCATTCGACGTAGACTAGCCACCTCGTATTTGCATGCAGTTTGTAATTAATACTGAATAATCGAAAGCCGCAGCTGCAGCAGCAGCAGTTGTCTTACCACCGTCAGCAGTTCTTGCGATGAGCTGTTCGCGGACGACGGGCGAAGTGAGGGTGACTGTGACGGACATTTTCGGATCACTGCCTGTCGCTATAACAATGGCCGCCTCGTCCGGCTTGCCGACAACTGTGTACGTCTCATCCGCCGCCACCGACTTCAATTGTGCCGGAAGGTTGGCTGCCACCTGCAATAAGATATAAAAATAACTAGTAGCTCTGTAAACAATAGCCTCACTCCACTCTTTCAAAAGAGAACCTTTGTAAAGAGAAGCCGCGAATGGCGTCAGATCCCATGCAGTAGAGCCTTGCTTGCTTCCATTTCCAGTTACACCTTTTCCTCTTTCCACTTTCTTATACATTTATGGTGCTTCCATGAATGTCACACAATAAATGTCTTCACTCGCAATACCTTATGCGACTACAAACGCAATTCCTATGAAGTTGCCCGAATTTTTATAGAGATTATCAATCAAGGACCCGACCGCTTCATATCGTTGATTGCTGTGTACAGATCACCCTCTGCTAATATTGAAGTTTTGTTTAACGAATTAGATATTATCCTGAGTAATATTGATAAGAATGAGAATGCTGTTTTAATAGGAGATATAAACATTGATATTTTATGTAACAGTAGTTTGGCAAATGAATATAGCAGTCTAATGCAAATGTATGGCCTGAGATCTCTCATTAACATAGCTACTAGAATATCACACACTACAAAAACATGCATAGACCACATTTTCTATAAGAATGTGAATTTTAAATATGAAAACATAATTAGCTCTGTTCAAAAGACCTATATAACTGATCACTTTTTTACTTCACTACACATAGGAAATACCAACCCAGTTTACAGTGATATCAAGGAGAACATCATTAAAAGGATAAATTATAAGAATCTTATTGACAGGTTGAGACAGGAACGTTGGAAGAATGAAACTACTTTTGATGAGGCTAATCTGGATTTGGATAATAAAATAAATGCTTTCTATAGGAAACTGATTTTTCACATTGTAACCCACTCCGTGAGGAAACGGGGTCTCCACCAAATATGTAACCACATAAATATGCAATCATCTGTGCCATGTATGTAAAGGGCTGCGTAGCTCAGGTAAAATGAAATGATTGATTATCTCACAACAAAATATAATATTATTCTATTACATTGACTTCAATACAAGTTATTAATTAAGGGGATTGGCAACTCGCTTAGCATATCTGAATATTTAAAATGTTAGAGCAAGATTGAGCAAGATAGATGTTGATTAGTTATGGGATTGGCCTATTATTTAGCTCATGAATGAAATTGTAAAATCAACTAAGGTCTTAACTTTTGTGATGGGATGCCATGCAAGATGGAATCTCCTGTTCCATCATGCATCCATCAACACAAGACACCAACTCACTGCTCACTACTCAACTACTAACTCATCTACTGACCGACTCCTCCAAGTAACTTGACAATGCCTTAAATATATTAGAAACAAAAATATTATGAACATCTCAATGTCAAACACAAATGAATTCATGTATTCAACATCTATTGCCTCCTCAATGTCACAACGTGTTTTAAAATAAAACATTCTACTGAAAATAATCCTTGAATCAGATTTGAGAAATAAACTTATACCTCACAAACTTCAACGTTGAAACCAATGGTGACAACATAGATTCTGCTACTGAGCAAATAAAAATTGCCATTACAAAAAAAGACCATTAAAAAAGTGGATAACTTCAGGGCTCATAAAATCTATGAGAGGGACAAATTGCATAAAAAACTGAAAAGTCAACCATTCAATACTACACTGAAAGTTAGATACAAAAACCATAGAAATATATGAATACACCAATTAAGGCTGTGCAATAGGGTTTTGGTCATATTTTTTTTTCAAAGTCTCTTTGACTGGAGATTATTAGGCTACTGAAATGTAGTCTATTGCAATAAATAAAAAAAAATTCATCAATTATTTTCTGAGATATGAGCACTTGAAGTTAATTTTTGGGGGCAACCAGTATCATGAACGGTTGTGAATAGAAAAGTGTAATTTCCAGGATCAATGTAACAAATTATTGTTTTTGTAATGAGGTATTTCATTTTTCAAAATTTTCATTTTTTTGAAACCTTAATTACAGAAAAACTTTATTCCCGATTGAAATACAAAATATGTCATTGAAATCCCTGATATCCCTTCTAGTAATAGAGAAATTATTGTAAATCCAAATTGAATCGTTGGGCCAAAGTTTTCTTGGATTCTCTTCAGTTTTACAGAGTCAACTTCCTCATGCGAATGCGCAAGCACGTTCACTCACACATATGCAAGGACTTGCTATGTTGCCAGTTTGAATCATATTCGTTCATCACTCACTCGCCCTTATCAATGCTCCCTCACGCGCAACACCGGCACTCGCCTGTCTACCGGATGGATTTTATTTGCAGTTCTTGAATAATTATGCGATCGACAAAAATAATTGCTTTGAATGACACGTCTCCAGTAGCACTCACATTTCCTTTCCGCTATATCACTCTCTTTCACCCTCATTCTTTTTCTCTCAAACAAACATATGCCAAATTGTGTCCGAAGGAAGGAACAAAATTTTTCTTTATTTATAAGATTTTTGCGATTGTTCCATATATTGTACCTTACTCTTGTGATTTACATTATG
Source organism: Conomelus anceps (assembly GCA_948455865.1). Lineage (NCBI taxonomy): Eukaryota > Metazoa > Arthropoda > Insecta > Hemiptera > Delphacidae > Conomelus > Conomelus anceps. Next base: position 163,379,448 of record OX418216.1, read on the forward strand.
GTTTATTGGGTAATTTACATAGTGAATGGGATTATAATAATATTGTAGGACTTCTTTGATAGATAATAAATAGGCTTCCAACGAAAACTGTAGTAGAAGTGTAATTGAAAAAGTTGCTCTACAAACAGAAATTTACTACAAATGATGAGATGAAATACTAAAAAAATAAAATATAAATATTACAATTGAGTAGTATATTATTATACTCAATATTATAATTGTGTTATATTATTTAACACAAAAATTAGGCAATGAAGAAAAAACATTTTTCATTTCAGTCTTAGATGTAAAATTTTATTAGCATCTAAGCTGTTTTACCTGCATCTGGGTGGTGTAAACATAGCGGATTTCAACTTCACATCTTGAAATAACGTCCGCGTAAATATTAATTACCTATTGCCACAGACGAACATTCAATGTCATCGTCTTTGGTAACTTGCTGTGATTATTATACAATTCATCAATCAACTTATCACATACATACCTTCACATTTTAAAATCAGTTTCAACAAAACAATATGTGAACATATTATACCGTACTATAAAATAAAATACAATTTCATAACGAAATGATCTTAGTATAAAATAAAAATGAGAAAAAAAGCAAAATAATATTAATTATCATTTTGTTTCCATCAATTTTAGCTTTTTTTTATCTTGGTGCACTTTGAAAGACACATAATTGCACTTATTTGGCGGGCCGCTTAGCGCAGTTGATTGGTGCGTCGCAACTTCAGCTTGCTGTCGTTCAGCGGTCGTGGGTTCGAATCCCGCTCCTCCATCTGGCATTTATGTGTTATCATTCACCTCATTTTCCACGCACAAGTCTCGGACTCATGTGTGCATCATCAGCTATAAAACGAATATGCACTTTTAACATTTACTATCGATTTGTGTTACCTACTCTACATTTGTCTGACTGACTATAATTTATCTGACAATACTGACTTCTTCAGCAAATTCGTTCTCTGACTGAATAAATACACTTTATCTTAATTATTCTATAATCACCAACTACATTTTTGAATTCGTTGAGAAAATAACTACTAAATGTTTTTCCTGATATCACTTGCTTATGAAACTTGGTTACTGTCCTAATTGATTCAGGTTTGATATACAGTGATTCAGGTTTCTACTTATCGACAAATTGGCCAAATTTTCAAATTGAGAACTCTTCTGAAAGTAAATTCAATGATCTAAAACTTCTTACCTCTAACTTTTTATGTGCTGGAGTGAGCATTTACATGATAAATGCAACGAAAAATTAGGTGACTTATTTTTCACAAAGGAGATAAAAATACCTGATTTTTGAAAATTGATTGTGAATGAACAATTGAACGGATATATTTTTATACATCAATCGACGTAGAATTTCATATTCTTCAATTCCAACTTTTGATAACTCAGAGAACTCTCTTTTAGAATACCTAGAGTGGATTAAAAGAACTTCCAGCTTTGTACCAATTTTTGTCCATCAAAAGAGTGGACAAAATTTGAGAGGGCTCTAGTGTCAAACGAAGGAAACAAATTTTTCTTTATAGAAAATTCTTGCGATTGTTCCATATACTGCATCTTAATCATAAAATATGATTACATTATTGGAGAGCTTACATTGTGACTGGAATTATATTATAGGACTTCTTTGATAGATAACAGAGAGCCTTTCAATAAAAACTGTAGTGGAACTGTAAAAGGTTGGGGGTTTTCAGTTTTCAAGCAAGGAATAGTAACCCCCCCCCCCCCCAACAACCGAATAGTGGGTCCAGGAGCCCGGGGAAATTATTACATTAAAACTTCACTATACAGTGGATGATACCTACTCATAACACACGCACAAGAAATAACTTGATTTACAATTATTCAAACACACAAAAGACTTTTCTTTTTAGAAGTGTAAAACTGTTCAATGCCATTCCAGAGAGCTTCAAAAATCTGCCATATCCAATTTTTAAGCATAGACAAACTTTTTTTGATGGATAATCCATTATTATATAGGTTTGAGGATTTTTATGAAAGGGCCAAGACTTTTTAGACAATTTATAGACAGCTTTAAATGACACACTGCTATAGATAGGTAGGCTAATTTTGAATGTGATTTTGTGTTTTTATCTGTTTTAACGTTCTAGCAATGTTGTATGAGACAAAATTATTTTGATGTTAAATATGACAATTTGCAATGCTTTTGACGAACTCAGGAGTTGCTGCAATAAAGGTTTATCAGAAACTATTTCAATCAGAAACTATTTTTTATAATCATGAAATTATTAGGTGTATCTTTACTGAATTTTACTTTACTTTACTTTACTTTAAAAAATTGAGACATAAGTGAAAGACATACAAAAATTGAAAGATATACGCTATTCTTTGGAAATAAATGGAGAGTATAATTGCAAAAAAATAACTAAAATTATTTCAACTTAAGATAATTAAGGAAATTAGAAAGGATATGATTGAATTAGGAGTAACCCTGGGTGAATTGAAAAATAAAAAACAAAATATTGAAAGTCATGACCCAACTAATGCTTTGCTTTGCCAATTGGCTTTGAAAATTACAAAAAAATTTATAGTATGTTTTGAATATGAGGTAATAAAGTGTTATTTGTAAAATAGCCTTCTCCAAATAATAATAATCAATTTTATTCTTATATTTTATTAGTTATTTTTCCAAATTTAATAAATTTCCCCAAAATCCAAGATATTTGCCTCGGGCGCCAAAAACTCACGCTATGGCCCCCGTTTTTACTCAATCAGAAACTATTTTTTATAATCATGAAATTATTAGGTGTATCTTTACTGTGTCTTACAATTTTACTCTTAATATGAACACTTATTTTGGTTGGCTAAAAAATCATAAAAACCTAAAAAAAGCATGTATACATTGAGTGTCGAAAGCTACAGAATAATAACGTTATACTTACAACACAATTAAATTTAATAGGCAAAAAATAATAAATTTTCAAAATAAATCAGTTAACAAAAAATTGGCTATATAGTCAGCTAATTTTAACTGACTAATGAGCGAATAGTTTTTTTTTATTAAGAGCGTGAAGCGCGACTTTATCGCTCGAGCCAAAACATTGGCGAGAAACTATTGCGAGAGCGATAAAGAAGCTTCACGCGCGAATTGCATACAATATTTCTCCTAAAACTGCAGTTCTGGATTCCAACACAATAAAAGCTTGTAGATTGTAACATCACAGACCATGCGCGGATTTGGTTAGCGTTCGCCATTGTTGAAGTTATGTGAATTTCATGGATTCCGTGATCCACCAGAAGGCATCAAAATCAAAATAGAAGCGTAAAGAAAACAGCTGGCGAGCATAAAGTACTTTACCGGTTGCGGAGCAGTAAAGAGGTATTTTACAATTAGTTTTCAGTACGTTAAGAACTACTTTACGAGCAGTTTTAGGAAAAATATTTTTAATGTTGCATTGTCCACATTAAATGTTGGTGGTTTTCAAGTAAGGAATAGTAAACCCCCCCCCCCCCCCCCCCACCATAATCGAATAGTGGGTCCAGGGACCCGGGGAAATTATTATATTTCCACATGGACTGCTTCAAATTTTGACCCTACCTTCCCTCTTTGTTTTACAATGTTTGATCTATGTGAAAAATAATTTGGAAAACTTCACTATATAGGGGGTGATACATACTCACAACACAAGAAATAACTTGATTACTCACCGTTACAATTATTCAAACACACAAAAGACTTTTCTTTTTAGAAGTGTAAAACTGTTCAATGCCATTCCAGAGAGCTTCAAAAATCTGCCATATCCAATTTTTAAGCATAGACTGAAACTTCTTTTGATGAATAATCCATTATTATATAGGTTTGAGGATTTTTATGAAAGGGCCAAGACTTTGTAGACAATTTATAGACAGCTTTAAATGACACACTGCTATAGATAGGTAGGCTAATTTTGAATGTGATTTTGTGTTTTTATCTGTTTTAACGTTCTAGCAATGTTGTATGAGACAAAAAGGAAATTAGAAAGGATATGACTGAATTAGGAGTAACCCTGGGTGATTTGAAAAATAAAAAACAAAATATTGAAAGTCATGACCCAACTAATGCTTTGCTTTGCCATTATCAACACAAGAAAAAACTCTTTACATTAATGTCATAAAACAAAAATTAGTTTTATTATTGTAGAATTCTGTACAATATTAGGTTAAAAATAAAACACTGCACAAAACAATGTACAAACTACTCATGCCACCCGAAGTGAACAGAGGTCTCAAACTGACCAGGCTATCTAGCGGTCAGACATATCAGATTATTTTTGTGAATGAAAGCTCAGGTATTAGAATAACTGTGGCTTGGAAACTAAATTTGCTTTACTAGATTATGAGTAGTAGAACGACTCTGCCTCCCTCCCAAGAAGGCCTAGTCAGACCAGGCGAAGAGGGGAGTAGTCGTGAGCCGAGAGATCTGGCAACGTTTCAGGGATATGGAAAGCTAGTTACAAACTAATCCACCAGAGTGATTCAAAACCGGACCAAACTCGATTCGACTCGATTGTAGACTCGTTTGTTTGTTGCCTTGAGTCGGGACTCGAGACTTGATCAGAGTCATGGTAGCTGGCGCACAGCCTTAAGAAAGCAAAACTTGACTACTATAAAAATAAAATGTCAACTTGTAAAGGTAACAATAAAAAGACATGACTCTGTATAGAGGAAATTTTAGACATGAAACGAAATAAAAAACCTCCTGATATGGACCCTATAATATTAAATAATTATTTCTCACAAGTAGGTAAAATGTATGCAGAAAATCTGAATAATAGTTTGAGCTCAACAAGTCAACCAATATCATCTATAGTTCCACATACTCCAAATAATTTTCCCCACTAATTCCGATGAAGTTGCTGCTATGATAAAAAGGCCTACATTAAAAAGTAATTCATCTCCAGTAATATAAGCAATATCTGTTTGAAAAATATATCAGAATACATATCTCAGCCTTTGTCAATTTTGTTTAACAAATGTTTTGAAATAGGTCATTTTCCTTCACACTTTAAAGTTGCAAAATAATTCCTCTCTTCAAGTAAGGTGAGAGAGAAGCTCCTTCATCTATGAATACTCTGTTATACTTCTTGTTTGAATTATTTATTGTATATGAAGCTACAGTTCTATAATCCACGTTGAAATGAATAGGAGTTTTACAATTATTGGTAAAGTGGCAACTGAATTTCGAATATCTTTAATGCTTGCTCTTGTTTGGGTAAGTACTAAATCTATTCCTGGTCTATGTCTTTTTATAATATACGTTGACTTTCCACATCCAGGTACTCCTTCTATCCATCTTATCTTAGGAAATTTAGGCTTATATATATACTAATTTTATTGATCAATTCGCCATCCAGCATCAGCTCCGTAACCCGAGTTACAAGTATATATTTTTCTGATGTTCTAAATTTATTCTTATCTTCAGTAAACTCAACATATTTTCCTCCATCTTCAAGACTGTAGCCCATTCTGTTATGTGTTGCTGTTACGAAGAGGAATTTCTTCAGTATATTATCGAAAATGTTCATGCCCCTCTTCCTTTATTTATTTATTCATTTGTCATGGGTTATAACAAATATAACATCGACAATTGTCATACAACATTGAAATAATCAATACATTAATTAACATAAAACTGCATTAAATGATCACAGTCAATACCTATATTTAACTACAAGTCACTAAATTATTCCTTATTGTTTTGCCAGACATATCATGGTTCATATTCTCAAGAATATCCTTGTAAATTTTGGCATGAGCATCAGCGTTTTCAAGGAGGTTACAGAGATCAATCATATTGTTTAAGTACCTCTCATATTGCGAGACTACTTCAAAAAATCCAGCCGGATATTCTGTGACACTACTGTTACTGTTTTGCTTATGTATTTCCAAGTATTCAATATTTCTGATTCCTTTATTATAAAACACGAACCGTAGAGCTTCATGCTCAAGGACAGTGCTTAGAAGATTGATTGATGGTATTTCTTGAATAAAAATATCAACGCATAAAGGATAAATTTTTTATAACTAAAGGATACTAAAGGATAATTTTTCTCAATCCACCTGTTCAGCATGGCAAGTATATTACGGAATCTGTGTAGTGGCTGTTCACTTGATTCCAAAATAAAAACTGAGCCAGTCAGCCTTTGGAGAAGACTTTAACGTATTCGATTTCAGAATCAATGAATTGCTGCTAGTCGTTGAGAGCCAATTTCGATTTTTTCAATTGCTTTGAAAGCCCCTTAGATAGAGTCATGTGATTCTCTTCTTTATGCACAAAAGAAATGATCAAATCTACATTTTCTCCATAATTATAATACAAGGTTTATTCTACTCTTCGGGGTTTTAATAGTCATGTTAAAATTGTGTAATTGGCTTAATACATCACAGATATTTACATTTTTTACAAGGTTATTTTGTTTGACATAGAGATTTCTTGTTTTTTAAAGTAGCGCAATGTGTTGAAAAGAACATTTCTAATACCCATAATCGATCCTATCAACTATTTTCCTCAAGGCTTTCTCATATTCTGGACAGCATTTATTACTAACTTTATGGTCTGCTCCAGTCTTCTGTTTCTTACAATTGGCACATACTTCTTTCTCCTTCTTGTTTGGACAGGTCTTTACGTCATGGCCGGTCTCTGCACAATGATCACAGGTGTTATCTTTTTGGGTACAATGACGGCCTATGTGCCCCAAGCCTTGGCACTTAAAGCACCGGGTCACCGACACATAGTCCCTAACACTGCATGCCGACCAATCAATACCAATCAATCAAATACTCTCCTCATATTGATAAGCTTGCACCTTACATCTCCAGTACACTCTGCTACCCAATTCACTTGCTTCCTTTCTTTTGGTCCAATTTTGAAACCCGGCTTAAATGAGTCTTTAAATTGTTCAAATGTCATGTCATCATGGAAATTTCTATTATATACTTCTTTAACTAAATCTTCTGCATTTAATTCTACTGGAACATTATAGATTACTAATTTAGACTTAATTTTATGTGGCTCACTTACCTCGAATTTAGCGTTACGTAGCATACTATCACTAAAAATCTTTTTTTTTTTGTCTACACTGGGGTCCATTACCAAAAGCACACCCCCAACCCGCACATTGATTGTTTTTTCAATTTTAAGGAGTTTTCGTTTGAAATAGTCTTTTTAATAACAGTTTTTAAATTTTCACTTGTCTGGCTATCTGTTCCTTTTATTTCCTTTGGTTTGATTAGTACAACCTTTTCTTTTGCGACAGTTCTAATTTTTATAACACTACTTTTCTCCTTCACTTCTCCTGGCTGCTTTTCTTCTTTCTTCTTCGGCAGCTGCACTATCTCGGCGAATGATCGTTGCTGGTTCTTTCCTTTCTGCTCGAGGTAGCTTTTTTTGTCAAAGAAATTTAATCCCCACTGCTATAAAGATATTTCCAAACTTTTTAGTTCATTCAAGTCCTCACTTAATTTATTAGATGCCATAATTTGAACTTTTTTATTGGATTCAACTTCGCTTTCCTCAAATTCTGTTGCTAAAAAAGATGACAGTTTTTTTTGGCAATTCCATTCCATAATATTCACAGTGTAACAGAATATAACGTTGACCCAGATATTACTGTTCAATGAAATGTTCGCACACGCACAGAAAATCGCTGACTACACTGAAAAAACTACTACACTACGACTAACAATGAAACGATGTTCTCTCTAAGACAGCTGAACTACTACTCCAATGTACTCCTGCTCCAGAGATTTTTGCTGTGTTGAGAACTCATTAATTAATTAGTACACTTTAATTTCATGTATTTTAAATTACTGATCGATCATCACCTGCAGTCACAGATTCGATTCGCATTCAACTTGGCTATCATCATACTTTGAGCCATCATCCAACTCGTAGCCCACGCAGAAGTGTCAGTCATGTGGGTATCAACAGCAGAAGAAAAATCATAAATCTACACAAATAAATAAGTGATGTACATGCAATTGTTACCTTGGCAAGGAGCGATCGAGTGGGTTTGTCGGCGCAAAGCATGACTAGCTGTGTGTCAGTGTCACCAGCCAATAGGAGGCCTTTGGCCAGCACACCAACGCGCATGACGCCCTTCAGCACGCGCGAGCTGTTCGCCTCCTCCTTCTCGCGCTGGAACGAGAACCTAACAACAAACAAAACCAATAGTAATATTACAAGCTACAAACAAATATATATCTACTAAAATATCGATTTTGGACATTTTCAGCCAATTTCTCGAGAAAGGATTCTTAAATCTAAGTAGGATTTTAGATTATTTTTTTGTATTATGCTGTTTATAAAGTTTGAAATTTATATAAAAAATCTGGAAACCTCTACACCACAAAAAAAATTCTCGGGGACGCCAGAGGGCGGGTCAGAATTGAAAGAATTTGAGCTACCCTCTGCTTCATATTATATTGTGTGATATCTACTCAGCTTTCTGACGCTGTTCAAATACAAACCCACATAAAACGATATAAAACTACAAAAATAGTTTGCAGGGGCAACTAAAGGGGGGGGGGGGGGTTCATAATTTTAAAATTTGAGCTATCTACTTCTTCATAAATTGTGTGACAGCTCATTCTAATCAGCTTACCAATGCGGTTTGAATATAAAACTTTAAAATCCCCAAAAAGAATATTACTATTTATTAATATGCGGGATGCCATAGACTGGCCATCTGGTCAGTCATCACTAACGGTAGTGGATTCAGTGGATCAGAATGCCGAATCAACATAGCAAACAATTCTCAATGCGGACGGTTGACATGAAAATCTCAAGTCAATAAAATCCTAAAGAATCGTCCACTCTGTCTCGTCATCATTTCATCATATCCAATAATCAATTTATGAGAGAAAGATTCATAAATGAAATTGATCATTAGCTTGAAAGTTAATGAAACAATTGGCTCAGATTTACATGAATAGGGAACAAAGATTTTCATCATGAAGCATCGAAGCGAGCTGAGTGAGTCATTTTCATTTTTCATTTTTTATCATCATTCCAGGGGGTATGGTAACTTGCGGTATTTTAAAATTATTTAGCAACACGATAATTTTGAAGTAATTATTGATAGTCGACAAAAACCTGTTGATTTTTTAATGATGTCCTAACTGGTTAAATTGCTAAGAAAACTATTGCCATTAAACAGAATTGGCTCAGAACAACATGAATAGGGAACATAGGTTTTCATCATCATTTAGCATCGAAGCGAGCTGAGTTGTGTCATCATTGCCAATTAGTGTATTGAATCATACATTATTTTTATTGAATAGGTAAGATCATGAAATACTGTGCAAGTATAATAGGGTGGCGGCAAATAATAAACTATTTATTTTGCTTATAATTTTTCAAGTTGGTTACTATTGATGTGTTACATGTTGGCATATGTGACAGCACTTCATGGAAATTAGTTCTTCCTGGACCGAATGACTCCTTTTCCAGTATCAAAGTAAAAAAACATGTAACTTAAATATTTTTTAAAATGTTGTCATATCCTACTAGTTCTGTTAAGTTCATACCTCCTCAATTTATTCTTGTACAATGAAATTCAAGGTTTCTGTAAACGATTCCAATTTTAAAGCTCTATAAATTGATGCAATGAAAAGATCTGGTGAAATGCTTAAATTTTATGGTATGAAAAAAATTCAAGTTGCTAAGAGCTCAAAGAGAAAACGTAAAATGCAATATCCTAAATCGCATATTTTTTAGTTTTGTAGTGGAGAAAAAGATCAGCCAAATTACATATTGTAAATAAATTCACGTGAATCTGGAATGTAGCTTTGGCGATGTTGCAGAGTGGAAACGGTGGTCAGGCAGTTTGTTGTCAAAAATGGTACAAACTTAGTTCGAGTAGAAACGATATGAATAAATCTTAGTCAAGGTTGACCAACTACTCACAGATTTCCAGCCCGTCCTTCAGCCGCCTCCTTCTTGGCGGCATTCCTGGCGGCGAGGGGGAGCGCCGCATTCTTTCCGCCCCCTTTGGTGGGTGTCGCGGGAGCCGCCCCCTTGGTCCCCCCACCCACACCTGTGGCCGAGGCCGTAGCCTTGCTAGTATCGGCCAGATGGTCCGAAACCAGTTTGAGCGCCTTCTCAACGTGTGATACAATCTTCTGCACGGCCTGCAGCTCAGTCTCCTTGGGATAGATGGCAGCGTGCCTGGCAATCACGTGCCGGTCGTCGTTGGTGGTGTCCAGACGTCGGATGTGGCCGCCGGGTCCGCCAAGGTGCAGGGGAGGTGCCAGTGATCCCACACCGCCCGGGAAGAACGACTGCAAACCATCAACAACTTTTAACCTCTGCTTGAATAAATTTTTATTCAACAACTTGAACATTACAATCAAATAAGGATACAAATTAAATTCTCAACACTACACAGATAATTCGAAATTGGTGGCACCCACTAAATAAATATGTGTCGGTGTGTCACAGGATTAGTCAAAAATATAGGTTTAAATTATAGAAATAAAAGGTGAGCGAAAAAATCGATGTACACTAGATATAATAGTTATATAATTACAAAATCAGAATATGGGCTATAATAGATAGTTTTATGAATACGGTTTACAATTTCAAATGTAATTGTTTCTTTGGGCTTATGAAACAAATTGCTCACTGCGATCTATTCCATGACCTATTTATCTTGATTTTTTCTGGGATGATTTCTGTAATTTCTAAGAGGAGATGATGATTTTGAGTTAAAAAAAATAGATTAAACTTTTAATTGATTTATGAAAAATAATTTCTCAACCTTGAACAAATCATTTTACCAACACAATTTTTACTTCTCTTCTGTCAATCCGAATTCATATTCAAACTGGGCAAAGCCAAGTTAACGTTAAAGCTAATGGTAACCTGCACTATAACCTAGTTTCTATTCCAAACATGATCGTACCTTAAGCTACAGACTTAACCATAAATATGTTATCATATGTTATTATAAATTGTGTTATTAGATTTATAAATCATTGAGATACAGTAGAAATGAGGTTCTAAAAATTGGTAATTTGTTACAGAAGTGAAGAAGACTATTGACTCCTTTCAATTTATATTTATCAAATTGTTATTTTTCTCTTTTCTACTAATCAATTAATTCCCCTTTCAATTGATAGTCATCCAGATAATCTTATATCTTATTGATATTCTTTTTCAATGATAGACTGAAAGCTTTTAACTAGTCTTTATCACCGTTTAATGTGTTATTTACTATTTTAGTTTATATTTCTTTTCAAATGTGTTATTGTATTTACTTCAACTTTCATCGCAGGTGTAGTAGTATTGTAGATATAGTATTATTTACGTTTTTCTATATTGTATTGTAATGATGTTATTGAATTTGTGTTAAGGAAGCAAATACAGGGGGAAGAATACCGTATGCTTCTGAGGTTTTCATAAATAAATTAATTAAATTTGTTAATAGGTTATGTCACGTGCTATTCGATGGAATCAGGCCGTCTGCTAGTGAACAATATTCTAGTTGAATTTTTATTCGATTTTTGAGTTGTATTTACCTTGGGCCCGCCAGGTCCAGGTGGGCCGGCCATGACAGCGGGCGGTGGGGGTCCGTAGGGTGGCGGTGGGGGTGGCAGCGGTGGTGGAGGGGGAGGACCCATGGCACCGCGTGGCCCATGATGGCGGCGGTTGTTGTACCACTCATAGTACTCCATTTCCTCTTCGTAGCGACGCCTCTCCTCCCAGTACATGCGCTCCTCCACTTCCATCATACTAAACACATCAAATATATGTTAAAAAAAAAACGACAAAAAACGTCAAACAAGAAAATATAATAAACGACTTGATGCTGTACTCTGTCGACGAAACTCTAGCGCTGCTGGATTAGGGATTGGAGGTGAAAGTGTTGGTGGAAAAGGTGAAAATGATCAGAGTGCCATAATCACCCAGTAGTTTTACTCCTGCGTCTCAAATCTAAGGATAGAGTAGATAAATGATTGCCATTTTTTCTTAGGTTCAATAGTTCTCCCTGTTGGTAGCATTTAAAATAGATATTATAGAGTTTAAAACATTTAAGGTCAATTCACACACATCATTCACGGCGCGTCTCAGTTCCGAGCCATCCGTCTCGTCACAGTCATAAAATATATATTTTTATCTGAGTTACCGGTTACGCTGTCTACACTCGTCCGGCGCCGACCCGTCAAGTGACTGATTGTTACCGTGACTAAACTGAGACGGAACCGTGACTGTGACGCGCCGTAACTGATGTGTGTGAATCGACCTTACGAGGTAAATCAGGTCTTTTGTACAAGTCTTTTCTCTGCTGTAAGTCAGAGAAAAAATTTTTTTTTTTATTAAATGTTTGTGGTTATCCCTTCCTGTCCTTGAGCCACAAGGACCCAGGGTGCAGTTAAGAAAACAGTGAAACAACGCAGTCAGACTACAGCAAGTTAATTAGTAATAAAACTATCACTTACCAAAGGTGACTTCAATGTGGACTGTAAGTAGGTGGTAAATTTGACGTCTTCTGGCATGAGTAGATTTCTTGAATGTATGCAATTTTGAATCATATATGTATATTAATTAACACTTTCACGGAACGGAACGCAACACGGTACGAGGTTGACAGTCGAGGAACAAACTCGAGAGTGAAGCGAAATTGAAAGGAAGGGTGAACGGAAGGGTAGGAGGGGAGTAGGGGGGGGGGGGAAAAGGATGATAGTTTATTATCTCAACCAACAAGCAATAATCCGCCTGCGCTAAGAATCAACCATCTCCGCCCGCCTTGGATTGCCTCAATCCAAGAAACAAAACTCATAAGGATTAAAAAATTAAAACACACAATGCACTGAGATAAAGGAAAAACAGGAAAAAGGGGGGGGGGGGGGAACGTGGGGTTAAAGAGACACTAGTTTGGGAGTATTGGGGCTAGTTTCCTAACCGGCCTAACATACTCTCCTGATTTGGTTTTAACGTACGCGGAGCGAACAACTCCCTTAGAATCGCGAATGACGCTTGCAATGCGTCCTAATGGGTATGATAGGGGCGTTGAATTATCTTCTTTAATCCACACTAATTGCCCAATTTGTAAGTTAGAGTCGTGCTCAAACCACTTATTTTTCTGCTGAAGAGTGTGGAGATATTCTCTCTCCCATCTCTTCCACAACCTTTGTGTGAAGCGATTCACCTTCTCCCAACGAGATAGTCTGTGTTCATTGGAGTCAGTATAGTCATTTTCGGGAACAGCCAACAAGGGGCGATGGATAAGAAAATGTCCAGGAGTTAAGGCAGCGTAATCATCGGGTGACGATGAAAGTGCATACAACGGCCTTGAGTTAAGTATCGCCTCAATTTTAGTGAGAATAGTGGTGAACTCAACAATTGTAACAGTATGGTTTCCTAATTCACGGAACAAATGATATTTTTTACATTTTTTATATTGGATTCGCAAATTCCATTCATAAATGGGGCATGTGGGATATTAAACTGGAATTTGATGTTTTTATTGGACATATCATCAATAATTTTTGTCTGATTTTCAGAAACTCGCAAAAATTCAGTAATTTCCTTCAATTGTCGTGCAGCTCCTTTAAAATTCGTCCCTTGGTCACAGAATATTTCTTGAGGTAACCCACGTCTCGACGCAAAGCGATGAAGAGTGACAATGAATTCCTCAGACGTCAAACTGGTTAACGTTTCAATATGACAAGCTTTTGTCGCTAGACAAACAAATAGAGCGAAATATGCCTTGTAGGTGTGAGCCTTAGGCCGAACACTCTCCTTAACTACGAAGGGACCTGCGAGATCGACAGCGACTTTGAAAAAGGGTGCCGTGGGAACGACACGAGAGCGGGGCAAGTCGCCCATAACGGGTTCAACAATATTCGCTTTGAATAAACGACAACGAGTACAATTGTGTATGACATGTCTAATTACACTATGGGCTCCAATAATCCAAAAACAACGCTGGATGAGAGCACGCACAATCCTAGGTCCAGCATGGAGATAGGAGCGGTGATAATATTCAATAATGAGCTTAGTAAAATGACTGTCCTTATGAATCAAGCGAGGATGCTTAGCTTCATATTCCAAATCACTATTCACAAGTCTGCCACCAACGCGAATAAAATCATCACTATCCAAAAAAACAGACAACTTTTGAAAGGCTTTATCACAAGGCTTTCCTTCTTTCAGAAGGGTAAGTTCACGATTGAAATGACACTTTTGAACTATTCTAACGCAGAAATCTTGTGCGGATTTCAACTCTTTAACACTTAATACTCCCTTTTCACGAGAGACACCTTTTATTTTTGCTCTACAATTATTGACAAATCGGAAAACATATGCACAAGAACGCAACATTCTTAGATATGAGGAGAAATGAGTTATTTGAATAACGGCACTATCTTCGGTAAGATTCAAAACAATTTCACCTTGATTATTTTTAATATCAGGTAGACTTTCAGAGGGTATTGTTACGGAAGACAATGGCCAGCATGATAACGGCTCTGAACACCATGTTGGAGCTCTATACCACTCTTCTAACGAACTCAACATTTGAGGAGGAATACCTCTTGAACCCACGTCAGCAATATTGAAATCAGTACCAATATGATTCCAATCATTTAGATTAGTCAATTCTAATATTTTCACGACACGATTTGCAACGAACGTTTGCAACTTATAGGGTGGTATACGCAACCAAGCTAACACAATAGTTGAATCACAGAAGAGAAACGTTGATTGTCGATTAATTTTAGACAGATTAGGAAGCACTGAAACGTACAATTTTGAAAGCAACAACGCAGCTAAAAGCTCTAAACGTGGAATTGAAAGTGTTTTTAACGGTGCCACTTTAGTTTTTGCTTTTATTAGAAAGCATTTAACAACAGAGTCTGAGAAAACAACTCTCAGATAAATACAAGCACATATTCCTTTTTGAGATGCATCACAAAATCCTACTATTTGACACGAAAGTGCATCACCATAAACGCAACGAGGAATTGAAATTGAACTAAGAGCAGGAAGCTCTTCCATGAACTTATTCCAGCATGCATTATAGTCATCAGGAATTGGTGTATCCCAATAAATTTGTAATTTCCATAGCTCTTGTAAAAAACATTTCATTTTGAAAATAACAGGAGCTATAAAACCAAGTGGATCATACAGTCTAGCAATTACAGACAGGACACTGCGCTTTGAGTTTGTCTTATGATACTCCGGAACTGAAACTTTAATTTGAAAACAATCGGTAGTCGGATTCCACATAATACCTAACACCTTAACACTAGAATTAGGTTCATCACTGATATGAAAGGGAACTTGACTGTTTTCCAAACGAACCCGTTTCAGGAATTCAGGAGAGTTACTACTCCACTTGTTCAGTTTGATATCAGCACATTTCAGGAGATTGCATAGTTGTGATTTAATTTCACACATTTCCTCCAACGAGCTAGCACCTATTAGAAAATCATCATGGTAAATTTCATCACGAATTGCGGTCGCCGCTAAAGGAAATTTATCTCCCTCATCTTCTGTCAATTGAATCAATACACGTTGAGCGAGAAATCCCGAGGGTTTCAAACCGTATGGAATTCTTTTTAACTCATAGACGACAATATCCTTTGAAGGATCTTCACGAAACAATATATGAAGAAACGAACAATCTTCTTCATCAACAAGAATAGCTCTGTACATTTTTGTAATATCACATGTAAAAACGAATGAATGCAATCTGAACCTAGTTAAAATATCACAAATATCATTTAACAACGTCGGTCCAGAGTGTAAGACTTGATTCAAGGAAACGTGACCCCTCTTTGCTGATCCATCAAAGACAACACGAACCTTTGTGGTGGGTGATGAAGGGTTGAATACACAAAAATAGGGTATGAAATATTTTCCAGGTCTTCTAGCAATTTCCATGTGATTTAAAAGTCGATACTCTTTCATAAACGATAAACAGTCAGCTCTTAAGCGAGCATCACGCAACATACGACGTTCTAACGAGAGAAATCTATTCAACGCAATTTCATGAGACTCATAAAATTCGAGATTTTTAGTGTCTACCTTGAACGGGAGCTTGACAACATATCTTCCCTGTTGATCACGTTTGTGAGTTTCAACAAAATGTTTTTCACAAAATTCGTCATCAGGATTAGGAAATTTAACATTAGAAATTTCCTCACTTTCCCAAAACTTATGAACCAAACTATTCAACGAGTTCTCAGAATCGGGATGTATCAATAACGAAGGTAATGTCTGGTTATTGGTCACGGAACAACTTGGGAATTCACCCAAAATTATATCACCAAACACGGAAGGTATAACGCAAAACGAAGCACCTTCTTCAGATGTAATTTGGTTATGATGACTTAATATTTTGTTGAATAACTGACAACCTAATAGGAGGTCAACGGAACGCTGTTCATAGAACCTGGCATCAGCCAAATTGAATTTTTTCAATTCATTTTGAATCTTTGAATCCAGATACACGGGGGTTAACGGCCCAACTATTTTATCAATCACATAAGCTTCAGCTTCTACATGAGGATGGTTTAAACCTTTAGGTTTTAATAAACATTTTACAACGCCACAGGAATTTCCGACACTTGCGGAATTTAAACCAGAGAAATTTTGTCTGCGATCCTGAACAGATAAACCAAGTTTTATAACAAGATCTTTTGTTATGAAATTAGTAGTGCTACCTGAATCAATAATCAGACGAACGTTAACAAACGAACCAGAAGAACTTTTTATTTGAGCTAAAGCTGTGCCTAAAACAACACTCGTTTTAGGAATACACTGAATAGAAGGATTAATAACGTTTTCAGTCATACCGCAATGTTGTGTAGCTATAGGATCGGTTTGAGTTATTGAATCACTTGATTTCAACTTTAAATCGGCCTTAGGGCTGTTATCCGATCGCTTCTGATAACTAACTGGAGAGCACGATCTACTGTTATCATTGCTACGTGGGTAATGCAATAACTTATTATGCATACGATTACACACACATTTTGGTTTGGACTTACACTGGCCGACAAGATGAAATTTAGAAAAACAGTTGAAACACGCTTTCAATGATTTGATATATTCATTTCTATCTTTCGGATCTTTCTTTAAAAACACAGGGCATAACGACAACATATGATTTTTTGAACATAATGGGCAATTTAGTTCGGAACGATCAGTGAATTTTGAATTATTTGTAGCATTGCGAAAGCAGTTGTCAACCTGAGTAGATAACACAACTTTCTTTTGAAACGGTTTCATTTTACTATTAATCTTATCTACTGGTTTAGTCACATTCATATTCGGTGCATCAGACGCCGACAATTGGAATGTCCTAACTCTTGTGTTTACAAAATCAATCAGCTGTTGACATGATGGAAAACTTTTATCTGCTACTACAATTTCAAAAGATTCACAAGATTGTTTATCTAATTGTCGTATGGCTAACGAATACAATAGGTAATCTCCTAGGTCAGGAATTTTCAACGATTTTAATGAAGTGGTGCTATCACCAACTTTCACGAGAAAATCTTCAAGAGATTTTAAAGAAGGTTTCACTGGGACACTAGTGGTTTTTAAAATCTCATTCATATAATAATTTGCTAAAACTCTATCATTTTCATAGCGTTTACAAAGGGCTTTCCATGCTAAATCAAAATCAGCACTAATCTGAAATGATTTTACTACTCTAGCTGCTTCACCAGATAACAAATTATGTAAGATATGAGACTTGTGGACTGACGAATAATATTTATCATTTAAAATCAAAGATGTAAATATATTTCTGAACCTAGGCCAGTCTGAAATGTCAGATCCATCAAACGATTTTATATCTGCAGGAGGTAATATCATATTTAAACGTGGTGAATGAGTAGATGGAGAAGAATCATTTTTTATCTCTTGTTTCTGCAGTAATCTATCACGAGAATCAATTATGATACAAGCTAAGTTATCTATAGCATTTAATGATTGATAATCAGGTTCAAAATCAGGATTAATTTGAATAGAAAGTTCATTTATTTCATCCAACAATGATGAAAATTCACTAACTGTTTTTTCAATGAACCTACTTCTAATCAAGAATTGTTTTTGAACGTTTAAATCATTGATATTTTTCAGTAAGTCGTATGCTTGCTGAACACGGGTGAATAAAGTTTCTTTCTTTTTCAAACGAATGCTTAGCAAGGCTTCGGGTTTTGCAGTTGCCATTGTAGACTATCGGCAGATAAGATAAGGTTGCGGGATACAACAACAGGATTAAGGAAACGGGATTGATCATGAAATCTCAGTGCATGAGTCAACTTTACAAATTGAAATTTAAACTAATAAAGTTATCAAATTTCTGGAAATGAGGCTTTGATCCGGACACGGAGGACAATATGGTTATCCCTTCCTGTCCTTGAGCCACAAGGACCCAGGGTGCAGTTAAGAAAACAGTGAAACAACGCAGTCAGACTACAGCAAGTTAATTAGTAATAAAACTATCACTTACCAAAGGTGACTTCAATGTGGACTGTAAGTAGGTGGTAAATTTGACGTCTTCTGGCATGAGTAGATTTCTTGAATGTATGCAATTTTGAATCATATATGTATATTAATTAACACTTTCACGGAACGGAACGCAACACGGTACGAGGTTGACAGTCGAGGAACAAACTCGAGAGTGAAGCGAAATTGAAAGGAAGGGTGAACGGAAGGGTAGGAGGGGTGTAGGGGGGGGGGGAAAGGATGATAGTTTATTATCTCAACCAACAAGCAATAATCCGCCTGCGCTAAGAATCAACCAGTTTGTAAAAAACGGAGCTCTCTCAAGAGTGAAAGCACTCAACTTCCTCAGGTGAAAATTAATTGATACTTTCTCTTGTTTATCCTTACTTTTTTCAAACTAACCGTTTCTTTTTCCTCTTCTTCCTTCTCAAAAAATACCTTTTTTCTCTTTTTATTAATCTACTTTTTTATATTACTTTTCAGTATTTTTTATTTGCTAACCTAACATTGATCTGTAATTTACACCATAAGATTTACTTATATCTCATGGAAAGTTTTCCTCTCTTTTTATTAATGTATATTCTTTATAATACTTTTACAGTATTTATCCATTTTGTCTTAATGATTATACAGTGAAATGATTTTATGTATACTGTGTTAAGGAAGCTTCTTTGAGCCTATGCATGTAAGCTTCAAATATATGGCTATGTAACTGAAATTGCATTGACGTGTCATACACCGCTAGAGTTATGCTCACCATAATGCGGTTTCAAGTGACAAAATAATAATAATAATAATAATAATAAACTTTATACTAAATAAATAAACTTGTAGCATTGTGAAACGGGCCCAGGAATCAGTTTTGTTGCAATTTGTTCCAAGTTAAGGCATTTCAAGAACTTCAGCTATCTGAATTGGAACACACTTACCGCTCCTCCTCTCGCCGCCTGAAATAGTCGTCGCGCATCGCCTGTTTGCGCTGCTTCTCCTCCTGAATGCGACGCTGGCGCAGCGACGTCTTGACGTCGACCACCAGATCCGGGTTGACCTTCTTCTTGAACTGCAGCCGGTGGCGACGGCCCTTCATGTGCATCAGCTTCGCGTTCGGGTCGTTGAACTTGCACTCGCACAACTTACAGTTGAAGCTGATCGGCTTGCCTGTGTGCCACATCAATATTATTCAGCATTATTACAATTTAGTCTAGGTAGGCATCTAAAAAGACATATAGATGATTGGATACGCTCTGACTTCAATTCTATTACATCATTTATTCAATAAATTGTCATTATATCATTCTCATTGCCATCTTTTACATCTCAATACAATTTTGATCTATTCTATTTATTTCTAAAAAAACATTATTTACTGCATTCCATTGACTGTAGGCTAAGTAAATGCTATTTTAACTTTTTGCTGTATTTTTGCTATAGATGCTGTAATTTTATAATTTTGCTATAGATACTATGATACTAACACTCGCAAAAACGTTCAGTTAAGTGTCGTTGTAATGCTTCACCATTAAAATTGTTCGTAATACTTCAATTTTCAACCACCTTGTATTAATAACTTTCTCTCTATTTTACTACTTCATATTTTTCTAATTAATCCCTACCGTAGTGGATTTTTGTTTTTTTCATACAATTTTTACATATCATGCCCACGCTCAGACTCTGTCTTGTGGGTATTTTTTTCTCTTTCCATTGAATTAAATCACTATATAACTTCTGTATCAATACTATTTAATTTTCTAAATTTCAGATGTATTTTTATGTTTCTGATGTTGAAAGATGAATAAATTTGAATTTGAATAAAATTTAGATTCAATTAAAACAAAAACATTGCACATTTTACACGAAAGTTATACGATCAAACTTTCTATCATAATGATGGTTCATTATTCGTTTCCACTTTTATAGCAAGCTGCTATTATACCATCACACCATTCAGTATAAATGCGTTCTGTTATTCGAGGAGTGATAGCTAGGTTACAATGCAGCCAACAGAACCTAATAAAAATTGCTGAGATCAGCTGAACTTGAAATGTAGTATATAACTTTAGTTAAACAATTCGTTATAAATTGACTGATGTGAGTAAATCATATTACTTATGAGATATGGTTTGGAGAGTAAATTAGTTCTTAAAGAATAAAATACATGTATTATTGACTAGTAATGGTCGTTAATATAAGGCTTGTTTAGATTATGTTGAGTTATAACATGATGGGCGCATGAGCGTGAATATTGCAACTATTTTTAAACATTTTGTAGAGTTGAGTTATTTTCATATGGCGCCTGGCGAATGACCTTTGCTTTACAATTTCCATGGCAACGGTTGATGGTATGGTAGAGGGGGTAGCTCTGTCTTCAATCAACTGTCTTGAAGAACGTTTCGCTCCGGCCAACAATTATAGTCTATTTGAAAAACATCGGTTTTTGGTAATTACGTTGTCATATAGTTCTATAGTTGTACAATAGAAAGATAGCCTAGTCTTATGTTTATGAAATGGGTGGAGACAGGCAGGCGTGCAGTGGTGCGTAAACACTCCTACATTTGTTTATTAACATTTCTCCCTACTGCGCTCGCTCGGTTCAAGCGCCACATGAAAGAACTCAACAACTCTACTAGGTAACTGTTCCACCATTCAAGATCATACGAATGCTAGCATGTATAAATAAGAATTTTTGGTTGAGGTGAAATTTCAAGGTTTCCTCGAGTCAAGGACACCTCAAGGTATGCTTGAAAACCAACCTTCATCGTTGAGTATCTCCTCTATGTACTCATGACCAACTGGCGTGATATTATCAGTAGCTGACACGGCCATCTCAACGTCGTCCGTCTTGACTGCAGCAGCGGAAGCAGCGCTGCTATCCTCATTATCAGCTGCACTGGCGGCGACAGCAGCCGCTACTGGAATAGCAGCAGCCGCAGCAGACTGGCTATTATTGCTAGTAGCACTACTGACGCCACGACCGCAAGTTGCTACTGCTGATGCAGCTGGTGTCGCGCTGCTAGACGCCAGTTCTGTCTTCACTGTGCCCAAGTTGCCCGCTAGAATCAAATTAGTATCATTAAAAAAAAAAATAATAATAATAAACGCCTAAATTTTAAGATTAAAAGAAACAATATTGTAATTAATTTGGCCAAGTGAATACAATGAAATGAATCAATAACCACAAGACGTATTGTCTGAGCGAGAAACAAATTGGTATTCATAACGTTGTTTATCTACGACTACTCCTTTGTACAGAACTTTTCATGTTTCTTTTTTCGAGATAAGTGTTTGAAACTTTTATACTTTCATTCTCATATAATAATGGATTGCTTGAATCAAAATGAAATACAGTGGGAGCATAGGTATCATCATTGATCCACTCGAAAACATCATCAGCCCTAACATCAACATCACTTGTTCCACTCTCGATGTCCCTTCATTCATCTTCACTAACTTCGAAATCTGAGTCCATTTGTGTCAATAGTTCTCTAATTTCTGTATCATTCAGTCGCTGAGACATTGTGAAAAAGTGTAAATATGGATTTATAATAATATAAAACAAACAAATGCATGCAAACTCATACACAAGTCATACACATACGCATGTGTGTTGACTCTAAACTTCAAGCTCGCAAATTATGATTCAGAGCAAGATTACTGTAGAATGATACTGTTGTGCGAGTGTGTGTGATAATAATATGTTAAAGTTAAAAATTTCAACACTAGATGCAGCTGTTTTGCATCATAATGCAAAACAGAACAAAACGTTGCCATACGGCAGTGCCCATCTAAGGAGAACAAAACGTTCCCATAAGGCTGGGGCTCCACTGGCCGTTATTTATCGCGCTACAAATTGTGGTTGATAAGTCAGATAAATGAGAAGGTAGCGAATAAATGGAGGTGGCTTCACTAGCGACAGTCTACAGTCTGAAACATTTTACGGCGCGCTGCAGAATGAAGCGTCGCGCGGGAATGAAACCTGTCCCATTTCACGCCACAGTTTGTCGCCATTAGATGGCTCTATTAGCTGTAGACTGTAGTAACGCGACTATTCTGTTTAAAGTTGTATTACGAATTGTTTCAAGTAAAGTGAATTCTATTGAGAACAATGGAGTTTGAACTTGATTGCGAGGTTATATCATATTAGAAGTAGAGAAATACCCCATTTTATACAATAAAAGTGATGAGAATTATAAAAACAGAAATGCTAGAGTTGTAACAAGTAATCATAGGAGTTTTGTGACAAGTGATAAAATTCAGCGCGATAAACTACGGCCAGTGGAGCACCAGCCCAAGTGTTTGCTCCCTCGAACACCAACTTTTGCTCACGTACTGGAACGTGAATGTGCATCAAAGGGTTGAAAACTAGTTATTAGAGGTAGGAAAGTAATGGTATTACAGCTGACTACTCACGTCTAATCAAACCCGTTGTACAATGAAGCTATTATACTACAGCAACTTTTCCATATTGGATCTAGACCAATCAGCACTTAGGATTTCTACAAATCAGTGGCAACATGAATAGTCAAATCAGCTGATTTAAACACTCCAAATCACATTTAGTTTGAATTTCATTTGCAACCCAAAATGGATCGACAATTCAACAACATTCTAGGTTATTTTAGATCGGGTAAGTTAACCAATAGATTGCCAAGTAAAAGCAAAAGTAAGTTATTCGTAGTCGGATACAAAATATTGTATGCAACAATTGTATTTTGCCTTAAAGCAACTCGTGAGATGTTTAGGACACTCGTTCCCTAATCATGGAGAGTGTAAAGTTGAATTGGCCAGTAGACAGCATTCTACTAAATAAATGAGTTTTTAACTGAGACACATTAGCTGAGACGAATTCAGGTATATGTATGGTGTTTTTAAATTTTTGACTGTTTATTGTTCAGATGTATCTAGGATGCAATTATATCAATCTATCTAATCCTTGTGGCTCAAAGGCAGCCACAATACGTTTCGAGTGAACTTTTAAATTAATAGTGGTCAAGTGAGAAAATTCATTTTATTATTTTTCGAGTGAAGGTTTTCAGCATATCTTAAATTTTTATTCTGTGTTAACCTCAATGTTTTGGACAATGTAACATATTCAAAATTTGTGAAGGGAGCAGTTTTGGACTTAAGTATGTTGGTTGCACCTTCACACTCGTTATAAATTTGTCACAATAAATAAATAAATAAATTCGTTGCATAACCTATTATCTATTTAGCCCGGATAGTCGATTCGTTATACAGCAGTTTGTTCCACAACATATCAGAACCAGCAATTTTTTAAATAAAAATTTCCATCAGAATCGATTGAACTGTAGAATAGATGCAGCAACTTACCGGCAACAAAATTGATTTTGGTTGCTACAATAGTAGTTTCGGATTTTACCGCCGTAGCGCCAGCAGCGGCCAATACAGCCGGCCCTGCTTTGGGATCGACAGCCGGAATAGGCTTACCAAGTTTTGTGTGCAACTTGACAACCTGAAAAAACCAACATAGATTAAATACTTATTATTATTATTATTACTGGCCATCTGGTTAGTCACTAACAACAGAGGATCAGAATCAGCCGAATCAACATAGCAAACAATTCTCAATGCGGATGGTTGACATGAAAAACTCAAGTCAATAAAATCCTAAAGAATCGTCCACTCTGTCTCGTCATCGTTTCATCATATCCTCTAATCAATTTATGAGAGAAAGATTTATAAATGAAAGTGATCATTAGTTTAAAACTTAATAAAACAATTGGCTCAGATTAACATGAATAGGGAACAAAGATTTTCATCATGAAGCATCGAAGCGAGCTGAGTGGGTCATCATTGCCAATTTTTATTTTTTATCATCATTCCAGGGGGTATGGTAACTTCCGGTATTTTAAAATTATTTATCAACACGATCATTTTACAGTATTTGATAGTCGACAAAAACATGTTGATTTTTTAATGATGTCCTAACTGGTTAAATTGCTAAGAAAACTATTGGCTCAGAATAACATGAATAGGGAACATAGGTTTTCATCATTTAGCATCGAAGCGAGCTGAGTTGTGTCATCATTGCCAATTAGTGGATTGAATCATTAAATTTTTATTGAATAGGTAAGATCATGAAATACTGTGCAAGTATAATAGGGTGGCGGCAAAATGATAAACTATTTATTTTGCTTATAATTTTTCAAGTTGGTAACTATTGATGTGTTTCATGTTGGCATATGTGACAGCACTTCATGGAAATAGTTCTTCCTGGACCCGAATGACTCCTTTTCCAGTATAAAAGTAAAAAAACATGAAAGTTAAATATTTTTCAAAATGATGTCATATCCTACTAGTTCGGTTAATTTCATACCTCCTCACAATTTATTCTTGTACCATGAAATCTAAGGTTTCTGTAAACGATTCCAATTTTAAAGCTCTATAAATTGATGAAATGAAAAGATCTGGTGAAATGCTTAAATTTTATGGTATAAAAAAATTCAAGAGCTCAAAGAGAAAACGTAAAATGCAATATCCTAAATCGCATCTTTTTTAGTTTTGTATTAAACAGAATTGGCTCAGAACAACATGAATAGGGAACATAGGTTTTCATCATCATTTAGCATCGAAGCGAGCTGAGTTGTGTCATCATTGCCAATGTCATCAATTCTCTTTGTCAATATCAATTCCAGAAGAACAGTAACTTCCACCAATTTAAAATAATTCCTAAGCAATATTCAGACGAAAAACGAAATAAAAAACTAGAATTAAGAAATGTTACAAAAGCCCACATAGGCCTAATACCTGTGCGTGGGTAATGAGTTGGATGAGTTGAACCTACAGTTTTAGGTTGGTACGAATTACCCGGAATAAATTTAAAATTTATTTTATAGAGAGCGTTTCGCATATCTACCAATACTTGGACTTGCTGCACTAACCAAAATAAGGAAAACAGTTCATATAAATATAGGTCTGGAAATCCTTTGTTACAGAGTTCAGGATGGCCAAAGTCAGCAATTAGCCCTATCAATTTTATCGATAAAAAATTTGTTTTGCTACAATTTTACCAGCAATTTGATTAGGTTCTATGTAAAAATAGGCTGAACAATCGAATAAAACAAGTTGCAAGTCGGTAACTACAGTTATTTTTCGAGATATTCGACAAAATGGCAATAAGGAAAAACACGCTTTTTCAAGTTTGCAGTGGTTAATTGTACGCAATAAAATCTAGTTTTTTCACAAAACTTAGAGAATTTGTTTCTGAACAAAACATGTTGAATAGAGCAATAGCCGAAAACTCACCCAAATTTGATAAAATTAGATTTTATCAAATCAAAACATAATTTTATTTTGCACAGCTTATTTTTGAGGATTGGCTCATTCAAATTCTAGTTTTATGAAGTTTAGGAATGTTTTAGACTATCAAGTTAGTGAACCAGTTTTGTTCAGAATTGAATTATCTTCTAGTTTTACCAAGCCCATTCAATTAAACTATTAATAAACGTGTTTTTGAGCCATTTTTTTGTATTCCAAAAATTACTTTAAGATGCCGAATACTATTTTATTAGAATTTCAGTCAATTTTACATAGAACCTGAACACATTACAAGAAAATGAAGGCACTACAAATTTTTGAATGAGATAATTGATTTGCCTTATAGACCAGCTATTTGTCATCTAGCAAAGAAGTTGTAGACGCCAATAGACAAAGATTTGTCTACGTAGACAACTTGAGACACAATGAATAATAAGACGAAATTGTCACAACCACATTCATTAAAACTTCGAGAAACTAGTTTCGGTTGTTACACCATTATCAATCTCAATCAAACGGTCTCTCATCCAGTTTGATTGAGATTGATAATGGTGTAACAACCGAAACTAGTTTCTCGAAGTTTTAATAAATGTGGTTGTGACAATTTCGTCTTATTATTCATTATGGATACCTTCCACAATATCACCTTCGCCATTACTAAGAAACTTGAGACACGTCTATTAGACCAATGTCTATGATACATATTACGTCTATGATACTTATTTGTACTTAGCTTTACAAATTGAGAAGATATTGCAAAAGATAGCAGTAAGAAGTATTTTTAATATGCACTATCGGACTCACTGTAGGCCATTACAGAGGAAACTGAGAATATTAACAGTGCTTGATATTCTAGAATGTTTACCGTGTATAACGAATAATTTAGGAGATACGCAAGAAAATAATTGTTATCATAACTACAGCATTAGACAAAACAGTCGTCTATTGTATGTGAGTTGAAGCAATCTCCTGGCAACACTAGAAAGTTTCCATGAATTTGGCAAAAGATTATACAATTTATTACCAAATGAAGTGAAATCCCTGGAAGTGAGAGGGCTCAAAAATTATATTAAGGAAATATTATATGAGCTCTGTATTTACGAGGTGAGAGAGTTTGTTGACTATTTGAGTAGAGCTGCTTTCTACATTTTTTCTTTGTTTATTAATGACGTTGTTATACAAAAATGTTTTGTTTTGACAATAAATTATATTTATTGGCCGAACGAAGAGAGGTCTCTATTTCAAGTCGACCGTGTTGCATTTGTCTGCCTTTCAGTTTCTAACACATTTACGGATGAACGCGTGGACAAAATTCAATGAAACCTTGCATGGATCTTGCTTCAAGGAATGCCCAGCGATGTATGTGATTTTTTAAAGGTCATTTAAAAGGAAAAAAAATAGAAAGGCCCTTAGGTCTTCTTCTATGAGGAACATATTATTTTTCAAGTGTCTTCATCATATGAAATTGGAATCAGATTCAAAGATAGCCTTCGGGCCTTCTAATTCATCTGGTTGAGCCTTCATATGAATTATCATGCATGAGACCTCGGGCCACTCCCGTGTTTCGGAGGATACGTTAAGCTGTCGGTCCCGGCTGCCTAAAAACAGTCGTTAAGTCACGACAGAGGCCCTGAACTTATTCAGGTGCGACCTGATAACTCTGACACCAGACCTGAGCCAGCCAGGTCACACGATATTATTATTATTATTTATCATGCATGAGAAGAATAGCATATTTGAGAAAAACAAGTCATTTCTAATATTTCAATCAAGTATGATAACAAGTGATTACTAAGTACATGATAGTTATACAAATTTAATATTGTTGCATAAATTCATTAATCAGACAATCATCTGAAACCTGATCTGATTAACAGCCAGCTGTCTGGAAAATAGCCTTGTTGATGTGATACAGAGTTCCATTTTGTGGAAGACAGGCATGAAATAGACTAAGCAAGTTCAATCAAGGGTTAGGTCTGATGGTTGGGTTCAATTTTGCGATGGTGATAATCATTGAGTACATGGAGTATGTTTCTCTGTGCAAGCACCCTTATTCTTGGGCTTGAGGTCTTACTGTTCGCAGAACAACAGGGCATTTAAGAAGCAGGGCAAAAATAAATAATTGCGGGCAGTTACCTTCTGATGTTTGGCGCCGCGTATGTGCGCGGCATAGGCGTCTGACCCGGTGCATGTGACGTCACACAGTTCGCAGCGCAATGCGTTGGCACCACGCGTACTGCTCGGCGTCGCACCCCCCGCCTTCATGCTCGCCTCCTTCTTCTTGTGCTTCTGTCCTTCCAGGTGCTCTTTGTACGTCTGCAAATCAATAATAGAAGGACGCTTTAACAGAGTATCCAAGGACCCGTCATAGAACTCATCATGAAAAGATGACAAAGTAGAAATAATTGACAAGTAATTGATTCAAGTTGAAAATTACTGAGAAAACTAATGAAGACAAAATGACCTAATAAATGTCCGGCTACGACGTAAACAGTGCTTACCAGTGAAGATCCATGATAAATTCTTCACTGGTGTTCACACCTTTCCGGTGAATCATCACAGATTCCTTTCCATAATCAAATACCAAATTGAATAAAATTTGATTTTTTAAATTCTATGCTATTCTACTTAAGCTCCAGATTCTGAAACTTGATTTTTTCTGTCACCAAAATTAAAAACTGATTGGCTACTTAGTTAATCACTAACAACAGTGGATCAGATTGCCGGAAATTACGGCAAGGGGTTCATGAGGCAAAAGGAACCACTAAGACAGTTATGACTTATTTTGAAAAAAAAAAACATCTTACAGTAGATGCAATGCTGATCAGATTGCCGAATCAACACGCACAAGCATTAAAACGCTCCAGCGTTAACATAGATTGTAAAACACCAGAGGTGACATACTGATGTTTCTTCAGGGTTAGGAAATTAGGTATAATGCCTTTGAAATTATCTCTCTCAAAAAACAATCTTTTGTCCCAAGGCACAATAGACTTCTAGTCAAAAAGAGATTTTGAAATAAGTAGATGCAGTAGTGGATCAGATTGCTGAATCATCATAGCAAACAATTCTCAATGTGAACAGTTGACATGAAAAACTCAAGTCAATAAAATCCTAAAGAATCGTCTACTCTGTCTCGTCATCGTTTCATCATATCCACTAATCAATTTATGAAAGAAAGATTAAAAAATGAAATCGATCGTTAGTTTAAAACTTAATAAAACAATTGGCTCAGATTTACATGAATAGGGAACAAAGATTTTCATCATAAAGCATCGAAGCGAGCTGAGTGTGTCATCATTGCCAATCAATCATTTAGTCAATTTTTTTTCAATTTCAGTTCTAGGGAAATAACTACACCTTCGCCATTTTAAAATAAGAAAGAGAAGGGAAAGAACTAAAATAATAAGAATGAAGAGAAAAAGAAAGAAAAGGATTCAAAGAAGACAAAGAAAGCAAAGAAGAAAACAGAGAGAAATAGAAGAAAAAGAAGGAGAAATAGAAAGAAAATTAGTCGAAGGATAGATGAAGGTGAACAAGAAAAAGAAGGAGAAAAATTAGAACAGTAACAGAAGAAAACCAAGAAGGCGAAGGAGAAAAAATAGTGGAATGAAACGTGAAAATTTTGTTGACAGAAAAAATCAAGTTGTTTCAGAATCAGGAAGTAGAAATCAGCTCAAGTAGAATAGCATAGAATTTAAAAATAATAAATTTGTAAATACAATAGGTTATATCACATTCTAGACATCCAGTTCAATGGAATCGGGCTTTAATAAAGTGGCGATTACACTGAGAAGTTCCCTCGCCCCATGTAATTGTATTCACTAGCTACCTAAATAAAAAGTAAAAGCCGGTCTACTTAACATGTTATGTTATGAAGGGACGGATTCAAAGATCCAAAGATCCTCACACGTCAACCGAAGCTTAGTGTGTGACTTAACATGTTACTCGCTGGCCTACTAGCCTAATGTAATCGAGGTTTTAGTAGAAAAACAGCAAATAATAAAGATTGAGCAAAACTAAGATAAAGATAATGCTGACCTTCTCTATAGCATCTTGAATTTTATAATCATCTTGATTGGTTTCATAAATTCCTAAAGGCGCGTTGTCCTAGCTGCGGAATGTTCTACACTGCGGGATGCGGTGAGTGGGCTGCGGAGCTCACTCCGCAGCTGACGACGGAGCATCGTTGTCCAAGCTGCGGAGCTAGGACTCGATTTCCAGCGGGAAGAAATGAACTTGTGAGCAAGTACTGCGATGTGCGCATGTGCGAAACCAGTTTATCAACTGTTTCGATCACCACTTCGCACCCGACTACGGAAATGACTGCTCCTTGAGCTCGTTTCCACAGTTCACGCTCCGCCGGAAGAGTGGGTTGTCTGTTGTCTAGGACAACACCCATACGGAAAGTCGTGTAACCAGTGGTCTGCGCATTTCGCTCTCCAATCTCCGCATTTCACATTCCGCAGCTAGGACAACGCGCCTTAACACTTGATTACATTTCTCTATTTTCACTTATCTCTCTGACATACGGTCGATTCACACACATCAGTTACGGCGCGCCACAGCCACAGTTCCGTCTCAGTTCAGTCACGGTAACAATCAGTCACCTGACGGGTCGGCGCCGGACTAGTGTAGACAGTGTAACCGAAACCGGAGGATGAAGCCCACATAGGTCTGAGACCTGTGCATGGGTAATGAGTTGGATGATGGTGATTTATGAGTTGGACCTACAGTTTTAGGTGGGCTCCGAACCACCGGGAAGTGATTTTCAGCAGAGAACAGTGTATTTTTTGCTGGCCAATCTAATCGGTCACCGTTACAAACAGGACCTACGAGAACGCAGCTTATCTATCTGATTGAACAGATACCCTGCTACGGCTATCACTTCCCAACTCAGATAAGAATATATTTTATGACTGTGACGAGACGGATAGCTCGGAACTGAGACTTGATGTGTGTGAATCGACCTTAATACGCATAAATAAGAACTTTTCTCTGTCCTCGCCTTCCGACCGTGTTATTTCTGTCTTATTTATCCTGTCTCTGAACTCATTACCGTGTGAATTGCATAAAACTTTTTTTCAATTTTAGTAACGTCTCTGCGGTTGACGCGTGAGCGTGTGTGTGTGTGTGTACGCCTGGGTTTCCTTCCTTTGTTGAATTTAAAAATCATACACGAATAAAAAAGCAATAATATCAAAGTACTGGACTCTGACTCACAATACGTACGTCTATGTGGGTTCATATTATTTCAATAATGGGCATTATTATTGATAATAATTATATAATTGGTATATTACAATTTATTTTTTATTCATGTTTTGTAATTCACTATCTATCCTGGAATTGTGTTATGTATTTTGTACATTTAAAATGTCGATGAAATAAATTCAAATTCAATTCAAAGCAGGCAGATTGTGTGAAGTTAGCATTATCGTTATCTTCAACGGTAAGGTAGTTTTGCGCAAACCGCTTACCTGAGGCCCTGCACAGCTGATCTTGCACACATCGCAATAGTGCAACTGCTGCGGCTTGGGAGGCAGCTTCTGTCTGACTGGTTTCGACATGTTGCCTCCTCCCATCTTCTTGTATCCTCCCACTCCACCACCCTGCCACGTGTTCCCCGACTTGCCTCCCCCACCACCACCCCCCGCCTGTTGTGCCACATACATGGTGGCCGCACTGTACAGCGCTGCATCGTAGTTCGTATAGGTGGCAGCGGCTGAAATCAATCAATAAATTAACGAAATCAAACCAATTTCTCAATCTGAAAATATTTGGTAACATAAAAAAATGTTACCTTCATTTCTCCATAGACTAGAAAATAATGTATGCATTAGTAATAAATCAATGTAAACACAATGTAAGCTTCCTTTCATTACTTTCCTTTCATATTTGATAATTTTAAATCAAACTAAAATACTTAGTAGGCTATAAAATCTTAATAAATTTGTTCCGGTCTTTTTATTAATTTCTGGGAATCAATTTTTAATATTGCTGTTACCAAGAACAGCATTTTCATCACCTTTTCAACATATTTGATGCAATATTCTACGAAAATGTTTATTACATTTATATTGATTATATCAATTTATTTTTTAACTTCTGCGTAACTCGCTCACTATTACATTACAATATCAATGAGTGTTGTGGTCTTCCACATTGAGCTGCTTATTAATAGATGCGGGTGTTACAACTGCTACAGAGGACACAATTTTGTTCAATAAAATACTAGTTATTTTACTACTTCAGTTCCATTGATACTATTTCACTTTTACTAATAACAAAATTCATACTATTGAGGCTATTTCCAATCGACATTCGATTACATAACAAAAATTACAAAAAAAAATTTCAACTTTTTTAAAAATGTTATCTACACTACAATGCAGAATTTGAATCTGTTACTGTTCGTATAGAAGGCCTACTTTACCAACTATTAAAAGCACATCTGCAACTGATGAATTAATTATTTTTAAATTAATGACATCTATGTGTGGGGGGGGGATCCACCCAAAATTGGAAATTACGGCAAGGGGTCCATGAGGCAAAAGGAACCACTAAGACAGTTATGACTCATTTTGAAAAAAAAAACATCTTACAATAGATGCAATGCGGATCAGATTGCCGAATCAACATAGCAAACAATTCTCAATGCGGAAGGTTGACATGAAAAACTCAAGTCAACAAAGTCCTAAAGAATCATCCACTCTGTCTCGTCATCGTTTCATCATATCCACTAATCGAATCATAAAAGAAAAATGCGTTACTGTAATTTGACAAATGATAGGTTCTATTAAACCATGATGGATTTAGTCAGTGATGATGATGTATGCAAAGAGAAAATGTTCAACTGGCTCAGATCAACATGAATGGGGAACATAGGTTTTCATCATTATTTAGCATCGAAGCGAGCTGAGTTGTGTCATTGCCATTAAATAACAAAGTACCGGTACTCTACTAGATAATAAAATCAATATTAACTTCAAGCAGTGCTGCTAGGTAGTCTGTGTGTGAAAAATACGCGGTTACAAATACATTGGAATAGAAAGAAATCCCATTGGAGCATTATTGATGTTTTGATCGATTAAATCGCAAAAATAATACCATACATCATAAACCTTGAATAATATTTTGAATCATTATTACATTCTTCATTAATATTCTTATGAGTGATTAGCCACTTACTAAGCGCGGTGTCAAGGCAATCATGACGCTTAGTCGCGGGACTGGTAAACAATAGATAATGCACCATTTGACTTCTATAAACATCAAATGCTTCCAGTTTCACAAAATAAAATGCATATGACAGTTTATAAATTGCGTTTTGTTTCTTGATGTTGAACATTTTCTTGTTGAAAGAATATTTTCTTTTTTTAATTTGACAATTAGAATAATTTGAGAAAATATTTCAACACAATCAAAATAAAAACGTCAATTCTTGCATTGTAAAAATAAAGTGGATAATTGGGCTAAGCTAAGTTTTTTGTATTCCAAATGAACCAGCTGTGTAATGTTTTGAATTTCACTAGCCAAAACTAACCTAGGACCTATAGTGAAGAGCATAATTATTTTCACATTCTACCCCTAAACTTTAAAATCAAAATAGACCGATACAACAGAGTATCCAAGGACCCAATGAATTTACATAGAATAATAATTATCATCAGCTGTGCTGATAATGCACCATCTGACTTCTATAAACATCAAATGCTTCCCGTTTCACAAAATAATGCACATGACAGTTTGTGAGTAGTGATCTCACTTGGACTATGAGAAAGCTATATACTAAGTTTCAAGAGTCTAGAATCTTCCTTTCCAAGCGCTAGAGCACGGACGGACGGACGGACGGACAACGGCACGATTTCAATAAGGTCCTGTCGTGTCTAGCATAAAGAAAAACCGATTGGCCTTACCCGGCTTCGATATGACAATAGCGCCACCGGTCTTGGGTTTGGCTGCAGCTGTGAACGCTGTGTTCTGTTGTACCTGCGCCGTGTAGCTGTTTTGGGTGGTCTGCTGACTGTTGCTGTAGTTGTTGGCTGGCTGGTTGCCCACAGACTGATAACTGGTGACTGCTGCGACACTACCCGCCGCAGGCATGGTGACCGTTGTCACCACTGCGTTGCTCGACTGCGCATGGAATGGCTTCTTCACCTGCTGCTCCACAAACACACAACAGTTCTATCTATTACTGACATTAGAAGAGTTATTCCACTTGATTTAGGTGGTTTTTTAGTTACAATTTAGTAAATTTGAATTCTGCAGTGATTAAAAAAAGAGTTCCGGTTTTTATACATAAAATTGACGTGTTTAATTTCACAAAATATAAAAAAACAACATTGACATAACATACAGAGTTATTAGTTTTAAAATACAACGTAATTGTGTAATAATGTGTTTATGAGAGAGAAAAAGAAAAGAGAGAGGCAGACAGACAGAATCACCACTTTTCGTTGGTGACACATTGTTGAATTTAGTGATAAATCAGGGTTCAGTTGCGTATCTTCCACACGAAAAAATTTCTATATTAAAACAATCGATATCTGTAACAAACCCACAGTTGAACCTCACGGTCCTTTCATATCGACTATAGATTCAATCAGTCGATTGTTCCGTCGGGAAGACAAGGAAGTACAGCAAAAACAATCCTGTGTGGCAACATAATGTTGGGCAATGAATACTCTTTTCCTACTGATAAACAGACACAACACTGTTCAAAACACCATCGATAGATGTAACATCGATTGCAGTCAGGCTAGCTAACGGTCTCAATTAAAGCTGGGCATTCACGTTCCGATTTGCAGTACCACTTGCAGTCCAACCTTCAAGGTTGGATCCGAAAACGGAACGTGAATGGGCTTGTTGGATGGTTGGAATTGTAGATGGACGACTAGATGGACCACTAGAGGGACGACTTACGAATGTCGACGGTGTTGGAGCGTGTGTGGGGCAGTCGGATCAAATTCGTCCATCTTATCTCAGTCAGTGCATGACCTTCGGGTAAGTTCGGGCAACATCGGGCAACTTCGGTTACATTTTTCGGCTCAAGAGCGACGTTCACAGCTGATTAGGAATAAAGTTGGATTGTAAGTAGGAGCGTGAGTGGAGTCGACTATCCATCTAGCAGTACTACTAGCAGTACTGCAAGTGGTACTGCAAGTTGGAACGTGAATGCCCAGCTTAATGCATACCAAATTTGCAACATCGAATCAACATTATTAGAATGACAAATTCTCTCTATGACGAATAAAAACTTTTGCAAATAAAGTAGCGGTGTACTGCTACACCCTGCACATTCAACTTACCAATTAAATGAATAAAGCTCGGATTTGGATAATTTTTTTCTTTTGTGCTACAGTACTAAAACTCTGTCCACGAAATTCACTCATACTGTTTAGTGGGCAACGCTGTCCTATTTCCTTTATCAAATCATGGATGTTTCAGGCTTTTTTTGTCTAAGTTGATTTGAGATGTGCCAAAATGCATGATACCCTATAAAACATCAATGTTTCCATAGATGGAAGTTACGTTCAGTGGGAGAGAATGATACGAATAGATTTCTTGCAAAATCAAACTGAGAAAGAGATGATTTGTTCCAAATAATTTCTCATACATGACATCGATAGATTAAATGAAGGTTGTTTGTATTTTCCGTGAAAGTAAACATTCAAATTCATATATCAAAACCGGCGCTCTTTTTCAATCACCCCATATTTCTCTTCAGTGTAACAATGATCAATTCTAGAACATTGCTATAAGGTTAAGGCATTATGGAAAGCAATAAAATCCCATCTAAAACATAATAAAAATGAGATACAAGCAATCGATTATGCAAATATGTTGCATTTATTCTTTCTCGTCAAAAAAAAGTATTTGAATTCTGAAAATTCTGTTTACATAATATAGGAACCCCACCTGTCAATAAAATCGGTCAAACCATGCAACATCATAGAATACAATAAACAAATTCAAGTAGGAGGATGGACGGATAGGCAGAGAAAGCTGAAAGGGTAGGAAAGAACATTTCTTGGGGGGGGGGGGGGTGAAAAGTGGGGGGGGGGGGAAAGGAAAGGGAAAGAAGAAATTGAAAAAGAAAAAATAACGATAAAGCATAAAAAATTAAGTTCGGGAGGGGGGGGGGGTAAAGAAGATTTCAGTAGAAGAAAAGAATGAGTGAAGAACAATAAGCAATAAGGAGAGAGTGTTTGAAGAAGAAAATGAAGATTAAGTTGGGAACGATCTTTCCAAACTCAGAAAGAAAAAAAAGAAGATGAAGAAGGAAGGAGACGAAAACGAAGTAAAATAAAAAAGAAATCAGAATATGAAAAAGGGGAATCAGAAGACGAGACATCAAGGGGAAGAGGAGGGAAATATAGAAGACGACGGAGAAGAAAAAAAGGAGGTAAAGAAATTGAAAAAGATAGCGTAAAACAAGAAAAAAGGTGTTGGATAAGGAGGTGGAGAATAAAAATATAGGAACGACAGTTGAAGGGAAGGAAAGAATATGGTAAGAACGAGGGTTTAAGGGGAGAAAAAATGAGGATAAGAAGAAGAAAGAAAAGAGAAGATAGGAAATAGACTACAAAGTAAAGAAAATGAATCGTGAGGAGGAAGAGGAGAGAACTAGGAGTGGAAAAAACACGCGTGTGGAGGAGACCAAGGATCATTCAAATAGTTTGAGGAGAGGGATAATAATTGCACAAATGGGACAAACCTTTGGTGCAAATGTCTGAACAGATCGTTGCTGAGATGGCTGTGCATACTCGGCCACTGAACTCAGGTTCCTGTGCAAGCTGCTACCAATCAACTGTCAACACAAACAATTTCGAAATTCACAACTTCAATTTCAAGATAAATATAAGAAACATCACCTCAAATTTCAGATAGGCCTACATAATAACAGTAGAGTCATATGCACAAACATGAGCAACAAGTCACACGCACAAGCATTAAAACGTTCCAGCGTTGACATAGATTGTAAAACACTAGAGGTGACACACTGATGTTTCTTCCGGGTTAGGAAATTAGGTATAATGCCTTTGAAATTATCTCTCTCAAAGGACAATCTATGGTCCCAAGGCACAATAGTCAAAAAGAGATTTTGAAATAAGTAGATGCAGTAGTGGATCAGATTGCCGATTCAACATAGCAAACAATTCTCAATGCGAACGGTTGACATGAAAAACTCAAGTCAATAAAATCCTAAAGAATCGTCTACTCTGTCTCGTCATCGTTTCATCATATCCACTCATCAATTTATGAGAGAAAGATTCATAAATGAAAGTGATCATTAGTTTGAAACTTGATAAAACAATTGGCTCAGATTTACATGAATAGGGAACAAAGATTTTCATCATAAAGCATCGAAGCGAGCTGAGTTGTGTCATCATTGCCAATAGATTTATTTAGAAGAATGTATCGCAAAGATGGGTCTCCTACCGGCATAAGGTCCGGTTGATAACCCACTCGGGTCATCATTTCCAATTTCCATTTTTTATCATCATTCCAGGGGGGAATAGTTACTTCTGGTATTTTTAAATTATTTATTAACACGATAATTTTGAAGTAATTGATAGTCGACAAAAACCTGTTAATTTTTCAATGATGTCGTAAGTTATTAAATTGCTAAGAAAACTATTACCATTACACATAATTGGCTCAGAATAACATGAATAGGGAACATAGGTTTTCATCATAATTTTTAGCATCGAAGCGAGCTGAGTTGTGTCATCATTGCCAATTAGTAAATCTCTATACAATTATCAATTATTAGAATTTGGGCAGATCGCCGCTAACAAATCTACTTACAGCTAGCTACATTAGGTTACTAACATTAACGTCGTCGTCAATAATAGTGGGCAATAGCGTTCTGTACGATAATACGGTACGGCAAAGAAGTTGAAATGATTGTATCGAATCGATATTTATCGAGCAAATCATGCAATTGTTAGTTTTGTTTGACATATTTAATTCTAGTATAATGAATGGAAAGTTTCCCTCGGATTTAAAGTTTGCAAATGTAGTACCCATATTCAAAAGTGTTGATGTATGTGAGGTTGGAAACTACAGACCGGTTTCTCTGCTTTCAATTTTTTCAAAGCTGTTTGAAAAATTAGTAAAAATTCGCCTTATTCAATTTTTTAATACGACTAAATTTGTACATACATGTCAGTTTGGATTTCAGGAGGGATTGAGCACGGAGATAGCATTAAATCACTTTCTGAGTGGTATATATTTGGGCTTAAATAATCCTGAAAGTTCTAGGGTCTCATGCCTTTTTTTGGATATAAAAAAGGCTTTTAACACTGTGTCATTCGCTTTTGTTGGAGAAGCTGAGTAGAGCTGGTATTCGAGGTAATATACTCCAATGGCTCCAGTCTTACCTGAGTGATAGGAAGTAATGTGTTATACAGGGCACGAGAAGTCAGGCGTTAAATTTAATCGGTTGTGGAGTACCCCAAGGGTCTGTGCTGGGCCCAGTACTATTCTTGGTCTATACTAATGACCTGTTTTCGCATAAATTTAGAGGTAGTTCACTTCATTTGCGGACGACACGGCCAGGTTTATACTGGTATTTTTCACTATTTACTCTAAAAGCTCAACTTCTTTTTTGTTCTGGATAAAAGTGATGTCACAATTTCATTGAGACTAAACATTCCAGTTGGACCTTTTTTAATGTGTGGACCGTTTGGCATTGATAATTAAGAATGAAACTACAGTAGTTTCTTTATTTTCAACACCTTTTTCTGTCATATCCTTAGTAAGAGAGCCACTGAAAACACATTTTAAATCAAACTAAACAATTATATATGTAGGTTTTCCCGATAGTACAGTCATACAATGTGTTGGACAAAAAATGTATAGGACACAGTTAATTTAGACAATACAATTCCCTGAAACATACCAGTGGCATCTTTGTATCATGCATGAATTTTGAGTTATTGTAATTCAAAATGTTAAAAGATTATGAAAAAATTGAAAATCAACTTTATGAATGATTATAACTTTCTATTCATGCTACAAGCCTGCCGTTGGTACCCAGTTTTGGGTAATTGTATTGTCCACAAGAAAGGTATCCTGTTTATTTCTTGTTCGACACATGGTGTGGCTGTAATATCGGAAAACCTGGAAAATTACCAAAATTTTTGCTACATATAAAATTGTTTAGCTTGATTTAAAACGTGTTTTCACTTTTCAGCAGTTCTCTTACTGATGGTATGAAAGAAAAAGATGATACCTACAGTTTGAGACAAATTTTGCGATTTATTCTTCAGTAGTTTACAAATTATAACTATTTATAATGATAAATCATCATTTTACAAGATAATGTAGTATAAGGGAAGCCTATACTGCCCTTTCAAGTAGAATTCCAAATTATCGGTCAAATGTGACATTGTACATATGAATTGAAATAGCCTCGAAGAGCTGAGAACATAAAGGTGGAGTGCGACACATGTTAGCGAAGGGGTACCCCCCTCCTCAGTACATCTCTCATAGAACAAATCATCATCTCTAATCGTCAGTATGCTGTTATACACATCTTTGGAATCATAAAAATAAGTTCTATAACTTCTATTTAACGCTATTTTCTGTAGAATGACATACAAAAATGTCCCCCTAAATAATGAAAAATCTAGTTGATAGAATTCTCTTTTGAAGATATTTCAATTTTTATAAAAGAAACTATCAGGTTTACCGGCAAAGTGAACAGCACATTTATTTCAGAACATTATATGACTGATATTATGGAAGAAGAATCAACTCTGTTCGACAGTTAGTTACAGAGATATCGAATTTCCAATAATTAGAAACATTTTCAACTTTGAGGGGGCTTGGGGGAAAAGTTGAGGGGGGATTTTAGGGGACTTTTCGGAAAATGTACTTTTAAATGTATACTATTGATTGGCATATATAGACTTGCTTATCTGACAATAATTATTTATTGAATTGGGCTGGAT
Source organism: Conomelus anceps (assembly GCA_948455865.1). Taxonomy (NCBI): domain Eukaryota; kingdom Metazoa; phylum Arthropoda; class Insecta; order Hemiptera; family Delphacidae; genus Conomelus; species Conomelus anceps. The sequence continues at coordinate 163,419,168 of OX418216.1, forward strand.
AGCCAAGCGCCATGCAATACACAGTGCTGTAGGGTTCGGCGACGCGGTGTCCGCTACTATTTCATCACTCACTATGACGCCATAACTTGAACTATAGTAATCAATAGACACATAATTTTAAAGCTTATTAAATTATCTATAAGTTTTGTGAGGAACGGCACAACCAATAACGCGATATTAAAAAAGATATGATCAGTTGAAGTTGATTTTTGTGGTTCGTGGTGACATTTTTTTCTATAAACTATATTTTTACTGAAAAAATAGGCAATCTACATAGAAAATGTATATGACATATTTTTTAGAGAATAGTTTTGAGTATTAAATGAGATGAGAATCACAACGATACCTTAATTAGTTTCCGAGTTATAAGCCTTTAACTAAAGTACTGCTCTTGCAATGTTGATAGGGGGGTGGTGGGGGAAGCAAGCGGGGTGGGGGTCGGGACTTCGGTTTTTTTGAGTAAGTACTATGTATACTAACATTCTGCAAAAATTCAGCTTTCCCCTAATTTGTTACGACACAAAACATTCATTGCCTGGGCTAAATACCCGGAATGTTGAGAGAGGTTTCATCACGGTGCCTTGTTCTCATTGTACTTGTTTCAAAAAAACTTTATTTTCCTGGGCCCGAAATTTTTCAATAGTCTTCCTTCAGAAGTCAAGAGTGCTGCAAGCTTGAATTCATTCAAGTCTCGTTTGGGAGGGTGGTTGCTGAATCAGACGCCAGATGAAATTGAAAATTTATTCGGGATATTAGGATAAATTAGAATTGATGATAGAAATTTTCTACTATATTGTTGTAACTTCTTGTTGCAGTATGAAATGATAGTTGAAGTTCGTACTTATTTTTACTAGGTATTATTATGGTAATTTTGTATACATTTGTAGTTTGTAACTTTTAAAGCTGAATAGTAGTTTCTTTATAAAATATACTTGCAAGATTCTATTATAACTTTGTATTTTTTGTTCACCTTGTGATTATTGTAACTTTCGTACGTTACATATATCGAAATTTTAATTTTGTACTTAATTAATTTTACCAAGTAAACTTTAAATCTCCATGGGTGTGTGCATGAGTGTGTGAATGTGAAACAAGTAATTTTGTTTCTGTTATTTCAAGTAGGCTATATATACTTTTCTTTTATTCGAATTTATTTCAATTTTTGTATTTTTTGTTGTAAAGATCAATGAATAAATTTTATTCATTTATTATATATTTTATGTGATCGTTTGCAAATTCTTCTTCGAGTACTAATTCTTTACTGTAATGCATAGCAGAATAGAAAATTCCAGTCAATTTCATGATTTCAGCCAAAATCTCTAACCACCATTTTGATAACTAATAGTCTTTCAAAGTGTTGTATTCAATATCATGTACAAAAACAGAATATATCAACAAATTACCAAAAATATGTATGCCATAGTATTCAGCCATGTAACATGTAAGGAACTTTCATAAATACGGCCCTCAACCCCCCGGTTGAACAAACGTCCTATCATAATGGTGGACCCACTTTCTTCCATCACATCCTCCGGTATTAAAGTGAGCCATTATTTGGTATAAGTGCTTTGTTATTCGTGCAATTATAGCTAGATTACAATGCAGCCAACATAGTCGACTAAATTCTTTTCTTTCAAATTCTGAGATCAGCTGAGCATGAAATATAGCTTATAAATTAAATAGTACGTTATAAATTGAATAATGTTGATTAATCATATATATAGTAATATGGTTTAGAGAGTAAATAATATTTTATGATCATAAAATATATTCATTAGTGACTAGTATTAACCATTAATATAAGGTTTGATTTAGGTTATGTGAGTTATAACAAGATGGCGCATGTGCGTGAATGATGATACCACTTTTTAACCGACTTCCAAAAACACCAAGGTTACTATATTCGACCTGTTTTTTTTTTTTTTTTTTTTTTTTTATGTTTGTACATCAATCATTTGAACAATATTGAACCGATTTCGATAAAAAAATTTTTAAATGAAAGAGCATCGCTCAGCGGTGGTCCCATCCAAGTTTCGCAAGGATCGGCCCAATACTTAGCCCAATATTAAACAAAAAGGAGCATTCTTCGATGTCTTCATTTCAATCAAGTTTGAATAGGATAGTTCAACACATAACCGCCAATTGGATTACCGGTGTCGTTTACCAGGCTGATCATTGTATCATATGGAGCGCTTTACATCTAGACGGTTTTCGAAATCGTATGATGCAATGCAATTATGCCGGGTAAACGACATCGGTTACCCAAAGCTGGTTCAGTGTGAAAGAAGTCTTTAATGTCCCGTTTTGACCAATCACGTGAACTTAATTTGAATCGAGAATAAGAAGAATATAATATTTCTGTCCATATGTTCATATGAAAATTGTAAATAATTTAGTTGATGCTATTGAGTCATAGGAATAAGGTTATTTAGTTTCAACTAGCTATTGTGCCCGTCCTTCGTACGGATTATGTTTAGAAATAAGACTAAATATGTTTCGGCTTTTTTGATAGCAACGATCATGAAGTTAATAGCAGCTTAGGCCCCGTTCAGACGATACAGTTTTTTTGCGGTACGGTTTTTTTACTGTACGGCGTCAACTGTACTGTGATGTTCACACGGTCCGGCTTTGCTGCTTATTGCTGTGCTCTCCTCCTTCTTCCATTGCGCTTCCTTCTTCTTCTTCTTCTTCAGTGGCCCTACAACCCAGGACGGGTCTTGGCCTGCACTAGTAATTGTCGCCAACGGTCTCTATCCAGCGATCGTTTAAATGTCTGTTCCTTTACTAAATTCCTTGAGGTCCGTCCGTTCCTATCATTTTGTGCTTCCATAACAAATGTTTTTTTTATGGAGTCGGAGAGTTAGCCCCACATCCAATCCCCAACCTGGAGGACCAGGAAATTTTTTCAGGTTTCCTTCCTTAGCCTTTAACAAACCAATGCTGAACTACAAGGCAGCAGTCAATTTTCTATTGGGGTTTTCTTCCCCTAGACTTTGGATTTCCATTGACCTCCATCTGCAAGGCAGCAGTTTCTATACTGGTTTTGGTCCACCCAGGGTATTTCATTTCCCCGTACCACCTATATCTAGGAGGCATCCCCCAATCCGCCACCTGGGGAGGCGCCCGATAGAAGACCAGCAACTCCCACCATTGCGCTTCCAGTTCAGTTTTATTTATTCCAGTCCAGGATTTTTTTTTTATTTGTGTAAATTTTTTTTAAATAAGTTTCTTACTGAAGGTTTCTCTTAAATTTTGATCAAACTACGCAAATTCTGGTTTCAATATTCTACACATTTTTCTCTCATTATTTTTATATTAATCTTAAGTCTTGTCCCACAAGGCGGGTCTCTCATATATTAGAGAAATTAAATTTTCACAATTAATATCTTCCACTTCTGGACACTGGAATTCACTAATAAGAAGATCCAATGCTGAAGAATATCAATGAAGAAGATCAATGCTGACGATCTGAAGACTGCTTCCAGCGTAATAAGCGTATCGTTTGAACATATCCATTACCGGTACAATACATGTGCCACCGGATACGGATAGTTATTTTGCAGTACAGCTGATTTTAGTGATACAGTTTTCGAAGACAAAACCGAATGTAGAAATCGGCTAGAACAGCTTTTTTACTGGATCCAGTCGAAACACTATTGTGTGGACATACAATATGAAATGTACATGCAAACGAAAGCTCTGCAAAATAACTGATACAGCAAATTTACTGTACCGCACAAAAACTGTATCGTGTGAACGGGCCCTTAGTAAACAACTTAGAACGTCAGCAATTCAGTGACAGGTATCAGAGAGAATATTTTTTGAGAACAGCTGATTCATATATCATGATAAATTACGTGATTTGTTCTTATGTGGTAATAATAGTGCTACCTGGCGAATTCCCAAGAGCCTAGCACAAACCGCACCTTCCTAAAATGTTAATTTTTGTTTTGATAAATTATTGAAATTAGAAAATTTTGTTTTTTTTTCAACAAAGAAATAATTGATAAAACATAAGATGAGCTTTGATTCACCAGACATAATATGTTTTCTAAAAGACTGCAATGCTCCGACTACACGAGTCTGCAGACAGCGTAAATAACGCCGCGAAGGGCCCACCATTTATATTTGAGAACAGCTGATTGATATATCATGATAAATTACGTGATTTGTTCTTATTCTTATGTGGTAATAAAACTTGGAAGAAATGTATCCAAAATCGCACAATACTTGGTTTTTAAACGTTTATTATTCTGTTAAAAAAAAGTTAATTTAGTTTTTTATAGCTAAAGACATTGTCAAAAAGGTTTTCAATACTGATAAATAACTTAAATCCCGATCGATGCTGTCGTTTTTCAGGAGAAGGCCGTGAAAAATGTATCCAAAATCGCAAAACACTTGGTTTTTAAACGTTTATTACTCTGTTAAAAAAAAGTTAATTTAGTTTTTTATAGCTAAAGACATTGTCAATAAACTGTTCAATACTGTTCAATAACTAAAATCCCGATCGATGCTCTCGTTTTTGAGGAGAAGGCCGCGAAAAATGCCTTTGCGGCCGTGACAGACAGAAAGTGAGATAAGGCTATTTTCGGCTTATTTAATGTATAAAACGTAAAAATAACCAAAAAATATACAATTCTGATAAATGTACAGACAAAACTCTAATTTTATTTATATAGACATAAGTTGGTGAATTTGGAAAAACAGCTGATCTCAGAAGTATTTTTAGTTTCCCTGCTGTGATTGATTAAGAATATTATTCGCCATTATACATGTGCGTACAATAGGCTATTTTGAGATTATGTTTAACGATCCTTTTGTACTAGCTCAAAGTTTATGTTTTTTATATTAAAAAAATATATATGACTAATATCACAAAAAATATCGTACATAACTCATCCGGGAAGATGTTTACCATACTCGTATGATAATACCACACTCAACTTCATCTCCTGCGTTCACTTATCATATTTTCAGTAAGCACAATATTTTCCACACTTGTAACGTAATATAGGCCTACTATTTCAGTGTAGGTATATTCTGAAAGGGACCACATCAAAATGAATCAAAAGCCATTTCACTTTTAAGAAGACTTTCGCTATTATAATTTTCCGAAATACAATATTCCACATTAAATAAAACGTTGTAGAATTTTCCTTAGTTTATCTTTCTTATAAGTGGATTTTTAGTTACTAAACTTTCCATGTTATAAATTAATTATTGGCTTCCTAATTCGATAAATATTTCATAATGTAGGCTTTAAGAAATTTCTCATGTTTTCAAAGTTTGAAAATTCAACTAAAAAGCTTAAAATAAAACATATTTTAAAACAAAAAAAGAAACCGACTTCAGTGAAATGATAAAATACTCACGTACTAAAAAGTTTAAAATAATGTATTTACTTTAAACAGAGAAAATTTTAAATTTCATACAAGTAATCTTTTGAAGTCGGCGCCAAATTTCCCATAAACTTCTAAAATATAACAAAATTACTCTGTGATGTTTTCCATGACGAAATAATTGAACAATCTAATATCAAAACTGACACTGTATTTCAGTAAAAGTGAGTGTAAATCACATTTAATTGAAATACAGTGTTAGTTTTGATATTAGATAGAATTTCTTATCAACTTCATAAAATATTTGGCGCCGACTTCAAAAGATTACTTGTATTAAATTTAAAATTTTCTCTGTTTAAAGTAAATACATTATTTCAAACTTTTTAGTACGTGAGTATTTTATCATTTCACTGAAGTCGGTTTCTTTTTTTGTTTTAAAATATGTTTTATTTACATTTTAAACTGGGTATGTGCTCCACTATTCAAGATATATAGATCATACGAATGCTAGCATGTATAAAGGTATAAGCATATGTTTTCAAATTGTTTCATAATGATGGGACATTTGTGTAACCGAGGGTTTGTATCAAAATGGCGTTTTGGTACAGATATTTCGATAGTTTCCCATCTGTAGACAAAGATTTGTCTAAAGATTATCCACATAGACAACCTAAGGCATTTCTATTAAGCCAAGTGTGTACGTGGCGCAAGATAAATTACCTTTCCCTGTTGCGACGACTGTTGCTGACTGCCGTATGCGGTCGATGCATAACCACCGCCCGCTCCGCCTCCACTGGACGGCTGTTGAACAGCTGCATAGGCTGCACCGCCACTGTAGGCGACTGCCGCTGCTGCAGCCGCTTTCTGAGCCGCCACCGCCGCCGCGGCACTTCCGCCGCCTCCCGCCGAAACACCGCGGCCTGCACCGGCCGCTTGCGACGAATAACTGCCGCTGCCGCCTCCATACTGCGGTTTGCCACCGCCTCCTCCACCTAGAAACATCAATAAGCGATTTTTTTATAAAATCAGAAAACCTTTTTCAAAAAATTGCATATTTTTTATTTATTCCTTATTAGCCTACAATACATCATTAAAAAATAAAATAAAAAATAAGTTATACTGATAAAAATAAAAAATAGCAAATAATTACGAACTACACCAAAATTTGAAGTTGAAGAGCAAGCTCGAGCTTCAGGAAGGAGCCCTACGTACTTGGCGAGCTACAGAAAAGTACACAAAAAACAATAACTATATCCCTTTAATAAAAATATTGAAGAGATTTCACTAGCCTATATGTATATTAAAATAACCATCCAATATCCAGCAGCGCAATGTCATTCTAAAAGCATTGAAGAGAAAAATATCATTCCAATAAGCGGTATTACCTTAGCAAACAAACTCTCAACAAAACTTTTCAAAAGTTTCTTCCTATCAAATAAACCTAGTATTACTATGAATTGTAAGATATATTTACTATATAAATAAAACATATTTTAAAACAAAAAAAAGAAACCGACTTCAGTGAAATGATAAAATACTCACGTACTAAAAAGTTTAAAATAAAGTATTCACTTTAAACTGAGAAAATTTTAAATTTCATACAAGTAATCTTTTGAAGTCGGCGCCAAATATTTTATGAAGTTGATAAGAAATTCTATCTAATATCAAAACTAACACTGTATTTTTTTTGAGGATGAAGCCCACATGGCCACATAGGTCTGAGACCTTTGCGTGGGTAACGAATTGGATGATGGAGATTGATGAGTTGGACCTACAGGTTTAGGTGGGTTCCGAACCAACAGGAAGTGATTGATAAGAAATTCTATCTAATATCAAAACTAACACTGTATTTCAATTAAATGTGATTTACACTCACTAACTGAAATACAGTGTCAGTTTTGATATTAGATTGTTCAATTATTTCGTCATGGAAAACATCACAGAGTAATTCTGTTATATTTTAGAAGTTTATGGGAAATTTGGCGCCGACTTCAAAAGATTACTTGTATGAAATTAAAAATGTTCTCAGTTTAAAGTGAATACTTTATTTTAAACTTTTTAGTACGTGAGTATTTTATCATTTCACTGAAGTCGGTTTCTTTTTTTTGTTTTAAAATATGTTTTATTTATATAGTAAATATATCTACTCTATAGATACAATAATCCCATTGCCCTGATATATAGGTATATGAGTACGGTACGTCATTTTTGTGGAAAATAAATCTGTGTATCAGAGCAACCGTAAGGGTCTCCCCACCATTTAAAGCCATACGCTTATTATTATTAGAGCAACGATAAACTTGAACTTCAAGTGATATGTCTTGTGAATTTTATCTAAATCAGTATCTTCAAAACAGCCGTTTTTCGTTACCACCTGCTGCCCCTACGATAAGCTTCCCAAATGAGTTTCCCTTTCCACAATTAGTTGTTTGCAAGCGAGTTCTCCAGTCCGTTGGTCTCACTAGTTATTATAGGTTCCACTATATTTTGATTAAACTTTTTAAAATTATTCTCTTCATTCAATTAGAAGTCCTTATCTTTAACAAAATCTCACTAGTTTACAATTGGAAAGAAAATGACATTTTAATAGAAAATATAACAACATAAAGATGAAAACGGAATATTACAGTATTACATACGATAATATATCCATTACGGTATGGTGTAGTATTGAGTGGCAAAACACCAGCGAAAGGAAAGGAAACACCAGTGCGAGTCTTTATTATATTTCACTTAGTTTACCTCAATCCTATTATTCATAGATAAAGTTTACTAATGAGAAGTAACTTGATTCTATACATGGATGTATGGCTCTTTTCCTGTGCATTAAGTTTCTGTGGCTATTTATTGGGAACTCATTTTCTATAATGTTCACAAACTTCTGATGTAAAGGAGTGGTCTGAGAAAGGTAAAATCTATTAACATATAATTTTATTATTGAATTCGGTCTTAATCTACAATTCATGGCATTCGAAAGTGGGAATTTATTTTCATATTTTAATACAGTATATATAATTTTTTATAGATTCATGACTCGAAACATGTTATATAGCTTCCTCTGAGTTCAAGTAAGATTCATATTAATTTTGGACATTGTGGATCAAATGTATTGAAAAGAAAAAGGGAAAAATACGGCGATTAACAAGGAGAAGATACAGAAGGATACGAATGTGATTAGATTAAATTAGTTTTCTTAATTCATGTTATTTTACAGGTTTTGTGTGATTTTGGCTAATATAGATCAAAATTATTAGCATGTGTACTTGGATGATGCTATTTTTAACATAGTGCTGTAAGCAAACATAAACGATGGTCTTATCGGTATTGTGATAATTGGTAGATATTAACTTCTGTAACGATAAGATAATCTGACTGCTGCGATTTCATGAAATGGCGAATCTTGGACTCGTCCTTTCTTGAATACACTTGAAAAGGAGAAGACAAAACAGACAATAAGGAGATAAAAAAGACAAGCTTTCTAGTTGAATTTTCAAACTTTGAAAACATGAGAAATTTCTTAAAGCCTACATTATGAAATATTTATCGAATTAGGAAGCCAATAATTAATTTATAACATCGAAAGTTAAGTAACTAAAAATCCACTTATAAGAAAAGATAAACTAAGGAAAATTCTACAACGTTTTATTTAATGTGGAATATTGTATTTAGGAAAATTATAATAGCGAAAGGCTTCTTAAAAGTGAAATGGCTTTTGATTCATTTTGATGCGGTCCCTTTCAGAATATACCTACACTGAAATAGTAGGCCTATATTACGATACAAGTGTGGAAAATATTGTGCTTACTGAAAATATGATAAGTGAACGCAGGAGATGAAGTTGAGTGCGGTATTATCATACGAGTATGGTAAACGTCTTCCCGGATGAGTTATGTACGATATTTTTTGTGATATCAGTCATATATATTTTTTTAATATAAAAAACATAAACTTTGAGCTAGTACAAAAGGATAATTAAACATAACCTCAAAATAGCCTATTGTACGCACATGTATAATGGCGAATAAATATTCTTAATCAATCAAAGCAGGGAAACTAAAAATACTTCTGAGATCAGCTGTTTTTCCAAATTCTCCAACTTATGATTGAAACTAAATAACCTTATTCCTATGCCTCAATAACATCAACTAAATTATTTACAATTTTCATATGAACATATGGACAGAAATAATATATTCTTCTTATTCTCGATTCAAATCAAGTTCACGTGATTGGTCAAAACGGGACATTACAGGCTTGTTTCACACTGAACCAGCTTTGGGTAAACGATGTCGTTTACCCGGCATAATTGCATTGCATCATATGATTTCGAAAACCGTCTAGATGTAAAGCGCTCCATATGATACAATGATCAGCCTGGTAAACGACACCGGTTATCCGATTGGCGGTTAGGTGTGGAACTATCCTATTCAAACTTGATTGAAATGAAGACATCGAAGAATGCTCCTTTTTGTTTAATATTGGGCTAAGTATTGGGCCGATCCTTGCGAAACTTGGATGGGACCACCGCTGAGCGATGCTCTTTCATTTAAAAAAAGATTCATCGAAATCGGTTCAATATTGTTCAAATGATTGATGTACAAACATAAAAAAAAAAAAAAAAAACAGGTCGAATATAGTAACCTTGTTGTTTTTGGAAGTAGGTTAAAAACAGCTGTATATATATATTCATATTTTGTCAGGACAATGAAATTAGTATATCAGCTGATAGAGATTCTATAAAAAGCCTGATCGCATTTATTCACCTACAGCTGATGATAACTCAAAATATATTTTGAAATCTATTGAGAATTCCATATGGTGAAAACAACTATTTTATATATATTATAGTAATATATAGATATACTAGATGCTATACCCGTGCTTTGCACCGGGGAAAAAAGTCGGTGTAGAAGGTTTTATATCATGAAACATTAAATTACATTACATTACAATTACATTGAACTACTAAAATAAAATTAAACATTAAACAATTTTTTTTTTTTTTTAGGTGGAAAATAGAATATTTACTTTCCTATTAACTACACTATTTTGAAACTTGGAAATAATAGAAATAGCCCGACATGAAGTGAAAATTAAATAATATGCAAAATAGAGCTTCCAATAGTACCTTAAAAATTAAGGTACTGGAAACTGATTTATTGATGGAAATTAAAAGAAATCTGCAAAATACTAATTTTCAAAGCGTGTGGATAATAATCAATATTAACTAATGCTGAAAGTGTTGTCAAAAAAATTTACAATATTAATCAATGCTGAAAGTTGTCAAAAAAATTTCACCCCGGTCGGATTCGAACCAACGAATTACGGGTGAAACGCAGGCTTGCTAGCCAATAGACCAACTCGCCGTTCTCCTAGAATAACAATTTTTTAGCATATTCAACTGCACATGGCTTTCAAATAGGAGCATTATTGTTGGGACAATCAATGGATGTCAAGTTTGATAGGTTGGGTCTGTAATTTTACTAATTATTTATTTATAACTATTGAAATATTTAAATAGGCCTATGTCCTTCCTTGGTATACAGACAATCTTTATGCAAAATTTCAGCTTTATCAGTCAAGTATTCTACGCGTGATGGATGTACAGACAGACAGACACCATCTCATTTTTATAATAGTATAGATTAATGAATAGGTGAGAACCTATCCTTTTGTTTCGCTTCAAAAAGGATGAAGGAGTCTTTTAATTTTATTGGCCAACGAACTTGACCTGTCTAAAGATACCAAGAATTTGTGTTTCGAAGTTCATTGATAAAGGCGTTCGAAAGTTATCGTGGAACATACAAACACATAACGCCTCGAGCCAAAAGGAAGAACTCGCTTCGCTCGTTCAATTATTAGAGTGATTATTATATAATAGTACGTTAATTAGTATTTAGGTTCATTTCAACAGTATGTATTTTGAGAATTATGTATTCTGTTATTACTTTCTTGGCGAAATAAAATTCATTTATTCATTCTTTTATTGCTTTAAATTTCACCCCACAAAGTCTAAAATAAATGGAGATCTTACAAGGGCTTGAAGGAACCGATATGTTTCAAAAGTATCTAATACCTGGGTAATCAGTGCTGGTGTAAGAGGCTGCCGCCGGCGCCTGTTGCTGGTAATAGGTCTTTGTTGTGTCATAGGCTGGCTGGGCACTGCGAGCTACTGCGTAGCCGGCATAGTCATAAGTGGCTGTTGGTGCTGTAGAGCCAGCTTGCACCGCTGAAAAACAAAACATTCGGCCTATCAATTAAATAATTCAACAGTTTATCGCCGCACTTCCTATTTCAATGTCAGCAACTAATACTCAATGATTATCACCGGTGCAAAATCAAAAACATGGTTTTGTGATTATCACACATCTCCAGTGTTGTTTACTAGTTGTTTAACCGTGCTTTGCAACGGGATGTTTAAATTAAACATGTGATACGTGGATTTCAACCGCCAATGCCAATACGATCCCAAAGAGGGACTTATTAAATATCATATTTGCAATATTAATACGGAATAAGTGTGTTTCTTTGAATTGTGACTTGAAGCTTATTTGCATAAAATAGAGAAAAATAAAAAATCGGGCTTCAAGGTGCACTAAATCAAGTTTAGAGGAAGCTTTGTGTCAAAATGTAGCGTTCTAAACCGTTGCCGTTTTTGTGAAAGTTTAAAAAATATATAATCAAAGCCCAATTAAAAGTGCAATTACGGCCGCACTGGCGCTGTTGTTTGATTGTAGTAGAATGGCGTCAACACAAAAACGATTTCTATTTTTAAAGCCTACAGAAATCTACATCATGAGCAAAAACCTCAACATCAATCAATGGATGAATAAAATGAAGTGACCACCTAGTACTCTACTGTGTAGTGTTAGCGTCATCTCAAATTGGAGTGAATAAACAGAAGCTAACACTGCCTACTAGCAAACTATAGTCTGTTCAGCGAGCCTACGGAGTGGAGTAAACAAACATGAGCGTACGTGCCAGCCGAGACCCAACGAAGCCAGATTCACAGATACGCTAGTTTTCAAAACTCATCAAACAGGCAAAAGGTCTACGATTTTCAAACAGCTACAATACTTGGATAATATTTATTATTTATTGTAAATGGACACATGAGATTAATGAATTATATAAATAAGATGGCTATTTTCTTAACTTCGATGCTAAGGTAATGTATCCAAACATTCAACAATCACTGGTATCACTATTATTAGAATTGTTCATGTGTCGATTGAATTATTTTCACCTATACATTTGAAATGACAATACTGACTTGATAATTGAATTTAAAATCTAATATGTTCTTGAAATAATGCAATAATTATTCATTTCACAAACTGGAAGTGCGACAACAGCTGTTAAGAATGAACTGTAGGTGGCTGGTAATATGTGTGAATAGGCCAACCGACCGATGCCAGTAGAATTCTCAGAATTCCTTACTCACACATGCAAAGTTTGTTTACTTCACTCCGTAGGCTCGCTGAACAGACTATACACTACAGGATTTCTGTAGTTACAACTTGTTTTTGCGCTCCCCATTCCAATATATGACACTGTTGTCCGAGCACGATACAACTTAGTCTTAGCGTTTTATGAAGACTCAACCTGATGAATAAGAGCCAGAGGGCTATCTTTAAATCTGATTCCAATTGCATATGATGCAGCTCATTTTAAAAATTATATGTTCCCCATCGAAGGCCTATCCTTCCTTCCTTTTAAATATCCTTTAAATGCAAGCAATTTTCAAAAAAAAACTTATATACATCGCTGGGGATTCCTTAATGGAAGATCCATGCCAAATTTAATAGAATTTGGTCCAGGCGTTTAGACATAAATGCATTACAGAGAAACGCAAAACGGTAGACTTGAAACAGAGACCCCTCTTTGCTCGGTCAATAAAGCAGGTTAGGTTAGGTTTGTGCAGACAAATACAGCTCCAATGCGGCTCTCTATTTGAACTTCTAAAGGCTGATTCACACATATAGGACTGGACTACGACTGTGTCGTTTTGAATGGATTCGCCTAAACAGTCTTTCCATTTGAAATACACAGAGACGGTCGGAGGTAATTCACACATATAGGACTGTACACCGACCGGACTACGATTGTACTGTCGTAGATCACTTTCAGAGCGATCTTTCAAGGACACGGTCCTACACAGTTTGCGTCCGGCCTGAACACAATCCTATATGTGTGAATCAACTTAGGTCTGTGCGCCGACTATACTGTTAGGATCGAGTGTTTCCACTATCTCAAAAATTAGAGATAGAAGAATTTTTATTTCAGATTCGGATTCAGCGCCCTAAAATTAATAATTTTCCTCGCGTGTACTCAAAAATAAGCAAAATTGAGGAAGTTGTTTTTATTGATATCAAGTCATCCTATACAGTAGTCTAGTTAGTTCAACTTAGTTTCATCTAGAATGGCAGTTCCTATCACTTCCACAAGTTACAATTATTTCTTGAAAGAAAAAATGTTCTACAAGAAAAAAATATTTCTAGTAGCCTATAGTATCAATTTTTTCGACTTCAGAAATTTCCATCTAGAGTTAAAATTAAACATGACATGGAACTGATTCTTGCTTATAAAAGCCAACTCAAGCATTCCATTCAGTAGAAACACAAGAAATATGTTGAAAGTTATTTTTGTTAATTTTGAATTATTATTATTTTGAATTATAATTTTCAAAGTTAATTTTGAATTTAATAATTATGATCAAAAACTACCTATTCAACCTATTATTGACAATATTATCGAACTGATAACGACTCTGCTGTCTAATGTATGTATTCACTCTGTTCAACCCATTGGGAAACTTTTACTTTTACTATAACACTATACTTAGGCTAACCATTCGTCCGGGTTTCGAGCTCGCGTCCGGGGAAATGTCTGGGGTTGATATTTGTCCGGGTTTTTCTTGCAGGTGGGGAAGAAGCGCATGAACGCCTTTTGAAATAGAATATTTTCATTGTTAAGAACGTAAACCCAGTATTTTTCACGTATAATTAATAAATAAATTATCACTAACATTTTTTTAAATAAAAGAACACAGTATTATTATAAGGTTTTCGAGTATTTTATTAATTCTATTCTCCCCTTCTGATCTTACATAATCATCATAATGTATTCTCAACACACCTCTATCTGCTCTCTAAACAGTGTCCGGGGTTGGCTCTTTCCATTTATGGTAAGCCTAACTATACTGGACTACTATCCCCTCCTATCCCCTACCTGAAAGCTCAAAACATTATTGTTTTGTTTACAGTTTTTCTTAGAAACTTATTTCTGAAGAAAAGGTACAGTTAGACCAGTCGAACGTGCATCGCTGAAAGGGATACCTGAACTTCTAAACTGAAGTGAAATCCACTGGAATGACGTAACTGCAGAAGTAAACGACAACAGTACAGTCGTAGTACAGTCCTACATGTGTGAATGATAGCGACCCATCACAGTCAGCGTACGGTCGTAGTCCAGTCCTATATGTGTGAATCAGCCTTAACCGGACTGTTGAGATGTTTTAAAATTTTCAATTTTGCTCTTTCTATGAACGTAGGAATTATGCTTCTATTTTTTGCAGTTGAAAATAAATGCTTTAAATCTGTTCTTTCTCCGAAACATTATTAAACTGTCTGATAACCCATTGACTGATGACGAATGAAATAAATATTATCATAATAAAACAAGTGGCTCAGAACAACATGAATAGGGAACATAGGGTTTCATCATGAAGCATCGAAGCGAGCTGAGTTGTGTCATCATTGCCAATAGATTTATTTAGAAGAATGTATCACAACGATGGGTCTCCTACCGGCATAAGGTCCGGGCTGCGTGTGAGTGGCTGCGGCTGCGGCCGCTGGATAGGCAGTGTCATAGCCTGTAGGAGCTGCCCGCTGCGGATAGCTGGCTGCAGCTGCGGCTGCCGATGGTGCTACTGCATAGCCGGGTTGTGTTGTCTGATACGGCGCCGCTCCAGTTGGACTGCACGCACACAAACAACAGAAATACTTATGATGGAGCAATTCTCTTCAAGTAGATATTCCTTATATCATCGAAACCAGAATTATTTTTCAATGTATATATTATTTATGTAACTAATAATATCAATAATATTTTTATTCGCCAAATATTACAAGAATTCAATTTACATACGTTTATGGAATTAATATGACAGCAAAGAGAAACTTGCGCGCTAGCTGCGAGTTCATTATTATACGATATAAATAGAAACAATTTATGATGATCCATCTTGTTTCCACAAGTATATAATAAAAACGTAAAAAATCACTTTCAAGTGAAAATTGTGATTCACGTTATGGCGTGACGGCCATTACACTCTGTTACTGAGAGCATCATCAGACGACCCACAGTACACTCACCTGGGTCGTTTGACGATACTCAGAAACAGAGTGAAACAACCGTCACGCCATAACATGTCACAATTTCCACTTGTTTTTCAAGCTTTTATTATAAACAATTTACAATTCCATACACAGAGAATGACAAACAAAAATCGGATTTCTTTAGATTAAACAGTTTTCCTGGGTGAAATACTGTACGGGTTAAAAATAATATAACAATTCTGTTGATTGACGGATATGATGTATTCCGGGGTTTTCAGAGTACAATACTATTTGATATTCAATTTTACCTCAAGCGAGGTAAATTCTGATAACAGACCTTATTTAGAATAATATACTGTAATTATGTCAATATCATATTTGTCAGCCATAATTTTGTCAGACCTTACGTAGATTGAAGTAAATGTGTCGTTTAACCCAGATATGTTCCTTTAAAAGAGCACCAGTATATTTTTTATTTCTCCTTGATTTGGGGATACATGAAAAAAGAGACTGAGGGAGTGGGTATCTGAATCGGGTGAAGGAGCACTGATAAAGAGTTTGAGATTGTATTGATTCCTCAAGGTGTCTTCTAAAACTAGTTCTAACAAAATTATCGAAAGTTCAAAATAGATCGTAGGTGAAATCAATTGCAAAAAATAAATCAACTTTGAACCCCTTTCAAAATTATTGATGAAAAGAACTCTCACGGCAATAGATAACATTTTAAAGCCCTAATAGCATCCAATACAAGAAACTTCCAGAAAAAAAGTATGAACAAAACCCCTAAGCACAGGGTTTTTCTATAAATTTTAGCAATACATACAGGGTGTTTCAGGAGGAAAGGTTCAAACTTCGGCAACTGATTATAGATCTAAAATTAAGAATAAAAAATATTATCAACATATGTCCGGAAACGTTTCGTTAGCGAGTTATACAGTGAGAAAGATTTCGCCCAGAACTCTGTACCCACGGTAAAAGGGAGTCATACTGAAATTCTGGGAAGGTAAATTGAGGACCAAATACAGTTATGCCTTATGGTTTTTGAACTGAAAAAAAACGAATAAAATAAGCCCCAGATCTCTATCTTCAGTACTTTTAATAATAATAAACAAAATATCCGCAAATACAAACAAGCGAAAAAAAATACACAGGAAAAAATTATACATGATAAAAAATAATAATAATTATAAAACAATCAATTATTAGGAGAGAAACCAAGAAGTTACAAAGAAAAAAATACATAGTTCAACTTGACTATCATGTACAAGAAATAAAATGTTACAAAAAAATATCTGCAGAAATAATACTGTATGCAAACAATTTCATTATGAAATTATGTACGCATACAGGAGCATCATAGATGTTCCTACATGATTGTAGAAACAAAGATGTTTTTATGATATTATGATGTAAAACTGAAAATTCTGTGCCTAAAAACACGTTTTTCAGCTTTGAAGTACATTAGCCTTGTTGAATGAATAACAAATGCATAAAATTTGAAAACAAAACTTGTAGAGAATTTAGTTCTGAAAAATTTGATGTAAATAAATCCAACACCAAACAAATACATCTTTCTAATATTCGTCTCTAATGAAAACTAAACAACGGTTAATTGAACTGAAAACTTCTGTCAGAATGATTAAAATGTAAATTGAGACAATAGCAAATGAAGAATAGCAACTTTTGCTTATATTAAATTCAAAATGCACTCAAGTGGTTTGACGCACAATAATAGATGTCAATTTATTTTTAACGGTGTTCAAAAATCCCTCCATTAGAATCCATGCACTATAAGGCTGGGGCTCCACTGGCCGTAGTTTATCGCGCTGCAATTTGCGGGCGCTACACGCGACAGTTGGGTGACTTCACAGGCAACAGAAAACGAACTGTAATCTGTAGCGTCGTCTCGCTCGCCCTGGCTTCAATAGCAGTTCATTGCAGCGGTAGACGTGACCCGGGACCGATCATGCCGCACGTTGTTATTCGTAGTGTTGTACTCAGTGTACTTTTAGTTTATAGACGACGCCAGTTGCACAAGAGAAAATGGTGGATTCACCCAATAAGCAACAGGAAGTCTGAAGGCTTGTTCAATACGTTGCATCGCAAATTAAGAAAGTATTCAGACAATTTTTTTGAATTTTATTGCATGTCTCAAAACTCCTTTGATTACTCGTTACAGCTCTAGCATTTCTGTTTTTATAATTCTCATCACTTTTATTGTATAAAATGGGGTATTTATAATACCCCATCTAATGGGGTACTTCTAATATGATAACCTCGTAATCAAGTTCAAACTCCATTGTTCTCAATAGAATTCACTTTAATTGAAACAATTTATAACACAACTTTAAACAGAATGGCGTCGATGTGGCTTGCGCATTGGATGCTGGTCAGCTGCAGACTGGCGTTACTACAGTCTACAGCTAGTAGAGCCATCTAATGGCGGCAAAGTGTGGCGTGAAAATGGGACAGGTTTGATACTCCATCCCTACATTGAAAAAAGGAAATAACACAATTTTCATTGTTCATCATGGCGGAACCTTTGAATGATATGGGTGGTATCCTTTAGGACGACCTAACAGTTTGATCGACCTACTGCTAGCGCAGCCTGCAGTCCACAATTCTGTGTGGTACGCATAACCAAACCTAACCTAACCTGGCTAGATGTGACTAGGTCTGGACCAATTTATCAAGGTTAAATATAACATGTAATTTTCATATGCATCCTAACCTAGCCTAACCAAACCAAACCTAGCATTGCTAGATTTTTAGCATTCCAATTCAGCAATTTTAGGGTAGGTTAGGTTAGCTTTGGTTAGGCTAGGCTAGCTTAGCTTAAATATCACAAATTGCACCCACTATTCAGACTCATGGGTTCAGAATATGATCTTTATCATTGCCGGTAAATGGAATTTTACTGAAAACCAAACTTGAATAAATTAAATATTTGTAAAATTTCATTTAACGGTAAACGGTAAAAGGCTCGAATGAACCAATGCAGGCTCCCATAGCACACCCGTTATTACCGATGTCATGATATAGATGGCACTCCATTGCTCTATCTGTTCGTCTATGATGTTATGCTTAAGGTACTATAAAGGCTTTACAGAGCCATAGTTATGTTCAAAAGGTGAGTTTTTAATATTGAATTTATTTATTGAATATTTTATTTATTTAATTGAGACCGACACTTAACAACTTGATAATTGTGATCAGGAGACATACTAATACTACAATTTAGTGAAGTTTCAAGTGATTTTTTTCTTGCTAACATCTGCGGCACAATTACCCAAGCCTAAATTAACAGCTTATTAATATTAGATCGCAGTAGCATAACATAACCACATTCTAAATTTTATATTAAAATAACCTTACTGTCGCACTTCTAATTCAAATAAATCGGAGTTTTAGTACCAGATATAGTATTCATAAAAAGAGATCCGAAATTAATAAATACATTAAGTTAAACGATCGAAAAGAAATCAATAAAAAGAATAACATGGAATAACTTATGAAAACCATTAGCCATAAATCGTGATCATTCAATATCTACTAGTATGCTTTAAATCTGTCAATTACAAACTTATTTATTTGACAATGAGTGGTAATTAAAAGTTCATTAATTTCAGAAAATTTAGCAGAAATTGAGAATTCATTCCATAATATTGGAAGGATTAGGCCTACCAATGAATGCCTTTCCACGTCCTAGTGTAGTCAAGTTAGTAGGGAAATAAACAAAAAATCTGAATGTGAAACTTATAATACCGAATCTGTTTTCAAAATTTCAAATGAGTATCAGAAATAATAATCTACTGAAATTAGTCACTAGTCAGTAATGGACTAGTTTCGAAAATAGTAGCCTAATGAAACTACTGACTACCCAAGCAGACACCATTTCGAGGACAAAGAATAGTAAAAACCAAGAATACCCAATACATCAAGAACCATTGATAAAAATTTGGAACACTTATCAGATACAAAGAATAAACATTGAACAAATGAATTGAACAGAAAACTTGACCACATTCACACACTCTCATTAGAAATCAACTCCAATCATCATAGTAGCCACGCCAGACCGGCTTCAGCTCGATAATGAATCTACTGAATGAATCCCTATTTACTGATCGGAATATGCAATCAGTTTAAAACTCATGATAAAAGGATCCTATTGAAGCAGAAATACTTACGCATATTGTGCTCCACTGTGAGTGAATCCAAAATAATTATTGGCCGCCATCCTTCCCAGTAATTTGCAGAACCGAGAAGACGATGGGATGGTGGAAACCGGAAACGAAAGGCAATTCAGTCAACAGTAGCAGTGGAACGTTTAATAATAGATACATTGATTAAATTTTATATCCGAAGATTAATATTGAAAATGGAAATTAAAAAAATGTTTAATGTGAATTTTGTTATTAATTGTTACGTTATGTTATCTTCTGCACAGAATTACATTTCCAATACAAGTTACAGAACGGGAAGACGACAGAGTGGATCGACGACAGAAGCGGTTGATTTCGATATAACGCTGACGACAGAGGAGGTCTATTTTCTATTTTACGCTGACGACAGAGTTGACCATTTCCTGATTAAGCCCAGTCTGTCGGATGCGTGCAGCGACAGACTGGGTCGATTCTTATTACTTCATCACCCGACAGAGTGGACCTGTTGGGTTCACTATGGACGCTATTAGTGTGACGTAGCAAGCCCCAATCCGCCATTACATGTTTCCAAACAGCTTTATAAGTCCATTTAAAATGCATGGGACCAATTTGTAGTTGCGATTTATAATCAAATAAAATGGTCATGTGCTTTCTCCCTGATTGCAAACATGACAGCCAGTATGGTTTGCAGTTTTTATAGATTTCCAAATGATCCCAACAAAAATAAAAGCTGGATCGCTGAAATCAGGTAGGTACTACATGCATAGGTTATGTTATTGTTCTTTCGTTTCAAGTGATATGAAGTTCATAAAGCTTGTTAAATTAAACACAAACGTTTTCGGTTGATTCCTTTTCAAGTACAAAGTTGAAATTTCGTATTAATTAACTACTGATGACTTGTTGTACATCTATTTCCTATAATAGAAGCAATTTAATTGCATGTTAAGTTATTCGACCTGATCATTACCAAAGTTTTATTGATCTGTGCGACAGTAAATTGAAAGGCGCTAATCAATAAAGATTTTAGTATATTATTAGATGATTTGACTCTATATTGGACTAACATAACATACTTCTTCATACATCATACTTCTTCTCTCTGTCATTGACCAGAATCCTGGATTGACTGTGTCAGTTGTTCAGACCTGATTTGGTCTTTGTCGCTTCAAGTTATAAAGTAACTTCACAAAATTAAACACTTAATTCGACAATAATTAGTCGTTGTCATTTTTATATAAAAAACTAAAACTTGATCAAGATGGCTCTCAAGTGATCATGAATTGTGCCTTCTTTTCTCTTAAATTGTGCTCTTGTCAGCCTCAAAGAATTCCCCAATGGAATAGAATGGGGTCTCTCTTAGCCAGGTCCTTATCCTTTTTCTAAAATTCCTGTCATCCAGACCCCTCACCCTGTCTGGTAGCAAATTATACAACCTCAGAGCCAGAACGGGGAAACAGTCTTTCCTCTTACTAAGTCTGCAGAAAGGGATGACAATATTTTCTTTACCTCTTGTGTCATGGGTGTGTGTGTCTGCTCTCTTTGTAAATGAATGATAATTATTTCTTGAGTGCAACATTCCAACTTCATCACAGATGGCAGTGATAGATGAATTGGTTATTCAGATACTCATTTATTTCTACCCTTACATGTAAAAATATTGACTTAATTAGCCTGCCTGTACTTCGTATGGGGTTGATGCATATTTTGTATTGTGCTTATTGCATTCTGAAATACAAAACAGTGATCACCTGTTTAAAAGTGAATTTTACCAACTTTTGTAACTCAAACAAAAACATTGCTAGCCTATAAATAGCGCTTTATGGTAACTTGTGCCTACTTCCTAGTTTTCCTTAAATATTTTTAATTGTATGTGGGTTTCTCTAACAAATGTTACTGTTCAGAAGATATTTGTTCCAGAAGAGCAGATGGAGAGCCATCTACAAATTCATTGGTCTGCAGTTACCAAAAATACAGTTCATATAATTATCTTATTGAAGTAATAGATTAACATTTGAATCAAACACAGTTTTTCATGAGGGCTTTTTGCTCCTTAGTGGTTCTCTCATTCCTAGCTCCTTTGAAGTATAATTATTTCTTGGTTTTGACGATTATGTTTAATAAAACTGTGAAGATAAAGTGTGAAATAAATTTATTCTAAGCTAGAACTTTGAATTTTTGAAAGCTTCAACTATACATTATACCGTCTACTTCATGCCACGAATTTAGGTGGCTCAAATAAATCACAGTGTAGCAAAAACAACTGACTGTGGTGACAAACCATATATGACTGCTAGCCTTATCAGACTCATAGACTAGGCAAGTGTGGTACGATTAGTGTGATCTATTCGAGCATTAAGGTTGGTGATACTCTACTATCATCTGCTGGCAACACCGTAATTTTTCAGAGCAGCCTAATTTCGTTGTGTGAACTGTTTCAATTGTCTATGTATTCATAGAATATTTATAGGAAAATTAAGAAACAATTGAATGATTGTTGAACTTTCAACATTTACAAAATATTCTAGTCAGTTATGGTGCTTGCACAGTGGAGCACCCAGTACTTGATGATAGTCACTGCTGCACTGTTTGGCGGATTCGTGCAGCGTGAATACCATCAACCCACAGCATGTGTTTGATTTCGCAGTGGTGACTATCATCGAGTATTGGATGCTCCACTGCGCAAGCACCGTAACTCAATAGAATATTTTGTACAAACCTCACCTTTTAGAGCATCGCCTGAAAACTCTATTAATAGATAACTAACACAGTACTAATAGAAACCTACTATTTCTCAGTAAATTGTGTTATATAAGTGAATCATCATTCAGCAGTGTTTTATTTACATTCCTGGATTTCTTGTTCCATGACGAACTGCGTTGTTAATATTAACTTTTTATGTGAATTCAACGACTTGCAGTCAAATATTCATCAAGAATAAGTAGAATTTACTTACTTGGTAGGCCAAGCACTTTTGAATCATTGAGATGGATGTCAAGGATTCGAAAGCGCTTGGCCTACAGAGTAAGTAAGTTCTACTTATTCTTGATGAATATTTGACTGCAAGTCATTGAATTCACATAAAAAGTTGATAGTTTTATTTACATTAATGAGGTTTTCAATAATGAGACTATCAATAAATAGCATAGATTTGTTGAAAATGTAGTCTGGATGTCATCAAAAACAACACTCAATTGAGTTCTTCAAATAACTGGTTGAAAATGTTCATAATTAGAATAAAATCAAACAGCAATTGTAACGGTCCTTGACACCAAACTAGTGGCCACAAAACTATATGGGTGAGTAGAATATTCTGAAACCTGATAATACTTTGTAAAAATTAACACTATGTTGCCTATTTCTTCAAGGCTAATGTAAATAACTATGAATTCTGCACTTTACAAACTCTAGCAGTCGGATTTCAATTCACCTACATATTTTGATGGGCACTAACTTATCACAACATTGGCCAAAGGTGCTTGCACAGTGGAGCATCCAATACTTGATAACAATTACTGTCGCAAAATCAAACTCATGCTGTTTAATGGAGTATAACAGATTGAGCTGTGTGAATACCACCATTCCGCAGCAAGTGAATGATTTTGTTTTGGTGACTGTCATAGATTATTGGATGCTCCACTGTGTAAGCAACCTAAAACCACTAGTAAATGCAGACATTGCATTTACAGCTACCTGTACCACACAAATCATCAGGTCTATTACGTGCATAATAATAATAATAATAATAATAAAGTTGTGCAAAAGTCACAGTACCTACCAGCAATCATACCAGTAGCACTTGTTTAACTTCTATAGAATAATGCTGCAATAATTAGTCTTAGTGGCATGTACAGAGTGCAAAAAAGTATTGGTAGACCAGACTAAATTGTAGCTAGCCAAGCTGCAAATACAAAAGATTTGTATTTGTTGAATATTTATGGTTTGGTATAATTGTGAATGTGAATAAATATTAGTTTGTTATCAGCTGTGTGGTCAGAATAGTATTATAATTTGTTTACCTGTATCAGTCAAGTTTGTTAGTAGTTGATGTTAAGTTGAGATACCGAGATCACAAGTTGTACTACATGTAAAATACATATTGAAGAATAAATAATTCCTGGATTTCTTGTTCCATGACGAACTGCGTTGTTAATATTAACTTTTCATGTGAAATTTAACGACATGCAGTCAAATATTTGTTAAGAATAAGTATAATAACTCACTTAAACAGGCCGAGTACTTTCGAATCTATGAGATCCATCATCAGAGGCTCCTAGATCATCATGTCAGTTTTTTGGTTAGAAGTGTTGTGGTTTTTGTAAAATATGATCAAAAAGTGGAACAATTTGAAATATACAAACACACCACACACAATAAACAAAACATTTTCAATGAACAACTAAATTTTAAATCTCACAAACTTTTTGATCATATTTTACAAAAACCACAACACTTCTAACCAAAAAACTGACATGATGATCTAGGAGCCTCTGATGATAGATCTCATAGATTCGAAAGTACTCGGCCAGTTTAAGTGAGTTATTATACTTATTCTTAACAAATATTTGACTGCATGTCGTTAAATTTCACATGAAAAGTTAATAATAAATAATTCGTATTTATTAAAAACGACTACTTCATCAGGTTATGGGCGCCAGAGCGTTTCGTTTAAAAAATATAGTCGGTTATGAAGATTGTTGAAATAAAGAAGTGAGTATCTATTTTGCATGGTGTGAAGTACGTGAAGTTATTGCACGGTTGCCTAGAGTACGGTTTAGTACGTGAGTTGTTTTTGAGTTAATAAGAAATATATATCGGTCTAAAAAATGGACTTAGTAGGAAATACTTCAAGTTTTATTAGATTGGAAGGAGGTAGCAACTGGTCAACATGGAAATTCCAGATGAAAGTCCTACTGCGTGGTTTAGACATTTTTGAAATAGTGGATGGGACGTTGACAAAGCCAAATTAAAATACTGTAGTATGGGTGAGCAAGGATGCCAAAGCTCAAAGTCATATAGTATCAAGAGTATCTGAAAAAATAATTGTGCACTTAATAAATTGTGAAACGTCAGCAGAAATGTGGACTAAATTACACACTGTTTTTGAACAGAAATCTACCATCAGTGTACATTTATTGCAGCAACGTTTTCTCAATTACAAATATGACGGAGAGGACATTTCGACATTGTTTAGTAAAATAGAGGAGATGGTGAGTCAATTAAAACAATTAGGAGAGACAGTTTCGGACAAAATGATAATCACAAAAGTACTAATGACTATTCCTGAAAAAATTAACCATTTTATATCAGCATGGGAGTCAGTTCCTACGGATAAACAAAATATTGATGATTTACTATCAAGACTGTTGATTGAAGAAGAACGCCTTGTTAATAGAAGTGAAGAGGTGCAGAAGGTCGCACTTACAAGCAACACAAGTTCTGGTAACAAGAAATGCTTCAATTGTGGTAAGTTTGGACATTTTAAAAAAGAATGTAGAATGAAGAAAATTGTCAACAAAAACGATCAGCGCATATGCTACTATTGTAAGAAATCAGGTCATATTATGAGTAATTGTCGTTTCAAATTAGATAAAGAAAAGAAATGTAATGCCTTTATAGGAGCTGAAATGGTAGGTCATTTGTCAGTGCAAGATTGGGTTGTTGATAGTGGTGCTAGTGAGCATATGTGTAATAATCGTAACTTATTTGATAATTTTGAAGAATTGACACCACCTCAGTGGATTATTATAAGTGATGGTTCCAAGATAAAAGCTGTAGGCATGGGTTTAGTCAAATTACAGAGTCACAATGGACGTGAATGGGTTCCAACATCATTAAGTAGAGTATTATATGTTCCAGACTTGAAATTTAATTTGTTTTCTGTAAGTTGTGCTTTGAATATGGGTTATACTATGATGTCGGATAAAATTGAATGGAAATTTGTCAAAAATAATATCACTTGTGCTATAGCAAAGCGGCAGGGTAAAATGTTTATAATGATATTTCGTTTTCAAGTTAGTATAATTGAACCAGCTCTAGCTAACATTATGAATTCAAATGCAAAACAGAGTTTGTCTGTCTGGCACGAATGCTTAGGGCACCAAAATTTTGCACAGGTAAAGAAAATATTGAAAAGAAATGATATAAGTTTTTCAGAAAATTGTGAGCAAGATACATGTACTGCCTGCTTACAAGGTAAACAACACAGATTTTCTTTCAAACAAAGTTTAAGCAAAATATTTCAAACATGTGAGCTGATACATGTCGATTTGTGTGGTCCTATGGAGGTAAAATCATTGGGTGATTCTAGATATTTTTTACTAGTCAGGGATGATTTTTCACATTACAGGGTTGTGTATTTTTTAAAGGAGAAGAGTGAAGTATACGAAAAGTTGAAATTGTTCCTTGCCATGTCGAAAAAGACTACAGGAAATGAAGTTAAAGTTTTAAGATCTGATAATGGTAAAGAATTTGTTAATGAAAAAGTTAAACAATTGCTAGGTAGAGAGGGTATTGTTCATCAAAAAAGTGTTGTTTACACACCAGAACAAAATGGAAAAGCTGAACGAGATATGAGAACAATATTGTTGAAGCAGCAAGAACAATGATCCAGGCAAAAACACTAGATAAATGTTTTTGGGCAGAAGCAGTGAATACGGCTGTTTTTATTCTGAATAGGACAGGGTCAAGTACAGTAGATGGGGAAAACCCCATATGAATTGTGGACAAATGAAACATTCAACATTAATCAATTGAAGGTGTTTGTGTCAGAAGTATGGGCACATGTTCCTAAAGAAAGAAGGCTCAAATGGGATGCTAAAAGTAGAAAGGGGATATTTTTAGGGTATAGTGAAGAGTCCAAAGGTTATAGAATTTACTTGCATGATACAAAAAAGATAGAAATTTTGAGAGATGTTATTTTCATCAAAGATTCACAAAAATGTGCTAATAACATACAATTTTTAGGGAATGAGGAAATTATTGAATCTGAAATAGAAATAGTCAATGAAAATCAGGAAGAAGATGGTGAGGATCTTTATGTTATAACAGAAGAAAATGAAAGACCAATTCGTGAGAAAAGAATGCCAAAGAGATATGATGATTATGTGTTATTGACCTACAATGAAGCCATTGTAGGATATGATAAAGAAAAATGGAATTTAGCTATAGATGAGGATATTTATATGCGTTTACCTGAAGGATTTGAAGGTAATAGAATTGTTAAGCTGAACAAGGCATTGTATGGACTGAAACAAGCGCCATTAAAATGGAACCAATGCTTTTCTAATTTCTTATCGGATGCAGGTTTAGAGTGTTTGAGTATTGGAAGATGTATTTTCAGGAATAAGGATAACTCTGTTATTTTGGGTTTGTTTGTAGATGATGGTATAGTTATTGGTAATGATAAGGGGAAAATGAAAAATTTGTTACATAAATTGAGGGAATGGTTTGAAATTAAGGTTGATTATGATCCAAAATATTTCTTAGGTATGTCTATTGAGAGAGATGAGGAAGGAATAATTTTGAGACAGAATAAATATGCCAAGCAGGTGATTGAAAAGTTTAACATGGAGAAATCGAGGGTTTCTGATATTCCAATTAATATTCAAGGGAAGGAGGAAGATAATAGTGTTGAGGGTATTGGGGAGGACGATTCTTATCCATATAGAGAGGCAGTAGGGAGTGTATTATATTTATCAAATAAAACAAGACCTGATCTTTCACTTGCAGTGAATATTGAAAGTAGGCATCTAGAAAAACCAACCAGAAATGATATCTCACATCAATGTGCTTACTGCATCTATTGAAAACTCCATTATTAATTATTTTAATAGTACTATTAAAATAATTAATAATGGAGTTTTCAATAGACGCAGTAAGCACATTGATGTGAGATATCATTTCCTTGTGGAAAAATTAAAAGAAGAGAAAATTAACATTTTGTATGTACCTACAGATGAAAATGTAGCTGATTTTTTAACAAAGCCTCTAGGAAAAGTAAAATTTCAGAGACACTGTAAATATTTAGTGAAGTAGGTAAGAGGGAGTTATTCAGTTACCGAATTTTTCTTTGTGTTATTGTTAGTTATGTATTTGTATTGTAGTTATTGTTTTGTATTTTGTTTTAAGTTTATACATTCGCAATTAAGGGATGGTGTTGAATATTTATGGTTTGGTATAATTGTGAATGTGAATAAATATTAGTTTGTTATCAGCTGTGTGGTCAGAATAGTATTATAATTTGTTTACCTGTATCAGTCAAGTTTGTTAGTAGTTGATGTTAAGTTGAGATACCGAGATCACAAGTTGTACTACATGTAAAATACATATTGAAGAATAAATAATTCGTATTTATTAAAAACGACTACTTCATCAGGTTTAATATTAAAATTTGTTAAATCCTATAAAAAGAGGATGTGATGGAAGTTGGAATGGTTCCCCATACAACAATCAAGTTTACATGATTAGGAATCGAGTTGGTAGATGGTAATAGTCCAGTTGGTATACACCCAACACTCTTTTGTTTATTGCAATTTTATTCATTGATGAAAATCTAAGACACTGTTTTATACGCCCATT
This sequence comes from Conomelus anceps, assembly GCA_948455865.1. Lineage (NCBI taxonomy): Eukaryota > Metazoa > Arthropoda > Insecta > Hemiptera > Delphacidae > Conomelus > Conomelus anceps. Next base: position 163,447,590 of record OX418216.1, read on the forward strand.
AGCGTCATAGGTTACGATATTACATAACTTCACATTGTATGATCTGTTGCACATACTTGTTTGCACTACACCTTCCAAATACTTTAATTTGCCATCATGTCTTATACTTTTTACCGTGTTTGGTTTATCCCTCAAAATATCTCACTATTTCCCCTAATTTGATGGCCATAAATTGGCTTTTTAGTCTAATCATACGAGGGCAATTAAGAAACTAACCTCCGATTGGTCACAGTGCGGGTAGTGGGGGGAGTAGCGCGCCATCTGTGCATTCACGCGCTCAGCAGGTCAGTCGGCATCAAGCCGTAGTCGAGTGAACATCGTACCTGCGCTAGTTTAGTTTTTGTGGCAGTTTGAAATGTGTGCTGCAATAGAAAATCCCGCCAAATGTGAAGTGCGTGCTGTTATACGGTTTTTTACAGCCAAAGGATACTCTGCAGCAGCTATTCATCATGAGCTTTGTGCCGTGTACGGACCAAAAGTTATGAGTGAAGGAGTTGTCCGTGAATGGGTACGTTTATTTAAAAGTGGACGAGAAAACGTTCATGATGAAGAGAGGAGTGGTAGACCATCCTTGGTGACTGACGAACTCGTTCAGACAGTTGATGCAAAAGTTCGTGAAAATCGACGTTTCACAATGGCGGAGTTGTCTACTGATTTTCCACAGATTTCTAAGACTCTTTTGTACGAGATAGTGACAGCAAGATTGGGTTACCATAAGTTCTGTGCACGATGGGTGCCCAAAATTCTTACCGACCACCACAAAACTCAAAGAATGGCCTCTGCATTAGACTTTCTGTCACGTTATGCGGACGAAGGAGAACCATTGTTAAACAGAATCGTGACCGGTGACGAAACCTGGATTAAGTACGTGAACCCTGAGACAAGAGAACAATCAAAGATGTGGGCACATTCAGATTCGCCTACCAAACCAAAAAAAGCCCGGCAAGATTTTTCTGCCAGAAAACTGATGGCAACGGTGTTTTGGGATGCCAAAGGGGTGTTGTTGGTTGAATTCATGGAACGTGGGACGACCATTAATCAATACGTGTACTGTGAAACACTAAAAACATTACGACGGGCTATACAGAACAAACACTGTGGTATGCTGACTTCCGGTATCGTTTTTTTGCACGATAACGCCCGTCCTCACTCTGCTCGCAGAACAACAGCCCTTCTTAAGTCCTTCAAGTGGGACGTTTTCAACCATCCACCTTACAGCCCAGATCTGGCGCCAAGCGATTATCACCTCTTCATGCATATGAAGAAATGGCTTGGGTCCCAGCGGTTTGATGACAACGAAGAGCTCAAAGATGCGGTCACAGGCTGGCTCAAGGCACAAGCAGGTGATTTTTATGCAGAAGGAATTTCAAAGCTTGTGAAGAGATACGATAAGTGCCTCAATCGTGATGGAGACTATGTCGAAAAATAGTGCAAAGATGTAGTTGTAAGATGTATATATTAAAATATTTTTACTTAACTTGGTGTATTTTTTTCAATCAACCGGAGGTTACTTTCTGAATTGCCCTCATATAATGCTTCGTAGCCTACACCTAACTTGTATGCCCAACCTATGAACAAAATACTATTAAAATAGTTCTATATCCAATATCACAACTGAAAAAAGCCTGATGCTCAATCTTCTGGTACATGAAAAAAGGACTCAAAACTCTTAGAAATTTGTAATTTTATTGTTTTTGATAAAAATCTGAGACACTGTTTTACGCCCATATAAATAACATGAAAACAGACACCTAGCAACGGTTGTTTGGAAACAAAACTGGCTCCCTAGCAACGAATTACGTCATCACTAACATCGTCAATATCGATACAGGCAAAATATCGACAGTTCAACTTCAGTTAATCGATCTCAACAACATAAAAAACTTGATTATTAGTAACTTTTCATGTGAAATTTAACGACTTGCAGTCAAATATTTGTTAAGAATAAGTATAACTCACTTAATCTGTAGGCCGAGCGCTTTCGAATCTATGAGATCCATCTTCAGAGGCGTGGGTTCCTAGATCACCATGTCAGTTTTTTGGTTAGAAGTGTTGTGGTTTTTGTAAAATGTGATCAAAAAGTTTGTGAGATTTAAAATTTAGTTGTTCATTGAGAATGTTTGTTTATTGTGTGTGGTGTGTTTGTATATTTCAAATTGTTCCAAGGTGTTGAGTTCGTGTCCTTTAGATTTTATATGTAGAATGTGAATGTGTACCAACCTACACATTCTACATATAAGATGTGCAAAAAAATATTTATTCCCATATATCGGTCCCAAAGTATCGATATCACCAAAATATCGAAAGCAAAACATCGATATTTCGGAAATATCGATTTATATTGTTGCCATTTTTAGTGTTAATGAGTAACGAGTTAATTATTGTTGAGAACATTCTTTTGTTATTCATCATCTGAATTTTTACTACAATTTTTATCAAATAATTTAGATAAATATAAGATCATATTTTTCAGGTAACATTGCACAAAATATTCCTCATTAAAAAAAGTATTTTTTTTCCAATAGTCTGCACTTCATGCCAGGTCTATTCCATTTGATTATTATTTTTAGATTGTCATCGTTTATGCTTATTGATCGTAAACTTGAAGAATTCCTGTGAACGTAATTTGCTAATTTAAGTTGCTTCTTTTATCTGACAGTATTCATGGAAAGATCTAGCCTAATTGGCGGTTGAGGAAAGTGTACAAAAACAACTCGGTTGCTTATCATTGTATATTGATGGTTCTCAAATTTATAAACCATAAATTATTGACTTAAATAGTCGTTTTATGGGGCAATCATAGCTCTACTACAACTTCTTGTTTTTCAACTTTGTAAGTTAACTATAAATTAATGTGACCGTTATATCGTATTATATAGGTTAGGTTCCAAGCAGCTGTGTGATTTCCCACAATAAATTAGGCTACTTAATTTCTCATTAAACGATTCTCCAATCTTAGTTCTTAATAGAGAATTCTAGGTAGTTAATCAAACAAGGAAGATTTCAGGGAATAAAAACTTCATTTCAGAAAATGCTAAAATATAGCCTATTTGTAATTAATTACAGTACCTGTATGTCATAACTTTATATACTATCGACTGCTATCCTTGTTGCAAAATCATTTATTCACTACTAATTAATCTTGCTACTTTGTTGATGATCTATTTACTGTGTTCTATTTTTTTAGATTGATTTCTACTACCATATACAAATGTCTACTGCTTGGACGGAGGCAGAAGCATGGTTGATATACATGTTTCTACCCAAGGATAATTTGCCTTGTAAGTCTTATAACTTACATTGTCTGTTTCACCTTTTAATTTGACTTTCATTTTTTGGGTTCCTAATTTGGTGTCAAATTGTTAGGCTAGTATTACCGTACTTTTTTGAATAACTAACATGGGATAGACACGAAATTCTCATTATTAGGTAAAGTAAACTGGATTCAAGGGATGTTCCAGGGAGGGGGGATCATGTCCCCCCCCCAATCGTAAATTTACCGGAGAAGGTGTAGGAAGGAGGGAAATTTATCGAATCTCATTTTAAATACTATTTCAACTTACTCAACTCTAATTTTAATATTGATTTACATTATTTTAATATTTTGTTTTTCAATTTGTAATTTTTGCTTTTTGTATTATCTAATATTTTTCTCGATTATTTTTTTGTCAGTGTACATTAAAAAAAAATTTTGTTTTTCTTGGCAGAAGTAGTCAATTTTTTTCAATTTGATTTCTATTATTTCTCAATCACTGTTATTTTCTTCATGAATTTTTTTTATTTTCCATTGTTACTAACTTCTCATTAATTTTTCCTTATTTGTTTTAGTTTAATCATTTCATTTTGAGCAGAAAGCCAGCGTTTTTTCAATCATTCCAATGTAAACGACGAATTTTCAGATCAGATTGAAATGTTTTGTTGATAAACTTTGTCTCTGTAATTGAAACAATTGTTTGCATAGTATCCACAAAAGGTAAGATTTTTGTTTTCTTTACACATTAGTATTTTACAAAGGTGTCCCAAAAGTGCATAGCCTACACTTGTTGACAGTGAGCCTGTGCACAACAAATGACAATAATTTTTCTATTCATAGCTGTGAATTTTGCTGGGCATTTATGTTCAATTTTAGGGCAGCCCGCTCTCGAAGCACCATGAATAAATAGTTGTCATTGGCTGTGACGGCTCTGCAAATTAATGACAGTCATGGTTCATCGCTTGGCAAACGTTCCGTAAGTTATGCGGACTTTCTGTCATCACTAGTTAAATCAATTCAACAGATTTTAAATCACGTTTAAAATTAAAAATATTCTCCTTCAACATGCTTATAAACTATTTTGGAGCCTTCTTTATATTTGATTTTGATTATTAATGATTTTTATCTATTTTGATCAATTGCAAACTCTAATGTATATTTTTGCATTTTGTGTATTGGATTACATAGAAGTAGTAATTCAAATATTTCTGATAATTTTTTGTCAATTTTTAAAAACATTAGCAGACAAATAATGTGTATTTCTTCAGCACCACATCAATACTTGTGATATAATATCTTATTATGTAGCACAATAATAAATTATTGTTAAGTAAGAAATTAATCCATCGATACTGTGAACGCAGGATCGTCGTATTTTGTAAAATCTTATGATAATTATGTCAAAAATTATCATTGGAAAGGATAATATGGCTTTTACTTCAAAGACAACACAGAATTCTTTTTGAATTTTTCTAAGTAAAATGAATTATTTTGCAGTCATGTCTGAAACCGGCTTCAAGGCCCGCGACTTTGGTCTAAGGGCACAAAAGAAAATACTTGGAAGAATGGCAAATAAAAATGTGGCAAAAATGTTAATTGATGATACAACAGCTGGTCTACTTGATTCACTCTATCAGATGATAAAACTCTTTGTAAGTAACATTTCTAAACGATTATCTTATCATTTTACGAAATTGAGCACTCTTCAGAAAATATCCAATTAGTACTTTATTATCATAACATCTTTGCTTCATTCAAGAGCGGGGCGTGGGGCAAACGAACATTTTCCATACACAAGGAGCGCTTATGAAGAATATTAAAATATATGTAGGTATTGGATGTTACCGTCCTCATCATTATGCTCTTGGAAAGGAAGAAATTTGCATACTAAAAGTGTAATACTATTTTGAACACCTCTAACCCTATATTAAAAGTATTAAATCATTTGTCAACTAATGTGCTTAGTGTGTTAATAAAATTTATTCGTTTTGTAAATAGAAACTTCTCTGTTGTCTTGCAATTCCTGTACAAGCTACGATTTTTTATTCCTTCATCTCAATTGTAATGCATAGGTCTACTGCATTCAGATATTTTATTGACAATTCTAATAATAGACCGTTAAATATAATATTAAGTGAGCCATTTCTATTGGTTCAATCTCTGTGAAAGTTTGCAAAAACATTTCTTTCATTTTTTCTCTTGTCTATTGTCTTGCAATTTCTATGAATAAGTTTATGTCGATTACAATGTGTAGGTCTAATGAATTTAGAGTTTTTTTATTAGACAAAACTAATAATAGATCTAATAATTGATTGTTAGATGATGTCATGATTGATCGTGAGTCATCTCTATTTTTCAATTTTTGTGTCTTCAAAATTATTATTTTCCTTTCTTATTTTTTTGCCGTAAGATGCCCATATGAGCCTTGAGACTTGTGCATGGGTAATAAGGTTAATGACGACATGATTATTTTTTGAAGGATGAAGCCCTCATAGGTCTGAAACCTGTGCGTGGGCAATGAGTTGGATGATGGTGATTGATGAGTTGGACCTACAATTTTTAGTGGGTTCCGAACCATCGGGAAGTGATTTTAACGCAGAGAACAATTTTTTTTATGCTGGCCAATCCAATCGGTCACCCTTACAGAGAGGGCCCAGGAGAGCGTTGCTTATCTAATCTGATTGAACAGATACCTGCTAAGGCTCACGGGTATCACTTCTCCAAGCCTGAACGAGAGTCATATCTTGTCAAAGACAAGCGCCCTAACGAACTGAGACACAAAGGCCAAGGGGTTTTCTCTTCACCTTTTTTTGCGGATGATGCCCACGAGTCTGGAGACTTTTGCGTGGGTAATGAGGTGAATGGATGAATGATGAGAAACATCCATGTCTAATAATGAGATTCGAACCTAAGGCCGTAGGAAACGAAGCCAGCCAGAGCCTTATCTTATCACAAAACCAGCGCTCCAACCAACTGCGCTACCAGAGCCGCCAGCTATCAATATCTATTCAAGCTATTTATTTTATAGCTTTACCTCTATTTCAAGTCTATTGCGCTCTTTTACAAGTTACTGAAGTACATAATTATTTTTTTGGTGTTTCTTATTTAATTGATCTTTAGATCTAAGAACATGTTAGTCTCTGTTATTTTAAATTTTGTGAAAGTACTCAAGATCTAATACCTAATTGATCGTTGGATATGATGAAAAGTTATTCATCTGTTATTTTTTATTTTTGTGGAAGTTTTTGAAATTTTTGTTTATTGTTTTCCAGTGTGGTAGCAAAAAGGAAGCGGAGAATATAGTGAAGAACATAATAAAAATTGTGATTAAAATAGGAATATTGTATCGTAACGGGCAGTTTGATAACGAGGAAGCACTGTGGGCTATTCACTTCAAGAAACGATTCCGATCAGCTGCCATGGCCATTATCAGGTTAGGTGACATTTTAATACCATATTTAATTTAGTAGACTTTATTGTTGTTAAGGGTCGCTCATTAGTACATAATGAATGGTTAAAAGGAACAAATTGAAGCATTCTGTAAAGCCAGCCTTCCACCAAAAACGGAGCTTTTGAGGTCAAAACACAATTTTAGGACTTCTCAGCTATTAGTTGTTTATTATGATGGCCTACCTATGTATTATGGTATATCTTCTTGATATACCATGATATAAACAATAATACTATTACTGCCATGGCCAAATATCTAAGTAGATATTTAGCCGACCAACAAAGCCCCTCCACCTCTCTCAATTCCCTGCGTCTTCCTCAGTTGCTCCTATTCTCTCCATATCGGCCATCACTTGACTCCTCCATTTTCGCCATGGCCTTCCTCTCAGTCGTCTTCCTTCTGAATTTCTTTTTATGACTTGCTTGAGGTTGTTATCATCACTTCTTCTCAAAACATGCCCAGCCCATCTAATCCTTCTACACTGGAACTCACACCCTACATCTGGATCCCAAAATAATGGCTTACTTAGTTATATTTAGATTCTCAATTTTTATTGTTTATGAGTATTTTGAAATATTATATAAGTTAATTATTATTGAAATACGTCTTCAGAAACAAAACAAATATTGTAAAATATAGTTTATTTTCATTAGATTGTTTGAAAACATAATGGAACTGCTGGCGTGAATTCATGTGATGAAACCATTATTTGATAAAACAACCAAAGGTACCTCACCAAAAAATTATTTGTTCTATTGAAACATGTTGAAGGGAAAGCAGACTCCGTTTGAAACCATATTCCACACCAAGAAATTGGGCAGTTGAAAAAATTGTCATGTAGCAAAAAAAAAAAAAAAATGATAATAGTAACTGCCTGCTGTGGAAAACTATATTATGACTGCTGGCCTCAGACTTGTAAACTAGGCAACACAGTACGATTAGTGTTGTCAATTGAGGTTAGTGATTCTACTACTATCAGCTGCTGGCATGGTCACATATCTTGCAACAGCAATTTCTCAGAGCTGCCGAATTTGGTGGCAGACTGTTGGTATTGCGGATGGTGTCACAAACAAACTCTTTTTACTCACTCAATTTGCATTACTCACCCATTTCATGGAGGAAGCACTCTCTTTCATAACCTCTTTTTACTTTCATGAAGGTTTCAGTTGTATTGATATAATAAGTCATAATATCTATTTTCATAAATAATAAAAAGAAAATCTATTTTGAGGCCACATAGGACCACTTTAGTCAATATTTCAGTCATTTCTATGTCCTCGCATCAGCCTAGATTCTAATTTCTTTCTCCAATATTCCTTCATTCTATCAGATCGTTGTTTTCTGATCTCCTCTGAAACCTCCACTGTCCTTTGTCTTTCTGGTCTTTCTATGTTAAACGTAGCCTATTTGTTCATAAAATTTTGTTAATTTCTATTTTATTTGGAGCATCAGACAAATTTCTTGAAGATCCTTTAAAATTTGTGAAACATAAATTTCTTGGGTTTTTCTATTATTAAATAATAATTATTATAGAATGCAAATGTAATTAAGTCACCATTATACACAATGAATAGCTTAAGCCACAGAGCCACTTCAGTTGCCATCGTGTGTGACTGTGACAGACGCAAAGGCAAGCCACTCTCAATGATACTTGCAATTTATATGGAGCTTTATTATACTGAGCCACATATTTGGCCACGCCCCCTTTAGGCGTGGCCACAGTTTTGGCCACGCCCCCTTTAGACATGGCCACAGTTTTGGCCATGCCCCCTTTAATCACAGCCACAGGTTACTTGAGTCGCCAACCCTCGCTTCTAGTGGCAAGCCCATGCAACTGTTGCTTTGGCAGCCAACCACTGTTTGCTATGATGCTTATTATACTGGACCACTCCAGTCGCCTATGAGAGCCACATTTTCAGCTGTCTACAGTCGGCCATGACAGTTCCATACTAGCTTGACATCATTTGGAGGTTATGTTGGTCAATGAACTATATGCTAAGTTCATTGGTATTGTATGCTCATTAGTATTGGTAGTTTCAGATTATAGATTAATTATCACCTTTAATTCATTTCTATTAGTGTTTAAAATCCAACTGCATTTGCATTTAAAATCCCAGCCAGAGACAGAAGGGTTTCTAGACGATTGGCTCAAGATTTCTAAAGAAGAAGCATGTGCCAAACTGCCCGAAGATAGCAATCTTTAATTTTCTAATAAATTTAGAACAAAATAGTTTATCACAAGGACAAAAATATTTAGATGTCAACAGGGATGTTCCACCAGTCAAATATCTGTCACAGATATTCAGCATATATTTGAAGAGACGAAAAGCCATAAAATGATTGGGACTGCTTTGGTGCTCAACTAGGCAAATGCTCCTTTACTGAGTAATTCGTTCTTGGCTATTGTTGATTATCAAAAAGCCAATAAGCTAGGTAATAATTACATCGAAGCTTAGAAGGCTTATTTATTAATAACTTACCCTTTACCCAAACTTCTTTACTCCTAAGTTTATTTCTTAACTTATTTAATACACATAATTCTAAATCTATTTTTTTAACTCTATTATTTTTATCAAATATCTTATCCCTGTGGGCATGGCAAGTTCTTGCTATATCTTCTGAAGAAGCACCAAATTCCATAAATGACCAATTTATGAGCCACTTCAGTCGCCATCGTGTGTGACTGTGACAGACGCAAAGGCAAGCCACTCTCAATGATACTTGCAATTTATATGGAGCTTTATAATACTCAGCCACAGCTTTGGCCACGCCCCCTTTAGTCGTGGCCACAGCTTTGGCCACGCCCCCTTTAGTCGTGGCCACAGTTTTGGCCACGCCCCCTTTAGTCACAGCCACAGGTTACTTGATTGCCAACCCTCGCTTCTAGTGAACCTTCTTGTGTGAGCGTTTTAATAAAACCATGCAACAAGAATTCTTTGATAAATAAAGCAGTTTATATAGCTATAGGTATTAATATGGAAGGTAACATCAATTTCCAACTGATCTAAGCTATCAAGATATATTAGCCTTTCCTTTTAAATTCGCTATTATTGATGAAGTTGACTCAATTTTAATTGATGAAAATCGCAAATTATTTTAACTGTCCTATAGACGAAGTAGAGAAGTTAATTAAACCTCTATCTAGAGATGAACAGTTATATTCATTAATAGAGCAAGCAATTATAAGCTCCATCCCTATGATGGTTATATTTGATACCAATATTAGGAGTTACTATTAAGCCACAGCCTAGACGGGTCAATCAGAAAGATTGTGTAAGTATGATGTCAGAGTTAGTCCATCTTTGATCGCAAGTAAAGATTTCGCTCCTTTCTTAGGAGTTTGAATCAACCCCAGTTACTTTAGATATTAATTCTGCAGATACTTTGGTAGAATAGATTTCCTCTAGTAAAGACGCTCATATAACGCATTACCTTCTCTAGAACTCTTGTGTTAGTTTTACATTTGCCATATCTCGAGCATTAATGAATAAAGTAACAAAAGGTAATAACGAGCTTTACTTGAAAAATGAACAAGCTCTGCTAATCGATTTAGTGAAGAATTGACAATATTTTTATCAATTTCTAGCATAGATTGAAATCTTGATTTGTAGTATATTTTATTTTAATTGTAAACACATAGGCTATAGCCTATATCGTTTATATTTAATTTATAATATGAAGAGCAATAAAATAACAAATTTCCTTCAGCATAAAGGCTATGTTGTGTGTTCTTCAAACATAGAGATCGGTTAGACTCTTAATTTTGATTAGGCTCTTTTGGTAACTTTTCTTTTTAATTGGAAATATTTATATGTATAATATTTTTAACATTTTTATTGCTCGACGTCATTTTTAATACTAATGAACGATGCTGTGGTTTGCATGGGCGACTGCAGTAGTGGCTGTAGTGGCAAGCCGCAGCAACAGCCTTGTGGCGCGCCATGGCGACTGCAGTGGCTCTGTCTTATAAGGGCCATAGAAGTCCTAAAAAATGTGTTTGAATGCTTTGACTTCAAAAGAGTCGTCTCTGTTTTGGCCGTCTTCTTTTCTCTCCATTTTGCTCCTCATTGTCCTTTATCTCTTTTTCCATTCTCAGGCTAGAGTTTTGTTGAAAGCATAGAGTTTTTTTGAGGACAGCATAAATTCTGAGTTTTATCATAGATTCGTTCTAGTCCATTTTCACTACATAATAGTTTTGTACCAATAATTTTTCCTGCTTTTTTTGCTTATTTAATGTTTTTGCCAGTTGACATGAAGTTATGATGATTGGATTTTCAGTTTTCATGAAGTGGACTTCAGCTACGATCGGCCCTACCTGCTGGCCGCCATTAAAGAATCGCAGGCCTCACTGCGCTGTCTAGTCCAAAATCATCTCACTGACAAATCGCTGTCGCGCATCGATCTTGTGTTCAACTTTTTTCTGAATCCAGCGTTTTTCGACGCCATTTTCAAGCGCCAGTCGGACTTCGCGCCACTGCTAGCCAGGTTTGTGAACGATCTGAATAGGTCGCTTGACGAGGGTGGAATGTAGACTGTAAAAATGATCAACTTGGAACAAAACAAGGGGAATGCTTTTGAAATAAACTAGTAGTTTTTAGTACTCAAGAAGTATGTTGAAAGAATATCCCTCACAATCTCATGTCAGGTTGATTAACCTAACCTAATCTGATACACGTTAAGCCAGTTGGTCCCAGCTGCCTAAAACAGTCGTTAAATCACTTCAGAGGCCCTGAACTTATTCAGGTGTGACCTGATAACTCTGACTCCAGATCTGAGCCAGCCAGGTCATAGGATTATTATTATTATTATTATTTTAATCTGATTAATGGGTGCTGTGAAGTTGTGTCAGCTGAGTATCTCATATTTTCGATTCGGCGCTTGGGATTTTTGCTATTTGATGTGCATGAAAATAAAAGCTGTTTCTCAAGCCTTTCTATCTGACTCCCATTGACTCAACAGAACAACAGTCAATTCAAGTCACTCAACAGAGTCGACTTACACAACTTACTCAACTTCATTCTCACACCCAATGATATGGCTATTTCAAAATTATTGTAAAGAGTATTTCAAGAGAAATCTGTCATACTGCTCAAGCTTGTTCATCTCATGGGTCCGGAAATAAAAAAGGTTGAAGCTTCTTATCTAAGTCACTTGTCTTGAGTGAACATTTTTAAAGTGAGATCATCCTCCATTTTAAGATTGAAGCAATAATATGATAAGCATAACTACCATTCTCTGAAAAAAGGGAAAAATTTAATAACAATAAAATTGATCAAATCAAAGCAGAACGTCTAGTCATGAATGTTTGGTCACCCATAACAGCGCAGACAGCGCTAGTTACTGAACATCACAGTATTGCTCGGAGACCATATCATTCTGAATTTAAAAATTGGGGGCTATTCATTCAACCAGCTTTGTATAGTTTGTAATGAAAATAGTAATTGAATAGAAAATAATTTGTATTGTTTTGTATATGGGGACCATTTGTGTCTTATTACTATAAAATGGTATATACATTGACATTAGATCATTCTAGATGTTTGATGTAATATAAAAATGCACAATATTTATTATTTTAATGTAATATCGATAAAAATATCCGATATTTGTTGCACTTCGAATCTTCAATTCGTTCAGACTAGGCAATGGTTGTCTTCAAAAACTGTTTTGATACTAAATCAATTTTTTATGTATTTGAAAAATAATACTCAGACTGAAAAACTAACCTAAAATTTAAAAACCCACCAGTACATGCGATGATTGTATTGTATTTATTTATTCACACAATTATACAAAACACAAATTATTAAATATACTAAGCCACGGGATATACCCAAAACGGCTTACTTATGAAAGCATAATACACAAACAGTTCAAGCTTGTTGAAATCAGAAAACTGGTTAAAATTTCTCAATTTAAAAAAACATTTTTAGTAAATTTTGGAAAGTTATATCAGCTATTATCACAAAATTCAGACACACATTAAATAATTGCAACATAACTAAAAAGAAGAATTCCGAAAGCCAGAAGTATTCGTTCTCGCAATATAAAAACTATTCACCCTGAATGTATGTAAAACTTTTCATCAAATTACATGGAAATTGGAGTGTGAAGATTTGAGCGCTGACCATTCTGCAGTCACCATAACTCTATGTGCAGCCATAGTCTCTATGAAGGATTTGAGTCCAATGCTAATAATAGAGGAACACACTGGGAAGTATTTCAACGAAGAAATAAACCATGATGTAGCAATTTGTTTTGCTCAGGCATGAATAAAGTCAACTGTTTTGATATTATTACATAGTCTCATATAAAATATTTAATATTGAGATTTATATTGTCAGTAAATAATAGATATTAATTGAAAATTGAAAAAAAAAAAAAACAAATTGAACAGCCCAAAAAGTAATATGTTACTCCATACGAAATTCATCAAATATTGGATTATTTTATTGTCAGACAGATGTCATTCATATCAGTAGGGAATAGTGTTTTTTGTATTAAAGTGTGTGACACATAATATAATTTCTATGGATGTTTTATTTTCAAGTGTTGAATACGTAGTTATCATAGCATTGTGAATTATTAATGCATGTCAGAAGCCCTGAACTTATTCAGGTGTGACCTGATAACTCTGACACCAAACCTGAGCCAGCCAGGATATTATTGCTGTACGTATATGATACGTTCTTTGGACGAAAACGTTAAGTTGTTGTCTAAAGAGTCACTGACAGTCGAAAACGGTCATGGTACTCTATACTTGCATAAATGATTATGTTTCGATTTAAATATCATAGATTTTTCCAACTGAGGCCGTGAGTCTTTATCCAATATTTTCTTGTTCAGTTGCTTTTTATCAAAATTTATTTTGCATACTTACATTTTTTGTGATATTATTGTTTATATTCATTTTATGAGTACTGTTTACAAATTCCTAGACTACTAATATATCAATTAAGTTTTACTTCGTTTATTACTATTGAACTTGAGCTCTCAATTCATACAATTCTTGCCTTTTTTTTTATTGATTTGGTTGAATTTAACCTCGTATATTATTATTGAATATGATTTCTAAAATCCATAAATTTATTTCATATATTTTATTTTCGAAGATTAGCATTGACGTTTTTTGTATTGCATCGCCTCTTGTTGAATTGAAAGTTCTATATTCAACATATACAGGGTGTTTCGGAACTCTCTACCAATACTTCTAGGCAGTGTTTCTGGACCACTAACAAAAGCAAATATCATAATAAAAATTTTCTAAAATCCCCAGTTACTCACACAGCCGCTATTTTGTTTTTTTCACTCATTATTTTTTTATTCAAACACCTCTGAATGTATAATTTTGAAATTTTGCAAACAGCTTTATAACAATTAAGACAATCTTTAAAAAATAGGGTGTTTCGGAACTCTCTACCAATACTTCTAGGCAGTGTTTCTGGACCACTAACAAAAGCAAATATCATAATAAAAATTTTCTAAAATCCCCAGTTACTCACACAGCCGCCATTTTGTTTTTTCACTTATTATTTTTTATTCGAACACCTCTGAATTTATAATTTTGAAATTTTGCAAACAGCTTTATAACAACTAAAACAATCTTTAAAAAATCAATCAAAATTTTCCGACATCAAAAAACAAAATGGCGGCCATTTAAAATCTTTGAACAGGATTAAATTAATAATGGCTGATGATATCAAAATTTGACTGGAATAAAGTTTTTTAGATATTTTTATTGCAAATCCGACGATACCTCATTTTACAAGATTGGCCAACAATTAACAGAGATATGCTACTTTTTAGGGTGTGCAGTGGTTGGAAGCGAGAAACTGCAACCCGTTCTCAACCACCGCACACCCTAAGAAGTAGCATATCTTTGTTAATTGTTAGCCAATCTTGGAAAATGAGGTATCGTTGGATTTGCAATAAAAATATCTAAAAAAACGTTATTCTAGTCAAATTTTGAAAACATCAGCCATTATTAATTTAATCCTGTTCAAAGATTTTAAATAGCCGCCATTTTGTTTTTTGATGTAGGAAAATTTTGATTGATTTTTTAAAGATTGTTTTAGTTGTTATAAAGCTGTTTGCAAAATTTCAAAATTATAAATTCAGAGGTGTTCGAATAAAAAATAATAAGTGAAAAAACAAAATGGCGGCTGTGTGAGTAACTGGGGATTTTAGAAAATTTTTATTACGATATTTACTTTTGTTAGTGATCCAGAAACACTGCCTAGAAGTATTGGTAGAGAGTTCCGAAACACCCTGTATAAGAACATTTCAAATTAACTATATTTTTAGTTTTCTACACTTTTGTGTTCAAAAACATGTGTTTCGTCTATTTTATTTTATTTTTCTTCATTAAATTTAATATTTCTTCAATATTTTCGAATTATTTCATAAGCAATAACATTTAATACTCATGATGATTGTATACTTAAGAATAATTATTGATTGAAACTCTTTTAATGATAATTATTTTGTTATAGATTTCACAAAGAAACAACTTAGTTAATACTTTTTTGCTTGTCAATTCATATTTAATACTGTTTATGTTTAACAAAATAAACATTTTATGGTTGCATATTAGTTCAATGATATTTTACTTGTAAATTCATATTTATTACTCTGAAGTATTTTTTAGGAGCTAAGACATGATAGAGTTTTTTTAGAATTTACCTTTTTAACTCTGTTTTATAAATTGATGTATTGTTGATTTGGGGTTATGTAGAACCTTATTCTCAATACATTACATTGCTATTATTACTCGTAATAATAAAACTATCAACTCTGTACGGTTATAGTATTATGAAATGTTTTAAAAAAAATCGTAATATGTTGGAAAATAAATTTTATTTCAATGTCTGCAGAATAATGAATTTGATAGTGTTGTAGAATAATTATTTAATGAGCTGTGTCTCGAATATATTTCCCTGCATTTGAAAAGAATTGAAAGCAATTTAACTTTCAAATTTGCTTTTAGGCTTTCAACATTCTAGTTTACTGTTATCGGACAAATATATATGCAATATATTTTTTATTCCATGTTTTCAATATGTCATGTTCAAAAATTAACTTTATAATAGTTTAGTTTATTCTCAACAAGTTGAAAAACTTTTGTTGGGATGTAACTTTCCTTCATCCTGTATCAGTAAAAGAAATATGGATAAATAAATATTGAATTATAAAAAGTGAATGAAGATGAAAAATATTGTAGCTGTAATATTATACTATACTATATACTACTTAGGTATGTGTATATACTATACAAAACTTGCCATTTTTAAGCCACTTTTCGCCATATATTCAACAAGATCTACAAGGTTGTGGAAGATTTTAATGTGAATTTATTACTAGGGGTTTGCCTATTGCGCGTGACTTGCGAGATGGCGGGTCTGTATTTATACTTGTTCGGCTTGTACTAAAAAAATTCAATACGCCATACCAAGGTGTATCATATACATATCATTGTTTCGCATAGTTACCAATACTTCGTGTGCTTATTATACTCATTAAAATTAATTATGAAGTATAAACATAGATTCGGAAATGCTTCGTTACAGAATTAATATGGCGGAAGTTAGCATCTATTATCATCAGTTCACTCATTCAGAAATTTTTAGCGTCAGGTTTGATGTAAAAAGAGCTGAAAAATTGAATAAAACAAGTTAGAAGTCGGGAATTGAATATTAAGGTATGCAAAAAAGATGCAAAATGTCCCAAAAACACGTTTTTCAAATTTGACTAATTGACAAATTTGTTTTTGGCTAATTGTACTATGAACCTCTAGTTTTTTCAGAGAAAACTCGTAGAAAATTTAATCTTGAAGAAACATTTTGAGCTAGCCGAAACACACTTAAACTTTTTTTACATTACATTTTTTTCAAAAAATGATGTCTAATTTCTCCTCAAGTTAGAGAAACTAGATGTTTATATTGCACAAGTGACTCACATCCAACTTGGAAAACATGTTTTTTTTTGTATTTTAGCATATTTTGTCAAAAATCTAAAAAATTACTGCAGCTACTGACTTCTGACTTATTTTATTCGATTTTTCAGCTCATTTTACATAAAATAAATGACCAAATTATAAGTAAAAAGAAGGTACTACAAATATCAGAATGAGTAAGTTTCATCTTAAATTCTGTAACAAAGCATTTGGACCTATGTTTATCTAAACTTTTTTATTATTTTAATTAGTACAATTAATAAGCCCATGAAGTATTCGTAACTAAACGAAACTCTATGAATATGACACGCCATGCTTATCTATGGCAGGGGTTAATTTCAGTGGGAACGCAAGGGAACGGCGTTCCCTTACCTCCCAAGAGTGCTGGAACGCAAGGGAATGCACAGTTTGCGCCAATCTGATTCCGGAGGCGTCTCACCTCGCTATTTATTCAGATAATCATGCGAAATATTGTGAATAATAATAAAGTACTGTAGCGTAGGGCGAAGTGAGATCTGATTTTTATATAAATAAAAATGTAAAGAAGGCTTTATTTGTTTATATTTTATCATTCATTAAAAAAGAGTATTTTTATTATTGTAAAAGGTTGGTGCAAATCAAAGCAGATTTATAGGAAATTTAGAGTAGGCAACGAGATGTTGACGGGTTGGAGCTTGGGGGTGAGGGAATTTTTAACTAGGCTTTATTAGAAAAAAAGAGAGGGTGGTTTATAAGAATAAATGAGCGTTCCCACACCTAAAATTTTAGAAATTAAGCACTGATCTATGGCGTATGAAATTTTTTTTAAAATCTACGGCATAAACTTGCCATTTCGTCAGTCACAGTCTCTACTACTTTTAGAAAACATATCTTAGGCAATGTGATTCATGTTTGTAAGTTTACCGAATTTAGACAATACACTCAAATTAAATTTTCAAGTGGAGTAATTAGTATAAATTTTACAATTTTATAATAGGCATATAACAACTGTAATAATAACAAACCTTAGGTGAAGAATATTCACTTCATGAAAGGTTGTTAGAGCATTCCTTTTATTTCTTGATAAAAATCTTTTTGATCAAATTGATAGGGTATGTGAATTTTTGTTTCATCACTATTTTGATATAATTGGATTGATGTACCGTATTACATATCACTGTTGATATAATTTTTAATGCTTTTAAAGCCGTTTTTGTATTGATGTTATATTTGTGTGATTCATTGTAATATTTGTGAATATATTTATTGAAAGTTCATTTTCTAATTGTAATTGAAAAAATGTTGTGAAATTAGTGTTACAGATTATTTGACTATGTCAAATTTAATATAGACTATATGAGTCATTTTCAATAGAGATTTTGAGCAACACTCCGATAACGCTAACTCTAACCTGACCACTCTATAGAAATAGAAATTTGTTTATTGACATAGACATTTTACAATGCATCGCCATCGTCATGAATTATTAGTCATAATTATCATTCAATATTCATAATTTTATGAACTATTATCTTATTTTTGCTACAAAACATGAAAAAAATACACATAACACTAAACATAGTTAATATCACAGTCAAATACAGGTTCATAAATTTCATTACAATTATTGTTTAAAGTCTATAGCATAAAAATCCTGTACGCGATATAAACATTCATCTATCAACATAGCCTTAAGTCTTCTCTTGAATTGAGTGATGTGGAGGTCTCTGACACTCGCAGGCAGAGCATTATAAAGTTTATTTGAAGTGAAATGCCAATTTTTTTGAGACCTAGTGTGGTGTAGGAATTCCACTCTGAAGTTATTTCTAGTTCTTGTATTGTACCTATGCACATCACTATTTGTCTTGAACTGATTTTTATTGCTATGCACATATAGTAAAACAGATAATACATATATAGAAGGTAGAGATAATAAGCCTAATTTTTTAAACAGAGATTTACAGTGAGATTGTTGATGAACATTAAGAATAATCCTTACTGCTCTTTTCTGCAGTTTGAATACTTCAACAGATCTTGAGCTATTACCCCATACAGCCACCCCATATGACAGCAGTGAGTATATCTGCGCATAATACACACACAACATCACATCAGTATTTACTACTCCTTGTAGTCTACGTAAAAGATATAATCCTTTGGACAGTTTCTTATTTAATGATTCAATATGTGCATACCAGTTCAATCCTGCATCAAGATTTATTCCTAAAAACTTAATTGACTCACTAAATGGATTATTATCATTATTTATATTTCTGAAGCTGAAATTAATATCACAGATTTTATTGAGGTTCAAAACTAAACTATTTGCTGAGCACCAATCAGTCACAACATCTGTACCACTCATCAATACATTACTTAATTCTAACTCTGTACTAGCTTTTATTTTCAATCCAAGGTCATCTGCAAACAGAAACCCTTCTCTACAAGCACTGTCAATATTAGGAGTCAAGTCATTAATATATATAATGAATAAAAGTGGGCCCAATACAGATCCCTGCGGCACTCCATACAACACTTTATTGCCACTGGAAAAAATCCCAGATTGGTAGACAAATTGATTCCTGTCCCTCAAATATGATTCAATTGCTTTAACGGATTCTACACTTAAACCATAAAATTCTAATTTTCTAATTAATAAATTGTGATGGACTGTGTCAAAGGCTTTAGTCATGTCAAATGATCTGAAACCAACAAAGAAACTTTTATCAATATCCATAACAAATTGATTTGTTAATTGCAGTACAGCTTCACTGGTACTATGCTTTGCCCTGAATCCGTATTGTTTTTCTGAAAGCAATCTATTTTTTTCAAAATATTCAGATAGCTGCTCCTGCATAATTTTTTCAAAAACTTTAGAGAATATAGGAACGATTGATATGGGTCTAAAATTCAATGGATCATCTTTTGATCCCTTCTTGTGAATCGGAATAACTTTTATATTCTTTAGCTCTGCAGGAAAATTGCAACCATCAACAACACACTCATTAAACAAGTAAGCTAAAACCTCACATATATAACCTGATGATAACTTCAGTATCCGTGAATCCAATCCATACATATCCAAACACTTGCTGTTGCTGAGCTTATTAATTACTGCATAGACCCGTTCTACACTGGTGTAACTAAAGGAAAAATTGCTGGTAGGCTTCCTAGAATTTTTCAAGTAATGAGAAGAATCATATCTACTTTGTGGAATGTTACTGCTCAGATCACTAATATGTCCAATAAAGAAGTCATTGAAAGTTTTCGCAGTAATTGAGCAATTTCTATTTGATTTGGAGTTTACATTAGTCAGCCTTCCAACTATATTCCACATGGTTTTACATTTACATTGTGAATTAATTATCATATTACCAAAGTAATTTTTTCTTGTTTCTCTAACAGATTTCCTATACTCCTTTTTGATATTGTTGTACTCATTTTTCAAACTATACAATGCTGTAAATCAAGCTGTAAATGCAAGCTAAGATATAGAGTGGCCATGTTAGAATCATCGTTATCGTAGTTTTGCTCAAACTCTTTACCATGTATTGATAATATTTATTAAATTTCTTTTATTTGTAAAATTCCATCAACTGTTGGTTAGTTCGATTAGCGAAATTCCATTCGGTTTCAATAGGAAAATGCGATTTCAGTTGTTGAAGTTCTAGTTTTAGAATATGTTTAGTTGGCTCATTTATTACATAATTTTAGATTCTATAATATTATCTGTGATTTAATAATTGTCTTGAAACAAGCACGTTGTTTGATAATCTGAATTGGAAAAATAGGTTAGTCTAACTTTAATCGTTTTATTTTTAAGTTGAATTTAATTGGCATGATAGTTAAGCCTCTATTTTTTAACCAAACTTGAGCAACAAAGCATTGAGCAACAAGCCACTGAGGAAAGCGTCCACTCAAAATGCTCTTCAAGTCTTCCTTGATTGAGGAAGCATCAAGGTATGTTAAAAAATAGTCTTTCAAGTAATTAGAGCCTTTAAATTCTAGATTTTGAATATTTGTTGGAAAGAGTTTGTAAATAGAAAATTAATTGAAGTCCAAAGCACTATAAGAGCTTGTAAGTATGGGGCTATGTTTTGAAGTTATTTTTAAATTTTTCTAGAAATAAGTGTTCTGAAGTGTACCTAGAAAATACAATTTTTTTTACTAGATATAAATAATTTAAAGTGTACCTAGATAATACGCAAGTTTCAACAGAATTCATTCCTGTTTTGAACTATCTCAATTTCCTTGTAATAATTTTCCTTGTTTTAATTTTAGGAGATAACTAGGTTGGTAAAAAACGATTCCAATACTAGTTTAAATGACCAAATTTATTTTAACCAATTCAATACAACTAACTTGGTTTCATCATAATTCCAGCCTACATTTAAAAAACAGTTCTTGCGCGTATTTCTCAGTTGACCGTGACTGCATTTTAGGTAGCTTCTATTTTTTATTCGATTAAATTCTAGCCTTTTTACGTTTTGTTTTCTTTGTTGCTTCCTTGATGTTCACAGTGTTTAGTTATTGATTTGGCTCGTATTTTTGCTTGTTACTCCTCCCACCAGGGGGTGTGACTTGACAGCCAATCACAACATCCGATGAAGGTCAGCCTCTTTCCCACTTAGCCAATAGCATCATTCCATGTTCGTATAAATTAAGCTTCTCTGTACTTTAGTTTCAGTATGATTGAGATTGATAATGGTGCAACAATCGAAACTAGTTTCTCAAAGTTTTAATAAATGTGGTTGTGACAATTTCGTTTTATTATTCATTATGGATACCTTCCACAATATCACCTTCGCCACTACAAAGAAAGTTGAATCGCATAAATATCACACCACAGCCACAGCTACTTCACATATTTAAATCTGTAGCAATTTTTTCGAGCTTAGTCAGCACTACTTACGTTTATTCTATTCCAATTTCTAACATTCCATTTTAAGCAATCTATTGATAGGCTGGTAATAAAGAGTGTCCAGTCTCACCTTTTTATGAGAAAAACTGATTGAAACCGAGTTTTCGTTCCATCACAAACTCATTGAAACAAAATTGTAATGAAATGTGAAGATGCTCAAACTGCTTTCTTCTCAAATTTTGACTGTAGTTCCGCCACCAAATTAGGCGGCTCTGAGAAATTGCGCTGTTGCCAGATATGGAACCATACCAGCAGCTGATAGTAATAGAATCACTAACCTCAATGCCCAAATTGACAACACTGATCGTACCGTGTTGCCTAGTTTACAAGTCTGAGGCTAAGTTTGCCATCACGGTCATTTGTTTTTTTACTACAACACAATTTTTTTGAGCCACCTAATTTCGTGGCGTTAAGTATAGGCTACATTACCCAAAACTTTGTAGGTTAGTTCACAAAAAACTTAGGTACATGGGAAAATTTCACTTACTGTTTTATATAAACTTGTATATTTGTTTATGATAAATTTGTTCAGTTATAGTGAGCTGTTATTTTTTAATTATTGATGATGATGCCCACTTGAGTCCAAAGATTTGTGCGTGGGTAATGGGTGAATGATGAGAAACATCCATGGCTGAATGAGATTCGAACCCAAGGCTGTAGGAAACGAAGCCAGCTAGAACCTTATCTTATCTCATATAAGCGCTCCAACCAACTGCGCTACCAGAGCCGCCAATTAATGGAATAAATCAGAATTTGAATCGACCATATTTTTTAGGTATTCGTGATCCTGCTTTCGGAATTGATTATTTTGTTCACAATAGAAAGCCTAACATTTATTTTAACATTTTCTCTTTTGATATAATGAACTGTTTCCAAGTAAAAGTAGTTGGAAGATTTTATTGGGTCGACATTTTTGAAAAGTGTTATCCTCCCAAATAATTATTTCTAGGTTGCCATTTTTGGAAATTTCTTTTCAGATTTTCTGTTGACAAAGTTGAAAATTGGATTCAGATGTTAAAGTTTTGAAAACTACATTCAATCAAAAACCAATAACATATTATTTCATGACTAATATTGAACTTTACGTTATGGTTTAGGCACACAGACTGCTTAATTTTCCTCTAGAGATAGTTTAATTATATGATAATGATAATAAAAATTCTTATTGCTGTAAAATGAGAATAAATCAATGAGTTATATTTTGTTTATTGAATTATTGCTCGATGATCGCTTTGTTTAGTGGGAATAGTGTTTAATGTATCCACTATTTTGTATTTGAACCAAAAATTGTATTCTAGTTTTAATTTTAACTTTTAAATAATTATAATTTAATTCTAGTTTGTCTTGAAAGGCAATTTTTTGAAGCTCTAATTTATATAATTACATCGACAATTTAAAAATATTCTCTTGTAGTTATGGTGAACCTTTTAGTTGAAAATGAAGTCTAGACATAGTATGTTTACGTAATTATATTACTTATGTGAAATTATATTTTTATCATTTTGTCAGATTTAAAGCACTTCATTCTTTTGAACAAAACCTGCGCATTTTATGACTGTATTCCTCTTTTTTCATGTTTGTACTCTTTGTATATAATTTTATTCAGATTTTTTTATCAGGTGTTTAAATTACTAACAAACAATAAAACAGTTCATTCCTGTAAAGAAACAATGATTGTTCAATACTTTATTTGAAGGCATTAAAGTTTTATTGAAATATGTGTCACACTTTTTATTTTGATTTATGCCTTAATGTACGTTCTCCTTATCTTCACTCTATACACGGTTTTAGGAATGCTGCAATGTATACATAATGTATGAAGTGGAGTGGGAACAATACTGGAAGATAAACACCATCGCAAATTAAAACACATGCTGTAGAATGGTGTATGACAAATTTGAGTAGCGTAAACACCACCATTCCACACCTTGTGTTGATGTTGTTATGGTTATTATCCTTGAGTGTCAGCTGTTTCCATGAATTTACTGGGAATTAGCATCAGCTTGAGACATCAGAAATTGGATTATGATGTTGAAGATCCATCTTGTTTCCACTAATATGTAATATAAACTTGAAAAACACTTTTAAATGGAAATTAACTCACGTTATGGCGTGACGGCCGTTTCGCTCAAACTCATGCCTTAAATCAGTGGATTGTGGGTCGTCTGACGATGTTCTAGACAACAGAGCGAAACGGCCGTCACGCCATTACGTGAGTTAATTTCCATTTAAAAGTGTTTTTCAAGTTTAAATTAGATTATATTCGTGAATAGGCATCTTCAGGCATTGCAAATGAACAGTTAAATTCTATCTATCGACCATCAGAATCAGAATCTGTTAAGGCTGCTTGCACAGTGAAGCATCCAATGTACAGTACGGGAGGTATATTTCATTTCATAATCCATCATCCATTGACCACCTATAAAAGGGGCATGCGGATTCGTCAAAATTATTATTCACGTCTTTAAAAAATAAAAAACAATTAAAAAAATAATAATAACAATAATAGACATAACGTATTGATGAATACGGTGAACAACCGTAATCCGTATACACTAATATGATCGGTGGTCATAATGAGCACCAAATTCCTCAGTTGAGTACGCACATATATCTATTAATTCTTTTTTCAATTGTACTCTAAACTGCCTTCCCATTAGCTGTTTTAAACGAACCGGTGTAATATGTTGTACAACCGTATTCCTGAGCTTTTAACGTATTTTGCATATGGATTTGTATGGTGAGCATCATCCCTCAAGAGGTGTCTCTTGGTCTCTATAGGATGAAAGCAGAAGCAACTGCCTACCGAGAGAATTGAATTGAATTGCTGCCTTTATTTTATCATAGGAGGGCGGAGTTGAGGCGCAGCCGGCCCCCTCTTGCACTCAACCCTCCGATACAATTCTAGCATTAACAATTATGAAATGAATAAGAAATGAAATGAAAAAAAGAAGAAAATAAAAATAATGAAAATAAAACTAACATAACTAACTTGGAAAACAATACTTATAGAAGAAATATGTATAAGTTAGAGGGAAAAATAAATATAAAAATATTAATTTTATTATTTAATAAATAATAAAAAATGAAAAGGAAACAAACTGTTTTGAAAAGATAACATGCATTCAAACAACGCACTAAACCATACACACACAATCATCGTCCGCTACAAGGTCGACATCCAGTCATACCGCATCCAGCCCACCACCCCTGATCCACGCTGCAACCGCCGCACTGAACCGGCGCTCATTCTTGATATCGACAGGGAGGGAATTCCACAGCCTACTGGCCGTTACCTGGAAATATTTATTGATCATAACTGTTCTATGAACAGGAACAGCCAGCAGATGAGACCCATGACGAGTACCACCCCTGCCAACATCACTCATGAAGCGGAACTCCGCCGCCAAGTAATTGGGAGATCTAGTTCTAAGAAGCTTGTATAGAAACACGAGTGCATGAAGACACTTACAGTCATGAAGCTTCAAGAGTTTAAGTCGGTTGTAATTTGGTGATATATGTGATCGTCTCTCTGTAAATTGAAGATGAAATGCACACAGTAATTCTGTGTACGCTGCAGCTTCTCTGTCAGTTGTACAGTCATGTCTACCGTTACCAAGTCACAGTAATAGAATATAGAACAAATTAAAGTCTTAACAAGCATGATTTTAGTCGAAAGAGGTAAGAGGTGCAGGGGTTAATTTCAGTGGGAACAGCATTCCCTTACCTCCCAAGAGTGCCAGAACGCAAGGGAACGCACAGTTTGCGCCAATCTGATTCCGAAGGTGTCTCATCTCGCTATTTATTCACATAAACAAGCTAAATATTGCAAATAATAATAAATTACTGTAACGTAGGGTGAAGCGTAGGGTGTGTGTGTGTGTGTGTGTGTATAGGGCTTGCCCGCTCGCGGATGAAACCCAAGAAACGGGTTTTTAGAAATTAAGCATTGAAGAGGTGTCCTATTTTCTTTAATGAATTGATACCACCGATGGCTCTATTGCAAGTCGTGTTTACATGCTCAGTCCAGTCTAGAGTGTTTGAGAGTGACAGTTATTTACTTTTCTGGATTTCTTGTTCCATGACGAACTGCGTTGTTAATATTAACTTTTCATGGACACACTTTTACTGACATCAGTACCAACCTACACATTCTACATATAAAATCTAAAGGACACGAACTCAACACCTTGGAACAATTTGAAATATACAAACACGACACCACACACAATAAACAAAACATTTTCAATGAACAACTAAATTTTAAATCTCACAAACTTTTTGATCACATTTTACAAAAACCACAACACTTCTAACCAAAAAACTGACATGATGATCTAGGAACCCACGCCTCTGAAGATGGATCTCATAGATTCGAAAGCGCTCGGCCTATACAGATAAAGTGAGTTATACTTATTCTTAACAAATATTTGACTGCAAGTCGTTAAATTTCACATGAAAAGTTAATATTTACTTTTGTTTGAAAGTCGAGCTGAGTGTCATTAATATTAATGAATCAGTGAGGTTGCAGTTATTTAAAAGACGAGAATAACCCACAACCATAGCTTTTGATTTACTCTCGTTTATCTTGAGGCCATTATTCTGAGTCCATTCCACTATGCGATTCAGAACAGCATTCATTTCACCAATGGCCAAGTCAAAGTCAGAAGGATGAGAATGTCTGTACAGTTGTAAGTCGACAGCATAAAACTGATGTCTAGAAGTATTTAGAACATGAGTCAAGTCATCAATGTAAACACTAAATATAACAGCAAAATGAACCCAGAACAGAACCCTAAGGAACCACTGGTCGCCAGCGAGAAACAAAGAGATTGCTGGCGAGTGAGTGAGCGAGCCTGGAGCTTCCCCCTCCACTGTCAAAAGCACTTTTGCCACTGCACATCTCAAGGTCATAGCTCATCATATTCCTCGAGTACTGTATGTATGCATATAGTACAATAGCCGATTTCGACTTTAGGTGACTCTTCAGACCTTAACGTTGCTTTAGTCCAAAGAGCGCACTACTCAAACGAGGATTGAGGTAGTTGGGATTGCATTCCACTATTTTTTCTGATCGTTATTTCTATTTAATGCTACTCTACTCTATACGGTACTTCCACCTGCTCTACAAACATGATCTGTGCATGCGCAGAACTCATGCAAATAACTAGTTTGAAAATATCGGTTTCTAATCGTCAGTGTGTGCTTGCACAGTAGTGCATCCAATACTCTATGACAATCACCAACGCAAAATCAGATACTATGTGGGATAGTGTATGACAGATTGGAATAGCGTTAATTCCACCATTTCATAGCATGTGTTTGATTTTTTGTGATTGTGATTGTTGTCGATACTCGAGTATTGGATTCTCCACTGTGCAAACACACTGATTAGAAAACGCTATTTTCAAACTCGTTATCTGCATGAGTTCTGCGCATGCGCAGATCATGTCTGTAGAGCAGGTGGGAGTACATATAGTGGAGCAACATTAAGCAGAAATGAAAAAAAAATTAGCGGAATGCAATCCCAAAACTAATATTTAGCCTACCAGTTGTAGTTCTGTGAACAGTATTCCTCACTCGCCCAACACTACTCACTAAAAAGGGGATGATATTTTCGAAAAAAGTTGTAGAGCACTTTCCATTCAATTTTCATTGTTTATAATCTTTCATTGATGATAGAAACTGCAAAAATCAATACGGTATTTGAAAAATCCAAAATTGTTGACGCCCCCCTAGAAATTACCCCTTATAAAGGAGTACTATGCATTTTTAGCAGTTTAATGCTGGCAAGATCATGAAATTACTGGATGCTTGAAAGATTCGTCTTCATCCAAAAGGTACATATTGCTACATATGTTGGCTCTGAAAATGGGTTTCTTCCTGGGGGATTGTTACTTTTCCGGTCAGGGTCAGCAACAGGGGACTATCATGGTCAAATGAATAGGGGGATAATTTCATGAAGTGGATCAGAGAGAAAACTCCCCTGTAACATTCATTGCCCTTACCTCGCGTTTTACTTTTGCCCAAGCAAGTTCAATGGGATTCAATTCGCACATATATGGTGGAAAAGCCTCAATACAGTATGGCCATGTTCTTCTAATAGACTGTCAACATGGTACACTTTTTGATTTGGTTTATTTTTTTTTCAATCAAAGAATAGAGCTCGCCTTTCCTCATTGATTTTTGAAAATTAATATTTTTTCCTATCAACCAGTTCATCATCTCATTTTTTTTGGAATACTTAGATGGGTTTTTTCTTTTTGAATGCAGTGATAAGGGGCATTATCCATCACTAATACAGAATGTGAAGGAAGATTAGCAATGAGTTTCTCTCTGATCCACTTCATGAAATTATCCCCATTCATTTGACCTTGATAGCCCCTGTTGCTGACCCTGACCGGAAAAGTAACAATCCCCCAGGAAGAAACCCATTTTCAGAGCCAACATATGTAGCGATATGTACCTTTTGGATGAAGACGAATCTTTCAAGCATCCAGTAATTTCATGATCTTGCCAGCATTTTTGAAAGATCATATTGCTGTCAACCTATGTTTCATCCATATAAAAAATATTTCTATTTTCGTCACGGAAGTTATTAATTTTTCTAAGGTATTCGGACCTACAAAAAACAATATGGGGACGTTCAATTAATATTTTACGTTTTGATTGGCATTTCACCCACCTAAATCCAATTTTTTTAAAAGTTTTACGTAATGTCTCTCTGCCCCACTTGAAATTGATTTTCTTTTTCAAGACTGATAGTAAATTTCTAATTGACGGTACAGTTTTCTTGATTAAGTAAAATTCATTTCATCAAATAAATAAATAAATAAATAATTTATAGTGTTCCTGATCACATTAAGATCAAAATTGTCTATACTGAAACTAGAATTCTCGGAGCGCGATCTTGTTTTCCCTGGAGTCGACAGTATGGACGTTTCTGGGTCTGCCAAACACTTAGTTTCACTACGTATTTTTTTAATCAAAGTCTCTGATACACCACAATAATTGGCTGCACGTTTGGTTGCCTGTGTATGTGGAATTGGTATGGAATGGTATTGATATTTTTTTCCTCATCACATTTTTCAATCACGTGTCTTATTATGATATTATGCCCTTCGATCACTATACACTGTTTAACCCCTCTTTCTAATGCCTGACATTGTTATAAAAAACTACACAGTAACTATAACTACTATTATTTTAAACCTAGGTAATTTAACAAATTAAATTCAAAATGCTTTATACAATGTGCACGCGCTCGATTCACGAACTGAACTGAGCTGTTTATTGACAATGACAATGAACTAAGAAAACATGCCTCTATTTATAAACAGGATTTCTATACATCGATGACTAATACTGCAGTCTAAATACTGAAAAGCAAAACAACAGAAGCACGCCAATATTTGTTTTACGCATAACTGATGGCTGGCTAGTACCATAATATGCAATGTGAGCTGCGCGGAGAAAGAACTCCAGTAAACTTGAGCAACATATTTTATCTTATAACTCGAAAACCCATTACTCAATCTTAGTGATTCTTTCATAAAAAATAACTTTGGAATGTTATTGTTCTTTCATACGATACATGTGTTCCCATACAGCACAAAAACATTACAGTAACGTTACAAAAACGTAACACTGTTACCTTGTAACGTTACATATTTACGTAACATTAACGTTGTTAAACGGTCTAATAATCGGGTAAGGTAACGTTACATAGTAACGTAAAAGTAACGTTACATTGAAACGTAAATGTAACGTTACATAAAAACGTAAATGTAATGTTACATAAAAACGTAAATGTTACGTTGCATAGTAACGTAAATGTTACTTAACATAGAAACGTAATTGCAATGTTAGAGAGAAACGTTTTCATAACGTTACATATTTATGTAACATTAACGTTGTTAAACGGTCTAATAATCGGGTATGGTAACGTTACATAGTAACATAAATCTAACGTTTCTTGAAACGATTTTGTAACGTTACATAAATAATTATTTAAAATAAATTTCACTAATGAATTCAACACTTACTTGTGTGAAGGCCATTTCGCATTGTTGAAATCCTTCCTCAGAGGCTGGAAGCCTAACCATGAGAGTAGGCCTCCAGCCACGTCTCAGGAAGCATTCCAACAATGCGAAATGGCCATCCCACTAATAAGTAAGTGTTTAATACACTAGGGAAGTTTATTTTCAATAATTATTTGTGTTTAAATATCAACTGAAAAAGTGCTATGGAACTACATCAAATCCTGAACAGTTTTGTTACTTAATAAGGTTTATATAGTAGCCTAACACTGCATAAATACAGTAAAGTGATGTTACAAAATTGTTAAAAAATAATATTATTGTAACATTCTCAATCATTAACATAATGTTTAATTAAAATTCCAAAATCGTAACATTTGAGTTTTTGCATATTGTACCATATTTTAATTGACCACTAATGGGCTCTCTGCTCAAACACACGGAGCTTATTCTGCTCATGTTACATATGGTCATTAACCATTAGTCTGTAAAGCCTACAGTCCATTAATCGTCTGTAAAAGTATTGTACTATATGCAAAATCACTATTTAGAATGTTTCCATAAAACTGGAACTGTATCTGAATTAAGTAATAAGTTTTACTCGCGTTGTCAGGATGACTGCACTTTCGTCCTTTAAAAGACGCTTCGTCAGTTGACAAAGGGACAAAAATGCACTCCAGACAATATGAGTAATAGTTTATTACTTAATTGAGATACAGTGCCAGTTCTTTGAGAACTTGAAATACTTGTTCAAGTATTTCGGCATGGAAAACATCATGAATATCTATTTACATCGTGAAGATGGATATTCCAGATAAATGTTGGAATGAACAAATCAAAGAATTATTTGAAAATATTATTTTTCCTGAGCTGCATTATAAATTTCATGCAACAATGTTACTTAGAGGGGCATACTTTCGCTGTAAGAAAGCTGCAATTATTAAATCAAAATACTGAAAAATAAAATTATTTAGTATATTTATACAGAATTTTTACAGTACAATTACAGTATTTATTTTTATTGCAGTTTATTAAAGTATTTATTTTTTTAGTCAACTTATTTTGCCTTTCAAGCCGTTGTTTGAAAATTTCAGCCAGTTTTTCATGTGCTGGCTTACCTCTGTAGCGTCACTCATCTGCATTCCAACATTCTAAAAAGTAAAAAATGACAATAATAATCTTGTATCACTACACAATATTATATCTATGTTAAATTATAGATAACACTGACTATATGGCACAGACACTGCACATGAACTGAAATCAGAAATCTGGTTGCATCAATTCATTATTTATGAGGGGAGGGTTCAGGGCCTATTTTACATAGACAGAAGGCCAGTATGTATTAAATTTAATAGGAGTGCTTTTTGAACAAAGTTGAGAAAAGTTCTGAGAGCCAAAACTTTGATATTAAAATTGAAAGTTTTGTAGCCTGTAAGAATTCAGCACTAAACAGAAAACATAATGGTAACTGTTCTATGATCCACACAGGCTTAGCTGCAGTCTTTAAATCTCATTGTAATTGAATAACCATAGTCAATTCATATGAATCTTCTCAATATTATGAAATTTATTCAACTTTCAAATCTTCATTTTCCCAAAAAGGTGTTTATTAAACTTGACAAATATAAATTAAAAGCAGGAATAATGCAAGAAAAGTTTTATCCACTCACTAAACAACAAAATCTTCTGTTGATTAATTTGGATTATCAAGTTACCTTATAAAAAATAAGTATCTGCTTCAAGTTATCAACAGCTGTTATACAGGAAAGTATTCGTTGATATTTTGGGTTTTCTGACAAATGGGTTTTTATGTCATTAAAAAAACTATGGATTCAGTTGGCTGCGATAACTTGACAAATATAGTATTACCCATGGATATATCCCAATTTTAAATTATTCCTTTTTAAGAATGAAAAGAGAAGCAAAAATGAGTATTGCTAAATATTTCGAGATTTTTTTAAACTTTTCTTACTACAATCTTGATGTGGCTCCAGCAATATAAAACAGATTTTAGCTTTACTGAAAAATTGTCCAGGGTGGAGATAGCCATTTGGGTTTGATACCATTTTTTTTAAACAGGGTATGAACTCCAGTACATTGAACATGTAATTGAAATTATTTGACTTCTATATTTTTGGCACTAAAATCTCAAACCAAAATTCAAAACTATTCCCACTGTGTCATTGGACTATCGAGTTTCGTTTTCAAAGTTAAATTCTAAATTAATAAATGCTAAGATGGGGCGCACGTTGAGCAGTGCGACACAGGCGCGCAGGGCAGAGCAGAGCAGGGCAGAAACGTGTCGCACAGTTTAAAGCGCATGTTGGGAGGCAGTTTCATTCCACAGTGCGACGCAGGTGGATGTGCTTTTTGAGGTGTATTGTGTTTGTAAACATTTTTTCAAGATTTCTTGATTCAGATTTCTTGGTCAGAGTCAGATTCTGATGTGGAGTTCGATTCATTGCTATTGCTGTACATAATCATAATAATAAGAAAAATAATAATTTTTTATTCAACCAATCAAAATGCACAATACATTTTCATATGACACAAATACATTCCAAGGTGCAAAATATATAAGTATACAATAAAATAAATAAACTTTAATTTTTTAAATAAGAAAATAAAAAATAAATAAAATAAAATTATAGAATATTCAAGACAAAATAAATATAGGATATTAAACTAAAAATGATTTAAGAATGAAAAAAAAAAGATTGTTCACCCCTCTCTAAGCCAAGTTTGTGCTGAGGGGTGAGTCGCTTAACCAAATAACTTTACCCTGAACTGAAAATATCTTTCAACAAACTAAAATATAACTCATTAACTAAAAAAAAAAATATCTCCTTATTCACATTTGTTACCGTATAGGCCTATTCAATGTTTTTCAATATTATAACAAACAAAGAAATTTTTACTTCACTGTGGATTAATAAGATTAAAAAAAAAAACTATCATCCATCTTGATTGAAACATGAGGTCAAGAGGGGACAACGCGAGGGAAAAGTGACTACTTGAAAAAACGGAATACGCATGGTCATTCACAATGAAAAAAGAACTATCACCAGAACAGTTTAAAAATTTTTGTCGTCTTAGTCGAGAAGAGTTTGAAGAAAGTACACCAGATGATTAAACCTTCAATTGTCTCAGAGGGCTGTAACGCCCAAAGGCCTGTGGGAACTGAAGAAAACCTCGATCAATTGCTCTTCCATATTGTTCCACCAACAAAGTAACGTGAGAGTAGCTAATAACGAGTGCATGAACGGCGCAGTTTCTGTGTCTCTGTCACAAGTGCGACGCAGACCAATGCTGCTCTGCCCTGCTCTGCCCTGCCCTGCGCGCCAACGTGCGCGTGATTTCTGCGCTCCTACAGCGGAGCATGGTAAACGCATGGGACACAGAAACTGTGCTGCTCTGCTCTGCTCTGCTCTGCGCCACCGACATCTCAACGTGCGCCTGGCCTAATAGTGCCAAATAAGGGCCTACACATTTTTCATCTTTTTATGTTCTTACTTTTCAAAGTATTTTTGATTCTGATCACAAGTAGAACAATCACTTTGCGTGAAAACGCCTAGAAATGTGTAAAAATCTTGATCTGCATACCAGTCCAGTGGAATAAACGACTGAGAGAATCGATAGTTGGTCGATCTGTACCAAACCCAAACCTACCGATTCCCTAAGTCGATTGTTTCACTGGACTACAAAAGGAACTGAAGCCCATTTTTCTACTTCTATCATTTCAATATAGCCTAACGGTATTGCTCAGGTTACGCATGAACCTGCTATTAACAATTTTTGAATTCTGTAACCGGGTAGGTTAGATTTTCTTGCCTTTGGCAGAAAAGTTTAGAAATGAAGAGATCTTCGATTTTAAACCGTATTGTATGTTTCAACCTATTTCTATATGTTTATACGATCTAATTATGATTTGAATTACACATAACCCCAATAAATCACTTCAATCTCGATTTCTAGGCGTTTCCGCACAAAATTATTGTGATATCCATGATCAGCTTGAAAAATACGACCATAAAAAGTTGAGAAATTCATAGGCCCTATTCGGCACTTTTACCTGGTAATTTATTCTTGCATTGGGAAGAATTGATAATTAAATTGTACTTCAGTGAAATTTATAGTTGACCTGGACATAACCTAAAATATGTAGGCCTAACTTTCAGTTGAAAATTTGTGGATAAAGTGCAGTCGTGCACAATTTATTGACCATTGTATCTCTGCTTGATTGGGTTTTTGTAATAATATATAAGTATCATATGAGTTGAGCCCACAGCAAAAAGCGTCATTGCCAAATTTGGTTAAATTTCGATTTCAACAGTGTTTAGTGAAAATGACTTCAATGTTACATATAATATATACTATTTCAATAAATAAATAACAGATTAGATCACACGGAAAGCTTAGGACTCAACTTATATGATGTTATTATATTATTCAATGGTTTTATTATAGGCCATGAATATTGAATTCGTTCAGCATTACTACTCCAAATTACTACTCTTGGAGTATTTTACTACTCCAAATCCAAATGAAAGAAAAATTGCAATTAACATATATGGGCGTGTTTACAAAATAAATTATATTTATGTACGTAATATGAACTCAGCTTACCTTGTTGGATTAATGTGTAGTGAGAAACATGATAATCTTTAGAACAAAAATGAATTTACTATTACTAACACGTAAACTAAAATAATGTGTACGTTCTGGGAGCATCTGGTTTGGTGCACCAGAATTCTTTCGGTGCACCGAACCAGTCACGTGATCGGTGTACCAACATATGTTCCCAGGGACGGCAGTACAGCACTCACCGGTGTACAGTTGGGCGCGTACTTTTGAAATTAATCTGTGTAAGTCACTGTTGTACTAGCTGCGCAAATAAAAGAAAGCCGCTATAGGGTTATCGATTGAAATATACGCCTATTTTGATAAAATAATTGTGCATATAATAAAGAATAATTATTATTGGAGGCAATATGCAGTTTGGAAGTTCATTTCTACATAAACAGCTATCATTATTAAGGTAAATAACGGGAAATATATCATTGAAATTACAAAATTTTGTTCAATAAATATTTTATAATAAACTTACTACTTAAAAGAGCATGAATTTCCTCTGTTTCATGAATATTGTACATAACCTCATTGAATGCATTAACTTGATCATGTTTGGAAGCCATTTTGGAATGAAACAGCAGACGATTTTTCATCGACCAATGAGAGCTCTCTGGTTACTGGTTCACAGTCCGTGGATCTACCTTTTCGTACGGTGCATGAAACCTGCACCGGAGCAGGCCAAACCGGAAACAGCTGCTGGTTAACGAACTGTCAAAAGCTCCCAAAGGACTTGGAACTCATGCCTCTGGTGCACCGGTTGAAGCTACCGGTGCACCGAAAATGCTCCCAGAACTTACACAAAGTAATGGAACCTCAGTTTCCCGGTTTCAGCCGTTACAAATGCGATCACGTGTCATTAACCGCCTGTGATTGGACGAGTGCTCGAAATCTGTTGAAGATTGCGGGGGCGGCGTTTTTAAATAGTATTTTAGCTTTATATGAGTAACCATTTTTTCCCAGTTTAAAAAGTAAAATATTGAAATTCTGACTATTCTATCAGATTTATCGATGAAAAATACTTGATTAGGATAGAATCAAATGTTTTCTTCAAGGATATCATTAAAAATATCATGATATTTACAAATCACAATTTTTCAGAGCAGTAACTGCTCTGAAAAATTGTGATTTTTCATATTATTATTATTATCATATGATTATTCATATGAATAAACTTATTATTGTTCATCTTTTCAGTGCAGTAGAAATACAGGCATTCTCATATACTTCACTTATGAAATCAGATTCTAATCTCTATTTTTGAATATCTTAGCTATTTATGGAAATATCTCAACCATTTTTCAGGATAAGGAAAATTTTGTATAGGGCTAGAACATGGATTAGTTGGATTTTTAAATTTAATGTTAGTTTTATTACTTTAAAATTTGTCTCATTATTTTTGTCCACTAATTAGCTTTTGGCCGAAATTTGGATGGGGAACTTTTGATAGATTTTTGTGATCTTTAATGATTTTTTTGATTAAATGAAATGTTGTTCCGAATGGTTGCTTGAAACGTTTTTGTAACGTTATTGTGACCATAATTTTGGTAACATTTTTTTTCAATCATGAGGGTTTACTGTATGGTTTATTGTAACGTTAATGCAACGTTTGAGTTACCATCATATTGCTAGCTAACCACGTGGCTGAGGTGAAAACCATTCCAAAAAAGAACGTTTTTAGAATTGAAAATTTTTTAGAGTAACAAATTTGTAACCATTATTTCCTATTTTATTTTGTTCCAAACAGTTACATGAAACGTTATTGTGACCATAATTTTGGTAACATTTTTTTTAATCATGAGGGTTCACTATATGGTTTATTGTAACGTTAATGCAACGTTTGAGTTACCATCATATTGCTAACCATCATTCCACAAAAAAAAAAAAAAACGTTTTCAACATTGGTAACGTTAGAGTAACGTTTTTGTAACCATAGATTGTTACTATTATTTCCTATTTTTTTTTTGTCCCAAATGGTTACCTGAAACTTTTTTGTAACGTTATTGTGACCAAATCTTGTGACAATTTTTGGGGGATAAGTATGGTTTTTTTGAAACGTTTATGTAACGTTTCTGTTACCATATTGGTAACCATTTTGTTTTCTGTTACCTTGTGACCATAATGTAACGTTATTGTAACGTTTCTGTTTACAACTGTGTTCTATGGGTTAGGTTTATTCCAATGAGAAAAAAGTTTGTCGATCAACAGCTTTTTCATGTTTTACAATTAAAATTCACGAACTTGATCCAAGAAATTACCCATTATTAGAAAAACCAAAACTTTTTCGAAAAAATATCCATAACATCGGTTCAAAGAAGCATCAAGTAATATGCATGCCAAAAAAAAAAATAATTCCGTTCAGTAGTTATTGAACAGGAGAGTTGTAAACAAAAAATTACGGGGTTTCAATGAAAATACTTATTTTGACAAAAATTGAATTTATCTCCAAAATGAGTGTATTTATCAAAAAATGTTATTTTTCAATTGATTTTCTACATCGAGCACACGAGTTACCGTCGACCTTGTCCACTGCCATCTCAATCTCAGTAAAGATGAACGTTTTCTGTCAAACTGTTTTCTGTTACTGAACAAAAACGATTTCTGACCTTTTTTACATCCTTAATTCGATATTTATGAAGTTATTAGAGATACTTTTTATTTTATGGCTGATGTTTGTAGCAAAGAATGAAATAGCTAGTCGAGCCTAATATTGCTCCAGTTCGCCGGGGACTTTCTTTCGCTGGTCAAACAGTAGTAGGGGGGGGTCAAAAGATCAGCCCGTTTCGTTCAGTTTACGTTGCACGTCTGAACTACTGATGTGTTGTATTAAGCCGCGTGTCCACCAACTGAACATGTCTGCCGAACATTGTTGGCAAACACAAAAAATGGACAAACATGAAACAAATTGTTCACCGAACATGTTCGTGAGTTCAATTAAAATGTTCGGTCTGTGAGCGTACAGTGAAGACCAACAAAAGGTTCCCACCACTACCCCCACCACTCCAATCATAATGTTCGAGAAGGCGTCCACACCAAACAATGTTCGGTGACAACAGATAATTCCAGCGAACACTGTTCGCCGAGCATGTTCGGTTGGTGGAGACGCGGCTTAAGTTACCAATGGTGTCGAAAAAGTATCGATACATACTCATATCGATAGTAGCGCAACGTTCCTTCTGGTTAGTCAACTAGTCTGGTAGGGGTCAATACCTGTTGTTCGCAAAACATCTTGGTCACAGGACTAACTCAGCCAGTATACAAGCGTGATTCTGTGCGCATATGCGTCAAGAATTTGTGCCAGCTGGTCGTCTTGAATATTCTGTCTGCGCCATTGCCAATTATTGCTTATGATTTAAAATCTTGTCCAGAATGATACTGTTTGTATTTCAAGTTTACCATCTTTTTTCTTCCAAACATGGCTGACCAGCTTCGCTGCCTTTTTGTTCGTCATCAAGCCTCATCAACTGTCTTTGTATTCTTGTTTCTTATAATATATATTATATTCATTTCATATATTCAATTATATTCTATTTAAAGATGCGAGAGATGGCACGAGCTGTAAAATTAACTCGCTATATATATATATTCTATTTTCTTATCTATATCTATATAATCGAAATACCACTGACTGACTGACTCACTCATTCATCACAGTTTCTCAGGAGCCACTCGACCAAAAACGATAAAATTTGGTACACGTATTCAGTAGGGGGACTAGACACGTGCTAAGAAAGGGTTTCAAAATTTACCCCAAAATTGAAGATTTTTGAAAATTTAGGTGACAACAATTTCTAGAGAACCATAAGGTCAAATCAGATAAAATTTGGTATTCATGTTAAGTATCGGCCTTAGATGTACAGTACCTTGGAAAAAAGTTTCAAAATTAGCCCCAAAATCGACGATTTTTGAAAATTTTGGTGATAAACAGCCAAATATTTTGAAATTTGCACTTAACAGATGTCATCAACCTGGCATAATAACATTTCATCATACTCAGTCATATGTTTCTCACATATTGCAAGGCTCCGACTGTATGGTAGCCTACATGCAAAGTGCAAAGTCTTTTGCTGTTCAAAGACAGTGTAAATAACGCTGCTAAGGGGTCTGCCATATGATTAAAAACGGTTGACTTCTATCAGCTGTTCCTTTAAGCTGTTTGGCTGGCAAGTTCAGTAGGTTAGGTCTATTAATGAAATAATAATTTGTTTTAAGAACCACAAGGCCAAAAAAGTTCAAATTTTAAGCTGGGGTGCTAAACACGCGAAAAATAGGGTTACATGATTCATCTCAAAATTTAGGATTTTTGGAATTCAGTTGATCACAATTTCATACAATTTCATACATTCATCACACTTACCTACCTCAACAAAAAAAACTCATAAAATAGCAGCTTCATTCAGGAAACTCATAAAATAGCTTACAGAACAAATAATTCACTCAAAAAACACCTGCATTTTCAGACAACATCTCAAAACAAGTACAACAGATCTGGAATTTACAAATTGAAATGTGATGACTGCAACAAGTTCTATATAGGACAAACTGGCAGGACATTCACCACTAGATTCAAAGAACACACAAGAGCCATCTCACACCCAAACACACATTCCACTTTTGCTGAACACATCATTTCAACAGGCCACAGTTATACAGACATTGACACTAATTTAGACACACTACACTTCACTCACAAAAGCCATAAACTCAATGTTTTAGAACAATATGAGATTTACAAACATGCAAAGCAGGAACCTGACAACATTTTAAATGATCAACTTAACTTCTTCTCACACACTCTATTTGACAAAATAATCCCAATTTCAAACCTCCCGCCTACTCATCCCCCCACCGCAGCACCATTCCAACATACATAACCCTCAAACTCATAACTTAAGTCAGTGTACTGTGGGTTGTCTGACGATGCTCTAGACAACAGAGCGAAACGGCCGTCACGCCATAACGTGAGTTAATTTCCATTTAAAAGTGTTTTTTTTAAGTTTATATTACATATTAGTGGAAACAAGATGGATCTTCTACATCATAAATAAAATTACTTCCAATTCAATGACAAATATACTACAGCCATCCTGCCGACCTCCCTATGTGATCACCCATTTCTAGCATAATAGTCGAAATGTGTCTCCAACACTAAGAGAAAATCCAAATATTAAAAAATAATTTAATTTCTGTGGAATAATTTAATATAAGAGTCCTTCACCAAAATTTTTGATTGTCGGCCGCCACTGCAGTGCTCAGTGAGTAAAATATTTTAATTTTCTACTCAAATATTTGACTTCATAGTCGTGCAATTATTCATAAAGTCAAATACTGTAATTATTATTAGTAATACGCGCAGTTCGTCATGTATACCAAATTTCAAGATTTCAAAACCAGTAAATGTTACCAGTGTAATTTTTTGGAGGATGAAGCCCACATAGGTCTGAGACCTGTGTGTGGGTAATGAGTTGAATGATGATGATGATGATTGATGAGCTGGACCTACAGTTTTAGAATAGAATGACTTTTTTATTTGTTGACGTGGCGAAGTTTGGACAGTTATGTCCAATCTACCACTTAACCAGTTTTCGGTGGGTTCAGAACCACCGGGAAGTGATTTTACAGCAGAGAACAGTGTCTTTTTTGCTGGCCGATCTAATCGGTCACCCTTACAAAGAGTGCCCAGTAGAACGCAGCTTATCCCTATCTGATTGAACAGATACCTGCTTCGGCTCACGGCTATCACTTCCCTGTCGTCTGGTCTATTAAAATTCAAAGATGTTGAAGAATTTGAATAGACCAATCAGACTCCACCAGTAACATTTACCAGTAAATGAGAAGGCTCCCATAAACTCAACCAATAATCTACTTTTCAACCTGATTTTACAAATTGTTTGGGGGGGGGCTTGAAAACGCTTTTGGCACAAAATGGGCAATCAAGAAGTGGAAGGGCGACGACTGTATTACTAGTAACAATACTATTTGATCTAAAACTGTTATTTTTCTAAGAAAAATTTTGAAAATCCAAAAATATATAGTTTTAAAAAGTACAATAATTATTATAGTTATTGTCGATTAGGACAATATTGTCGATTTGAGAGCGTTAATATGGTAACATCAGCTGATGAACTGGGTCCACTTTGATTCGGTGTCCTGTAAACAAAAACAGTCCCAGTAATACCAACTAGAACCACATGATAATCAAGTTGGCATTGCTACCAGTTACAGGCTTTCATAATCAGCTGACTGCCTCCATTTTCTTCAACTTTCTTCAACCTTCATCAGTTGATGTCTAGCACTGATAGAGAGAAGAGCTGTTTTGTGCTCCAGTAGATTTTTCAACACACATCACTGGAATGTTACCTTAAATTTGCTATTTAAACAGTGCCTACTGATTAAATACTGAAGTGCTCAAATGATTTAGTGATGAATAAATGGAAAATCAATTCTGGATATCTTTCACAAGGTAAGCAGTTTCATATCAATTTTTGCAATTTAGTCTATTTTAAGACACCCTTAAATACCATAGTTTCTTAATTGCATAGCTTTGCTCCATTATTTTGAAGTGAGAAATAACTAAAATGAAATGGCTAAAATTTAACCTAAAAAGTTCATCATCACTAACTCTTTGAAATCTGTCTAGTCATTTTCAGTTACCAACTCTAATTCAATAACTATGTTTCAATACTCGGGTAGGGTAAACTCTACTAGTTTTCCCCTTTATTAACTTATTTCAAAGCCAAGCTAAGAAACTATTTAATAACTACAGTTTTTAATATAAAAACCAAGAAAGAATTGTTATTCATTTTTAGGTAGACTTCTTGCTATTCATTATTATACATTGACCTTGACTACGGTACCAATTTATTTTATAGATCATTAGAATTTATAAATTTTATTGGGGCATTCTCAGTGAACATGCATTTTCTCATTTTGTTAGTTTTAATCTACCAATGCTGCTTGATTTCAAATTTCTCATGAATTTATTTTTATTATTGCTTCTATTTTCCCTTGGACATTATTTTCCAGACAGTGTGCTTCAAAAGTCAATCTTAAAACTATCCATCAATTGAAACGTCCTTCAAAAATCAAAAGCAGAGAATTTAAATTGTTTTTGACTGAAAAAAGAAATAATTCATTGTTTGAAAAATAAGTTCAGAACTGGTCATCGCCTACATTATAATTATTATAAATTGATAGTGATATTATATAATCAAATTAAAATTAGTTATCACACTAGTAGCCTCTTAGTGGAATTTCAATGAGCTTTTATATCATGATGATCATCCAAGTAACTAGTAACTATATTGATAAACCTCTTATTAGAACTTGTATGCATACTGGGCTAATTTAATTTTATGATTTCAAGAAATGTTTCTTACAAGCCAGCAGCTACCGTACTGATTTGAACCATGATCTACCAATAATTGATTCAAACTATTCCAATCCTTATAGATAATTAATCCATATTCTTTTCAATGAGAAAATGTTTTTCAGTCTCATTTAATTATTATCTTTAATCTCTGTCCTTTTGCTCAAACTCCACTTACTCACTACTCAAATATATACACATCCCACTTGCAATTTGACATGTTCAGTGACTATAGATAGGCCTACTGTACTAATCCAACATTTTCTCAAAATTATGTTGCTGCAACCCAAATTGACCAATTTCTTTGATTATTTCACAATTATTTTTAGGATATTATAAAATTGGGTTCCACTATTTGACATCGTTTCAGGCATTGCTGAATATAGTTAGCAAGATTATTAACTTGAAGCTAGTTTGTAAAATATTTTTTCAAGTTTGGTTTCTCAGTCGTTTAGTAAATTATTCAGTAGCTATTGATTCATTAGCGGCCCTAAGGCTTGTTTCACACACACCCGGCAGTCGGGTAACTGGTGTTGTTTGCCCAGCTGTACAAACATTGCATTATATGGGACTATGTAATCATACTGGATAAACAATAATGGTTACCTAACTGCTGGGTATGTGTGAAACAAGCCTTAGGGCCTCTAATGAATCAATAGCTTTTGAATGATTTTCTAAACGACTAAGAAACCAGGCATGAACCATATATTAAATTGATCATGATGTTATTTCCATGCCAGTGAATCGAAATGACTCATTCCAAATTCAATTTCATTGGATCACCAATTAATTCTAATATATACTAATGATAGTCTTATTGGGATTGAATAGGAAATTTTAATTCATTCCAAGTATCCTCCAACATTATTCTCAAGGGCAGAGATTGTTCATTGATATACTTGATGAATGAAGTGGCTGTTTTACCCTATCAAAATTTCAATATAATTATTGTTGGAGCCGTATTGATACTGGTTTATTTTGTATGGCTTTCCATTTTTAAGAACAAGTATTTCTGAGTTTTCAACTATATCCAGCAAAACATATGATGCAGTATCAGTATATTAGGACACATTGTTTAATGCTCAAGATACTTGATCTTAATCAACATCATCACTTCAAACACATTCTATAGTCAATTGAATATTGCCAGCACATATCAATTTCCAATCAACTTTACAAACTTTTATCAATGTAACACCACCACATATTTTGATATAATTGAAGCAATCAACACACCTCCAAATTTGTAATAGCTTAACTGAACTATTTTTTTTTTCAACAGGATGACTGATCAGTTCAACCTACTTCAAGAAGGAGATATGAAAAGACTCAACTTCACGGTAACCTCTTCAGTAGGTCAAGATGGTGGAGTACAAACTGGCCAGGACGTGAAACTGGAGATTTGGTATTATGTATCTTGCTTTTATAGTCAGTTAGGTTAGAAGTTTCCCACCATTCTCCTGCATATGCTAGGAGGTTTACAGTTGTTAGTCAAGTACCACACTCTTCAACCATGCTCTTGGATTGTGCCACAAAGTCATATTTGTGGCTTCGATGGCAGGGTCTGCATCTGAGAGTCCATGTCTCTCTTGTAGAGTTCATGACCGCAGTTGTCAGATAACGCTGCTATACGTCCGTCTTATGATGGAATGGTACTGTTTATTGTAGCTGGTGGGATGTGTTATGAGGCTAACAATCGTGAATGGAGATTTGTTGGGTTGTAGGGCATTTGCAGTTGTTAATCATGTATCACACTTTCTATCCGGGCTCTTGATTTGTGCCATGACATAATCTTATCGCGCTTGATGGTTTTTTGGCTGGGTTCAGTGGCTCTCACGGATGCTTCGAGAGTCTCTCTCCTCGCTAAGGCCTTGTGACTACTTGTTAGTTCCACAAGGAGAACAGGGTGCACTGCTCAGTCGCCACAACCATTTTATTATGGTGTGGTACATTTCATTGCAGCTGGTGGGTTGATATAAGGCTAACAAATGTAAATAGGGATTTGCTGTTAGGTCCCTGTCAGGATTCTCATGTCACATTCATTGTGCATGGACTGTGTTACCCTGTGATCAAGAGATGCCGGTTGCCAGGTGAAAACCCTGGAGTAATGATGTCTCCGA
The DNA here is from genome assembly GCA_948455865.1 of Conomelus anceps. Lineage (NCBI taxonomy): Eukaryota > Metazoa > Arthropoda > Insecta > Hemiptera > Delphacidae > Conomelus > Conomelus anceps. The sequence continues at coordinate 163,491,306 of OX418216.1, forward strand.
CATATGTTGAGTGCAGGTGTTAGCACCTTTATGTTTGATAATTGTGATAAGAGATTAGATTAGACATTGATTATGCAAAAATTGTGGGAGTGGCTCTCACTTTAGCTTCGGCTACTGGCTTTGTGCTTAGAGCTTATGCCATATTTACTGTTGCCAGTGAAAATGCCATAAGCTCCAACACACTGAGAATAGAGTTCACTAAATCAAATCATTTATATATCCTCCTCAACAAAAATAGAAACATAAAAATATAAAAAATACATCTGAATAATATAAAATAAAATTGCACTAAATCAACAAATATATAACTAGTTTATATGGTATTTATATACCAGTTTCAAAAGTACAAATCATGATTTGAAAGAATCAAAAAATTTTCTGGGGCTCTTATACACATGCTAGGAAGTGGAAATATGTGATACTATTTATCAATTGCTTAGAGGCGCTTGCCTACAGATGGTAGGAATGCAAATATTTGAAACTATTTATTGATAGATTATTGGCGCTTGCCTATACAGATGTAGGAGTGCGAAAATATTTGATACTATTTATTGATAGATTATTGGCGCTTGCCTACAGATGTAGGAGTGCAAAAATATTTGATACTATTTATTGATAGATTATTGGCGCTTGCCTACAGACGTAGGGGTGCAAAAATATTTGATACTATTTATTGATAGACTATTGGTGCTTGCCTACAGATGTAGGAGTGCAAAAGTATTTGATACTATTTATTGATAGATTATTGGCGCTTGCCTACAGATGTAGGAGTGCAAATATATTATACTATTTATTGATAGATTATTGGCGCTTGCCTACAGATGTAGGAGTGCAAAAGTATTTGATACTATTTATTGATAGATTATTGGCGCTTGCCTACAGACATAGGGGTGCAAAAATATTTGGTACTATTTATTGATAGATTATTGGCGCTTGCCTATAGATGTAGGAGTGCAAAAATATTTGATACTATTTATTGATAGATTATTGGCGCTTGCCTACAGACATAGGGGTGCAAAAATATTTGGTACTATTTATTGATAGATTATTGGCGCTTGCCTACAGATGTAGGAGTGCAAATATATTATACTATTTATTGATAGATTATTGGCGCTTGCCTACAGATGTAGGAGTGCAAAAGTATTTGATACTATTTATTGATAGATTATTAGCGCTTGCCTACAGACATAGGGGTGCAAAAATATTTGATACTATTTATTGATAGATTATTGGCGCTTGCCTATAGATGTAGGAGTGCAAAAATATTTGATAATTCTTATTGATAGATTATTGGCGCTTGCCTACAGACATAGGGGTGCAAAAATATTTGATACTATTTATTGATAGATTATTGGCGCTTGCCTATAGATGTAGGAGTGCAAAAATATTTGATACTTTTTATTGATAAAACCGAAAAAATCAATTTAACATAAATAAAAATTTTAATAAAAAATTAAAAAATTAGATTATTGGCACTTGCCTACAGATGTAGGAGTGCAAAATAATATATTATACTGTTTATTTATAGATTATTAGCGCTTGCCCACAGATGGTAGGAGTGCAAAAATATGTGATACCATATTTATTGATAGATTATTGGCTCTTGCCTATTCATGTACGGTGAATGTGATAAGAAATTAGATAAGACATTGATTATTCAAAATTTGGGGAAGTGGCTCTCACTTTAGCTTCAGCTACTGGCTTTGTGCTTAGAGTTTATGCCATTCTCTCTGGCAATGCTTTGGCAGTGAAAATGTCATAAGCTCTACCACACTGAGAATAGAGTTCACTTGGGTACATTCAAGCATGGAAGCAATAATTCAAGGGTAGGTTAAGGGTGCTGTCCTATACTTGCTAGGAAATGAAAATATGTGATACTATTTATTGATAGATTACTGGCGCTTGCCTACAGATGTAGGGGTGCAAAAATATTTGAAATCATTCATTGATAGATTATTGGCGCTTGCCTACTGATGTAGGGGTGCAAAAAATTTGATACTATTTATTGATAGATTATTGGCGCTTGCCTGCAGATGGTAGGAGTGCAAATATGTGATACTATCTATTGTTAAATAAGGAATTTTCCCCATTTAATCACTCTTGCTCAAGTCTGTTTCAGCCACACTGTGTTGTTGTCATCACCACTTCTTCTCGGGTATTCTTCTCAAACAGATTCAACTCCATTCGTGCTACAGTCTTTTTTTAAGCTTCATCTACTAGGTAATTAACTGTTTTTCTTTTCTTGTAGAATCTATTCTAAATAACTGAAGAAATCACAATAGCCTCCATAGCTAAACAGATTCGGTTTCAGAGCAATTCAAATATCTAATCCAGTGCTGAGTTTCAAGCATTGCATTTTGAGATTTGTCCAGATATCTCAATGCAGTAATAATTGAATGTTTCCATGAGTGATGATTCTGAATCTCCATCAATAAATCAGATAATAAATCCAGCCAATCCGACTTAGCTTTTTTAAATGCTACCGGTATCCAATTCTAAACTATTCTTGATTATTTGAATTAAAACTTAAATTATGTTGTTTTAAAACTATTTAGTGGACTTTATGCTTTGAAAATTTATTTTATCTCTGATTGTTTTCTAGGCTAGTTTGCCAGCAGAAGTGTTCATCTAATTGCTATCAAAGAGGATGGAAACTCCAAAACTAAAACTGATAAGATATATAGTAGTACCGGTAGCTTACCTGAACAGAATTTTTGTTTGAAGCTTGGTATTTGATGATCCAGACAAACTGCTAGCTGGACAGTTACTTGAAAAAATATTATTGTTGAAAATGATAGAATAATATTCTTCAAAAGATTATATTGTTTTCATATTGATGCAGGAAATTTGATGAAAATTTCTGTAAACATGATACACAGTTTCAGTAGTTCGTTGGTATTATAAACCTTTTAATCAGAATTGAAATGCAATAATTTTTGTTTAATGTTGAAATAATAATTGTTTTTTGCTTTTCTACTGGTGGGGAAGGAATTATGCACAAATTCTGGAACGCAGATTTCAGGGTTATACCGGAACGTTTTTCTAAGTATGTCGGGAATTAAAAAAATATTTTTTAGCAACTTTTTATATTGTACTTGTAATTGGGCATGCATTTATGTTGTTACAATTCTTTGTTATATTGTGTTTTTCATGGCATTGATTTAAAAAACGTTATGTATTAATAATAGCAAAAAAATCATTTTCTATTTAAATTCAAACAATGAAAATATATATAGTTGATAAAGTTTCTATAGAGTACAAGTGACCTTTTCAGATTATTTCAAGTCTCAACTTTTGTAATTTTATCGATTGTGGCTATTGTAATTTGTGAATACTGTTTGTATTGACTAGTCTTAATACTTCAAGGCATGATTTTGAAACACAGTTTGTACAATCCACTACTAGGTAGGGCATGCAGTTCTCTGTTACTTCGTTTATTTGTTTTATTGTGTATTTCCTGTCATTGATTTTACCAAACACTTTGTATCAATCATTGTTAAAAAATGTCAGCTCCCACTTCAAACAATTGAAGATATATCTAGTTGATAATGATTTATAATTTAAGTATAATTTCAAGTTTCAACTGCTGTAATTTTATCGCTGGTGACTAATGTAATGTGAGAATACTGTTGGTATTGACTTGTCTTGTACTCCATGTGTGGAGTTTTCAAGGCTTAATATTTAAAAAATTCAAATAATAATAAATAAAAATACAGGATGAAAAGGGCAGAAGAAGGAAGAAGCGAGAAAGGTGGGAGGTCTAGGCCACGGGCTTCTCCATCTTTCTTAGTATATTATATTGAATGATCAACATTTAATTTAATTTCCACTTTTAATAATATTTTATTGTTATATAGATAGGAAACATTGTTTTTTAAATGTTATGATTTATTCAAAATTATTTTCTCTTTTGTATGAATTTCATTTATAAAATCTTATACTGGGTTCTCTGCTGTACAAACCGATGGAGAATTTTGAGAGGCTCTTTTTGTCCATCTTGAATTACATCTGAAGTTCTGCTCTTCTGGTGTATTTTGATGATGTTCTCTTTTTGGTGTTTAGGGAGGGGGGTATATTGTTTGCTGGAGGGGGGTATTGTTTGCGGTACTGGTTCTATTGTGTTGCTACGGTGTCAGTTTGTAGAATAGCTTTTGATGTCTATTTGTTGTATCAGAGGAGTACTGCAGAAAACCCAGCAAATGAGATTTATATTAAAATATATTCTTTTTAAAACAATTATTATTTATTAATAGAAAATGTGGTCAGGGGATACTGTTTGGTTGGCAGGACAGAGGTGATCTCTGGAGGTACCCCAGGGATTGCCTCTCAACTCCAACACTACTTCCCTCCGTTAATGGGTTGTAGTTAGGAGCAGTATCCACCTCGCGTGGCCCACAAGGCCCCTCCCGGAAGGGGGGCAAGTCAACCTTACGTCCTCGAATGGTGTTGATGCCACACCTCGTGTGGGCTGGGAAACGTACGTCCTGGGTGCCCTCGGTTTGGTTCATCTCTTGACTGGAGGCAGTGTTGAGATGTCCCCTGACGGTGGGATACCACAGTGACTGCGGCCGACAAGGCTCTGGCGATTGGCGAAGTTAGGGACACCCAAAGTTAGTAGACAGATCTATCTGCTACTAATCTTGGTGGTCTCTCACTACCGCTTTTCATGAATTTTTACTATTCTTCCTTTCTGTTCTCAATTCCCTTTTGGGGCCAAGTAATAGGTGTTGTTAATTTTAATTTTTTTATTTTCTCATGTAGGCATCTATTATTTTATCATCCTATCATTCGCAGTTCTTATTTATATTGTTGTGTAATTTAATTTATTTTAAATTATGTGAAAAAATTGAATTAAACTTAATATTTTGAGCTAGTATTCATTCGAGCAGCAGAACATATAGGACGTCTAAAGAATAGTAACTTTAAATTCTTGTAATGATGTGAAAATTCTTTAGAGTAGAATTTGATGTGGAAATAGTGCGTGATTTGGATTTCTGATTTCCATTTTCAGGTATCTGTTCAATCAGAGATAAGCTACGAAACTTCTGGGCACTCTTTGTAAGGGTGACCGATTGGCCAGCAAAAGAGACTCTGTTCTCTGCTGTATAATCACTTCCCGGTGGTTCGGAAACCACCTAAAACTGTAAGTCCAACTCAGCAATCACCATCATCCAATTCACTACCCACGCACAGGTCTCAGTCCTATGTGAGCTTCATCCTCCAAAAAAAATCATGGGAATAAAATGCAAAAACCTTCATATCAAAAAACTAGGTCTAAGCAAGGGCGTCATTTTAGTCCAGCTTATGAGGGGGAAGGGGCATTTATTAAAAAATCTATCTGATGAGTTTGAATTTTGTCACAATTTTGTTTCTTATTACTATTTTTTCAAGTTAATATCTTATCCCAATAAAGTGATTTTGTTGTTTGGTATAATAATATAATAATTATCTATACCGCTTTTTTCACTTTTGGCTTACCGTATATTAATAATAATAATAATAATAATTTCTCTGGTTGTGAGTACAGCACTGCCAGAGTAGTTTATTCACAATAAATTCAAAAAATTATCATTTAAGAAAATAAATTAAAGTCTTAAATCTAAAGTATTGCAGTTGTGAACTTTGTGGTTCCCACTATATAAATATGTGTCGGGATTCCACTATTTTGTCTATTTCTTTATAGGGTATTAGAACATGCAAAAAAATATTACGTTAGTTTTACAAAGTTACATGTTACTAATTTATTGAGTATTAAATTGATAAGTATAACAATAAATAATAATATTTTTAGACTACATGCTACTAGTTAGTAATATAGTTATATTGGTGGCCACTGTCCTCCCCAAGCAAAATGAATTTACTTCACTATCATTCTGACAAAATCAATTGTCCAAAAAAAGGACTTGTACATTTGTGTTAGATCGTGTTTGTCAGTACATCCAGCTCTTGAATAACTTAACTATCACTGATTTTTCAGATTCACGTCCTGCACATGCCGCCCTACAAATACCTGAAGGAGTTGTGCGGCCAGCGCCCGCGCATCGGCTACGTGTTTTCCGACTTCGGCAACCACCCCACCTCGCATCTGATGCAGTCGATTCCCGGCCGGCACGACCGCAACAAAGTGGAGGTGTTCTGCTACGCATTCAGTCCGGACGACGGCACCACGTTTTGCGCCAAGATCGCTTGCGAGTTGGAGAACTTTGTCGACCTGTCGCAGATTCCGTGCAATGGCAAAGCGACTGAGTCGGATCACTTTGTCGACCTGTCCCAGATTCCATGCAACGGAAAGGCGACCGATCAGATCAATGCGGACGGCATTCATATCCTTGTCAACATAAATGGCTTTATGAAGGGAGTGCTCAACGAGATCTTTGCACTGCGAACGTCGGCTATTCAGGTGAGAAATGCAAACTGTCAAATATATAGAACATAATTTATATCAATTTCGAAGTTTTATCAATTATACTTAGTAGCGCTCATCGATTTCTATCAGCTATTCAATACTGTCGTTAATATCCGCCATTGCGGAACTCTTCAGTATAGTTATTGATAGCACTTTTAGGAATTCGAAAAACATAATTGTTCTGTACAAAACATTGTTTTACAAAATTGTTAAATAGTTTAAATGTGATTTTAACTGTTACTTATACTAACTCTTTTAAGGATGAAGCCCTCATAGGTTTGAAGCCTGTGCGTGGTTAATGAGTTGGTGGTGATTGATAAGATGAACCTACAGTTTTATTTTATTGAAATTTATTTATTTAGTACAAAGCATAGATGGAAGCTTACAGGCCTACACCCAACAAAGCTTCCTTAACACAGTTCACATAAAATCATTTAACTGTACAATCATTAAAATCAAAGATACCATACATTTATACATTTTTAAGACAGAAATGGAAAAATACTGTAAAAGTCATGCAAAGAATGTAGAATAATAAAAAGAGAGGAAAACTTATCATGAGATATAAGTACCTTATTATGGTATAAATTATTACAGATAAATGTTAAGGTTGCAAATAGAACATACTGAAAAGTAATATAAAAAAGGAGATCAATAAAATAGTAGAAAAGGTGGGTTCCAATCCACTGGCAAGTCATTTCACAGCAGAGAACAGTCTTTTGCTGGCCAATCCAGTCGGTCATCCTTACAAAGAGGTCCCAGGAGTTCTTAGTTTATCTTTACTTGACTAAACAGATACCTGCTATGGCTCACGGCTATCACTTCCCTAAAGCCTCGCACACATGAATGGAATTTCAACTGAAAAATTTACGGCGATTGCAGTTGAACTGCCGCTGAGTTGCCATCGAAACCAACTGCATTTCGACTTCATTTTTGATGTCGGGCTGTCGCTGGCTTGCAGTTCTGTTGCCATCGTGTGTGTGTTGACATGACTGCAAGCTGACGGCAATACAGCGTCACCTAGGCAGCACTAGGAGCGCTGAAGATGAAGTTGACACTGGCTTGCAGTCCTGTTGCCACCTGTGTATGTTGACTCGATGGCAGTTTTGCAGTCGGCTTGCTGACAATACCGACGGCAACCGGCGGCAGTTGCGGCTAGTTGCTGCTCTGTTGACATCGTGCGTGTGTGTGCTCTATTACCGTACATTTCGTATCTAATCCCATTGAATTGTGTTACTGTCAGCAACCGACAGGGCAGCAACCCTCCGGGCAGGGGTTAGAATATGCCCAGGGTATGCTCTGCCTGTCGTACGAGGCGACTAAAAGGGCTGCCCCTTCCCTAGTCTGGTCGAGAATGATCCTCGGCTAGTGTGGGAGGGGCCCTACCCCTCTAGGTTGGGGTTAGAATAGACCCAGGGTATGCTCTGCCTGTCGTATAAGACGACTAAAAGGGATGTCTCCCTCCTAGCCTGGACGAGACCGATCCTTGGCTATGTGTGGGAGACCCCCCCATAGCACCTCTTCTTTTCCTTACATTAAATTCTATCTGCTATGGTCCTTTTTTCTGGGAGACACGATTTCCATTGACTTTGCTTTGTGTCTCTCTCTCTCCACATTTCCTGTACTGTAATTCTGTAATGAATGACATGACAGTCATTCTGAATGATAGACTGCAGCGCAGTCAGAACTACTGTCTTCGGTACGTTTACTCTCTTCAATGGCATGATAGAATTACTCAATCCCACATTACAAGCTCAACTCTCAAACTCCCAGATCAGAGACTATTCAGAATAAACAAACTTGTCAGAGAAATCCTCAAATATGGCAAACCTAATTACTTTAAAAACGATTTCAAATTTGTTTCTGAAGGCAGACAGAATAATGTCTCTCATACAAGAACCGGGGATAATACGCTTAGGATACCGAACCACCGTACTACAATCTATACTAAATCATTTGTTGTAAGTGCTTGTCGGGCTTGGAACGCACTTCCTAATTCCATAAGGTGCATTGAGAGTCGAGCGGGCTTCACCTCATCATTGAAGAGGTATCTTTTGGAGGGAATGACTGCATCTTTTCAACCATAGAGCACATGCATGACAACCATCATCTTTCATTTTGTAAATAATATCCCATCTGTATTGTTCAGAAAATATTTAAAAAAAAACACAATATCAATTATTTTTAATCACTTTTAACTTTTTCAATTTGTACTCAAATTTTATTCTATTATTACCAATTATATAGTCTCGCAGTTCAAAGTTATCAAGGTTAAGTTTGAATGGACGAATTTTTGTCCAGACTTCGCCCTTATTACGTAAATGCTTCACAAAAATGTTATTGTTAATATCCAAACTTTTTCTCATTTTTTTATTTATTGTGTTGTTAATAATATTCTTTTTAATCAGTCACAGTTATATTTTGTAAATTTACGTAAATAAAGTAATTTTATCTTTATCTTTATCTTTATCTTTATCTTATCTTTATCTTATCTCCTGTACACATGGTGATCTCCTAGTGATCCCCATGACCTCTTTTTCTGTCGGCCTACTCTTGGTCACTCTTCTTGGTGGGATGCTATTTTTCTGTTTTGGGAAGTCTTTCCGAAACGCCCTGGTTGGTTCCTATTCTGCCGTGGGCCATGACTGGTATGTGAGTCTCTTGCATACCAGTCATGACCTGTGACACATGAGTTTCCTCCCTGGCATTTTCCAAGTCTCCTGGGGCGCTGAGGAGTATGTCCGGGCGTTTTGTGCTTGCAGCTGTTGCTTGCAGCTTCTGCTTGCACATGTAAATCCGCCCACGTCCCGCCGGAACTGTAGCACTTGTGTGTGCACTTGTGTAGCAGGCCAAAGCTTCGATGAGGCGCACCAGGCAAATTGACAGTGAGGTTCGTAGATAGTGCTGCAGCCCCGTTAGCCGAATTTGCCCCTTTGGGGATCTGGTGTCGGTGGGGCTCAGCATTGAGCAATAGAAGCTGAGTTCATGTCAGCAACCGACAGCAATTTTGCAGTTAAATTGCCACTGGATTGCTGTTCATGTGTGTTGGGCTTACAACATATTAAATTGTATAAAGTGATTTCAAAAATTGGGTAAGTGTGAAGCGCTCCATATGACAGTGTCCCTACGGCCAGGTAAATGACACCGGGTATGTGTGAAACAAGCCTTAGTAATATAATAGATTACTTTTATTGCCATTCATGAAATACAAAATTCAAGTAACATAAAATGTACACAATCTTCATAATCAAAAACTACACTGAAATATAAATAAAAATAAAATTTATTTCTAGAATAAAGCTTAAATATGGCACTACTCGCAGAAGTGAAACTTGATCGCCAGCAGTGAGTTCAAGATAATTATTTTAAAAATAATCATAAAATTTAACAAAGAATCACAACAGACAAACTCAGAATAAGTTATGAATGTAATGGGTCTGTTCCATCAATGTCACATATCTTGTAAGTAGTTTTTTTTGTTCTGTTACTCTTGTTTCGCTTGTTAGTCTTTACTATTTTGTTAGTTATGGATATACAAGTGTTTTTTTTTCTTTATGTACATTGAATGCTTATTCTTAATTTGAATGGTTATGTATTCTTTACTTATATGAAATAATTTTTAGTTAATTATTATTTGTATTTTATTACTCTTCAAGTTCAGTGTTAATTAGAAGGATATAAATTTATGTATTATTCACTGTAGCCCGCCATAGTTAGGTGGGCTCCTTCCCCAAGCTCGAGCTTGCTCTTTTGGGGGAGTAATTCCTACATTTTCAGTTGTTTTTTTTTATATGACAGTGTTTATGTTTATTTTCTTGTATTGTATTTTATAATGTTTTTTTCTATGAGGAATAAATGATTTAAAAAAAAAATGGTTGGCAAGCGTGATGCCACGTCATGAGTACCCAAGACTGCGATTAGATGGATTACCGAGCAGCTTACTGTTGTGTTATCACTAAACTTGTGATTCCGAGAGTACCTAAAATATATTGCAGGTTTCTTATAACCTGTCAAATTCACAAAAGACCAGCAAGCTCGTTTTGCTCGCCTGTCAAGGAGAGGGAAAATTTTCAGTGAAAATTCTAAAGGCTAGAAATGCGTCAAATTTATGTTTTTTTGTGGAAAATTTTTAAAACTCAGTATGCGTCTAGTGCCCGGTTTCTGAGTTGTTCATAAACTTAATGGACCATTAACTCAATGCTGGAGCAATGGGTTAATGATCCATTAAACTTAATTAACAACTCACAAACCGGGCATAGGTCCAATAAATATAATTTCTTTATATAAATTTTGCGAACTTCATTATTTTCATTTGAAAATCCTGTCTGTTTTAATTTTAAACACTAGATTTTCGTTTACTTTAATTTACTTATTCCAATCACAAACTCTGACGTTCAAAAGTAATAGCAGAACTATAGTCACCGGTATAGAAGGCACTGAAGCCCATATTTATGAACCGACCTTAAGGATTCTTTACCTTGTGGGAGACTTGAAAAACATCAACTAGAAAGTTGGTTGATTTCATGGGAGCCTAATTAAAATAAGATTATTTATCTGTTGAATAGAGCATACTTACAAGAAAATACTGTCAAATTTGTTCAAATGCATCAGAAACTAAGGCTACATGCATAGTGGAGCTGAGAGAAAAGCGAAAAAGAGCCTAGAGTCCGCGATAAAATAGCAAAGAATGACTGTATTCATACTGAGGGGTTGAAGCAGCGAACATCAAGGCAGTTCATCTCCCCAGAGTCCAGATCGTTGACAACCAAATGAAATGTATTGCAATTACAATCGCGATCACATTCGCAAGTATTTTTTGTTCTATGAAGCGTCTTCACTCAATATAATATTAATCGATTAAAAAGAAGTAAAGCAGTTCTTGTAATAAATCTGACGCAAAATGTAAAAGACGAATTTCACCACCTATTTCGTTATTTAAGAGAACATTCTGTTTAGTCCAATGAATATTTTTGGATGAACATAGATACTTTTGATTATTTGCTAGCCAAAATAGAACACATGCTGACGAAGAATTGGACAAATTTTATTTTGAACCCTATTACACCATGTGAACGTCTTGCAGTCACTTTAAGGCACGTAACAAAATGAAAAACTCAGCTCTAGTCCTTGAAAAAAAAATTTATTGGATACTATTTTATTATTAAAGCTGTAAATTTTATAATATAAAATATTAATATGTGATAATGATACGGTACGCGGAAAAATGGCAGGACCGGCTGGCGTTGTTGAGAGAGCAAAGCCGAGAAATCAAGCTTGTTTTAATTCGAAGCTCTGCTCTTTCCAGGCCTCGCGCGAATTGGACGCACTGCTCCACTATAAATAACTGCATTACCACAGCATGTGTTTGAATTCGAGACGTTGCTCTATGCGCTAGGCTCTGTGTTCTTGGACGCTCCACTATGCACAATTAACAATAATTATGCTATTAACAATTATACTATCTTATACACTAGTTACCATAATTACTATATTAATTAGTTAAGGAGGCTTAATTTTTATATGAAAGGAACTCCTACCAATATAACTAGGTTTTTGTTTGAATAAGCTGCTATTGTGACTCACCAAGTGATAATCTCCTTGGCTTCTTGTATTATAATCATGTACGCCTAAGGCATCTAGTTGGTCTATTCAAATTGTAAACGTCCAATTAAAACCCGTCTCTTAATGATCTCAAACTCCTGATTCAAAATGGCCAATCAGATAATTCCAAGACCGGCAAATTCCATTTACCGGTAGATGGTAAGGTTCCCCTGAACTCAACTATTGTAGGTGTCATTAATTGTTCTGTCTACGTTTTATTTTGTTTTTGAGTGACAATAACTTAATTTTATTACAGCTTGTTTGAAAGCGATGAGAGCCGAGATGTGGCGAGCGCGCACCGAGAGTCCTCTCTTCAACTGCTGGAAATACGCGCAGGGCATGCAGCAGCTTTATGACGTCATGTGGAAGAGGCACACTCGCGGAGAGAAGCCCGATCATATTCGCGCCATTGATTCAACACTACATCATCAGCTTAAACATCAAACACTGATTTACGTGATGTATAATGTGCATCAAAGACTGATGTACATTAAGTATTATTTAGAGTGTGTGTGCATGAGTGCATGGGAAGATGAAGATCAGTGGGTGTTTGTTCATCAGAAATATGTGTGTTGACTTTTTAATCTTATTTTTATTGTGCAACGTTATTTTTTCGTTGTTGGTCTCTACAGAAATCGAAATAATCCAACATACTATTTTCATCGAGTTGGTGTATTTTGTTGACAGTCTATTACCATGTTAGTTATAATACTGCGTTTGTATCAAATAAATGAGTAAAAATCATTGGCTGAGTTCATGAAAGCCTTAATGTTTACCAGTAAATGGAATTGATGATATTAAAAGTGATACAAGTGATAACGAACTGCCTGAACAGTTTTGTCGAAATCATGAGGTGTTTAGCAATCTGCTGAGTATGCAAAATATTTTATGACTCGAGCCTGTATGTTGCCGCAAGTATTGTATGCCTTCAATTATGATTATGTATACAATATTATAAATTATAAGTCTTTCGTGTTGAAATGCTTTTGTTATTTTGTATTGTGTGTTTGTTTATGGAAATTATGACAGCCATTATACTAAAGTGATTTGCATCTTGAAAACATCTATAATAATGCAATGAGTTCGATCTACATCTAGTCAAAGGTAAGCGCTCTAATCACTACAAAGTCAAAACTATTGATTGCACTATTTGAGGTAAACAACATTTATGTGGTTGTAGAGTTTTTTTGAGCTGATGATGCTTGTCTTGTCTTGAACGTGTGCGTCAGTAATGAGATGAATCATTAAATGAAACATAGACGGGAATCAAACCCCTGACTGCAGTAGTAGTAATAGTCAGTACAGAGATAAGCGCCTTAACCGATTAGACAACCTGTCAGTTATGATGTTGAAGATCCATCTTGTTTCCACTAATATGTAATCTAAACTTGAAAAAACCACTTTTAAATGGAAATTAACTCACATTATGGCGTGACGGCCGTTTCGCTCTGTTGTCTAGAGCAACGTCAGACGACCCACAGTACACTGACTTCAAGTTATGTCCATTATGTCCACGTTTGGTCTTTTTAGAGGCGTACTTCATATTGTTCATGAGAGGCATGCTGCAGATCCTTATTGTCTAAGGCCTGTATTTCCCTTGTGGCTTCCTTCACTCAAGGGGCACTTAAAAATCCTTGAGAGTGAATGTTTTTCAAGTAATTCTTGAGTTGAAGAATTCTTAAATTTGGTTGAAAAATTCAGCCGAAATTTTATCCAAAATATGACAGTTACAGGAAAAAGGTAAGTTGAAAGAAAAGTTGACCAATTTTGGTTGTTATGAGTGAGATGATGACGTAAGCGACCCTCATACCTAGCGTCAAGACAGCTATTGTTTATTAGGCGGCTCTGAAAAATTGCGTTGTCCTTTCTGTTTACGTTGCTGTGACAGGCCAAGAAATGAAGTCACTCGAAAGCAGGAGGCAGTTTACTTCCAACTTGGCATCATGGCACGATTAGTGTTATCAATTCTTGCATTGAGGAGGAAATTTTCCATCAGCTGCTGGCATGGCCCCACATCTGGCAACACCGCAATTTTTAGAACCTCCTAATTTCGTGGCGCGAGCTGTAGGTGTCATGAATAAATGGTTGCTATTGGCTGAGTGTCATTTATTGTGACAGCTCAACCAAGTTGTTTTTATTGAAAGCTTGACTGTCACCTGGAGAACTCTTTTCAAATGTTTTGAGAGAGTAGTGACAGATCTCTGTTTAATTCATTAACTTGATGCTCAAACAAGTGCAATGCACTACTTCAGTCTGCAGTGGCGTACCGAGGTTTTGAGCGCCCTGGAGCGGAAGTGTCTATCGATGCCCCCCCCCCCCCCCCAAAAAAAAAATCAGTCTTACACTCAACCACCCGATTGGGCTGATATTAATACAGTGGTCATTTAATGAACCAGTGGCTTTTTTTCCGCCTCTAACTATGCCGTATTTGTTAGAGATGCGAATCTCCAAGGAATGATTTTTCGCCAGGCCAGATTCTGCTCTTATCAATTTCCAAACAGCTTGTTTTGGATTTTTTCACTTTTCTATAAATTTATTTGCAGTTATTTTTTCGCATTTTGCAAGTCATCCTTATGAATCTTTTTTATATTTTGGAAATAGGATTCAAAAGTGAAGTATTTCAGTCCTGTTCTTAATATAAAAACCATTGAACTTCTTGTGGATTCATTTTTTCAGAATAAATTCAAAGTATTCATCCAATTACTTGAATTTGTTATACCTTTTGCCACCCAATTTAAATTGTTTTGGCTTTGCTACTTTCGACTATTTGCTACTTCTGAATCGACCGTTTTGCATTCTGTCTGGTTGTAACGCATTTACGGCTGAACGCATGAACCGATTTATTTTAAATTTGACATGAATTTTCCTTTTAGTCATGCGCAGCGATGTTTACATACGGTTTTTTAAAATTGTGTTGCATTTTACCCTTTTGGCCTTCATTATAGTAATACATTTTTTTGTAAGTAAAAGGTAATTTTCTCTCAAGAACGGTGCGCCCCTCAGAGCCTTGCGCCCTGGAGCGACTGCTCCACTCGCTCCATTATCGGTACGCCACTGTCAGTCTGTAGTGCTTTGGTGGGGCCACTACTTTTAGAAGTACAGTGGTTGAGAAAAATTTGAAATTAATTAATTATGAATTGAGAATACGTTTGAGTCGTCTTAACTAGAGTAAATTCCAGAACAAGGAAAAGACTACACATAAATTCATAGAGAAAGCAGATAGCATAGAGTAGCGTGTCAATGCTGTTAGTTTTTATTTTCAGCTATGGTTATTGATTATGATTAATCATACAATTTTTGATACTTCACGTATCTAAGAAGTTAATCATAGTTCAAGAGTCAGTTTAGTTTTTATATTGAAACTACATATTATATCATATTCAATTCCAAGTGAATACATCGATGTTATCATACATACTTAGAATAATATTATTCCCGATTATTTACTGAATTTAAAGAATAATTTGCTCCTATTTCAAGAATTTTTCAACTTTGGCTTCTAAGATACCCTAATTATTCAGAAGGTTGTGGTAGTGACGATCCAATCCAACCGGCAAACATGCAAAAACCGCCAGTTATGAACTCCAATTCGAATTGGTTTCTCATAATGTTTTATAATTAAATGCAAATAATGCTTGAATTGGACAGGTTGTTAAATAAGTTCTACTCTCATCTCATTTGGCCGTAGCCGTAGCTATACTGAACAATATAATTGTGTTACAAAAGATTACTGTACGCGGTTTGGCACTAGATTCGATCTTTACTTTGGTAAAGTAATAAACCAACTATAGGCCTAGATACTCCACCAAAAATAATCAAATAGGTACCTGTTCTGTGTAGACATGTTCTTCAGATAGCTTTGAAAAAGGAAGAAATGGAATAGGCCTAGCAATGATTAAATCTTGTTAGATACCTAGTCCAAATATCAAGAATTTCTTACATTTGAGGTCCTTCACGATATAGTAATCAAGAATTTTATCCTAGTACTACAACATACCGGCATTAAAAAATATAAAAATGTGTATGGTTATATACTTACCGTAGGCTACCTGAAATAAATCCAACATCCATCAATTTATTTTGATTTTCTGTCATAATTAACTTATATTGGCAATGGTCGTTCACACGCCTCTTTTCATCACAATTGGAGATTTTATGAAAGTAACTTTAGCCTATATAATATAAGCTGCGTTTAAACCCAAGTTCAAAAGATTTGTTACAAGCTAGAGTTTGGAAAAAACCACAATGCTATAGTGTTTTGTCTGTAGCATTTTATTTGTTACAAACACGACGCTTTTCAGTGGTTTGAAACATTTGACTCAACAAGCGAACAAGCTTTACGCCAAAGCAAAAAAAGAATGGTTTTGAACTTTGATGTAAATGCAGCTTTCAGTGTTTGTTCTTGAAAAATACCAATTTTATCACATGTTTATTTAAATCCAAAATTCTTGTATGATTAATATTATACAGCAATTCGATGGTTTATTTTTAAAACATTTCATAAACTACTTAATATTAGTGCTGTAAGAGACACTACGTCTATAAGATTAAAACGTCCAACCATATGCATTAATTTATTATAATAGTATGGTAACTAAATTTGAATTTAGCTGTCGGATCAAGACGTGTTTCATGTTTTTTTATTTGAATGTACATCAGACGCTATATTATGCTAAATGTTATCGTGAGAACAGTTTGAGTCGTTATATGAAACGATATATACCCTACATCAATGGATTCAAAATTTAATGGGCTACAGCTTTTATTCTGTGTTCTTTTCTTGTCAGACAACAAACAAAAAAGTTATAGCTTTGTTCGGCATGTGTGAACGCACTTTTAGGTGATGACGTTTGTTTCAAGACCAAGGCGGCATTCTATGTTCATTCTAATCTAATCGGAGTATTGATTATTTTAAATACAGTACTGGTAAGTTCGACGATCCTGCATTAATCGAACAACTCACAGGATAGTGATCCTGATATTTCAAAAGAAATTTATTCCAAGTGAGTAATATGAGTATTACATTTTTCTGGTACCTTGCTTAAAAATCTGGTGTGGCGCACTCACAACAGTTTTCCTTGCCCTTACGATATTTCCGATTAATAATTTAATTGCATTATTTTACACAGAATTGAGAAACTCTCAGGGCTCACAATATAAACGATAGAATCTTGTGAAAATTACAATAAATTGATCAAGTAATTTAATAAATATTAATTATTTCGCATATTTTGTTACTTAAAAGAAGTTACAAAAGGAATCCATTTCCTTTCCAAACTTTTTGAATTTGGAGGCCCAAGTTATATTGGCGTTGAAAGCGCGGCCTCAGCCGGTAAATGGAACTTTTGTGTTGCAAATGTTATACTAGGCGTTTTCGATGTGTGCGTTTTTTTACATAGAGGGAATATAAAACATCTGATAAAATCAACTTTTGCATGGATGAGGCGGAGCCCTTAAAGTGTTTATGTTTATAGATATGCGACTTGTGGCAGTTGATAGAGCTTACCAAAGACAATTTAGAGTATTTTTCAACAATTAACAATTTTTCCTAGGGGATATGCCCACATGAGCTCTAGGATGGGCGTGGGAAACGAAGTAATTATTTAGTTATTAAATAATGATCTGATATGCCAAAGCTTCCGGTTCGAACCCAGTTGTGACCAATATATTTCCTGGAGCCACTCCCGTGTCGAAGGACACGTTAAGCCGTCGGTCCCAACTGTCCAGAAAGGAGTCGTTGAATTTGATCTCTCATCATCACCCTTCCCATTTCTCACTCACAAACCTAGAGCTCATGTGGGCATATCCCTTAGAAAAAATTGTTTTTGCACCCATGTTGCCAGAATCTTTCTAGGTTAGACATCATATTGAAATAGTGTACAACAATAAAATTTCAGTAAACATTTATTCCAAATTTTAATGATATTAAGGAAACCACAAATAAACTCAAGACATAATACACGTTTTGTAGTGTACAAAATTATACTATTGCTATGATAAAACTATGTGTGTACAGTTTTAAACTTTGGAATTAGACTTTCGCTTCCTTTGCAGAATGAGCACACATGATGAGTTGTCTGTGTGGAATTTGTGACATGTTTTGGTGTCTGAAATGAAAAATAACAAAATATATTAACAATAGTATATTACATAACAAGGGTGGTAAGACGGTGTTTACCGTACGAGTATGGTTGTTTATGCACGAGATGAAGTCGAGTGAAGAATTATCATAAGAGTATGGTAAACACCTTACCAGACGTGTTATGTACACTATTTTTCGTCAATATAGTCTAAAATAGCAGATAATTTGAAATAAGAAACTATAAATCATTGTTATGTTAGTATAACCTCAACACATTGAATACCAGCATTGTACAAAAATCATGTCCAAAAGCCAGCTGTTCAGCTTTCAGTCAAATGGTTTTGGGTGCAAAAGTAGTCAGTAGCATCCCATAACAGTGTGGTAAAAATCATCTGATTACCTTTACGAGTCTACTTAACTCATAAGGATCATTGTGTCATGATTGGATCTGTTAACAGAATTAGCATGAGAAATAATAATAATTTCTCTGATTCTGAGAGCAGCACCACCAAGGAAGTTTATCTTCTATATGATTATGGTATATGGGCAGATTTGATGCAAGAAATTTCACAGATCTAAAAACCAAAGGATGGAAAATACATACACATCCCGATCAGCTGCTCAGCTGAATTAATACAAGTGTTTGAAATCTGCCTGTATAATCAGAGCCTTAGAATATCATCTGTTTCATCATACTTTATCATACCTTTTCATAATGTAACATGTGGTTTTTATCTTACCATAAAATTCTTTTTGGTCCAATTGAGTTAGGACGAAATTGATGGCGTATAAACCTTCTCCATGAAATTTTACATAATATATATACCAAGTTTCATGGAAAACGGTCCAACGGTTTCCGAGTCTATAGACTCTATACAAATAAACCAACATCCTTTTTATAAATGAGAATTAATATTAAGAATGCAACAGTTTTTAATTCATTATCTCTTCTTTCACTTTCTCTTACGTCATTTTCTTTTCTCTCATCTCTTCTGTGTTTTAGAATTGGATAAAAAAAATTTCGTTTCCATCAATACCTACTATAATTTAAAAAAATATATATTGAATGAACTCACGGCTAGTACTCAAGTTTTTCTTTTTGTGGCCGTGCTACAAATATGTATGTTTTGGACATTTTTGCTTTTGTAATTTTGTTTGCTTGTAAAATTTTCATTGTGATTTTTTGATGGCAATGAATTTGAATTAATAAATATTTTTCACCTAAATAGAATTTATATTCTGTTTAAAATTTCGATTAGAATGATTATTTATGATGCTTTTAACCAAAGTGTACAGTGAGATGATTTTTTTTGTTGAAAAAATGACTTTCCTTTTTTTTTAAAATGCGGTCTACCAGACCCCATGATACCAGTTATTGTTACTAAAAAGTATACCAGTTGAGAGTCAATTATTAGATTTACAATGAAAATCTATCAGTGGAATGTAACAATATTTTTATAACTATTAAATTATTGGAATTAAAAGCAACTAGGTGAACCTGTGCGAACTCGCACGATTATTAAATGTTAAAAGTTTTCTTTTATTGAAACCATTTAATGGTCATAATTGTAATGGTCATAATTTTAATGGTACAATCATTTAATGGTGGCATATAAACCATCAATAATGGTGACAATCATATAATAGTACCAACAACTGTAGAATTTGTTTATTTGCGCTGTGCCCCCTGCACACCTTGCAATTTCTTGTGCGATAGACATTTTTTGTGGGGCTTTGCCCCCTGCAATTCCTCGTGTTGGGATGATATGTGGGGGTAAATCTTAAAACAAAATATCGTTATAGTTTACAAAGTTTCCATGTCACGTATTAACTATATAGATTTGTAACTTTCATACAGCATCAATAGAAACAAATCATGATTTGGTAGGTTGATATTGAAAAGAAAGCTCACCTGATACTTGATACATTGTTCATAGACTAACTTGTCCCGTGTCACCCAGTGGGTGGGGGTAGTAGAATTGCACCCACAGTATCCCTGCTTGTCGTAAGAGGCGACTAAAAGGGCAACTGTCCGTTGACCTCATTATCCTAGAAACCTATCCTTTATCCTGCTCTTCATCCCAGCCCCTCCCTCCACCCATTCCTCTATCTGTTACAGGCCAACCCAAGGTGTGATGTGAACCGTGCTGATGGGTGGATGGCACTGGGCCTTTTGTACAGTGTCTCTAACGGTGCCTGCAGGACACCAGGCGACCTCCTGCAGTATGTAGCCTTGCCCGGGCATGCGGGGCTCTGTCCGGGTTGACTCCACTTCCCTAGCTGCTCGTGGGAATCACATGAATTTCCAAATACGAACCAGAACCAAACCTCAAGGTAACTCCAGAAGTTGCCTTGCCCTCAAACCTATCAGGATCCACCCCATCAGGGCAGGTTCCTCGATTTGAATCAACAGTCAAGGACAATGCCCAGGGTCCTTCAGATCAATTTACATCACAGTAAAGCAGCCTCGGCTGCTTTCTGCCAGTTCTTCCTCAGAGAGGGATTTGACCTGGCACTGATTCAAGAACCATGGCTTCACCAAGGAAGGGTTGCAGGCCTGGGCGATACCAAGGGTAGGTTAATTTACTGTACCTCTCTCAAAAATGTCAGAACCTGCATACTTGTGAAGAGAGGTATGGACTGCCTAATACTCACTGAATTCTGTTCCAGAGATCTCACTGCGGTGTCTATAACCTGGAGCAATGAAGGCAAGGAATGGAGCACAACTGTAGGCTCTGTTTACTTGCCCTATGACTCCGGGGACCTTCCTCCATCAAGAGAACTCGAACTTCTGGTGGAGTCATCTTGCGCTGGCAGACAACAACTCCTTTTAGGTTGTGACGCCAATGCTCATCACACAATCGGATGGGGAAGCTCTGACACTAATCCAAGAGGTGAGGTTCTCCTTCAGTTTCTCATATCTAATAATCTTTATGTCTGTAATGTTGGAAACCGTCCGACGTTTGTCACACAAAATCGAAGTGAGGTTATTGACATTACACTTTGCTCAGAAGGACTCCTTAGGGTCATTGACAATTGGCACGTAAGTCATGAGGCCTATTTGTCTGACCACAGGTTTATCTGTTTTAACCTGCAAAGTGAAGGCAGCTCATCCTGCTATCGAGATCCGAGGAGAACAGATTGGTCACTCTATAAGTCTGACCTCCTGTCTCAACTTGGATCATTAGGCAGGAGGGTTGCCTGCTTTGCAGACATTGATCAGATTGCTTCTGATCTTCAGAATGCAATCATAAGCTGCTTTCAGGACAGCTGTCCATTGTGGCGGGGAAAGAGTCGCACTAATACTAAGTGGTGGACTGCTGACCTTGACCACAGAAGGGCGGTTGTCAGGAAGCTTCATAACCATTGCAAATGGAGCTGTAACTGGGAACCATACCACAGGGCACTCACAGAATACAGCCTTGCAATCAAGAAAGCCAAAGAGAACTCTTGGAGACTGTTTACACAGGAGGTAAATAGTCTTAGGGCAGCAGCAAGACTGCAGCATGTCTTAGCTTCAAGCCCAATTGGCCTCCTGGGAACTCTGAGGTTACCAGGGGGACAATATACCACTGGAACTGGTGGAAGTCTCAAACTTCTCCTTGAGACTCACTTTCCAGACTGTGTTTTTGAGGGTGCTTGCTCAGGCATGTCCGGCAACAGCGAAATGGGCTCACGGCCAAGAGCTGATCGTGGAAGCTGGACTTTAGCCAGACGTATTGTCACACTTTCCAAAGTTAAATGGGCCATCTCCAAGTTTGGCCCATTCAAATCTCCTGGGGGGGACGGTATCATACCAGCTATGTTGCAGCAAGGACCAGAAGCTCTCTTGGTCCTCCTGTGCAAACTCTTCAGAGCAAGTCTGGCTTATGGGTACATCCCTCAAGCCTGGCGCCTCAGTAGGGTGGTCTTCATTCCCAAGAGAGGAAGAGCAGACTACTCAACTGCAAAATCATTTCGCCCCATCAATCTTACATCGTTTCTCTTGAAGACACTGGAGAGACTGGTGGAGAGACATTTAAGAAAGGGAGTGCTTTCAGGTACTCTTCTTCATCAGAATCAGCATGCCTATCAGCCTGGTAAGTCCTGTGAAACAGCCCTGCATCAACTTGTGAGCAGGGTGGAGGACAGCCTTGCTGCCAAGGAGATTGCTCTATGCACCTTCATGGACATTGAGGGTGCTTTTGACAATGTTACTTACACGGCCATGGTCCGGGCAGTGCATGGGCATGGTCTTGAGTCTGCTATATGTAGGTGGATTGAGGCCATGCTCCACTCCAGGTGGATCAGGGCTGATCTTCAAGACAAATCGATGGTGATCATACCTGCGAAAGGTTGTCCGCAGGGAGGTGTGCTTTCTCCTCTTCTGTGGAACCTTGTGGTGGATGGTCTCCTCTGTGAACTCACTAGTTGAGGCGTCTTTGTCCAGGGCTATGCAGATGACATAGTCCTCATGGTACAGGGAAGGTTCACAAATATTGTTGCTGATGTCATGAATGTCAACCTTCAGTTTGTTAATGACTGGTGTCTTGGAGAGGGACTAAGTATAAATCCCTCAAAGACTGTAGTTGTTCCATTTACAAGGAAAAAGAACCTGGAGTCTCTCTCCCGGTTGAAACTTGGACCAACACAGCTCAAAGTATCAGGTACAGTCAAATACCTAGGGCTGACTATCGACTCCAAGCTGACTTGGAACAATCATTTGAACAATATACTGCACAAAGCAAAATGGGCACTTATGACGTCCAGGAGATTTGCAGGCTCCATGTGGGGGATCAAGCCTCACATAGCGCTGTGGCTGTACAAGGCAGTAATAAGGCCTCAAGTCACATATGGATCACTATTCTGGTGGACAAAGGTGAACCAGATTACAGCTACAGCCAAACTCACAAGTTTACAAAGGATGGGCACACTCCTAGTCACTGGAGCTTTCAGGAGCAGCCCATCAGCAACTCTTGAAGTTGCTCTTGGCTTGCTGCCCTTGGATATTTTCATCAAGGCAGAAGCACGAAAATCAGCCTATCGATTGAAAGTCGCAGGCCAATGGAGGGAAGGCCTGTCTGGAACAGGCCATTGCACAATCACCAAAGCTGTTGCTCATGGCCCTGTGCTTGAAATGACTTCAGATGTCATGAGTACGGAGATGGTTTTCACTAAACCTTTTTCTGTTAAATTCTGCTCTAGAGAGGAGTGGAGGTCTGAGGAAGGGCCCTATATCAGGAGAGGTAGCCTTGTCTGGTACACAGATGGCTCTCTTATTGAAGGGAAATCTGGCTATGGGGTGTACAGTGAATCACCCAGAACAGAAATCTGTGCAAGTCTGGGACAATACTGTACTATCTTTCAAGCAGAAATTTGGGGCATCATGGCTTGTGCCAATATAGGCATTGCCAGACGCTATTGCGACAAGCATATAGTAATCTTGTCAGATTGTCAGGCAGCCCTCAAGGCTCTTGACTCTAATGAAATCACATCAAAATTGGTGTGGGAGTGTCATAAAACACTCAGCAAGCTCGCAACACACAACTCTGTGCATCTTGGTTGGGTACCTGGCCATGTAGGCATAGGTGGTAATGAGTGTGCAGATGGGCTTGCTAAGCAAGGTTCTAGTAGGTCATTCTTTGGCCCAGAGCCAAGCTGTGGCATAAGCAAAACTACTGCCTTCCACACAATAAACAAATGGTCCAGGGACTTACATCACCAGCAATGGCAAGGTCACTCAGGCCAAGCACTTGGCAAAAGGCTGCTAGCAGACACAAGCTCCTACTTCACCAACTGGCTGGTGAGGCTGGGTAGAGGTCAGGTTAAGCAGCTGATTGCTCTGATAACTGGACATGGCCACTTCAGGAAACATCTCCACACAATCGGACTCAGAAATGAAAATCAGATGTGTAGGCTTTGCAATCAGTCTGAAGAGACTGCCAAGCATATCATACTGGATTGCAAGAGACTCGGGGCAAGGAGAATGGCTCTGTTTGGCTTTAAGCAACCAGGTGATGAATGGGACATTAGCATAGGGAAGAAACTCCTGGATCTTGTAAAGGGCACAGGTATTGGTTTGCCTAACTAACGTACTAGGGACACACAATAAGCTTCGGTTGACGTGTGAGGATCTTTGAATCTTCTGGATCTTTGAATCCGTCCCTTCATAACATAAAATAACATAACATAACTTGTCCCGGCAGCACGTTTCAATAACATCAGTCAGCAGGTGTTAATCTCTGAAAAAAAGTAAATACTCAACTGATATATTCTAGACCTGCTACAAATGCATATGTGAATACCTGTATTAGGCCTTGTTGGTTAGTTTTTATCTTACCATTCAGCAAATAAAAAGTACCATAATTACCTCATATTCTCAAATTCAATATACAAGATTGTACATCTTGAGATATGGCCAGTAAAGCACATTGTATTTTAAATCATTGAAGTACAATTATTCAACCTTCACTAAAAGCTCATTATTCCACATTGAAAATTTTTCCCTCATCTCCAATTCAATTTCAAGACCCAATTCGATAGAGAAATTCTTCTTTAACTAGTTTCTTGGAAGGCCTCCCCTATTAAGGCGAACGCACACAGCAACAGATGGGCGTATACACACAGACTGAGCAAAAATCTCTCTCCATGTTATTAAATGTTGCAATGCACTCAGACATCCATCTGTCTGCGTATGTTTGCAAGTGCGTTGCAAAGTTTGATAACATGTGGAATGATTTTTGCTCCATCCGTCTGTTGCTGTGCGCGTTCGCCTTTATAGAACATGATTAATTCCATCGACTCTTCTGGCTAACCATGGATTTGAATTGAAGCTCGATTTGGAGAATTTGCATTCTGATAGAGAGAGAGTGAGAAAATGAAGAAGAAAAATAATTTTGCAGATTGCAAATGAAGTGGAAGTGCTAATTTATTCTCACAGTAAATCCTGTTCCACTATTCAATGTACTTCATTCAGGAAAAAGGTATTAAGTTCTCCAGGCCCAGATTCAATATTATTAACACTGTATTCATATTCATTTTATTGAGCCAAAATAACATATAACAGGCTAAGTCAGAATCATTAAAAACAACACACAGCAAATAATAAAAATCCAACAAAATACATCAACATTGAATACAATACTGTAATACATGCATAAATAATATAAATATCTATCATTTAATAGTCAAAACAATCACCACAATTAAAATCGGAATCATGATGGAAAGGGACATGGAATAGCTATTTGTGTAACAAGAGTGCAAAGAGAAAAAAGTTTCTTGAGTGCAGGAAGAGTACTTTGCGCTCGAATTACACATTAAATTTTTCCTACAGTAATATTAAATGTAAACTAAACATAACAAAACAGAACAGAACATGCTCTATCAGCTGGCATGTGGAAATTAAATCAGCTGTTTTACTTTCCAAACGCCAGCTGATCTGAGCGTGGGGAAAGAAGATCTGGTTTGGAATTACCTATTTTGCATACTGTAATCAATTAAAAAAATTAAAATTAAAAAATTTAAAATAAACATATGCAGAAAAGCCACTTTTTAATGCAACTTTAGGAAAATAGACTTTTTAAAGCCTATTTCTTACTGTTTATAAGTACATAAGTGTTGTAGGGGATCCATCATATAGTTTGGTTTGTTTTTGTTACATGAGTGATCAATTCATATCATAATGTTCAGGTTTCCATAAAGGCACTGAACTCGACTAACAGACAGTTAGCAGCGAACTCGATGTAACCCAACCAATGAAGAACGGTCCTGGTTTAAACATTTGAGGGATTGGTTTGGATGCATCAACAATGTATTGTTTTGGTCGGCATTCAATAAAATACGGATAGTTGTGATGATAGCAAACCTCCGACAGGAGATCAAGGTACCTAGTATCGATATGGTAGAATGCAAGAATCCATTAAATTATTAGCATTAATAGCAATTTTTAACTTTAATACAGCATCAACAGAAGCAAAACATTAAAAGAAACTATATTGATGTTGAAATTGAAAAGAAAGCTCACCTGGGTGATACATTGTTCACCAGCCATAAACTAGATTGACCCAGCAGCAAGTTTCAACTACAGCTCAATCAGCAGCTGGTATTCTCTGAAAAAAATGTGCACTATAAGTATTATATTCAATTAGACCTCCAAATTTATATGTCAATAGCCTACCCACATAAGACGAATTTTTAAGAAAATTTAAAAATACGTTTTTGGAATGCATATTGTTCCAAAAATGAACATATATATGAGTATTATTATGTATATAACATTTTACTATTTTGATCTAGTAATTTTGAGGTTCGGTGTTCAATCAGTGAGTCAGGACTGACTGACTGTTTGGAACAAGTCAGGCATGAGGCATTATAAAGTAAAGTCGAAGTTGGAGAATATGAAATATTCATCCTATCTATCATGTGATTTACTCACTCGCATTTTACTCAGCTCTTCAAGGCGGTTTCAGTGCATATATCGGTTGCCTTGGAGTCGGTGTAGCCGAGTGGCTTATCGCTGGTCTGATAAGCCAAAGGTCCTTGGTTCGATCCCAGTTGAGTCAAAGATATTTTTCTCGAGCCACTCCCGTGTTTCGGAGGACACGTTAAGCCATAGGTCCCAGTTGCATATAAAAAAAGCAGTCATTAGAAGATGGCGAGGTGGAACCCGTAAGGGTCTCCCCACCACTAAAAGCCATACGAAATTACTATTGGTTGCCTGACAAAACCTTACCCAACCTTAACACATGCCTTCAGCAAGCCCTAACCTCACCAGACATGTGTATTTTAAAGAAATGAGAGTAAACTCAACTTCTTGGAATAGGATTGCTCCAAAAGCACTTTCAATGGAGCAGCTCGGTTAGCCTAGCATTCATTAGAAGCATTAGCAGGAAGAAAATAATTTCAGTTTGTTATGTAAAATGAATATGTTATTGTGAAATAAGGATGATTTGATTTGGCTGCTGTCATACCAATCAGACAATTTTTAATATGAATAAATGAAGAATTGCGAATGTGGCGGTACAAATTCCGAATTTATACTATCAATTAGGTTAATTTTAGGATAGCTTCATTGTTGATCGAATAATTTGTGAGGTAGGCGTAGGCCTATGTAATGACCATCAAACTGAGAGGGGATAGTAGGCCAAATTTAAATTATTTTTCAAAAATTAACGATAAGTTCATTGAGCGCCGCAAAATAGTCATGGTTTTGCCATCAATTGCAAACAGAAATTTAAAGCCAACCAGCTGGGCATGTAAAGTAAAATATAGCCCAAGGTTTCGTCAAAATTTTGTGAAGGTTTCAATGTTTCAAACGATTCCCTTCTGAAGCCCTTAATATAAATAATTACCCTTAATTATAAGAATAATAATAAGAATAAAGATAAATAGATGAACTTGATTCAAGTAACTTATAATTTGGGTAATATTTGTTTGAAGGTTCAATTTCAGATCAAATGTATCGTACCTGGTACATTGATGAGTTATCACATCAAAAAGTTAAAGTTAGTAATCGTACAACTTTCGGTTTTTGATGAATTCATCATAATTTTGTAAATGTAAATCTTCTTGTTTGATCACCCTTCTCCTATGAAGGACTTAGTTTTTGAATTACTGCTGTGGATAATAATTAATATTAATCAAAATTATTTTAGCTATGTATGTATTTTACAACTTAACCTCCAAATCCAAACTGAAATCCTCTCACTCTCACTCTACTCAAAAATTAAAGCAATGCCTTATTGATCTTCTTTATTGCATTGCATCTGCAGGACCACCACTACCTCAACAAACTACAGCATTGACACACTACTCTATGTTATCTGCTTTCTCTATGAATTTTTGTGTAGTCTTTTCCTTGTTCTAGAATTTACTCTGTTTAGGTAAACTGGAATACAAGGAACGGCTATCACCTCTTTATCAAACCTACAGTGCTCTGGGTGGGCATTTTGTCAACTACTACAACTGTACGCCAAAAGGTTAGTTGGTTAGGTTTTTTGTTGTTATTCCTGTTCCTGATTCAAAACCTGCATAAAAAACCAAAAACCTAACCAACTAACCTTTCTATACCAACAGTTGCAGTAGTAGACAAAATTCCTAAAAACAAAAAACCTAACCAACCAAGAGAGGTTAGCAACAGTTGTAGTAGTTCACAAAATTCCCACCCAGAGCTCTGTAGGTTGAATAAAAAGGTTCTATTGTTTGATATCAAAACTACAAAATATTACATATTAAGTTATAAAAAGTGATCATTTTTGACATTTTAAATACTACGTACATATTAAATTAAAAAAATAAAATTTATTGATGGTTTAAATCTTTTTGTTTTACATAAAAGTTGGAAGGATTCATTTTTACAATCATGACTGCTGTATCCAGACACGATCAGCTGTCATTCAAGGTCATTTTCTTTTCCGCCCTAGGGCGGTAAACGTTTGCAGACCTCGTCGGAAACCAAACACTTTCGGCCTCCATATGACGCACGAAAAACAGCTCATTACGTCCTAGTGTGGCGAAAAATTTAGTTACATACTGAAAGATCACAGTGATTTAACACGTGAAATATTTCATCTCAACACATACTATGGAGCAAGGAGCTTTCGCACATAATTATGAAATTGGTTATTATAGGAACTATAGGAAGTTGTGTATTGAAAAATAGCTTATTGTAGACTCTACTGCAATATAATTGTCCAGTTAGGCCTAGTTTTATTGTGTGCGATGTGCACTGAATAATGAGAGTATCCTATGGCTGGTATTCAACCATAAAATATCTTATAAAGGTTCTTTTAGTTCTTTGACTGTAAATTGCCATATTTAAAAGGCCATACACATAAACTTATAAAGTGTAAAATTCTATAAAGTACCTATTTACTTCTTCAAAGTATTCTAATCCATGAAATTTAATAGTTTGGCTTTACATGAAGTATACTGAAGAACTTTAAGGTTAGATGTGTTTATATATTTTATCAAATTTTTTATAGTGGAATATAATCCCAAGGTCACCATCACAATTATAAAAGGGTCTAGTATTATAAATTGGTCTCATCTTATATTTATTGTTCTGCAATTTTTTTTGAGTATTTTATTTATTCAATACAAGTAATTCATCATTATATTTTATAAAATAAATTGAAAAGTTACTGAATATGGGGTTAGATCTGGGAAGACCTACGATCCCTGGCCCCTATGGGGTTAGATTTCGCTGTGATGGCGACCTTAGGCTTATTACTGTCGAAGATATTCTTGTAAGAGCCTTTATAATGGAAGATATTTTACAACATAATTTACTATGTTATAGTGGAATACCGGCCTTGTACACAAAAGTTTAGAATTATCATTCTGATAGGCCGAGTACATACCAAAAGCAACTGTTGATAGCAACGCAACAGCAACTCAACTCAGTCAACTGGAGTTTCTTTTAGGTTTACACCGCGTGTACATACAAAAGAAACCCAAGTTGACAAGTTGTCCAGTCACATGTACCGATGTCTTCGTCCGAGGAGGAGGCAGTTCTTCTATGTGTGCTTAGAAAAAAGAAAAAAAAAGTATAATGGCAGCAACATACATAGAAGCCAGTGGCATACCTTACAAGAATTGGAAGAATATCCTGAAAAGTTTTTTTTAACTATTACAGGATGAGCAAGGCTAGCTATGATTATGTTGCTGGATTTAGTGACCCCTCTACTGCTGAAAAAAAAAAATACTAACTACAGAACCCCAATTTATGTAGGCGAAAAATTAACATTCACATTAAGGTAAGTTCAATGAAATGTATTTATTTGTTGTTAAAGTTGTTAAAAGTTAGAAGTTGAAGTTTAAGTTAAAGTTCAAAGTTATAAAAAGTTATAAAATTAACAATCACATTAAGGTAAGTTCAATGAAATGTATTTATGTACTCTGCCACAGCCTGCCAAGCTTTGTCTGTCACCACCCTGTTACTGTATGACTTATTGTTGTTATGGTCATATAAACAATTAAACTGTTCAATGAACTGTGCAAATTTAATATTTTCTTGTTGTTCAGCAGCCATATTTACGTACGGTATGCACTTAACAAGAGCAACTGAGCAACTGGCAACTCGAGTTTACAGCTTGTCGTGACTCAAGTTGCCTGCGTTGCTCAGTCAAGTGACCGTTGAATCACCGTCGCATCACAGTCGCTTTGGGATGCACAGGCCCATTAAACTGCTTGTGCTATTCATAGGCAACTCAAGTTGCCGTTGCGTTGTCGTTGCGTTGCTATCACCGGTTGCTTTTGGTATGTACGCGGCCATAGAAATAGCTTCCGGGCTTCTCTGACAAAAATGATGACCAAGAAAAAAATGTTCCTTCTAAGTGCCGCATTATTATCCAGAAAGGAGTGGTCTACTTACAATATTGTATCAAAACTTGAATTATATTAATGTAATGAATGTTATAATCTCGTGCATCAAGTTCTATCATGCTGCATTTACGTACGCAAGAAAAGTTTCAACACATAATATGTGTTTGTGTTCTTTGTAAGGCTGTTCTAATTAATTGATAGAGAGTTTTGCATAGCGCTCAGAAGGCTTTACAGTATCACGACGTTACTGGTGATTTAAGCCGTTCTTCACATGCTCTACTCTCTAATAACAGCTTGTGGTATACTTTGTCATTGCTGTACAAGATCACATGGTAAAGGGTAGTCACAAATAAAAAACAAAATAGATGTATTTAACAGATTTTTAATCATAATATGATAACATACATTAATAAATAAATGAGAAATAATGAAAGACCCCTTCAATATTCAACTTAAAAATAACTACAAAACCCATTGTAACATTGAACTAACTAAGGTAACTATATATAACATCACTTTAACTAAGGTAAACCAGTTCAAATCAACAAATTGGTTGAAATAAATTTAGTAAAAGTTATAATACAAAAAATGAAAATATGGCAATACAGTTGAACATAGACTAAATGCTTTATTCTATAAATAGTCCATCAATAAAATTGATATTAAATACCAGTACTAGTTTTTGCGGTTTTATAATTACGAATTTTGTGTCAGGGAGAATAAATAATATATTATGGCAAGAGGTCTTTGTGTCTGACACCACCAATGAGTTTATTATAATCATTCAAGTCTCCTCTATGGAATACATATTAATATTATACATTTAAGTTAGCAAAAAATTGATTTATATGTTACCGGCTATAGAATGCCTAAACATTTTAGGCAAAGTATGAAATAAAATGAGTTTGCTAGTTCTTCACATGCACAGCGTAGGACGTCTAGACATTGAATATAATGCCTAGGCATTCTATAGACGAGTACTCACAGTTCTGCGGCAAAGTATACAGAGTGAACAGCATTGCTTGGTAACAGGAGCGTATTTAAGGTGGAGGAGTGGTCTTTGAGTCCGGCGCCCGAGTCCCAAGAAATAACTTCAAAATCTACCCCAAAATTAACATGTTTTGAAAATTTAGTTGGATCACAATTTCTTAAGTCTAGAATCAAAAAATAAGACTAAGTGAAATTCGGTATTCAGGTTTGATAAAACCCTAGATGCGTGATAAGCAAGACTTTCAAAATTTTCCATTAAAAGTTTATTTTAAAAAGTTAAATTTGCTATCTTGACCTTTTGAGGCCCTAGACGCGTAGGTGCTCCGAAAGGGTTTCAAAACACCACGAAATAGGTCCGAAGGTAACGATTTTTCTTTGCATGCGGAAGTCGCATTTTTATTTATCTTAAGACAATCATTATAACAACGCAGTAAAGCCTGGTTCACATTTTTTGCAAGTAGACCTTGCAAGTACAGGTCGGGTGCAGGTGATGACAAGTCAATTTACTTATTATCAAATTCTTAACAGTATGTACCCCTTTGCAAGTAGAGTAGTTTGCAAGTACACTAGCAAAGTCTAGCAAGTAATAATATTGGCAAAGCAAAACTATAAACGCAAACTATATGGAATCATATCAATGAAACTAAAGGCCTACACATGACGATAAAAATAATCTGAATAAATAAAAAATTAATAATATAAAAAATAGTCTGAAAGTGTAGTTTTTCTCCAATTCTTTTTGGTCAAGGCAAAACTAATATGGTTTGAACCTTGCTTGAAAATGACGACTTGTTACGAAATTGAAAAATATCGATATAATTAAATATGGTCGAAATGTCGACCTTGGATGATGGAATATCGATGTATTGAAGGCAACTTTCAACAATCGATATTTAGGATATATCGATGAACAATTTTGTCGTTTACGCGACGTGTCAAACTGAACCACTCAGGTGGACCAGCTTGTCGGTGGGACTGGTTGTCGTTCGTTGACCAAAACTCATTTGGACCAGTTTGTCGTTTGCATGCAGCGTCAAACTTAACCACTCAGATGGAATGTGGACCAGCTTGTCGGTGGGACAGTTTGTCGTTCGTTGACCAAAACTAATTTGGACCAGTTTGTCGTTTGCATGCAGCGTCAAACTGTACCACTCAGATGGAATGTGGACGAGCTTGTCGGTGGAACAGTTTGTCGTTGGAAAGTTTGTCGGCAGTGTGCACATTGGGCGGTGTGAATAAAAACGAGTACGACGAGTAAATACTTGAACATATCAAAATAACAAGTAAACGCCAAAATTGAAGTGAATAAAACAAGTATTTACTCTTACTCGCGAGTAAATACTTGGGAGGCTAGTAAAACCCGGAAAAATGCCAATTTCGGTGTGAATAAACGCAAGTAAATACTTCTGTAGCAAGTAAATACTCGTCTATTCGCAAGTCAACCCGACCCCAGACTTGCAGTCGTACTTGTACACGAAAGATGGCTGCATTTATGAACCTGCGTGGTGTGAAACGTTATAGAGGCCGGCGTGATATAAGTCCCGATCTATCTAAGGGACTATTACGGTTTGAGAGCGAAAACGTAGATTTTCTCACTTCGCACTTTCTTGATGAAAACACTGATGCAAGGGGTGGAGGATTAACTGCACGGAAAAAGATGGAAATTTTTCTGAGATACGTTAGTGATCCAGGATTCCAAAGTGGTGTTGCCAACGACATGGGGGTTGAAAGAAGTACCGTCAGCAGAACATTTTCAAGTGTATTGGATAAAATAGTGTCGAAGTCTGAAGATTGGATTAAATTTCCACGCACAATTGAAGATATGGATCAGGCCAAGGCAGATTGGGCTTCAAAATTTCGCATTCCGACTGTCATTGGTGCTATAGATTGCACTCACGTGCATATTATGAAACCTTCGGAATTCGGCGACGAGTATGTGAACAGAAAAGGAAAAACAACAATAAACATTCAGATGACTTGTGACGCTAATGAAAAAATTACAAGTGTGGACGCTCAATGGCCAGGGAGTGTACATGATGGCAGGATTTGGCGAGTGAGTGGAATTCAGGACGTGGTGCGCCGATATGATGGTGATGTTTGTCTCCTTGGTGATAGCGGATATGGAATTACTCCTTGGTTACTGACTCCTTTTGACGAACCAAGAAATGCTCGTGAGCTGAATTACAATTCGACCCATGCTCAGGAAAGAGTAATAATTGAACGAGTTTTTGGCCAGATGAAACGTCGTTTTCCCATACTCTCGAGCCAAGTTAGAATAGCAGTCAAAAATGTTCACAATTTAGTAATAAGTTGTGCAGTGCTTCACAATGTAGCAAAACATTTGAATGATCCTTGGGAAGTGGAAGACGGAATCGAAAATGGTGTGGCTGAAGAAAATGTACCTCTATATAATTTAGATCGGAATGAAGTTATAAATAGACGACATGGTCAGCAAAAACGATTAGAAATTAGTAATAATCTGATGATGTAAATACACTTTTTTGAAATGGAAATAAATTTAATCCTATTTCCTTTACTCCAATTGCAATCGCATATGTGAAAAAATAAAATAAAAAAGTAATAAAAAATATATAAAAAAAACAAAAATATATCTTTTTAAATAAGTATGTCACATGTGCACATGTGTGTGCATAGGCCTACAGTATGTCAGGTTTAACACGGCCTGCTGGAAAAGTAAATGGGCATATACCACCAGCCTATGAGCCCTCCACCGGTCATGCCATACCCGACAAACTGTGTACAGCTGTGTACGTGACGTACATCACGTGACTGTGTACGTGACGTATATTATATACTTATTTCATTTTTTATTTTTGTTTTTTATTTATTTTATTATTATTTTTATTTTTTCATTTTATTTTTTTTAGAGAAAAGGAATATTTCAGGAAAGGAAACAGGATACAATTTATCTCAACAACAAAAATTCTTTTAAGACATCGTCTTCTTCAACCACAACGCGTTGTTCAACGGACTCCGTTCGTCTGTGTTGTGCAGCTCTTAGGTTCAACTCCGTTATCATCAGTTGTTCACGTTCAGCCTGAAGTCTTGTTAGCTTAATTTGTTCAAGTAATAATAAACGCTGCAGCTCACCAGTTGTCAACTTTGACGTCTCTTCAGTTTCAGCTGAGAGTTTCAATTTCTTATCTTTTTTCAACTTCGTCGCATCGCTCTTACGTATGCAAGTCACTGGTGTGATGGCCTGGTTTGATGCTAACATGTTAACGGGGTCATCTTCGTCTTCCCTATTCTCATTCTCCTCATTGAGTTCAGACGTAGAACTTGCTCCCAATCCAACCATCCAACGCATGAAGCCCCAGGTATTTTGCAATAAACTGGGTTCTCGTTTGAATCGCAAATTTTTAGGAAATCTGCCTCCCATGACAACAATGTTATTGGTTTATTTCCAGTTGCGTTGACATCAGTTTTTTTCTTGACTGCGGTTTTCATATTGTTCAATAGCTTTTTTAACTGTCCAACACTAGTTTGCTTCCCAACGTTTTTCGAAAACTGGTCGGCTAAACATCCCCATGCCTTCTCTTTAGCAGATGCAACTTTAGGCAACATGGATTTATTTAGCACAACACTAAAGTCTTTCAATAACGCTACAAAAATAGCTCTATTGTCACAACCGGAAGTCACACTACTTTCATCCATAGCTACAAGAGGACAAAAACAAACGGGAACGACAACTGACTTGTGAGTAATGACGGGGAGTCAAGTTAGTTTAGCGGCGAAAACAGAACAAGTCACAACAGGAAATGATGCGTAGTCTGTGTGGCGCTACAAGTATTTACTTCCCTTTTTTGTGAATTCAGTTGTCTCGCGAGTAAATACTTGCTAGTATACCCTCGGGTTGACGAGTACACGGTCACAAGTAAACTCGTCGCTTTATTCACATCAGTTTACTTGGAGTTTAAATACTCGTTACACTTTACTTGTAAGTAAATACTCGTCGTACTCGTTTTTATTCACACCGCTCATTGAAATGGACATATTTGTCGGTGGGACAGTTTGTTGTCGTCCCCATCTAGGAGGCATTGCTAGTAGTCATGTCATGTCATCCATCGTTTAACTTTATTAGAATACAACCGATTTAATTATTGATGAATTGATTAAAACAAACGGTGAAATGTAGTGTATAAATTTGTTGCACACTACCTAATTGAATTGTTAAGGAAGTCGTCTAGTTCTTGAAGGTAATTTGAACTAAGTTAATTCGTCAATTTTATCCAAAATGGTTGGGCGTAGGCTCTGTGCCGTAGACCACTGTTGTTACTTCCTACAAATTTAATGGAATGTTCTTGGTAAACTAAACATCATCAGCATTATTCAGGATGATTTTATAAACTTGTAAAGTTAATCAGTAAGTTACTATCATCTTATGTGAGATCTTTACTCTGATACTCTAATTTCCTTGGGTGTGTAGTCATTTGTGGACAAAGATCTAATAAACAGTGGTAGAATTTTACTTTCAAGGCTGCAGTTTTGAATTAAATCTTCCATTTATGTTATGAAGTTTAGTTCAAATTGTTCAAAATAATTTACAGAATCAATCGTATTTTGATTATGTACCTTTGTCTTGCACACAATAATTAACATACGTTTAATTATCTTACAAAATGAGGTTATGTTTGTTATTTATTTATTTATGTTGATTTAGTAACTTACCGGGTAATTGTGCCGCAGATGTCAGCAAGAAAAAAATCACTTGAAACCTTCACCAAATTGTAGTATTATGTCTCCTGATCATAATTATCAAGTTTTTACTTGTCGGTCTCTATCAATTAATTATTCAATATTGAAAACTAACCTTTTGAACAGAACCCCAAAATGATTATCTTTAGCAATTAACTTGAATTGAGTGTTTAGAATGCATGAATCATTGCAACACAATAATTTGCATTCTAGTTTATGAATTATTTACTCAAACAATTTATCTCTTCAATAATTAAAGCATTTTCAATTTGTTCCATAATCTTATCACACAGCATTGCACATACTTCTACATAATCTTTCGCCACAACCTTGGTTTTGGGCGCTTGGGCCTTCTATTAATTTTCTTTAGCCTAGGAATTTTGATGACTGTAACTAACATAATGGATAATAATATCATAGAGTGCTATAGAATCTGAAACTGATGCTTTTGTTGAACTCTGAACTCACAGAAAAATTGTAATGAGAATATATTTGAAGAATGGTACATTTTATGTTGAATAATGAATTTTGACTTATTTTCAAACCTGATATTATTTCTGAATGTAAAAATTTTAAAATAAAAAATTATCAGAGATTTTTTGCATTACGGAATTAATCAAAACATAATAATGATCACTATAATTAATTAATATAGTGACAGAATATTGTGTATATATTGATATTATAACAAAATAAAAATCTATCAGTTTCAAAATATTGATGATATATCGATAATTTTGGTATTGATACTCCGTCCCTACATTGAAAAAAGGAAATAACACAATTTTCATTGTTCATCATGGCGGAACCTTTGAATGATATGTGTGTTTGTGATGCCTTGTGCCTAATTATAGAAATTCCCAATCAACCCAGCCTTGCTAGGTTGGACCAATTTATCAAGGTTAAATGCAACATGTAATTTGCATATGCATCCTGACCTAACCAAAGCTAACCTAACCTAGTGTAACCTAACCAAAGCTAATCTAACCTAAACAAAACCTAGTATTGCTAGATTTTTAGCATTCCAGTTCAGCAATTTCAGGGTAGGTTAGCTTTGGTTTGGTTAAATATCACAAACTTCAACTAGCCACACTAGATTGGTTCTACTCTCGGGCAGTCTGCTCACAATAAATTTTCAATCAATGAATGTTCAAAATGTGCTAGGTGTATAAAAATTGGCAGTTTAGCTTTTCACCTATGTCGTTTCACCCGTAAACCTGTGAAAAATCTCTTAGAAAGAAGATTCTTGACATTTGAAACTTTGAATATAACAGGCTCCTTGTAATCACTAAGTGAGATTCTTATTGATTTGCAGGTTTTTGGGTCAAATATAAAAATAATTTGGATGTAAAACAAATTAGCACTACATTATGTAGGTTTATTCATGACACATTTGGTTCTTGTATCACTGATACAAGAACCAAATTAGTAGACCTAACCTTTTCAATATTGCAGTACAGAAATAATATTGACATTAAAAAGAGAGAAATCTCTCGAAGTTACATTACTGCACATATTTATTATCGCCTAGGAGTCTGCACTGGTGCATGAAACTAAAACAGCATTTGATTGGTCTAATCACATTCATAATTCTAAACCCACTATTCAGACTCATAGGCTCAGAATCTTTATCATTTCCGGTAAATGGAATTTTACTGAAAACCAAAACTTTACCTATATATATAAAAATGAATGTATGTATATTTGTTCCCTATAGACTTCAAAACTACTTGACAGATCGGCATGAAACTTTGGGAATATTTTGTGTGAATATTGGGGATGGTTTCTGACCATAAATTTTAATATGGCTAATAATTATTATTAATTAATCCATTTTACAGACGTAACCTACTGAACTTGCCGGCCAAACAGCTTAAAGGAACAGCTGATAGAAGTCAACCGTTTTTAATCATATGGCAGGCCCCTTAGCGGCATTATTTACGCTGTCTTTGAACAGCAAAAGAGTTTGCACTTTGCATGTAGGCTACCATGCAGTCGGAGCCTTGCAATATGTAGGAAAAATATGACTGGGTATGATGAAATGTAATTATGCCGGTCTGATGACATCTGTTAACCAATGCAGCTAGAAATTTGAAATGCAGCCTCAGCAGGAGGTGGCGAATAATAAAATAAAAAACCTAGCTTCTACCCTTATAGTCGTAGGAGGTTCAAATTTGAAATGTTTCTTCATTCAGAGGTGGTGATTTAGGCCGTGGTCAGACTGGATGTGTACTCCGACGAGTAAATGGACGTGCGTGCTCGCATCTGGACGTCAGAGTAAAACAAACGTTGATAAACCGGTTTGATTGGTCATAGTAGAGAAGAGTTGGTCGTACGAGGTCTTGCGCACACGCACGAGTCAATTCTGGAAGCAAGTTTGTTTGATTTTCTTTGCGTGGTCGTCAGTGTGAAAATGAAAGTTGAGGAGGTGATTACGCTTGTGTTTGACCAAAATCCATTGTGGGACCAATCCACAGAGGATTATCAAATAGAGATCTCAATGTGACCGCTAATCTTTCCACAGGCTTGATACAAGTCCAAAAATTGCTTTGTTTTTAATTTTTTGTGCTGATTCTGTTTAAAATATAAAAAACGTTTCTAGTGACATCCGAAAATATTCGAAAAATTTTCTATCAGTTGTTCGTAGATCAGGAAAAAGTTTGAATTCTCCTTGCATCTCTCTTCTTAAACTAATATCATTCACCCCAGTGGCGTACCGATAATGGAGCGATTGGAGCAGTCGCTCCAGGGCGCAAGGCTCTGAGGGGCGCACCGTTGTTGAGAGAAAATTGCCTTTTACTAACAAAAATATGTATTACTATAATGAAGGCCAAAAGGGTAAAATGCAACACAATTTTAAAAACCGTATGAATACATCGCTGCGCATTACTAAAATGTCAAATTTAAAAGAAATCGGTTCACGCGTTCAGCCGCAAATGCGTTACAACCAGACAGAATGCAAAACAGTCGAGTCAAAAGTAGCAAATCTAAAACAATGTTAATTGGGTGGAAAAAGGTATAACAATTACAAGTAATTGAATGAAGACTTTGAATTCATTTTAGAAAAATAAATTGAAAAAGGTTCAATGGTTTTTATATTACTAAGAACAGGACTGAAATACTTCACTTTTGAATCCTATTAGATATTTATAACATAAATACAAGAAATTTTTTATAGGAATGACTTGCAAAATGCTAAAAGAATAACTGCAAATGAATTTATAGAAAAGTGAAAAAATCCAAAACAAGCTGTTTGGAAATTGATAAAAGTGATAAAAGCAGAATCTGGCTTGGCGAAAAATTATTCATGGGAGATTCGCATTTCTGAAAAATACGGCGTAGTAAGAGGCGGGTAAAATGCCGTTGTTTCATTAAATGACCACTATATTAATATCAGCCCGATCGGGTGTTTGAGTATAAGACTGATTTTTTTTTTGGGTGGGGGCATCGTAAGACACTTCCGCTCCAGGGCGCTTGAAACCTCGGTACGCCACTGATTCACCCAGCTTTCTTTTTCTTCATTAACAAACAAAATGCGCAATAACAGATTGTCTAACAACTGGTCAATGCCATTGAAGTATAAACTCACAGGAGTACCTAGGAAGTTTGCAAAGTGACCACTCTTACTCTGACGACCTACTCGTACGACCTGCTCGCAAAACGATCTACTCGTCAGTCGCATGCAGTCTGACCACGGCCTTATGAGAACGCAGCAACGTGCGTCGGGCTTGCTAGTATTAAATAATTATAAAATTTCATTTACCGGTAAACGGTAAAAGGCTTGAATGAACCAATGCAGGCTCCCATAACACCCGTTATTACCAATTAATTTCTTGGTGAAAATAATCAATGTTTTGTAGACTAATAAACATTGAAAACATACACGTTTCTGATTGCTGTAATTTCCGAGTGATAGTAATTTTCAATTAATAATTCTGGTAAAATTATTTTGAAACAATATTTGATGAAATATTGATTGAATCGAGTCAGTGAGGCCCGGCTACACAATAACAAAGTAATATTATGTAATGGATGGCACTGATAGATTGATGGCACTCCATTGCTTGAACTATCTGTTCGTGTATGATGTTATGCTTAAGGCACTATAAAGGCTTTTTCCTACAGTGACCCGAACTGTAGCACGCAAAATAGTCTATTCCTGCGCCAGTGCGGGAAAGTAAATTCCAGTACGGGAATAGCTATTTGTGTAACTAGAGTGCAAAGCACCGTTTTTCTGCATCGAGAGAAACAGTTTTTTTCACGAGCCAAAGGCGAGTGAAAAAAGTTTCTCGAGTGCAGAAACAATACTTTGCACTCGTATTACACATTAAATTTTTCCTACAGTAATGTATAAAGTAATTCAAACAGAACAAAACAGGGCATACATAACCTGAAAATTCCTCACATAACCTATCTTCGAATCAAATCGATTTCATCAACAACAACTACAACAACTATTCACAGCTGAAGCAGAGTAGCCAACCTATTTTTGAATTTCAGAATAGGGAACCTGCGTATTACATGCTCACTATTTTGTATTGTTAGGTTGCAAATTTGGAGTGCGGAAAAGTACATTCCCGCACTGCAATTTACTTTCCCGCACTGGTGCAGGAATAGACTATTTTGCGTGCCTCAGTTAGTGCAAAAATAGACACTTTTTTGGGTCACTGTAGGAAAAGTACTTTTCCACACTCCATATTTGCAACCTAACAACACAAAATAAATGTAATATGCAGGTTCCCTATTCTGCATTCAAAAATAGGTTGGCTACTCTGCTTCAGCTGCGAAATAGTCGTTGTAGTTGTTGTTGTTGAAATCGATTTGATTCAAAGATAGGTTATGTGAGGAATTGTCAGGTTATGTATCTCCTGTTTTGTTCTGTTTAAATTACTTTATACATTACTGTAGGAAAAATTTAATGTGTAATACGAGCGCAAAGTATTTTTTCTCCACTCAATAATCTGTTTCTCTCGATGCAGAAAAAGGCTATTTTGCTCTCTAGTTACACAAATAGCTATTTACAGAGCCGTAGTTATGTTCAAAAGTTGAGTTTTTAATATTGAATAATTAATTAATTGAGACCGTCACTTAAAAACTTGATAATTGTGATCAGGAGACATAATACTACAATTTGGTGAAGGTTTCAAGTGATTTTTTTCTTGCTAACGTCTGCGGCACAATTCCCAGTTACCGTTTATGTACTTCTCCAAGTATCATGTCTTTATTAGCAACAAAATCATTGCAACACAAAACTTTGGCTACAAAAATTTAATACAAAATGACAATATTAAGCAAAGCTAACTTATTACACCTTACATTTACAATATAAAACTAATCACTAATTTAACTCCACAAGTTCAATTTATAAATAGTATTTATCTAAGTTACGACTACGTTAAAACTACTATTATTTAATAATTGCATTATGACTGCCATAATTGTCATCAATCAATCTATATATATATATATATTTAAGACATACACAAAATGTATATGAATGCCTCAGTTGAATATAAACATTCTACAACCAAATTTTAGCATCATTCCTATTAGTAAAATTTCAACTCATCTCTCGAGTGTCTTAAAGGCTAAATACAATCGTTGCATACACTTATTATTTAATCTATGACTACTAATAACTTACATTTACTTACCAATCACTTTTAATTTAACTGTCCTAACCTAGAATGCTCAATTAATGTCATCGATAAGTTGTGGTTTGAAATAAAATTCAAACAATTTGATTTCGAAATAATAAATAGATCCCGGATTACAGTTCCATAAGTAGTCAAGTGAAATAATCAACTGAGAGATTGATAGTCATACCCCAAAGCTAAACCTAATCTATCTACTATCGATTCTGTCATTCGATTATTTCACTGGATTACATCCGGAACTACAGTCAGATTCTGCATCTTGACGCTACTCCCGTTGTGAAATAGCTTCAAACAATGTGTTTGATCAGGCATGCAGTGATTCAGTTGCTATGATATTACTTTCTTACCTCATAACATTTATTACTATTTTATAACGTAGTCTTAGTTGAATAAATTACTTGTCAGCCAGTCTTCCATAGTCATTACGTTATTTTAGGCCTATCATCATAACCTATTAGCCTGTTTTATATTGTGACTTCAGATGAGTCTCTCGGATCAGGATGAGTCGTCGTCTACTAGCCAGCACAGTGTGTCAGACCATGAGGACAGACCAATGAAGAAAGCGCGCTATGTGTGGCAGATCAAGGGTCGCTACCGTTTCAAACAGAACAAACGTAAGTATACAGGATGTTTTAGAGCTACCACTACTTTGTGGGCTTGTTTTAGGTACTCAGTAAAATGATAGATTATTTCGTATAAACTCAGATCCGAAAATGTTTTTTTTTATAGAATGAATTTTTTTTTGAGGATGAAGCCCACATAGGTCTGAGACCTGTGCGTGGGTTATGAGTTGAATGATGGCGATTGATGAGTTGGACCTACAGTTTTAGGTGGGTTCTGAACCACCGGGAAGTAATTTTACAGCAGAGAACAGTGTCTTTTTTGCTGGCCAATCTAATCGGTCACCTTTACAAACAGG
This sequence comes from Conomelus anceps, assembly GCA_948455865.1. NCBI lineage: Eukaryota > Metazoa > Arthropoda > Insecta > Hemiptera > Delphacidae > Conomelus > Conomelus anceps. The sequence continues at coordinate 163,533,983 of OX418216.1, forward strand.
ACCTACAAGAACGCAGCTTATCTCTATCTGATTGAACAGATACCTGCTACGCCTCGCGGCTATCACTTCCCTAAATATGGCGCAAGATAGTAGTGATAGTAGATAGTGAAGTTTGTAGTGCCTTCATTTATTTGTGATTTGATCAGCTTGTATGTAAAGATAAAATCGATTAAAATTAATTAGAAATCGGTATCTATTCTATGATATTACCAAACTGCTTAAGTAATGGTAGGTATCATCAGTCAAGTGCTGTAAATTTATTCATCTATCAAGTGTTGTATTTAAAATATAAAAAGAAAACTCCTCATGACTCCTGCCTTTTATATTCTTGAAGTATTATAAGGGTATGTTCACTCAGGATTTGGGTTTATTTGATTTTATCTGAAGTTCATGAATACGAAATTAATTAAAAGTGAAGAACTGACAAGATAGTAAGTAGCAACACTACAAGCCGACCCAGCTGTTCAGGCCATATTCAATTGGTGCTATTTAATGTAAGTTAGTGTTATTTGATGTAAATTATTGGTGTTAAACTATTATCAGGAGTCAGACCTTTGCTAGGGAAGCTGGGTTGGTTGGTTTGTAGTGTTGCAGGTACTAGCTTGTAACTTTGGTGAACTTGCTCTGTCTTTAGAGGCATTTCAAGACTCCCTCGAGTCAAGAGACACTGAAGGAGCGTTCATAAATAATCTATTGCAAAGGGACCCTATTACATGGGGATTAAGCTGTTTGGCAGAGCATGTGAGAGATCAAAGACAGGAATTGATTGATGTTGTCATTGAAGGCTATCTTAATGTCTTTCTGTCTCTATTCATTTGAGGATTTTTAAATTAATTTAATTTAAACATTTTTTCAAAAAATCATTGAATTATTGAATGTAATCTAGAAAACGTCCAATCTCAAGTTTTCAACGTCTCTGTGTGATCCTTCCTGGTTCTCTATTTGTTGAATAATTCCTTTTTAAATTGCTTATTATGTGTGTTTTCAACTTTGTTGTTTGACCCGTGTGACTTCAAATTTTGATTTGTTGAGCGTTGGCGGGGTCCTTGGACTACCAGTCGACTGCACCAATGATTAAAAAACTGTTCAAATTATTCAGTGACTCGTGGTATTTTGTCACTGAACAAAATAAATTAATTTCATATATTAATTTACTGTACATTTGTTCCAGATCGTAGCTGCAAAGACAGAAGCTGTAATGATGGTGGCACACTCCACCCATCATCATCATCATCATCGCCTTCTACTACTTCTTCTTCCTCCTCCTCCTCCTCCTCCTCTTCTTCCTCTTCCATTGGTTCCTCACCGTCTCCTTGTTCTTCTACTTCTTCCCTGTCGAGTTCAGTGGTTGATGAGGGCTGCCACTGGCCGTTAGAAGTGTGGCAGGCGAGGCAGATGGCCAAGGCGGTCGTGGACAACACCGTGAACCGGGTGATTGAAGATGGCGGCCTTTCGTCCTATGTGGATGCCACCAACGCCTGGCTGGACAACTCTTTCGAGCAACTGCATGCTAGAAGGGACTCGGCTAATCTTGAGAATGCTGCTGTGAGTTTATATTATACACTAGTAGTTAAGTGAACAGACGTTCACAGCCCAAAGTAATCTGTATGTTCCAGGCAGCTGATTGCTTAAATAAATGTTTCTCCAAGCGATTTTTACATGTATGATAAAATTATAGAACAGTTGATGTCCACATAATTTACTAGCAGTTCTATGAACATCAGCTTGCACAGAGGAACGAACTTGATGTACCTTACTCAATGATAATCACAATCACAAAATTGAACACAATCATCAGACCTATCCCTTCAATCAATTTGCTTAGCCTATTTTGTATCTGTCTTTCACAAAAAAGTCACTATGTTTTACATAAACAAGGCTGCGTTTCTATTTTCCAGACAGATGTTTATTCAAATCTGATAAGATTTTACCTGTTGAATGAATTTATATAACAATATTAATTAAATTTGTATAATAACTATAATTTACTTAGTATTCACTTATTATTTCTAATTAAAATATTGGAAATAATTTGTTTTTCTCAAAAAAATAAATTGTTATTTTTAGGCCTCTTTTATATACAGCGCGTCGTGATCTAATGTGTTTGCATTAAATGCTAAAGCATTGAACCCTTTTATAAACTAGCGTCCAACTCCACGTCGTGCTTTAGCATTCAATGCATGCAAATAAGATTGCGACGCGTTGTAAGTTATAAAAGGGGCCTTATGAAAGCAAATAATGAACTTAAATCATTTAATGTCTCAACCAGATGAATAAGAAGGCCCGATTCCAATGCATCTGATTCCAATTGCATATGATGAAGAAGCCTATTTTAAAAATCATATGTTCCCTATAGAAGAAGGCCTGAGTGCTTTTCTTCTTTTCCTTTTAAATATCCTTTAAATGCAAAAAAATCCTTACACATACACCGTTGGGAAATTCTTGAAGGAAGATCCATGCAAAATTTCATAGAATTTGTTCCACACATTTAGCTGTAAATGCGTTACAGACAGACTCTTGAACAAAAATGTCCCAAAGCAGAACAATTTGTGACATTGTTGCAGAACAAGAAAGAGACCTACAAAGTGTAAAATTAAGTTGCAATATGCAGAAACGGAATTTGCGTTTCAAAAAGAAATAGACTGTAAATGATCAAGTTCAGTAACAATTTTTATTTCATCGAATAATCAATATACTGGGAGACATTGGCCAAGTTATGGTCTGCAGTGTGTGTGTAGCCAGGCCGGCTAGTAGACAGCACGCTGTGCGCTGTCATGGCATGCATTCCTCTCTCAACCATCACCATGAAAACCACTGACTTCCACACAACTTACTCACTAAAAATTTCTACTTCTCATCGCTTATCAAATAATTTTTTCATAAGTGCAATACCATAATTGAAATGTGCATGAGCAATGCATCTAATGAATGTGTTGTTTGTAACTCTTATTCAGAAAAAACATTTTCAAAAATATCAAACGCATTGTTCAAGACAGTCTTTTAGCAAACTTTTAACTGTGGAGAAAACCTTTGATAAACTGTGAGACTTATGCGGGTGGGGTGGGGGGGTCAGTCATGGAAGATACTTTCCCCCCTTCCTTCCACTAACATTGATAATGTACTACTTCAGATACTATCCTTGACTCTGCAAGACTCACCACTGAAATTCATTCTGAAAAATATAATTTCATGTATGTAATATTTTGTTCTTTTTTGTATACTCAGGCAATAATTTTTATAACTTACTGCTTATTTTACTGTAAATAACTAATATCATGAGAATGTATTTCACAAAAGATGAATGAAGCAAATCCGAATACAGTGGGCACAATAAGCCTGGGTGAGAGGTCACAATAAGCCTACCCTTACTTGTAATAGGCAAACTCTGTTGTGTATCTTGGACAAGTGTCCTCTAACAATTTTGATGAAATAGGTGACTCTCGTGCAGATAATTCAATGCATAGCGACTTTTTGACTTTCGAAAATGCATAATTTGAGATTCCTCATCTTTTGCCTTGTCATTTGCAGTGTGTGGCACTTTCATACTAACCCATATTATTCGTAATGCCCAGGGCGCTTTTTGACACCTCGCCTTGTCTTGCCTGCTTCAGTGTGTGACTGGCCTAAAGAATGATAGCTTAGTCTAGATGAAGACCCAAACAGATAAATAATAGGGCTGAAATGCTCTATATTGAAATTTGATGCTGATTCCATATGTTGAAATGCCCATCTTAAATCATAAGTTTCGTTTAATAGATGCCTGTGGGCTTTTCCTTTTTACTATACTATACATTTTTTTTGGAGTATGAAGCCCACATAGGTCTGAGACTTGTGCATGGGTAATGAACTGGATTATGGTGATTGATTAGTTGGACCTACAGTTTTAGGTGGGTTCCGAACCACCGGGAAGTGATTTCACAGCAGAGAACAGAGTCTCCTTTTCTGGCCAATCCAATCGGTCACCCTTAAAAAGAGCGCCTAGGAGTTTTGTAGCACTCGGCTATCAATATGCAAGTAAATTAAAAAAAATCTTGCACAGATGTTGCTGCTCATTCCTAAAGCAAAAAAGATTTGCATTCCTAATTGCAAAAGTTCATAGAATTTGGCCTATCCTTTTAGCAAAAAATGACCCCAGATGAATTACCAAACTGTTATTTTATGTTATTCTAGATGTGTCTACAAAATTTTCAGCCTTAAGTTCAGTAAGTTCAAAGGGCTGGAAGTGTTTTAATTTTTCTATCAATATACAAAGTGTTTAAGGAGGAATCCTCCGCTCCATCTTCTCCTCCTCCTCCACTGAACATGAACTTGTTCCTTTTTGGAAGAGTAATTTAAAAAAAAATTGTTCTGTACTTTTTTCTAGAAACATAATATTCAATTGAAAAAAAACTGCTATATCATCTGCACTAAATCATTCCTCTCATAAAAAATGGCAAATACGTATTACAAGAATGAAGATGACAAAGATTACAAAAATTAAGATGGCAAAGTTTATAAGAATGAAGGTGGCTAAAATTGGCACCTGCAGACCACTTATCTATAAATTCCAAAGTCATCAAGTATGTGCCCTCAGCAAACATTCACCTGCTAACTCTGATTATGAAATGATGTATTGATATAGTAGTGGAGTTATTAGTAGAAAATAATAGTAAGTGGTAAAACCCTATAGGCTGTCATGATTACACTGGCAGGCTGGATTTGGTCCATGTCAGTAGTTGGGAGACCCCTGTTCTGTACAATAACTGAATTATGCACTTCAATATACATTTTAAATAGGCTGACACAGATTGCTGACATATTCTTCACTCATTGTTGACAAATAATTTTATGCAGTGGATTTCAATTTTTTTCATTTTTTATTATCAACAGGTAATGATGGCCATTCAGAGCCATGGTCTACAGCATCCACAGAAATGCACCTGCCCAGAACCTCCACAACAGAAGCCATCAGCTTGCCTTGAACCGAGCGTGCCCTTCCACCAGCGGCCATCATCATACAATGTGATGTCATTGGGTCATAGCTCAACAACAACATTGACAACAGATAATAACAAGCAGACAGCACCATATGCTGCATCAACTAGTTCAACATTTTTGGAAACATTGTCATCACTTTTGACAACATCGCCATCACCTTCAACAAGATCATTGCTGACGTCTTCGACAACATCACCATTGACAACATCTCAATCATCTCCAACAACATCAGTAGCAACATTACCAATGCCTTTGACAACATCAATGGCAACATCACCATTGGCTTTGACATCAGTGGCAACATTGTCATCATCTTTGACAACATCAGTAGCAACATCACTAATGTCTTCTTCAACAACATCAGTGGCAGCATTGCAATCGTCTTCAATAACATCAATGGCAAATTTTCCAATGTCTTTGACAACATCGCCATCGTTTTTTACATCAGTAGCTAAATCGCCGCCATCTTTGACAACAAAATCGAAAACAACGTCTTCTGATCAGAAAATAACCACCAGACCTCAATCATCATTCGAGTTTGACTTTCTTGAACAAGCTGTTGCCACTGCCATCTTGAAAAAAGGACTCATCACTACCACAACCACTGATCATGGATGAACACTGTTCAAGTAGTGTAAGTGCAGTCATCGGATGGTTTTGTTTCATATGTATGATCTAGGCATTGAGTCGTTTTTGTTTATCTGTTACCATGATTATTCTGTATTAGGGTCATTCCATGTTAATTCAAAACACTATTTTTTTTACCTTAATTATGGCAAATTTTAATGAAATTTGGTAAAACTAGTAGTTCTGTGTAGACCTCATGCCCAAGATCAAGGGTGCTTGCACAGAGGAATATACATGTACTCATTGTACTAATGTACTCAATGGTAATTACCACAGCAAAATTAAACATTGTCATCAGCCTTAGAACTGACCCTTGATTCAATTTCCATAGTCTATTTCATGTCTACTTTCCACAAAAGTCACTGTATTACGTCGCCACGGCTGCGTTTCTATTTTCATCCAGCCTGTACTTGTGTTCTTCAATACACCTGACTGTTTTGATGTTGAAGATCAATCTTGTTTCCACTAGTATATAATAAAAACTTGAAAACACTAAACTTTTAAGTGAAAACTGTGACTCATGTTATGGAGTGACAGCCGTTTCACGCTGTTGTTAAGAGCATCGTAAGACGACCCACAGTACACTCAAACTAGTGTACTGTGGGTCGTCTTACCATGCTCTTAACAACAGATTGAAACGGCCGTCACTCCATAACATGAGTCACAATTTCCACTTGAAAGTGTTTTTAAAGTTTTTATTACCACTGACTGCTCAAATCGGATCAGATTTTACATGTCTGATGAATGAATTTATACAGCAATAGTAATTAAATTTGTGCAATTATGAATTACTTAGTAATCACTGTTATTATACTTAATTGGAATATTATAAATGATTTATTTCTCTCAAAAAATATGTTGTTCTTATGAATGATAACATAATTATTCATATGAAGGCTGACTAAGAGGGTTCAAAGGCTATCTTTAAATCTGGTACCAATTCCATATGATGGAGAAGGTCATTTTAAAAGTCATAAGCTTGCTATTGAAGAAGGCCTGAGTGCATTTTTCTTTTTAAATATCCTTTAAAAGCAAGACAATTTTAAAAGTGAAGAATTTAATTTCTCCACCCGTTTAGTCGCAAATGCATTACAAACGCTCTCTTCGTTCGTTCAATTATAGTGAGTTTTGAGACGAAGAAAAATACATAATAATAGATTTTTATTGAAAAAGTTAAAAATCGGAAATTGGACATTTTAAAAACTGCTCTAGCAGCATCAAGCTAGAGAGCTTTATGTGGTATCACTGCAGCATTCTTTCTTCTCCTTTTCAGTGATATACATTATACAACATGATATGGGTTGTGATAAAAAATTGTTCATCAAAATCCAAAAATATATTATTTTTTCGATTTTCTCAAAGTTTATCTTTTAAAATTGTAGTTTGTACTTTTTAATGACATGCTCAATTATAGAAATGGGATGAGAATGGCTTCATAGTTCAAAAATAATTTCTAATAATAAAAGTCTGTGAGTCCAGTTAAAAAGTAGTTCTACTATAACAAAATTGTAACTTCTTGTATTTCAGGGCGCTGAATTGAAATTTCGAGTTTTTCAAGGCATGGAAGCTTGGCTTAACCCCCAAAATAATAAAAACACCGTTTTTGCTTGATTTTTCGAAAAATTTCTACAAGAATTATGAAGACTAAAATCGCCTACATGATAAGTGATTCTCCAACCAGTGATTCCACAGGTAGAACAAGTCGAATAAAGAGAAAAAGATGTTTGAGTGAATGCTTTTCAAGTCTCACTTAAGTTGAAGAAAAGTAATGGTAGGCTCATGACATCAGTTAACTGTCGAAAATATTTGAACCCAGTTTTCTTATGTTTGAGATTTTTATTTTTTCAATTTTAATTTCGTTTTATATCTTATACATGTGTACTCTATGAGTGTATTAAATTTATTGTACGTAATTTGTCTAGTTGAAAATGTATTATCTGTTTATAATACCGATTAGACTTCGTGTTGAACAGATATAATCGCTATTCATTAAGAAATTTAAATATTGATAAAAGTTCCTATACGTGTTGTGCTTGTGTATGCAAAAAACTACTGTTATTGAATGGTTTATAATTGTATTACTTATCAATTATATTAAAGTGATTGTTGATTTTCTGAAAAAAAGTTTTAGCAAAATTTACGCTTTTTCTGTGGAAAAGGTAAATTCTGTGCATGCGCAAATCAGATCTGTAGAGCAAGTGGCGGTGTAGAGTGGTCGATATTCATTAAGAATAACGATCGTGAAAATAGATATCCTAATGAACGCTATATTACAACTCTGCAATTTCACTGGAACTGGACTTTTATTATAATAATTATATCTTTCATTTATGTTTGAATAGTGAAGATTTATAGAGAGTTGAAATGGACATTTTTTTTTAGAAAATCGAGTTCATATCAATATCTACAAAGTAATTATGATGAATACTGGCAGGATCCTTGTTAAAATTGAATTTGGGCTTCTAGAACGTTGCATAAATTATTTACAAATTTAATTTGATAGTCCATTGTTTTCTTATCCATGTTTCCCTTAACTTTTTTATCTTCTGCTCTTCCTCTGCTTTTCTTTCTTCATCTTCTTATTTCTTTTTTCTCCTCCTCTTTCTTCTTCTGTTTCTTTTTCTCTTCCCTCTACTCTTTCTTCTCCTTCTCTTCCTCCACCATCTTCTTTCCCATCTTATCAATTCGCTCATTAATAACGAACCTTATTCATTTTTTGTTACATGGAGCACTACATTTTCTTCGACAGAGGACAGCACTAAGACGTTTATATATTAGATTTTCAGTGAGATTAATTATTCAAAAAACAGAATTAAACCGCTAGAAGGTGGCCGCAAATCCTAACGTCCACTAATCCACACAAATAAAGAGATAAGTGTTTATAATGAACTAAATAATATTAGTGGAGTATTTAAACTGTAAAATATATTTTAATAAATTGCTGTACTAATTTTATCTACAGCATTACCAGTCAAATTTTGTGTTATAAAAAGTAAATTAATTTATCTATTGCTCTTTATAATATTCTAGTAACCAGTTTATGATTTGCAAAGGTTTTATTTTATTGTTTACTTTTCTTGAATTTTGAAAACTGTTTAAAATGCCAATTTAATAGTAATTAAAGTTGTACATTATTATCATATATCTCCAGTGTGTACAATGATGATCCAATTAGTATTTTAATATTACATTTGTTTTTGGTATTGATTTTGAATAATATACCTATATAATGTAGATAGAGCATTGAAGAGATTTTAGCCTGAATTATATTGATTTAATATTCCTATTTGTGTACATTTATTTTTCCACATGTTTTCTAATATTGTTGGTTAGATTATTCTAGCTTTTTATTCTCTTTAACGATTGGGGGTCAAATATTCGAATGAATTAATAAATATATTTATATTTGACCCCCAAATAAGGGTCCACATAATATTTATGTTGAAAAACAGATCGCCACGATCATGGAGGTATAAGAAAGTGGAGGGAGCATAACATTTAAAAAGTGAGGCTGAAGCACAGAATAGATATAGAATACTGTAGATAGATGGATAGATATTTCACGCCACGAAATTAGGGGCTCAAATAAATCGCGGTGTAGCAAATAAACAACTGTCTGCAGAGACAAACCTTATAATTATATGATAGCTATCAGACTTGTAGACTAGGCAACAAGGTACGAGTAGGGTTGTCAATTTTTGGATTAAGTTTGGTAATATCAGCTGCTGGCATGTTTCCATACCTGGCAACATCGCAATTTTTCGGAGCCGCCTTATTTGGTGGCTTGAACTACATGTAGTACTAGCTGCAGCTGTCCCGGAGAACGTTGTTACGTCTTGAAGGTGTGAGGGAGTAACATCTACAAAGTGAAGCAGCGTAGGCTGTAGTGCAGCACAGGCGACCAGTGGCGTAGCCCAAGAGGGGTGTCAAAAACAGATCCAATAAGACTAAAAAGTATTGAATTATTAAGGGTTGATAGAAAGCTTAAAACCTGGAAAAAATGCTTTAAAAAATATTGAATTTAAGTTTTATTAGTTTGATTTTGATATAAATAATAGAAAATAATTAAATTATTATGGTTTGGGGTGACATGGTGCGATGGAGTTCAGAGAAATTTAGTCTACGGGTGATGGAGTCGTGATGCCGTGATGGAGTCGGCGTAGCCGAGTTGGCTTATCGCTGGTCTGATAAGCCAAAGGTCCTGGGTTCGATCCCAGTTGAGTACAAGATATTTTTCTCGAGCCACTCCCGTGTTTCGGAGGACACGTTAAGCCGTCGGTCCCGGTTGCATATAAAAAAAAGCAGTCGTTAAAAAAGCGGCGAGGTGGAACTACCCGTAAGGGTCTCCCCACCACGAAAAGCCATACGAATTTACTTCTTTTTTTTTACGGGTGATGGTGCAGGAGCAGTAGTGTCGAAATGTGTGTCACTACTTATCAGCTAAATCTATTTTCATTATTTGAAAAAAATTGTTCTGTTCTATTACACGTCACTGCCGTGAATGTAATGAATTTATTGATGCAGGTGTCAGGAGCGTACATATTTGGTACAGACACCTCTAGATTTTGGACAGATGACCCGATGACTCAAGCACTAAATAGAATTTGAAATGTGGGTTGAAATAATACTGAAATACAGGGTTTACATGAATGGTATACTTGGGTTTCTTGTTCCATAATGATCTACGTTGTTAATATTGACTTTTTATTGTAAATTAACGATTTGCAGTCAATTTTAATTGTGAATAAATAGGTAATATTTCTACTCACTCAGGCCAAACGTTAAAAGAATGGTATACTTCTGGGTGAGAGCGTCCGGTCATCGTTTGATCCGGCCGGCGATGAGTAGAGAAATTGAACTGATAATATTGAAATAATCTCAACTGAATAATGGGCATTTCAGGCTTCAAAGTCCAGAAATATGTTCAAAAACTGTGAAAATTGTATATAAAACCAATAAGAATATGACGAGTACACGCTGAATATGGATATGAAGCGCAAAAGGCTTGCGAATCACTCCAGTCCCCTCCCGCGCCTGGATCGGAGCCCCCTACCATCAGTTTCCAAACCAATCAAGTAATGCTCTTCATACATCGCAACCGGCTGCGATGAATAAGGCTTCCTGCGTTGTCGGCCTCCGTCGTGAGTTTCGGTAGCTGCCTCCTCATGCTACTCCTCCTCAGTCCACAGCCACACTCAGCTTCAGTTACAGCGTTGTGGAAGCAACGGGAATTTCGCGTATGCTAAATTATTCACATTTTACAATAATTATTGTTTTGCAAGTTAGTTAATCATTTTTATATTGTTAGATTTAGATTATTATTATACCATATTTATTATATTCATTAGATGGTTGAATTTATTTTTATTTTCAAATGTATGCCCTCAATTAATTCGATTGAGTGCATCATATCAGTCCCCACTATTTCGACTGTTTTTGCGTTTTTTCCTATATTATCCATCGTCGGTCTATGTTAGTGGGGAAGAAAACATTATACAAGAGGTGTAATTGGAGAAAATTCTTTTTAGTTCTCTGCCTTTGAATGTGAGTTAGGCCAGTCAGAGGAGAGATTTCAGATGCTCAAAAAGCTTCAAGTCACCATTTGCCTCGAATTTTTAAACATATTCCTGGGGTGGGCCCTTGGACCCCTTTGGGTGGTGGTGGGAGAACCCTTCTGCGTTGACCGTTGAAGGATTCCACGCCTCGCCACTGGAGCTAATACTTTTTTGGGTCGGTTAATGCAAAGATGTACGGTATGGGTTAAAATAACGTGGGAGGATTTATGTATAGAAACGCTCAAAATTCTGTTTTAGATTGATTGATTTTATAAAATAACATTTCATTTTTGATTAAAGAAGAATACATGAAAAATTTACAAATTAAGTCTTCTTAAAAGAGCAAGTAGAAACATGAATATTACTAGCTGAAAAAAATAATAATTGAATGCATAAAAAAACAATTGTATACGGTGAGAGGAGAAGTGAAAAACAGAGAATGAAAGAAGCGATAAATGGAAAATGAATGGATGGAAGAGTTGAGAAAAAATGTACTAAAATTATATGATAACTGATGTTATGATGGAAGATGATACAATGATGTTATGAATGTAGAACGTTTAGTTTTAAGTGGGTTCCGAATCACAAGGTAAGCGATAATAAAGCAGACAGCATAATGCCATTAATAATTTATTGAGTGATCGATTTTACAATTCTTTTGAATATATGTGATTGCTCTTATTCTATTCAATAGAACTGGAGACACTAAAAATATTAACTTAGTTCTGTTGCTTAAACGATTTTGTGTTCTATTGCACAAGGTTGTAAAATGCGACATACTTTGACGTTAGTTGAAGCTTTTGAAGGATTAATTGAATAAAAGCATTACAATTAATAAGATTTCTTATTTATTGTATTGAACACAAAATGTACAACATGCTTACTTAACCGGAACAGGAACACATTACAGGAGAGTCGAATAACATTGATGAGTCGACTTACTTAGAGTCAACTGTACTAATTAGTAATGATGTTATGAATTTAGAACTTTTAGTTTTAAGTGGGTTCCGAATCACAAGGTAAGCGATAATAAAGCAGACAGCATAATGCCATTAATAATTTATTGAGTGATCGATTTTACAATTCTTTTGAATATATGGGGCAGCTGGTGACCAGAAGGATAAGGTGGAGGAGTGGGGCGGTGGTTTGCGGTCGCGGGGTGTGGAGTCCGTGGGTAGATTGCAGTAGGTGGGTGTGTTGTACTGGTCAAAGGCGGAAGCTGTACCTGGGTGATGCGACTCTACAGGACTGTAGCTCCATGGCTGGGTGCCGTGGTGCGAATGGCGGATCACTTCGGACTTAGTAATGAATTGTTGTACCTTTGAGTCTATTTCTGTTTTATTTATAATGACTGTGATGTTGCCTTTGACAGCTGTGGTTAAACAGAAAGAACATAACCTGATCATAACCACAGCTGACAAAGGCAACATCACAGTCATTATAAATAAAACAGAAATAGACTCAAAGGTACAACAATTCATTACTAATAATAAAATCATGGAACTATAAAGAATGATCCCACTCCTAAGTATCAAACACAAATAAAAGATGCCATCAATCGTACTCAACACATCATTCCTCACAGCCACAAAAAGCACCTCAAACACATAAATCCATCAGCACCAAAACTAAATGCCTTACCAAAAATTCACAAAGCAGATATTCCCATCAGACCTCTCATAAATCACACACATGCACCTGCACACAAATTAGCAAAACTCCTAGATAAAACAATAAGACAGAACATAACATTCCATCAGCACACAGCAGTAAAAAATAATACCTGATAGACAAACTACAAAAAATCCATATACCACACAATTCCACACTATCTTCTCTTGACATTAGAATGACATGAAACACTTCTTCACCTTAAACAAATGCTCATCCAAAACAACACACCACCTGAACAGCTCCAAGAAATTTTAGACCTCACAACACTAGTTACCTCACAAAATTACTTCACATACAATAATAAATTCTATTCACAACCTCATGGCCTTCCTATGGGTTCCCCAATTTCTTGCATCCTAGCTGAAATATTTGTCCACAATATAGAACAAAAACATATCCTACATAATACAGACAAAATCATTAGCTGGCACCGATATGTTGATGACATTCTAATTCTATACAAAGGCAATAAAAGACAAACTGAAATATTCCACACCAATCTCAATAAAATCCATCCCAATTTAAAATTCACCTTAGAACTTGAACACAATAATAGTATCAACTTCTTGGACATCACTATAACAAAGCAGGAACATGCATTCAAAACATTTAGAATTTACAGGAAACCCACAACAACTGATACAGTAATACATAACACATCAAATCACCCAACCCAACATAAACATGCCGCTTTCAACCACATGCTCCACCGACTAACAAACATTCCTATGTCACAAGAAGATTACAATATAGAATTGAATACTATAAAATACATAGCACAACAGAATGGTTACAAACACACACTAATAGACAAACTACTGCACAGAATATCAACAAAACCAATCACTCACACCAGCAACAAACAGAATGACAACCCTCATACATTCATCACACTTACCTACCTCAACAACAAAACTCATAAAATAGCAGCTTCATTCAGGAAACTCAAATATAAAATAGCTTACAGAACAACTAATTCACTCAAAAAACATCATTAGATTGAATAATCAAAGATTTTTCATTTCTCTTGATGATACTAGCCTTCATAACATAAAGTCCTTTTACATAATTACAACATATTCTATAGTCAGGTCCATTTATAGTCATACACGTTTTATCAAAAGTTACTCTCAAATTTTTGGAAACTATTTTACTTAGAGCTAATAAATTATGCTCAAGTCCATGAACAATTAACGCTTCGATGACAATAATTTTATTTTGACATGAGATTTTCAATTTTCCTTTCTCAGTTGCTTTTATTTCTTAACCATTTGCAATTTTTTTTTTTACTGCCCTATCAATCGTCTCAATGTCAAACATGTAGTCTCTTAAATCTTCCCTCAACATATTTTCACTTGCTCCAGAGTCTATAATGAATTCTTCATTACATGAACACCATCTTGTTTACAAGCTACAAATGAAATTCCATCCTCTTGTGCATAATTAGAAAAAACTTTGCCTCTTCTATTATTATTATTATTATTATTGAAAATTACCACAACCACAAAATGACTTGTAATTTCCAGTACCTCTTCTTCCTTAAAAATCTGGCTTCTTGGGACAATAAGCAATGTAATGATTTTCATCACCACAATAAATTGAAGCAACCACTCTCATTTCTGGTTCCACTGTTGGATGCTTTGAAGCTCACTTCATTTTCACTCCTTGTTGTCAACTTCGATTTCAATTTTATTTCTTCATCCAGAAGTCTAGCTTTAACAAAATCAAATTTCACGTCAGGCTGGGTTTCTAGTGCTGTTATAACTGTCTCATATTCTTTTCCTAGAGTGAGTAAAAGATGACATACCTTGTCAGACTCATCTATTTTAGAACCAAGATCTTCCAATTCCCGTGTGATAGTGTCCAACTTCAGAAAATGATCCTCCAAACTGTCCCTATTACTACATTTTAGGTTCATCAGTTTTCTCCATAGAGAAAGTTTTCCAAAAGCACTTGATCGGATAAAGATTGATTGTAGAGCTGAAAGCATTTCCTTTGCTGTCTTAGCATCTTTAATAATGTCTCAATGTTTGTCACTCACACCTTGAATTATTATAGCTTTTGCCTTGGCATCTCTAATAAGGAATTCTTTTTTCTTGTTGTCGTCCGGTGGTTCACTGTCCAAGACACGAACTAACTGCTCCTTCTCCAAAAGTGAACGAATTCTAAATTTCCAGTTGTTGAAATTTGTTCCCATTAGTACAGGCAAGCTAATACTCACTCCTGACATTTTCGATTACGATTTTAATGCATAAGAATAACTTCAAGTTCGCGACTTGTAGGTTAGACCTACCACGTTTTCATTACTTTCGAATTTCGCATAACTCATCTTTATTTAACTTGATTTTGTCAAGATTGCCTGGGCCCATAACCTTTTGAAAGATTAATTGAATAAAAGCATTACAATTAATAAGATTTCTTATTTATTGTATTGAACACAAAATGCATAACATGCTTACTTGCTTACCATGCTTAACCGGAACAGGAACACATTGCAGGAGAGTCAAATAACATTGATGATAGTCGACTTACTTAGAGCACAGGCCGCTCACGATGGTTACGCTTTATTTAGTTCAGGATTTGATTCCTTTGCCGCGCTGGCATCGAAAAAGTAGTTTAGGATTTGATTCTCAGACCGCGCTAGCATCGAGAAAATACTTCAGGATTTGTCCGTGGGGAGCGGGCATGTTGCAATGCGGGAGTATTCAAATTGCCGCAAAGTCTGCATTAATGTTGTGCGTTTAATGAAGTAAAGGTACATCATCCCCAGATGGCACATTTCAAAAACACTAAATCGTATTGATAGAAATGCTGAGTATAGTATTGAACAGAAACTCTAGTTTCGCAGTCCGAGCTCCTAATTTTAATAAAGCACAAGTTTATCATCATTAATAATTAACAGAAATACTAAGAGTCCCCAGTTCAAGCTTTTAAAAATCAACTTGTTCTTGCGCTCCCCACTCCAACATTGATGACCATGATGCCCAAGCAGCCGTTGCTAGTGTGCGTATGTATAATTATGTTCTCTCCCCCAATCGCTCAAACTCTTTCTCCCCATACCTCACTACCACTTCTTCTCTTTCACTTGATCACTCTCACTCTCTCTCTCTCCCAGCTCAATAATTTCGTTTTGCATTTGCTTTTTATTTGCATTTATTTTTATTTACAACCTAAACTGCAATCATTTATTTTGTACAGTTGAAAACACCGAAAATTAAAATGATAGCTTAAATATTGAGAAAAAGTGATTTAATATTCATTCATTTCAGATTTCTTATATTTACTGGATGTACAATCCAGCAAGTTTTTGATTTCTTTCTCCTGGGAATTCGAATTATGAATTAGATTGATCATTCACAAAATAATTATCAAAACTTGTAAAAACATGAAATTTTCCATTTTTCGTAAAATGTATCAATATTTTGAAATTCAAATAAAATACTGAGTGAATGAAGCAATAAGGAAATTTAAAAAATGATAAGCGGAAAGTAATATACAATATTGTATTGCAAAACCTGATATTCTTAAAGGGGTCGATTTCCCGTTGAGCATACCATGTTGAATTAACATAATTTGCCTTCAAATTAACCAAATTCTTGCAATAAAGAAATAGGTAAATTTTCAAATAATTTAACAAGTGATTCAAGTACAGTGAAAAACATTTATATTTTTACATTAAAAAATATGTTGATATACAGAAGATGAATGTACAGAAAAAAATCAGCATAATTGAACACACATAATAGGATAAGCAAGGATAAAAGCACAATTTTCTGTAGAGATTCTTCCTGCTTCAATTGGGTCAAGACAATAATTGAAATTACAACTCAATTGTTTATTTTTTGGAGGTTCAACAAGACTGAGGTGCGAGTTTAAAAAATGCTACCTCTCAATGAATAACGAGATTTTTACAATCGACAAACGTTCAAATGATTTCTGAATTTTTTCAGATCAACTCTTTCTAGCTTTATATAAAATCACCTTGTTTTCATGAATTAAGAAAATCCAGTTGCAGTCAGAGGAGCTTGTTATTTTTTTCTTGACCTCCATCATGGGCCATCCGGCCATCTTTCTCCGTTATCATTCGTAAGAATAACATATTTCTTTGAGAGAAACAGATTATTTCTTATATTTCAATTAAGCATCATGCTTCATAGTTTGTTATGCAAATTAATTAATATTGTTATATTAATTTATGCATTAGATAATTATGTGAAATGTGATCTGAGTCAGCTGACTGGAAAATAGAAACGCAACCATGGTGATATGATACAGTGACTTTTTGTGAAAGACGGACATGAAATAGACTATGCAAATTGAATCAAGGGTTAAATATGTCTTATGATTTTGTTTAATTTTTGCGGTGGAGATTATCATTAAATGCATCGAGTATGTTCCTTAGCAACCTTATTCTTGGGTATGAGGTCAACTGTTCACAGAACTACTAGCATATAAATCAATAGGGACTCAGAAAATAGGAATTAAAAAACCTCAGTGGAAAGTTGTTGTGATGGAGCGCTTTCATTTACTTAAAATAGTAAAATAGTGAAAAATTAATTTCAACTGGTCCATTTGACTAATGGAATAAGTGAATTAATTTTTGCCAAGGGAATTGAAAAATTATTATTGATGGTTACTATGTTTGAATCGTGGAGGTCGCTTCAAGATTACTGGTTTGATTCTAATTCGACTTTTTATCTCTTGAGGGCTATAGATTTTTCCAAGGCTTTTTACAAGGAAGCCATTTCTCACCATTGGAGGACTTCAGTTTCACTAGGATATCTTAAAGATTACATTAAAAATATAAAGATTAAAAATCAATTAAAAAACTATCAATCAAAATGAGATTAGAATTATTCCATTCATACCGAATCCCAAAATTACAGTATTCCGTTGCTAGCCCTACAATCGTAGGCAAGGAAAGCATTACTTCAAAAAAATATCAAGGTACTCCGATTTCAAGATATTTTCACGTTTCAAGGTCCTCTGAGTACAAAAAAATGGTTTTGTATATATGTCTGTGACCACGATATCTCAAGTCCCAATGGATGAATTACTTTAAATTTAAAAAATTGAAATTGTTACGGAACGTTTCATTGATGTGCTATTCAAAATGACAATACTTTACTGTAAGATGTCAAAGATAGATTTTTCTCGATTTTCTCAAAAACTGCTCTAACAATTTTTATTTAACTCGTACTTATGACCTCTATCTACTGGCATGAATCTTTTTTTTGTAGAAATTGCAGGGTCTTACTTGAGTTGGTGAAAAACCACTCGATTTTTGAGCTTAGAATACGTTTTGCGGAGAAATATTTTTAACAAAAAAATCGGTATCTCAACGAATTATGAATTTCCATTAGTTGTGTTGTGCTTGAACAAAATAAAAATGAAAAAACAACACAAGTAAATAATTCAATTTTCGGAAGATTTATATGGTATTTAATGCTTAGGCTTTAGGCGGTAATTTTCCACATTAATTGATGCTCGATGGGTTTAGTCACATTGAAATATTTCTAGAGAATGGTTATGAAAGTAAACATGTACGCCTAATGCATATTACATCCAGGGGTATACAAACTTTCCAGCCTCCGAGCCAAAATAAAATCACCAGTAAGTTGCGCGGGCCAGAACCATTCTCATTTTTTATAATTGTCTATCATATAATTTCTAAACATAAAAAAGTAGCAAGCTAGAGCTTACTGTGAAAAACTAGTGTCTTTTGATTCAATAAAAGCAGCTTTTATGATATATGGTATATGTGCGTATTTTTGCTATTGAGCTGTTCACCACTTTTTATTCAGAATTAAATGTTCTGTAAGTTTTTTCAGAAAAACTGCAGGTTGACAAGTAAATTCACTTCAAATCAGAAAAACATGTTTTTTGCAATAGTTCCTGCATAATTATGTTGTAAAAAGTACTTTTAACTGGTTTTCTCTGCATTTTTCATATAAAACCCGATCAATTCACAAGTAAAATGAAAACACTACAAGTAGCTTATGTTGAATAAACCGATGAGGATTGCTGCTAACTTCGGCCGTTTGCAATTCTGTAACGAGGCAATTGCGGACCAATCTTTATAAGGACTTCTCTTATTATCTTGATTATTATAACAAGCCCAAGAATCTAACACTATCTGAAATGGCCTGTATATGCAGAATGGATATATTGGGAAAGTATCTGAGCATTTCTATACCTTTGTTTATATGAATTTTTTCCATTATTTTGGTGTGTACAACATGCCCACGAAGTAAAGTATTGGTAACTCTATGCAAAACACTCTGTACATGCTTACATGGCTGATCGAGCGATTGTAATTTTTTACCTTTCAAAGATGTCTAACTAAAGTACATTTTTAATGGTTGATTTTCAATATTTAATTTATTTATTAATATTCCTTTAATTTATGAAAGAAACTTAGTAGTAGTAGTAGTAGTAGTCAACCGACGAATAACTAAAATAATGTAGCCTGAATTGAAACTATTCGATAGAATCAAAATAGAATCATTAAGTATTTCGTCATGGAAAACATCACAGAATCATAATGCATTGAAATAATAAATAGCGCCAAATTGAGAAAAAATATTAATTTTTAAAATCATATTTCTATGTACGATAAATTGTGGTTAGAGAATTCTTGAAAATCGAAGCAACACTGTGTAGATGAAACTTTCCCAGTGAAGTAAAGTATAGCCTTGAAACATTGGAGGTACGTTAAAAAAGACAAATGTAAATAATTCTATTAGAAAGGTTGCACAAATCTACACTCGAAACCCGTTAAGTCACTTGTCACTTGTCTATATGTGTGACAATGTGGTGCAATAATACAAGAAATATGTTAGATATGGCTGATTGAATATTGATAAAAATTTACTGTTTTTTTTGTATATTTAGGCCTATCAGCTAATCAGTTATGACAAATAGAAACTTGTAATAACTGATAAATGTCCAAACATAATTTAATTTCACTCCTCAAATATGGGAGGCAGAACGGATAAGTTTATTTTTTGTAGCCGAGCATGTAGACAAGAGGCTTGGAAATGATTATCGTATTTTTTTATTACGAGCTTTTAGCATAGATTTGCGCAGCCAATAGATAGATTGATGGAATCAATTTTACTTTTCAGATGTGCTTCAAAGTTTTCAACTTTTCAGTAGAATATGATTTTAAATTGCTTGTAGTCCACTTGCACTGTTTATGCAGTAAAACTTTAAAAAGCAAATTTAAAATGAATTTTGAATTTTTAGTGCAGCTTGCACAGACTGTGGTGTTGCAATCAACTAATTTTTCAGTTAATTCCACCATTCTGTGAATAATTTTCTTTTTATGGGCAATTTTTTCAATTTTTTTCCTGTAGACAGTGAATGCTACTTCGGTAATGTGCAATACTGCCTGAGAAGGTGACAGCAGTCCACTAGCTGGCTCTACTTTTATATTTGTGAACGTTTTGTTGAAGAGTAAAAGCTCTTTGCGATTTGTAAGAGTGGATCCAGTATCACACATGATTTGAAAACACTCTGAACAATTGAACTTTTTGTGATACTTTGTCACCAAGTATCCCACAAAGTACACTTGGGAGCACTCTTCCAAAGTGACAACGTCTCCTATTCCCGACATCCTTAATAAAACATCTCCACTTGAAGATGAAGTGGAACTAGAGCTGAGATCACTCTCTTGTGGAGAAGGTGGTCTTCCCACATTTGATTCCTCTGTGATCTCCAGCAGTTGATGAAAGTCCGGGTCGTAGCTGGTGCTCCTCGGTGGCTCCAACAACTGCTGGATAGTAAGAAGTTTCAGTGTAGCCCGGAGAACTCTTACTGATGGATTTCGGTTAAATCCTCCTCTCTGTCTTATAGCGGAAAACAAATTCTCCAGCGGATCTTGGTTGAGACGGGATGTTAATATATAACAGCATTTCTCATTGTCCAACAGCTCAAGTAAAGCTCTTATTGTTATGAGAAATCCATCAAAGCACGGCGGACGTGGATATCTTGCATTAATTTTTTTCAAATTAGAGAAATAAATTAATGCTTCATTGAAAATCTTGATCACATGTGGATGATTTTGACTCAATGCACATGCATCAGGATTCTTTGAGATGAATACTCTACTATTCATTGCATCAAACAAGGAATTGATCTTTGCTATGAAAGCAGCTGTGTTTAATGCAGTTGGTGTCTTCAACTGGCCAGTTGCAACCACAGTTTTTAGGGCAGCTGAAGTTGTGTGACTGAACACTTGAGCTGCTAGTGAAACTGACATTTTTTGAAAATTATTAGGCCCAATATGTGCTGGAGTAAGTTTATGTGCTGCTCTTGTGGTTGTGCTCTCTTTTTCAATCTCAAACAGTTTTTTTATGTCATTGAAAGAGATTACATTTCCCTCATTTGTGAAATCATTGTTTAACAAATTGTTCCTTAATGATTTCAACAAATGAGGAGGATCATAAATTGCAAAAATTTTTTCTCCAGTGTCAGTCCAGAAATAAGGAGCACTTATAGAAACTCCTAATTCTTTTAGTGCTCTCATATTAATTGTAGATTGATCACAGATAGTTGCCTTCACTGACAGCCCCACACTTTGCAGTTTTGTAATGCAATCTTTTATTATTACTTTAGACTGGACTCCATTCAAGCCTTTCTCTGATACGAAGTAGCCAATGGGCAATTTCCATTGGAAATAAAGGCCCCGAATCATGAACACTGTTGTTTGCTTGGCAATATTGTGGGTCCTTCCCAGATTTCCTAAATCTTCATATCCTTCAATAAGGTCATATAAAGTGGAATACTCCAAGCATTGTCTGATATGCATGTCATCAAACATTACCACACATGCCTTCTCCATCTCACTCATGCTCTCCACTTTAATTTTTATTTGATCCATTAAAATTTTATTAAATCCAGTGAAGTGGCATTTTTTTGATGACAGCCACCTCCTGATGCTTGACTCTCCAGGTAGAAGCAGAATTTTACAGAGGTATCGGTATGCAGTTGGTGATCTGAGATAAATGCTTGTAGCTAACTTTTTCTCTTCTGTAGACCAAGGTTGTCGGTTTTTGTGATGGATTTGCATTTTTAACAATATTGCAGCCTCCCTAGTCTTAAAATTGAAATCTCCCATCACAGATTTTTGAAAAAGTTTTGCTTTGAGCAACTGCCTTCTCAATTTGTATATTTGAGTACGTTTACTAGCTAAAAGTTTAGTTAGATTTTGTTTTTGTTGTGGAGTCTTACTGGAAGTCTGAAATAGAGCTTTCCTTATGTTTTTTTTTTGCTGGTGATGCACTATCTATCCAGACATTTACGGAAGGTGACACCTCTACAGCAAAATTAGCTGAAGAAGTGCTTACTGATGGAGACGGAGCAAATTCAGACAAATTCTGTGCGGTATACCTCTTTGGTGATATGAAACTCCGCCAAGCCAGAGGAGAAGGACTCTGCGTTGTTGAAGAAGGGCCTGCTCGAGGAGAAGGACATTGTGTTGCGGTTGCTGAAGATGGGCCTGCATCGCTTGCCATTGGAGTGTATGTCACTGGTAATGCACCTGTAATGTAACAGCATAAATTGTATTACTATTTATCAAAATTTCTCTAAAGGGGAATCAAGCAACATTCGACAAAATACCTTATAAAATAAGATCTGCTTAGAATTATTCCCAAAGTGGAATACAATTACAATAGGCTTAAGAATGTTTAATTATATTATTAAGATATAAGGATATTTAAAACGTTTCTACTCCACGAATCTGTAAAATAGCCTATAGTGAAAAGCCAATTCTGTTTTCTTTTTAAAATCATGTTGGCTTAATTGGAAATGGAGTATGATTATAATGTTATCAATTATTATTATATTATTATTATTATTATTAGACGCAAAGCTCCCAAAATGGAAGACGCTGAGAGAAGATGGTTAATTTTTTTGGACTCGCTCTTGTTTGCCCACCAGCTTTTCATTTTTTGTGCGAATTCAGCTTTTCTCTCTTCACTAATTCATATTATTATTACTATTGTTATTATTATTATTATTATTATTATTATTATTAATATTATTATACTACACACCTCTCAAAAGCCGTCCGCTAGGCAAAATGTCCTGTTGTCGAAAATGCTGCTCACATAACAGCTTCTTCCTAAGCGATGCAGGTGATAGGGCTGCCAAGTCCGGATTCCCTAGGTAAAGAAACAGAAGATTTGATAAAATATTTAGTTAAAAAGACATTTTATCAAGAAGAGGATCATCTAAGTTATTCAAAGTTTGGATTATATTCTCATTAAGAAACTTTAACAAATTATTTTTCTTGTTTTCTTCTCTCGCCACCTTGAACTCTCTCTATTTCTTTTTCTCATTTTCTCTGCTTTTTCTCCATCTTTTCAACTCTACGATGTCTCCTCTCAGATTTCATTTTCTTCTACCACTCGTTCTTTCTCTTTCCTCCTTTATCCCGCTTTCTACGCTGTTTGTTTCTCCAACACAATTGTTTTTCTCTATTCTTCTCACTTTAATTCTATTTCTCTTGAGGTCTTTTTTCTCTTACTGTTAATGAATCTTGTCATAAAGAGAAAGTAAATGAAGAAATGATGGAAGAGAGCAGAAGAGAAACTTGAATTGAAAGCAAAGGAAGATGATAATTGAAAGTAGAGAAGGATGAAATAGAGGGAAAAAATAAATGCTAGAAATAAATGAAGCGTGAAAGCAAAAATTAGCTCAGAGATCGAGAAAAGAAAGAAGGAATACATAATACATTGTAGAAATGCTTTGTTAAAGTTTCAACCTGTTTGAGTTTTTTTGCTTTCACCGAATCCATCTGTTCGGTTCCGGTAATTATTACTGAGCAAAAAAAAAGTATATATATATATATATATATATATATATATATATATATATATATATATATATATATATTGTAGAAAAACCCTAGCACCATTTACTTTGACGATTTGAGTCAGTTTTTCTAATGAATTGCCTTTTTGGCGCCAGGCTATTCAGTTGTTCACAGGCTCACGTATTGTTTCATAGACGACTGTAGAACAAGTTTTTTTTTGGATGGTCTGGTACTCTATCTGTGTTTAGGAAACATGCCTTTTTAATATGGGAAAACCCAAAACTTAAGTGGAGCCGCCTCTATATTGTTAGCTGCTAGAAGATAACTAGTTCCTGTGTTAGAAGTTAGCATTCATAGTTTTCTGAAAGGGTGGTTGTTTAGATTTCCAAAGCATCCAGTTCAATTCATTCAGTTTCTGTTTTGACCAGCTTACAGTGAGAAAATCTCAACTGTCACGCTGAAGCATGAACCAAGGTCATAACGTCAACATTCTGGAAATAAGAACGAATGCTCGCTACACCTGATGTGAGATATGAAGATATAATAGCTTTATTGTAATTAAAAATTGATTCATGCATTGACATATCATAAGCTATCGAGCCGAAATTTAGCTTTTTTGTTGCAAGTTTTTCAATTTACAAAATTTTTGAGAGTTACAATGAAATTATCATGAAGAAACTGAACTTGATCGAGAAATTAAACAGCGCATGTTATTTCTAGCCATTTTTGCAAAGTAGGCTAATTAATGTGAAAAACAAAAAAAAGATTGAAAAAGCTAAAAAACCTGTACCCAACCTTGAAGTTGTAATTTACATTTTTATTTGCTGCAGGTGTTTCCTCCCTAAGAGTTTAATACATCCATGATCTTTATTTTCTAATTATCAACACATATCAGATTGCAATGACATCCATTTTCAATTTAATTTCATTTTCATTGAAAAGGTACTTTCAGTTTCTCTGTAATAAATCATTGGGAAAAGAGGAAATATTTTCTCTTCAAAGGACATTTTCGAATTCAAGAAATCACAGAGCATAAATAATAAAAATATTGCTATTGTTGTAATATCCATTGTCCGTGAACTGCAGTAGAACTATTTATATGTATACTATATAACTATGTCGTTCTTCGGCGCTTGAAACGCGTCCGCCGCGACTCAAAAAAAAGTCAGTTCTGCACAGCAAGTTTATACATTTATACATATAAATAGTGAAAATATTGCTCTATTAACTTAGTTTTTCCTCTGTCGGAAATTGAGATATGACATTTTTGCCTCTATCTTAGAAATACCTCATGTAGCAAGCGTATTTTTTGAGGTGCCAAAGTTCAGATTCGAATTCAGCGCCTAAGTACAATATTTCTGTTTACTTGACATTTTGGATTGTTGTATGACAAATTCTACTTATTCTACAGTTGTGTATATTATTTACTTATAAATAAATAGAAACTATATTCTCCCAAGAAAATTTTGAAAGATAAATTTGTGAATTCATTGCGATTGCAAACCATATTTTTTTATAAAAGCAGAGGTGTCATATTGCTGAATTAATTATCACGTTATAAAAATTTCATTGAATAAATAGGTAATGTACGTGACCAACGAGAGGGTAGTCAATGCAGTAATTTAAAAATAAATATGATTGTGATTATTTTGATTTGGTTAAAAATAATAAGAGCCTATTCAATTTACTGTGCCTCATTTACACATGCACGATGAAGTTAGTAATGTACTGTAGAATAATAATATAAACAATCTCACTTACCAGAATTGTGGGCCCAGAGTTTGGTGGTGTCAGAATCCCGTGGAAAAATGAACATTTTCAGTCCTTTTACTTTGGATCGGCTGTTAGTGCAGTTTTTAAATGCGCACGTATTACCCGCCATGACTTGTTTATATGTTCAAAACGGAAACCAAATTAATAATTATTTTAAAACCTAATTAAACCTATTCTAAACCCAATTTATAAACTATCAATAACTTTTGTAAAACTTCTAATAATTACTTACAAAATCATTTTATTTACATTTCTAAATAACAAACTACAATAAATTATAGCTTTTGCAACAAAAATTTATTACTATTATTTACAAGTTTAGAAAAATATTATTTACAAAAAAATTCTACAATTACGTTCTAATTAAATTAATAAATATTTTAAACTCTGATCTAAAACCTATTTAAACCTATTTTAAAACCGATTTTTAAACTATCAAAAACTGTTGTAAAATTATAATTATTACTTACAGAATCATTATTTACATTTTTAAATAACAAACTGCAATAAAATGCAGCTTTTGCAACAAAAAACTATTATTACTGTATTATTTACAAATAGAAAAAAAAATTACAAAAATTCTACAATTTGTAATAATTTGACAAAATTTTAAAATAAAAAATTACTCAAACTATCATTAAAACCGTTAAAACTATTGAAATTTCAACTATTTACATAATTAACTTCAAACTATACTACAATTGAAAAACAAAAAAATGATTCCAAATAATATGTGTTATCATAATATTATTATTATAATTTTCATTATTAATTTTTTTTATTATTATTATTATTATTATTAATGGTATTATTATTAATATTATTATTCTATTTATTTTTCAATTTAACCTTTTTACGTAAATTCAATTTTTTTTATTTCATATTTTATGACAACCTAAATTAATAATAATTAATTATTTTTAATTATAATTTAATCATTGATCCAAAAGATATTTTCACAAGCATGAAACGGGATTCGCCACAACAGCATAATTTAGAGGCAGTCAAACTAATCGTCATATCGTAGCCGGCAGGAGAACTGTATCATAGCACGCAAGCAGTGGCAGATAAAAACGGAAAATGATCAGAGGCAATGAGATCTGGCAATAACGCTAGACCCGGCAACATTGCTGGAGGGTAAGCATGTATACGCGTACGCGAAGGAGCAAGCGCACGGGTGTTGATGATGTAGGAATGAGGAAGTGGATGGAGGGAGTGACCATTGATGATGAGAGAGAGCGAACAGAAAGTAGAGAGGGAAACACTCTACTCTCTAGACGCTATACCCACGCAGTCTAGCGATCGTTTCATGAAACATACGGTGATCAATCTGGTTACAATTCCTTAATCTGAGCTTAGAGTCATTTTCTTAGTAATGGCGAAGGTGATATTGTGGAAGGTATCCATAATGAAAAATAAGACGGAAATTGTCACAACCACATTTATTAAAACTTTGAGAAACTAGTTTCGGTTGTTACACCATTATCAATCTCAATCAAACAGTTTGATTGAGATTGATAATGGTTTGAGAATGGATTGAGATTGATAAACAGTTTGATTGAGATTGATAATGGTGTAACAACCGAAACTAGTTTCTCGAAGTTTTAATAAATGTGATTGTGACAATTTTTGTCTTATTTTTCATTACTTAGAGTCAACTGTACTGGTCGACTTAGACATCGATATATCTAAGTCGATATATCAACCCATAACAGAAGCAGCCATTTTGAAATTTGAATGGAATTTGGGTATGCACGGCAACTGTCTGTTATTTGCTGCTCATTTTAAAGTTGAATTCTGAAAAATTTTGCTAGTTACCTACAGGCAATCTAGGTATTGAAAAATACTCGAATGAAAATTAAAAAAAAAATAAATAAATAAAAATGCAATATACTACTAGTTTAAGAGACAAGTGTGTAAATTGTTTCATAAATGAATAGTGTTTATGAAACGAGTGTTACAAATTCAGTACGGTATTTTAGATATTACCCACACACAAGTCTAATACTCATGTGTGCTTGATCAGAAAATAGACAAAACAAAATAAACATCATTTGCAGCATATTATGAAGACATTTTGAAGTTAATCTTTTTGCCAACATTTAACGGCAATAAAGTCAATAAAAATTGATCAAACTCAGGCCGATTTTGGGAATAATTAGAAAGAGGCGCTGAATTTCTCACAGGTGTTGATACAAGTTACAAAAAAAAGTGTAATCTCAAAAGTCGGCCCTGACTCTTTTCAGCTTGCACCTACACTTCACCCCTGCCCCCCTTAAAATAATGTGGAAAATGTTAAAAGTCTATTCAAAAGCTGATATCTCAATACCAGTGGTAAACCATCAGAGAACTGTAATAGTTATTTATGTATAAAGAGTGTGAAGCGCGACTTTATCACTCGAGCCAAAACATTTACTGCGTGACGCATAGTGGAGCGCAGTAATTTTGCGAGAGCGATAAGAAGCTTCTCGCACAAATTGCATACAATATTTTTCCTAAAACTGCAGTTCTGGATTCCAACACAATAAAAGTTTGTAGTTTGTAACATCACAGACCATGCGCGGATTTGGTTGGCAAGCGCCATTTTTGAGGTTATGAGAATTTAACGGATTCCATGACCCACCAATGAGAAGACATCAAAATCAAAACAGAAGTGTAAAGAAAACAGCTGGCGAGCGTAAAGTACTTTACTGCTTGCAGAGCAGTAAAGAGGTATTTTACGATTATTTTTCATTACATAAAGAACTACTTCACTAGCAGTTGTAGGAAAATATTTTTTCAATAAAATCGTTAGTGTTTTCTCCCATATCTCAAAAATCATTTTTTAAATTTAAATAGTTGTATGTGCCACGTGCTGTGGAGTGGTGCTATTTATGTGAATCCTATCGGCATAATATACATAGGCGTAACGAGGGGGGGATTATTAGGATGTAACCCCCATTGCTTGAAAGAAATTATTCATAAATTGTAAAAAACTAATTGAAAAAGTGGAAATTGAAGCTTAAAAGAAATTATTTATAAATTGTAAAAAAACAAATTGAAAAAGTGAAAATTTGAAAGATTATTTATTTAATTTGAAGCTAGGGTAATGGAACCAGCAATAGCTGACACCTTAGTGGATGAGTCAATTCATGAATATTATCTATTAACTTTGGAACTATTGTATGGATTGATGAAAATGATGTTCAGAATCTATTTATTCAAATCTTATTAAAGGGCTAATTGAAATTGGAATCAATTTGGATACAAATTTGAACTTGAAATTTAATTATGATTTGATTTTAAAATCACTTGACATCTATACCAATAGCTGACATGCCTATTTTTTCGCCTCCAGACATAATTTGACACCAGTAGCTGACATCCGTGTCAGGTAAGGAATAAGCTTGTGGCGTATAAAACTCCACAGATGTTCATATCAGCACAGATGATAATTATGTGAAAGATGTTATGAAAAATAGCAAATTTGTTAAATTAAATGAACAATGTTCACTCAATACAAATACTTCTGCATTCTCTTAATACTGTCTTAATTAAGTAATTCATAAATAATATGAGAATAGGATATTAATCATATATTTGCGACCCCGATGTGATAGATTTTTATATCAAAATTTGATTTGAATATTATAATTTGATTCTATATATAAATGGTAATCAAACATGTAAAACATATACAACACTGGAGATATCAACAATAATTTAAAAAAATGATAATTTCTAATAAATATATATAATAATTAATAATTTTATAATAATAGCTCAGAGTCCTCATTGTTATAAACTAATTTGTTAATTTTCTTCAATATAGAACAGACCAAAAAATATAGTCCAAGAAATAAAAAACAAATGAATTATCGCACTCTACAATACAGGGTAAATTATATTTGCAAAGTGCAAGATCAAGCTCAACTATGTCAAAGCACAGAAGGCAAACACATATTTAGAGCTGTTTGTCAACTTAAGCCCAACACACACGGACGGCAATCCAGCGGCAGTTCAACTGCAAAATTGCCGTCGGTTGCTGACGGTAACACAATTCAATGGAATTGGATACAAAATGCTTTATGCGCACACACGGCGACGTCAACAGAACTGCAAGCCAGCGTCAATGGGCGACTGCCGCCGGTTGCCGTCGGTATGGTCAGGTTAGGTGACTGACCCAACCTGCCAGCTGACTGAAAAACTGCCGTCGGCTTGCAGTCGTGTCAACACACACACGACGGCAACAGAACTGCAAGCCAGCGTCAGCCCGACGTCAAAAATGAAGTCGAAGTGTAGTCGGTATCGACGGCAACTCAGCGGCAGTTCAACTGCAACTGACGGCAATTTTGCAGTCGAATTGCCGCTGGATTGCCGTCTGTGTATGTTGGGCTTTAGGCTGAGGCTCCACTGGCCGTAGTATATAGCACTGTAACTTTTGCACGCTACACGCGACAGTTGGGTGGCTTCACAGGCAACAGAAAACTGCAATCTGTAGTGTCATTGCGCTTGCCATGGCTTCACTAGCAGTTCAGTGTAGAGGTAGATGTGACCCAGGACTGATCATGACACAAGTTGATATTCGTAATGTTGTACTCAGTGTACTTTTAGTTTATAGACGACGCCGCTTACACAAGAGAAAATGGTGGACTCTCCCAATAATAAACAATGGGAAATTTGAAGGCTTGTTCCATATGTTGTAACTTATCATAAATTAAGAAAGTATTCAGACAAGTTTTTTTGAGTTTTATCACTTTTGTCACAAAACTCCTTTGATTACTACTTCTTACAACACTAGCATTTCTGTTTTTATAATTCTCATCACTTTTATTGTATAAAATGGGGTAAGTATTTCTCTACTTCTAATACGATAACCTCACAATCAAGTTCAAACTCCATTGTTCACTATAGAATTCACTTCACTTGAAACAATTCATGATAGCCTTGATAGAATAGACTTGCTGGTCGGCTGTAGACTGCAGTCTGTAGACTAATGTGGTACTACAGTCTACAGCTAGTGGAGTCATCCAATGACAGCAAAGTCTGGCGAAAATGGGAGCATGATGTTAAATGTTTCATGCTGCAGACTGTCGCTAGTGGTTCCACCTCCATTTGTTTGCAACCTTCTCATTTATCTGATTTACCAACCACAACTTGTAGCACAATAAATAATGGCCTAAGGCTGGGGCTCCATTGGCCGTTATTTATTGTGCTACAAATTTTGGTTGATAAGTCAGATAAATGAGAAGGTAGCAAATGAATGGAGGTGGCTCCACTAGCAACAGTCTGCAGCATGAAACATTTTATTACTTGCTGCAGAATGAAGCGTCGCACAAAAATGGAACCTGTCCCATTTTCACTCCACACTTTGCCACCATTAGATGGCTCTACTAGCTGTAGACTGTAGTAATGCGTCAGTCTGCAGCTGACCAGCATCCAAGGCGCAAGCCACATCAATGCTATTCTGTTTAAAGTTGTATTATGAAATTGTTTCAAGTAAAGTGAATTCTATTGAAAACAATGGAGTTTGAACTTGATTGCAAGGTTATTATTATATTAGAAGTCAGTGGCGGCTCTGGCTGAAAATTTTGAGTGGGACACTACCCCTCAATTTCTTCATTTGTTAGCTTTTATAAAGAACAATAGTGGTCTGAGTAACAGATTCAATTCAGCGGCTGCACATTGTTATAGGCTACTTGAATATGTCCCAGAAAATTTCGATAGTATTATGCGATTCATGCAAATATTATGGCTCACTTACAATTGTTGATAGTTGATGATAACAATTCCAATTTAATAGAGTAGTACTCTCTATTGAATACTGGTACTATGTAGTTTATCAGCCACACTTCGACATTAAATTCGTTCACTATAAATTATACACTTTCATACACAATATTCAAAACACTTTTTTTTAGATCGAAGTGCTGCGGTGTCATTAATACATAAGTAACACTAATCCACTAAAATTATCACTAACTTATAGAACGTTTGAAATAGCCTAGGTTTAAGTGTACACTAAGTAGGAACATTCTATCAACATTTAAAATTTAAAAAAAATCTTGGATTAACCAACAAGCTGAACTCAACTGGCTCTGAATGTTTATGGACCCTAAAAGAGAGAACTCTATCTCATAGTTCAAATGCTTTTCACTTGAATTATGCTTTTCAACTTTTTCATTTAGGTGTTTCAAATCCGTTACTTCCTTAATTGTCCATGCTGCATCAATATGAGGAGAACTTAGCAAGCAAATAAAACAATAGAATGCGTTAATTCTTTCACAACCACACAACCACTAGCAAAATCATAATATTTTACATTAAACTTTCGATTGAACACCCTATTACCATTCTTATCTTTCTGTGAAATAGTCAATAAAGGTCTTGGTGGGCCTAGCTTTTTAACTGCTGAACATGCTTCAAAGTCACTTACATTGTTTTTAAAATTCTCAACAGAATTCATTATTGAAAAGTTCAACTACATAACAAACAGATCAATTTGAACAATAACAACTCACATGACTCACTCACAACTTACAACTAACTCACATGGAAGCCTGAAGTTACCGATAACTTGATAAAATAAGCTTTAAAAATGTCAAGTCGTAAGACAATTCCACGCACGTGTACACACTACAGAAAGTAATCTACTGAAAAGTGAGGTTATGGCAGGTTGACATAAATGATCCATGCGGCAAGTGGCATGCGGCATTTGCAGACTAGCTTGAGGCAGATGCGCATGCGTATACAAGCCCCGGCCGCCGGCCCAGCCACGGCAAAATTTAGCTATACTAGCTGGTCACATGTTGCTATTTCATCCGTAGAGAATGCAACAAGCGAATAGGGCTTTTGACTTTGCAACACAGCTCTGGAAGGCGCTCACAGGCAGTGTCCGCAGTTCACTTGCTACGTGCTTGTACTATACAGCAAAGTGCGGCTGATCGTTCATAACATTTTGACGTTTTAATTCCTGATTTCTATACTCTTTTTCTATTGTAAAATGATAACAATAGCAAAAAAAGATAATAATTATTATCAATTCAATTTAATATCTGAGTAATTACTGGATTTAGTATTACATTTTTTCCAAATTGACAGGGAGGACAGTGTCCGAGCGCCTCCCTGCTGGAGCCGCTCCTGTTAGAAGTAGAGAAATACTCCATTTTATACAATAAAAGTGATGAGAATGATGAAAACAGAAATGTTAGAGTTGAGAGTTGTAAAAAGTAATCAAAGGAGTTTTGAGACATGCAAGAAAATTAAAAAAACTTGTCTGAATACTTTCTTAATTTATGATGCAATGTATGGAACAAGCCAGTTCCATATGTCAAGCCAGTTATGAGAATTATCCCCTAATAAGAGAACATGGGGGTATAATCAACTCTAAAAAGGATTTTCTTCTAGTACTGGGTGGCTCAAACAATATAAATGAACCTAGTCTGAAAAATCTTCCTGAAATAAATTAAAAAATTAGAGGCATTGTGCTACTCAGCCCAAAAACTAATGTAATAGTAAGTACAATATATTCCCTATAGGTGTGATAGGCCAAACCTCAACCAATTGATAAAGTACCTATCTATGGTAACTAGTATATAATATTGTATGCATATAATAAAATTATTGTTGATTGGACCTGTCTTATACTCCTTAACCAGAGTCTCAAAGACGTAATTTTCTGAAGAAGGAATAGTATGGAATGGTTTGAATATCTTTTCATATCCTAAAAACAGAAAATTTTGGTCTGTGACTTTCTTTGCAAAGCTGCACCCAAAGATATGATTTTTATCACGAGTCCCTCATCTAGTACTGTACTAAAAGGAGAATTTTTCTCAAGACAATATCACCTCATTTGTGTTATCAAAATCAATCAAATCAAATTTTATTGCATACCATAAAAATAACACAATGCAAATAATAATAATAATAATAATAATAATCACAAGCACATTAACAATAAATAAAAACTGTATGTTAATATAATATTTTAAAGTAACATATTGTGTGAGTACAGTGAAATAAATGTATCATAGATAAAACAATATTTATTTATAATAATATTTGGGTGCGCGACTAGCGTAAGTTGAACTTGTGTGCTAGCTGCGAGGTCTCTCAGTACTATTTATATACAATAATTATAAGCAATTCAGCAAAAAAACGAGGAAAATTTTTTTGAAAAAAAAGGAAATTCAAAAGTTATGAAAAATGAAAATACTTTTACACCAAGGAAATGTAAAAATCCAAAACAGATGCAGATCTATAGAGAGATCAATCTTCCAAAAATTAATTTTCTTACACTTGACTCTAATTTCAAGAGAAAATGAAATGAAGTTTGAATTCGAAGAAAATTATCTTTGAAAGCTTGAGCAGTGGAACACTCAATGATAATTATCATTGCAGAATCAAACTTATGCTGTGAAACCAAGGGCGGATTAAAGGGGGGGGCGGAGGGGGCGACCGCCCCCTCCGAGGGCTTGCACATTTTAAAAAATAAACACATGCGACACGCACACGGTAAAATTTCAATTGTCCCGCCACATCTATGACAGACGGAATATAACATGTCATCCCACTTGTCTTATTTTCTATATTACCTGTACTTTATCTTTAACTGTTGTTATCTATATAATTATAATTCAATGAAGAATTAACAAATGACAGAGAATGAAGGAAATCTTATATCAAGTGAAATACTTTTGAATAAGATTAATCTCTTATAGAATATGTAGGGGCATATACATCTCTGTTTGTATTTGACCTAGTACGTATTTATTGAAGAACTGGTATTATGAAGCATGAGAGAATGTTGAGAGTAATTTAAATATAATATATAGGTCTAAAAATCATCACGATCATGAATAAATTGCTTAGACTCTGTTCATTTCTTTGTAAATTTTGATAAAAAGTTAAGCTAGCAAAGCAATTTTTGTTCAAGACATATACAACAATTTCTATTCATTTCAGATAAATATACAGAAATAAACTACCATACTCTAGTTAGGGGAAATTTGATTGTTCTTAAACAGAAAAAAATATATTTCTTCTCCATTTTAAGTGCTAGAATGGTGTAAAATGCAGTTAAAGGCTACTAAATTTCCAAAATTGTTATTCCATATCAACCCCCCCCCCCCGGACCACCAGTATTTTTTCAGTATGTCGCCCCTCCCCATAAAAATGCATTAATCCGCCACTGTGTGAAACAGTATAAATGATTGATTGGAACAGTATGGATATCATCATTCTACAGCAAGTGTCTCATTTTCCAAAAGCTATATCAGCCTTGAGTATTGGATACTGTGCGAGCACTCTTCATCAATCCACAACTTCTCTCTACCTGTCTCATAATCTAAACTGAGGGCTTGCTGAGTTTCCTTAAGTTCCTCTATGCACCAAAGTCCATCTGTATAATTGTATTTTATTCTCATCATAAACATAGAGAGTACATTAGTAGATAAGGCATTAATACTACTGTTTAATTTATGATTTTTTATTGCACAAACTAATACATAATTAAAAACAAATATTTTATCAATCATCAAACTCAACAAATAAAATAAATTATCAGAGAATTGGAATATCAATAAAATAAATGAAAATAATAATAATTTTTTTCTATCTCAAATTACAATAAAATTGATATATTTTGCAATTCCTATATAATTAATTCATTTCATAATCATTAATAAAGTAAGATATTATTGAGAGAATTCCATCTCGATTTTACAGTGGCTACCTCATGAAGCTAAATTTAGCTTATATTGGGGTGTTGTTAGTTAAATTGTTTAAGCTATTTAATGTTAATGTTATTTATTCATTTATTTATAACACAATCAAGTAAAGATACAACAGGCATAGCCCACAACTGCTTTCTTTACAAATTTTTAAATGAAAAATCCAAATTTTAGGTTATGTCCGAGTTGAACTAGGAATTTCACTTATATGTGGTGATTGATATATTTTATTGTTTTTCTTTCAATATGTAAGTAGATTGTGTTAATATTTAAATTTGTTTGGTCTATTGGTTTGAGATATAATAGTTCTTTATTTCTCTTTTTATTTCAGTATATGTATTTAAGTTTCTTAGGTGATATGGAATGCTGTTTAGAGTGTGTGGTATGAAATATTCTGGAACTGTTTTTCCTATTTCTGTGTAGTATCCTGGTATTATGTATTGTATATTTCTGGTGTTGTATCTGTTTTCATTTGTCTGTCTGTATTCGTCTTCAAAATAGTGTCTCAGCAATAGTGTGTATTTGAATGAGTTTCTAAAATTGAGTATATTTAATGTGTTTGTATCTATTCCATGGAAAAAATTTCTTCTTATTCTGTTTACTAGTTGTGCTATTATTGGATATATAGTTTGGTGCATGGCCGTAAACTGTTATTCCACATCTTATTTGTGACTCAACTAGACTGAAAAACACAGCTTGTTTCGTTTTCGGTGGTAGTGTTTTTCTTAGTTGATAGCATCTATGTGCTATACTCCTGAGCTTTTTTGTCAGCATTTGGCAGTGTGTGTGCCATTTCATATTTGAATCCAAGTGCATCCCCAGATATTTCACTGTTTTTGAGTGTTTTATTTTTTTGCAATTGCATGTATTGGGTGAAATGAAACATTTGTAATTATTGTGACTAACTATTCTATTATTTGGATCAAGGATGTTTATATTTTGTTTTGGGTTATGGAAGACAATTGTATTGATTTTTGAGCTGTTTATATGGATGTAATTATTATGAAAACATTTTGTTATTGTGTTCACATCTCTGCACATTTTCGGCTGCTACTGATAAGATTCTGTTTGAATATAGTATTATGGTATCATCTGCATAGTTATATACTTTTCCTTTGAAATCACAGTGTTTCAGATCACTGATATATAGATTGAAGAGCAATGGTGATAAAGGTGATCCCTGAATTACACCAAATTTCTGAGGCTTTGGGTTACTATTACTATTTCAAATTCTAACTATTATTTCCCTGTCTGCAAAATAGTTCTTGATGATCCATTCCTGATAATCCCAATTTACCCAGTTTTTTTTATGAGGATTTTGTGTTGAATCGTATCGAATGCTTTGCTCAGATCTAATAATACTGCAAGGGTTGTGTTTCTCTTATCTATATCTTTGTTAATTGCATAGGAAACTTTCTCAAGTGATAGGGTTGTTGATTTTCCAGGTACAAAGCCATATTGGTTTCTATTTAATAAATCATTTTTCATGGAGCAATTCATCAGTTGTTCATGAATTATGAATTCTAATAATTTCATTATAATCGATATTGCACCTATTGGTTTATAATTTTGAATATCTTTTTTCAGACCATTTTTATAAATTGGTTTGATAAGTGTTTTCTTCATTTTTGTTGGAATTTTCCCTGTTTTTATTATTGTATTATATAAGTGTAAAAGATTTTTTTCGAAATTTTCAAAGTTGTCTTTTATATGTTTTGGTTTGATGTTGTCAGTGCTGGGTGAGGATGTTTTATTTAGCTTGTTCACTATTCTCTTTAATGTATTTATTTCTATTGTCTTTATTATTGTGCTCGGTTCCTTTCTTATATTGTGTTCATTAGTTTCCATTAATGGTACATAAAGTTCATTTTCTGATATGCTTTTATTCATTTCTTCTATTTTGGTTTTAAAATGTTCATTGAAATCCTCACATAGCTCACTTATTTCATCTTCTTTTTCCACTTTGAAATGTTCCATTATGACTGTATTGATTTCTTTTTCACATTTAGTATCTCATTGATTGTAGGCCTATTCCATGTCTTTTTAGCATCTCCCATATGCAAGCTTATTTTATTGTAGTAGTATTCACGCTTCTCTCTCCATATTATATTAGTTAGGTCATTTCTCTGTTTTTTATATTCATTCTTCAGTAGGTTATTATCAGGTTGTCTTCTCAGCCTATTCCATAGTCTATCTTTTAAATTTATGTTGTTTTTAATGTTCTCCATGATCCAAGGTTGGTTTTGTTTGTATCTTTTTCTGCGGACTGTTATTCTTGCTTTTTCATGAATTTTATTCAATTTTTTGACTATTGAATCATAGATTTGTGTTGGATTATTTGAATTTAGGTGGTTATTCCAATTTGTATTCCTAATCATATTTCTTACTAGTCTATGAGAGATTATGCTTGTTTTTTCCTCAATCATTTTCTTCTCTTTGGAATTTTGCACATTGAATCCCACCCAATCAGCTATTTTTGTTTTGATTATTAGTGGTTTTATTCGGTTTGGATTTATTCTTGTGTTAATGTGGTCTATACATGTCGATGTTATGTGATCACCATATAATTCTTCTCTTGTTGGTTCTTTTATGCCCATTTGTAGTCCAGCTGTGTATAGTATGCTTAGGTAATTTTGTGATTGTCATATTTTCCTCCAAGATGTCTATATTCATATCTCCCAGAATTATTGGATTTTTATTATCTTTCCATGGTTGAGTGTTCAGCCATTCTTCTAATTGTGTGTTGAATTTATTTATACTGTTTGATGGTGGTCTGTATGTTGTTACGATCAGGTAGTTAATGTCATTTATAGATATTTCCAAAATTATTGCTTCACTGGCTGTGAAGTTGTTGGATATTATATTAACATTCAGTTCCTTTCTATGATATATCAGTATACCACCACCTTTTCTTACCTCTCTACTGTAGTTTATGTTGTTAAATTCTGGGATATTATATAAATCTATCTCATTTTCTTTTGTGTTCGTTTCGACCAGTATAAGTAGCTTTATTCTGTTAAATATTTTCTCCAAGGTTGCCATTAGGGTATTCCAGTGTTTTTTTTATACTTCTGATATTCAGCATGATGCACTGAACATTGTTTTCTTCTATTGGTGAATTTTCAAAATCTTGTATTGTATTATAGGTTACAAAAACCTGTGTTCTATATTTAAGTCTTCTAATTTTACAAATATGATTCTAGATTTTTGTACTAATGTTTTGTATGTAGATTATGCAATATAGTTATGAGTAGTTTGAGTTTATTTGTGGTTTGTCTTTATTTAATTTTTGTAATTGGCATTTGTGTGTGTCAGTGTGAATCACTTATTATATATTACCTGAGTGGAATTATTATTAATAATAATAATAATAATAATGATAATAATAATAATAATAATAAAAAAAAATAATAATAATAAATAATTGATTGTAAATAAGTGCAAGTAATAGATAGAATTATATGGATCAATTATTCAATTAACACAAGAAAACAGATTGCTATCATTATCCACTCCAATCAAAACATTTTTTTTTGTCTTTCCATAATTAATTCCACTCCTTGAATAATTAATAATTCAAACCCCAATACAAGCACTAAATCAATCACAAAATAAAAAACTAAACTTATCAAAAAAGAAAGAAATTTAGTTTCTCTAAAAGACTATTGAAACAAAAACAATTAATAATTATAAAGAGTTAAAGAAGGAAAAACAAGGCAACAATGGCAGCAGTCGGGTTTAGATATAGCACGTCCTCCTATCTTCTACATGCTGCCAAATTTTACAAATGTAAACAGTACCTTCAACCCATCACCATCCTAGCACTATCGGGTTTTTATGAGGAAATATTTGTTGTTGCTCATAAGGTGCAGTGCTATACATTCCCAAATAAATTGGTACTACATGATTTTGTTCCTGGAATGGCGCTTTTTTGTTCCAATCTCACTGGACTATTATAGGGAGGCTATTCCAGATGGGATATTGAGTGCACTGTTGTCATTCTTTTATTCACATCTAGGCATTCATGCGCTGTTGTATGAAGATGTAATAGCTTGCTAAGCTATTATGCAACTTGACAGCACTGTAAGTTCCTGATAGTGTGTGATTCTACAATCCAAGGTTTGCACAGAATTCAAATTCGATCAACTCACTCATTTTTTATAATGAAGAGATTCATTATTTCATACTCTAAAAGAAAATATTATATTCATCATCCACTACATCCATCAGTATATTCCATTATCCCATACCACATCTTTATTTTTCTTGCTATTGGCTGTATCCTGGAGCTCATAAGTTTCCTTGTCTGAAAGAAATAACATTCTCAAGTGAATTTTCATTGAATTAACAAAAATAAAATTTGATGAGCATTTATTCATATAAGAGTTCTTGAATTTCTTTATTCATAACGATCTGCATTGTTGATACTGTTATGAAATGCTAGGAAGAAAGGAAAAGCATTTCCAGCATTATCTGTCTGTGTCAATAAGTGCTTTCAGTGAAGCTATAATGAGCTTGTTTTGCTTACTCCCCCTGTTAACCCCTCGCCTTGCAATAATACAGAGCAATATTATCTTTGTAAATAGAATAATCTTGAAAGATTATCTCATTCTAAGCTTTTATCTAAGCATATCTAAGCTTTTCTCATTATTTCTGGAATGTCAAAACTCACATAAAGCGGAAGCTCTTGTAATCGTTAGTTCATTCATTGCTTGAATGTCATTGACATAACAAGTGGCAGTTCCATGTAAAAGTGATAACTGCAGTATGTTGTGACTGTATTAGTGAGACTTCCTTTACATTTTATAGAAGTGAACACAATACTGATTGCTATTATTGTAATACTGTGACAGACCTGTGCTACATAAGTGTTTCAATTGTTATTTTTAGAGGTTTGTTCTTGAATTATTGAACAGTTAATATTTGATTGGCCTTTCAACAGTTATTGATTAATTTTTGTCCAGTAATATAGCAAATTCTTTATTAGCTGAACATGATTGATTCATTCGTTTCTGATTGATTTATTTTGTGTGGCACAACTGCATGTTGTGGATAATTTGAGTAAATAATGTGCAAGTGTTAATTTTAAGTGATGCCAGTATTATTTCAGAGATAGAACCCATAACAATACTAACTTTTCAGAATTTATTAATTTCGAATTCCTTCAATTGCTATTACTTTATACTGAAGACTTCCGCAATGGCGGATATTGACAACAGCATTGAACAGCTGATGGGAATCGATGAATGCTATCGATTCCCATCAGCTGTTCAATGCTGTTGTCAATATCTGCCATTGCGGAAGTCTTCAGTATAAAGTAATAGCAATTAAAGGAATTCGAAATTGATAAATTCTGTTTATGTATATTTGTCAGTTTATTCAATTGTCAGTCACTTCAAACTAACTAACTTTTCATTGTGAATTTATCAATAATGAATAATAAGACAAAGTTGTCAAAGCCACATTTATTAAAAATAGTGAGATACTAGTTTCGGTTTTTAT
Source organism: Conomelus anceps (assembly GCA_948455865.1). Taxonomy (NCBI): domain Eukaryota; kingdom Metazoa; phylum Arthropoda; class Insecta; order Hemiptera; family Delphacidae; genus Conomelus; species Conomelus anceps. Next base: position 163,574,623 of record OX418216.1, read on the forward strand.
ACCATTATCTATCTCAAACCAACTTAAACTAAAGTACAGAGTAGCTTAATATAATTATTATACTGAACACGGAATGATATTAAGCTACTCTGTACTTTAGTATTAGTTTGTTTGAGATTGATAATGGTATAACAATCTCACTACTTTTAGTAAATGTGGTTGACAACTTCGTCTTATTATTCATTATGAATATCTTCCACAATATCACCTTCACCACTACAAAGAAAGGAAATTTATCAAATTGACTGCAAGTAGTTGAATTTACTATGAAAAGTTCATATAAGAAGTATTGTGCTATAAATTGGATCCAATACAAATTCAATTTTACAAGATACACAGAAGAAGAAGAAGAAGAAGAAGAAGAGGAAGAGGAAGAGGAAAAGAAAGAGAAAGAGAAAGAGAAAGAGTAAGCGAAAGAGAAATAGAAAGAGGAAGAGAAAGAGGAAGAGGAAGAGGAAAAGGAAGAAGAAGAGACTAAAATATTACAGTTTTCTTCTCTTTTCCTTTCAACTAACTTACCATATTTGTATATTTCCGAAGTCTTCTGATCTATATATGCATTTATGACAATTATGTAAGTTCCATCTGACTTTTCTATTGTAACACTACCTGAGTATAAAATATACATCGGCGACCGGGGCGCCATTTTTATTTCCACTTTGAAAATCCCATTCTGTGGAGAGAAAAAGTACGGTATAGAATGATTAATTTGTAAATGAAGTAACAAAAAAATAGAGTAATGATCATGGTCAGAGTAAAAGAAGTTGAGAGTTGAGCCTGTCACCATTGGTTTCAATGTTATAATTTGAAAGATGTTAAATTTAGCAAATAATCTTATTCAAGGAATAATTCCAGAATGATTTCTTTGAAACACTTGGCTGTACCATTAGCAGAGCAATAGTAGATGCTGATTGGGCCAGAAGTGTTTCAATATGAAATTATTGTCCTTGAAATTGAAATGTTTCACATTTTTTGCTAAGGGGAGTTGGTTGTTGGAATTGGTAAGAATTTTCAATTTTTATATTGCAATGGAATGAAATACTGTACTTGAAAAAACACTCTTTCCAATGGTGTCTAAATTACGTTTCTATAATAACCAGAAAATGTTCTGGCCTTTTTTAAAAAATGTTTAAAATGTTTGCACAAATGCTATTTGCCTAGCAAACAAAGTATCTTTTCCAAGTATTTTGAGCTAAGAGTTCCATTTTTATCCCACATTATTTAAGGCATTGTTATAATATTATGGGAATCTGTGTAGTTGTTATTATTCTGTTGGCAATACATTCAGCAACTATTTAAATTCTTGTTTACCATTATCAGCTACCAACTTTCCAGCTGGTACCAGTGAAAATAATGCATGAAACTGTGAGTGATGTCTATTGTTTTTGTACCTTGATTATTTTTTTATTTCTCAATAAAAATGCCTAGAGCATCCACAAGGCAAAAGTGTTCAAAAAAAGTAAAAAAATTGGTCAACCAAAAAATCAGATTACAGCTACTGGTAGCAGTTGTGAATCTATTAGTGTTGAAAGTAAAAGCTGATCAATTGGATGCCTTTTTATTTTTTGAATTTCTGGAAAATTGCATTTTCCAACACAAAGGTACATTTTTTTCAGGAACTATGAAATATATTGCCATGATTTTTTATAATTTTCAAGCTAGATGAGATTGACATTTTGATGGTCCAACTTTCACCATATAGGGAATAACTTTTGAAATATTATCATTTGAGTATCAAAAAATTCAATCGCCAGAACTGCAATAGAAAAAAATCAATAACATTTTTGAAATCAAGTTAAAGAAAAAATACTCAATCAAATTTTGGAAAAATTGCACTTAAAAAAATAGGTTCTACCTGTTATCGTTTCTGAGAAAAATGTACCTCAATTAACATCATAAGTATAGAACAATCCACTCTATACCTGTGGGCTTCATCATAAAAAAATTATGTTTTTCAAGAAACAAGGAGTTGACAGATCGGTTAGTAGTGAGTTGTTGTCTCATGTAACTGAACTCCAAATTAATTCACAAATCACAATCAAAACTAAACTTTTTGCATTTAATCCTTGCCAGTCATGGAAACGTTTTTTAATGATAGCCTACTACTTAAATACGACCGATTCGACTTTAAATGAATTATACAAGCCAATATAGACATTTTCAAACAATATAATGAATTCATCTACTTTATTCCCCAATGATAACCTCTTTAATATACCCTATCTCAATGCTTATGAAGGTGATTTGTGATTTCGTCACTCGATGTTATTATGAATCTGCATGTTTCAATTTGGATAAAATATTTGCATGCTTTCAATTGTAGAAACCCAAAGAAAATTGTCTCGAAAAATTCCCATAACTGGTGGGGAATAAACACAAAAGGCTTCAAAACCCCCCCATAAAAACAGCAACAGAACAACAAGTATTGATGAAATAAGTTTCTAAATATTTGCACATCATTCTCACCTTATTATTGTAAGAACAAAACCATACTTTTGTTTTGGTAAAAAATTTTCCAACTATTTCATATTCATCAAATTTGTAAGACTTATCGCCTGCATATTGCACAACCTTTGGGATGTATCTTAAGTGAGACAGTTTAGTCTTGGTCCATCGGTCAAGCAAGCATACCATTCTAAATTGTAAAAATGAAATGAAAAAATTATCCACCAATCATCACCACATCAACAACCTAACCTACTATGAAGGAAGTGAATGGAACTTGTGTAATAGGAATGGACGAGGAGAGTGACCATAGAGCTTTAACAGGAGCACTTGTTGACACATCTTTATGTTTACTACAACATTGTTTGTTTGTTCACATTTTTGGTAACTCTTTGTCTGTGCTCATTCATCAGAACAGGAAAAAATTAATGTTTTATAAATAATGATGAAGTGTGTTTCAAAAAATGTGGCTGCAACCAGAAGCCCAAACAATGTTAATGCATTATTATAATTTTCTGCACACTCATAGCACTCAAGCACTTGGTGCTTCAACTTCAATTATTGGAGTTATTTGATATTTGGACATGCTCATTAATTGGTTGTTTTTTCCAACCTATTGGCACCTGTTTGAGAACTCCTAGATGACAAATGAGGAAACGTTTCAATGGATAACTGCAGAAAAACTGGCGTCACAGAACATTTTTGATAAGATTGAACAGTAGCCCAATTTTGAATAATTGTTCCTGACCAAGGAGATCAATCAGGAGTCAGATTGAGCTTCTGTTGACTGATAATATAGTAATGTAATAAAGTATCACTGTAATAAAGTATAAAAAATAGTACAACTGTGCTTGCTTCATTGGGAACAGTAGGAGTTACAGTGTGTGTCAGATCAGAGTCTTTTGGAAAAAACTTTTTTGTCAAAGGTGAGAAAAATTCTTTAGGAAAAGACCAAGCAGAGAAGCCAAATTCTTCAAAATCTTCATTAAGATGGTCACCAACTCTCTAGTGGCCTGAATAGAGCTGAGCAGCAATAGGTTTTACAAGGACCTGAGATCAAATATTTATCAGCAGGTCAGTGATATTATTATCTTTTTAAATACTTCACTACAGATTGAACCCATGTCTCAAGTTCTCAAAATCAAATTTACAAAATAATTAAGATACTGGCTATGAGGGTCTTCTCCACTCTTCTTCAAGAAGCCCTGATTCAACCCTTCTATCATTTTCTATTAGTGTACATGGCAACTTAACATTGATGAGTTTTATGGAATGATAAATTCAGTCATCAAAACTGTAGCAATACGCATGTGGGGAAAAATAAAATATGAAACTACATGAATATCCTTCAGGATTTTAAAGTAGTCACATTAAATATTTATAAAATGTTTTGATAATTTATGAAAATTTTATTTTTCTTATGAGAATGGTCAAGAAGTTTGGTAAGTAGAAGTTTTTCCAGTTTAATCACAATTGAGCCCTTTAAAAATTGGGACATTCTTTTGTAATCGCCTGGTAGATTACATCACACCAATTGAAGATTCAAATAAATTGGGCAGCCTCTCACTGAATGAATAAATAATTTATTAATGGGAGGTTTTCTAAATCCATTATATCAATAAATTATTGGTAGCCAATATTATGGACAACTTAATAGGCTGATGAATGAATAAATAGCTGAATAGGTGAATAATCAAATTATAAAATTGATGGATGAATAAGTCAATAAATATATATATATATTAAAACTCATATACCACACTCGCAATTTATTACTAATTTTATTTCATAACTTATATGTTTGATTCAGTTTAGGCTAGGTTTAGGAAGGTCACGGCCTTCTATATTTTGTTTAGTCTACATAACTGGTCTTAATACAGACTCGATTTTTATTCAAATATTTATTGTCCTGCTCATGCCTTATCTATTTTTGGATTGTATCCACTTTTACTCATCACATTTGCCCTTCAAATGTGAACACATTTGTTCATTTGTTATTACCATGTCACTTTCACCAAATAGGTTTATATTATTAACTTATCAAGTGAATTCAACGACTTGCAGTCAAATTTTTATTAAGAATAAGTAGTATTTTACTTACTCTGTAGGCCGAACGTTTTTCGAGTTGACTCGTTTTCGTGTCAACTCGAAAACGTTCGGCCTACAGAGTAAGTAAAATACTACTTATTCTTAACAAAAATTTGACTGCAAGTCGTTGAATTCACTTGAAAAGTTAATATTAACAACGCAGTTTGTCATGGAACAAGAAATCCAGGTTTATATTATGTTAATGACTTGTTCTATGGTTTTCAATAAATTATCCTTTTCTGCTTTTTCTCTTTGCCATTATGTAATCGGCAGTAATCCGGATGTGCTTTTTGCTCTCTTCATCAACCCTCATCTTTATCCTTCAGCATCATCATTTTTCTCATACATTCAGTAATTTGAAATCTGGTAGCTACAAAACGTTTATATGCTTCAACTCAATCTTTTTATTCAATTTTGATAATGTTTCGTGAGCTTTATACTTAACCTCAACCTTGCAATTGTATGGTTCCAAACTTTCAGTTTTTACAAGTGTTTCGCTTCATATTGTGAACTCTTTATATTCTAAAACGATTTCTCATACTGTGATATTTCTTCAGTATTTTGCATCATCTCTACGAACTTGTTAGTATATCGGTGGCTATTTTACAAGTGCAGCTATTTGGTGAACTATTATTCATACTACTTAGACATAATTGAACAGCCGTAGCAAGTTCTTAGTTTTCAATTGCGACTCTCATGGAGGCTCATGGCTTTTTATGTAATATTTGCCGAATATTTGCCAAGTGGCGAGTTGCTCATGCTGGTATTTGTCAAGTAGGCCTAACAAGCAGATATCTACACACATGCAAGTTTTTCAGAGCACAGTGTTTGTTGTGCGACTAGCCCAAATCGTAGAATAGCAAACAAACATGGATTACAATGATGTTATTATTTCTTGTGCTGCGTTCGTTGTTATTGCTGGAGGCTATTTATTTTTAAAGAGAAGAAGAAAACCAAGGAGAAGGAGGAGGTGGTCAATATCATTAAAATAATATTATTTCTTACACTAATTGTTTAATTAGTAGTCCTTGAATTTAATCTTTCTTCAACTAACTTATAAAGATAAGCCTGTTAAAAATGTATTTATATCCCATAATGCATTAATAATCGGTTCATTACCCCCTTTAAACTCAAGACAACAAAATTTGAACAATGCGGATATCTGGGCTCTAATTATACATTTTGTTTAAGACAGCCTCATAAACGTATTTTCTAAAATGTTTAAAAGCATGTAAGGGAATGCGCTAACAGTGCTTAAAAAAAGAAGATAATTAGAAAAAATACCCCAGAGGACCCTAAAAAATAATAATAGATTATAATAACAATAGATTAATATACATAATTAATTAATCAACAAATATAACATGTAGGATTGTGAATTAAAAAAAAAACAAGGTTTTGAGGAAATTTTAAATGAAATCCAATGTGGATTTGAAAATATTAACAGGTAGCACTTTGCAAGAAGACAGCCAAATGTGTGTAGGCAGACTGGTGCTCGCCTTTTGCCAAATATTTGTCCACTTTGAAGTGTCTCAAAGATAGACGCTAGACGGGAAACGATAAGCATGGGTGCTGGCTACTTGCTGAGTACACAAATTCATATCCACACTACTCACAATTTGATGTGTGGCTGCTTGGGACTTACCGAATTCTGCATAAATGTGGAGCCGGCATTATACAGATCAAGTTCTTTTACCAATAAAATTGACCCACTCCTTCATCCTTTTTGAGGCAAAACAAAAGGATAGATTCTCAGCCCTTCATTAATATATCTACATATTATAGAAAATAGTTTTCACCATATGGAATTTGCAACAGATTTCAAAAATATATTTTGAGTTATCATCAGCAGTAGGTGAATAAATGCGATCAGGCTTTTTATAGAATCTCTATCAGCTGACAGGCCTTTACTAATTTCATTGTCCCAATATATGGATATATAAACAGCTTCTTCCTATGTGGTAAATATATCTAATTTATAGATACATTAATCCCATTGCCCTGATTTACATAGGTACCGTATATGAGTAAGATAGGTCTTTGTTGCCATTCAACCCTTCCATTTATCAGTTATTGGTGTGTCACTGACAAAAACCCCACACTCAACAGTCCACTGCTCTCTCAGCACAACATTATACAATATAAATAAAATAATACAATCTTCACATGAACTACCACTACCTTCAACAATGTTATGAGGTCATTAACAGAGGTTAGAAGGTGATGTCAAAACGGCTTACTTCATTCATGCTTGATAAAACAGTTGCATACAACCTCTACGACTTTTTATACAACAGGAGTAACTTTTCATCATAAGCTCTAGACCAATCAGAACTTAGAATTTATTCAAATCAGTTTCAAAATGAATATAATGCAATAGTCACAAAGACTGATTTGAACATTTCAAAATCAATTAAGACTCAATTTGATTTCAAGCCCTCATCTAATCAGCAAAAAAAGCTAGGTTATTATTTTTTCTGATTTTTTGTAATTATGTCTTGGAGACTCCAGTTAAAGAGTATAAGACAAGTCAGATCAAAAATTATACTATCTTATACACTAGTTACCATAATTATTATATCAATTAGTCGAGGTGAAGCTTAATTTAGCTCTGGCCTATCAAACCTATTTGGAATTGTACTTATTATTACATTAGTTTTTTGACTGAGCGGCACAATCTCTTTAATTTTTTCATTTATTTCAGGAAGATGTTTGAGCCACCCAGTACTATTAGAAAATCGTTTTTACCAAAATCTTCTGTTTGTTCCTTAGCTGACTCTGCAATATTGCTTTCATAGAGGCATTTGGCTATAAAAACTCTGAACTTCATATTCTTTGTTTAATCTTTTATCCAGTAGATCACTGCAGTCTCGTCCAAGACTGGATGTCAAGAGCAGTACTCCACCGTTCCTATCGTTATTTCCCCTCACTTTAGTTTTGGTTGCTGTTTGCAAAACCTGACTATAACTTTTAGTTTGACCATTTTCTATGTTTTCCCCATTTTTTTTGGGTTCTACTTTTTTGTGTTGGTCAGAGGTTCAGATCTCACATTAGCTCTGTTTATTTATGATTTTAATAATTTAATTCCTCTGACATTGACCTTCATTAACTTGTGAGAATAGAATTCTGATATCATGGTCTTCCTACTGCATTTTTACAATAACCTCCAGAGATTTTATTTGAATCACCAACCCTATCCTCTCTTCCTCAGAATTTTCCTAATTGATGATTCTAATTTTGATTTCAATTCGGTGTGATCACTCAATAGTTTAGCAACCTTTTCTTCTACATCTACAGTATCTTTAAGAACTGAAGGTGATTTTTGGATTAATACTTGAGACTACATTGTTACCTGAGTTTTAGTTGAACAATTAGATTTAGATGACTTGTTTGGACTCATTTTCCTAACAAAATTTTTTTTTAATTGATTTAAGCAAAATGTTTAATGAAATATTACTTAATTTTTTATAATTGTCAACTTGAGACTATTTAATCACAAGAAAATGTATCAGTATTGACCTAACCTTGAAAACAGAGTTTGACGTTTCATTAAGATTCTTCAAATTATACTTGACAAATTAATAATGAAAACTATTAATTAAATACTAATAATAATTTAAAAAAATACTACTTATCTGTTTTAATTAATATTTAATTCTTCAAAATTCGCTGAGCCAGTTCTGACAACATAGACAAACGATCACTGCTCTCAACCTTGTCCAACTACATCATTATTATTGTGGAGGGGGGGATTTATCAGAGATTACCCTCCAGGGCGAGACGGGTCCTACACCAGGAAAATTCTGATAAATAATCCATCTAAGATCGTACTCCAAGAGATTCTAGACTCATGTCTAGAAAAGCTTAAATTAATTCATTTTAGTCCACATTATGGGGAAATTTCTGTATGTTTGATGCTGAAAGCTTGATTTGAGGCTTAAAAGCAATAATTTCATAGGAGTATTTGAAAAAATGAAGTTTATAATTTGGGTAAAGGAAAAGCTTAAATTCGATAAATCATTGCTTTTATGAATCATTTGCCTAAGAACTTGAACCCACTTTTTGTATGGTATATTGAAATGTGTATGGTTTTTTAGCTCTGGCCTATCAAACCTATACAGAATTTTCTTATTATTACATTAGTTTTTTGGCTGTGTGGCACAATCTCTTTAATTTTTCTATTTATTTTAGGAAGATGTTTTAGACTAGGTTCATTTATATTATGCTTGTTCAAGTGAGTTATCCAAGTGATTTAAAGGTAAATTTAAAATTGAGCTATTGAAAGTCATAGATAAAATAGTAGTGTAAATTGCAGCATATGCACATATTACTCAACTATTCAAAAAGCTTACACTTCTAAATTATATTTAAATGGAACTATAGAAAACAATTAGGCCATTGAAGCACAATTTTAAACATAAAAATCTCTTTAATATTAAATAAAAACGTTTAAAAATGGCATGGAGAAACTAACCTCTAATTGCTTTTGTCAATAAAATGTCAGAAAACAGTATATTTAGGAGCTTCAATAATGGACTGTCTGCATACATGACACAATCATCACATGAATTATACTTATTTCATATTTAATCATGTATATTATTGAAAAAATACGTTTTTTAAAACAAATTATATCTCACAACCTCCATTGTTTATCATCCATCTTGCCAATCAAGATTAGATCAAATGAAACTCTTTATTGATGTATTTGCAATTATTAGATCTCACTTTCTCCAGGTCATTTATAATCGTTTTTATTTATGATGTTTTTATTTAATATTAAGAAAAAGGTTTCATGTTTGAAATTGTGCTTCCATGACTTAACTTTTCCTGTAGTTTAATTTAAAAATAGTTTTGAGGTGATAGCTTTTCAAATAGTTGAGTAATAAGGTATATGTGTATGCTGCAATTAACCAAATAGTGTATGCAATGATTGTATCTAGCCTATAGAGGATTTTGAAGAGATATAATGTGAGTTGCAATCTGCATATTGCACCTAATATTCCTACTCACTTGTGATGATTTTCACTTATTGGAAACACTTTTTCAAAATTGGCTTCAATCTTATAAACCAGTGGAAAATTATCTTTCCATGTTGATTTTGTGTGAACATGAACTTCCTCCAAGTAAGTCACCGCTGGTAGAGAATCCAAGGCATCCACTCTATTTGAGTATATTTGATTCAAATTGTTGAGCTTTGCTACATACACCATTGCTGAATATATTGATGGCTTTTCAGTCCATGGCTTTGGGTACAGTCTCTTAATAATTTCTGGTACAAAATTAAAATCGTTTTCTGTTTTATCTGTTTCAAGAAACACAGGGCCATCTGCAAAAAAATTGAATCAATTATGCAACAATTCCAAATAACACATCTCTATCTTGGTGCTCTTCCAATACCAAAACAATGAATCATTAGTGAGGTTGCACAAATCAACACAAAACGTTTTAAGCTTGAAACTATAATAATCAGTTTCAAACCACATGGTCATGTACACTTATGGTGTGTTTACATGCTCAAACATTCTCTTCAAACATGTTCATGAAACATGAATGCATAGTCTACATGTTGTTGGGCTAATACATGTTTATAACGTATGATGATGGCTTATTTAATAATATTTACATCTCTAAATGATTATAAGTTTAGATTATTTTTTGATATTTTATTATTTTGATTTAAAAGTTATAGAAAATACATTTTATATCAGACCGGATCAAATAAATCATATACAATGAACAGCTGATTGCGGTTTCCATTTGCCTCAAAATGGTACCTTGCAGTGGCAGGACATTGTAAACAAATTCATTTGATTGGCTGAGCCATGTGCATCAAGTAAGTCTACCACAAACCAATTTTTTGTATAGGATAAAATTCATGCAGACCTTTTTTTGCTTTCCACAGCATCACACCAACATTGAACCAGTGCTCACTTTCATATTTTGTTAGTACAAACAATGGATCTCATCCTCTAGATTGTGTGCATGGCATGAGCCTCAGAGTCAACCTTCAGGCAGTTAGACATTAACACATAGACTGCAAAGCAATATCTTGTGACACTTTCATCCAGGCCATGGTATCTCCTCTCCAATTTTGTACTATATTTCTGCATATTAAGCTTCTAATACATTCAAGTTCCAATATAAGGGTCAAATTTGATAATTTGCAAAAAATTGTGTGTCTCACATTTGGCCTGATGAAACGATTCTTACTCTTTCAAGCATGTGTACAAAAATAGATACAACAATTTAAATGTAATTACTTTGAAATTAAAATTGCTACTTTGCTGAATGTATTCAATACTCATTGATATATTCAAGCAACATCAGCAAGAAATAAGACTGAAAAGTCTCATGATCATGAAATGCATTCCTGATACAGGAAAAGTAAGTCAAAACAAGTAAAAAAATAGAAAAGGCTTATGCACATTCAATGTTTGGTGAACCTGTGCATTTAAAAGAATCAGTCTTTGCACATAATCTCATCTCATATATTGCATTTTAGTTGCACTGTTTTTGTTTTGAAAATAGTGGTTTAACATTGACCATTTCTTGTAGCAGCTTTTACAGTGTCCTCTCTTGATCTTAATTGGAGCATTGACTTGAGCAGGTTGGATATGTCTTGGATATTGTTCTTTTCTATTTCTATGTTCCAGCCAGTTATCCAGACAACTGTCAACAATTGCCTCTTTGAAGTCAATTATGAGTCAATCTGTCATCTGCAACTTCAACTGCATTCAAAGTACAATACTGTTCTTAGTGGGAATGATATCTCAAATAAACTGTGTGTTTCTGCTAATGCACTTTTGCACTGATGCTTTTGATTGCAAACTTATAAAAAAACTTGACTTGTTGATCGTTTTGGGTGTTGTTGGTCTACTGTGTATTGCCTGAACTACTGTAGTACTCACTGTACTAACTGAGTAACTGAGCTAGAATAGAAACCAGATCTGCTAGCATCTAGCATATTATCTACCACCAGCGGTTGGTGTAATCTGACTGAGAATAATAATTCAATCAAATTATCGAAACTGACACTGTATTTCAATTCAAATTATGTTTTTACTCATTTATACTGCATTTTGCTTCTAAAGAGAAACTTCATCAGCCTCAAAGAAGAAAAATGCACCCCTCCAGTATGAGTAAGTGAAAATCATAATTTAAATAGAATTACAGTGTCAGTTTTGATATTAGATTGTTCATCAAGTTTTTGTCTTGGAGATCATTGCAGAACAACATAAACTTCATCCATTGCTTTTAGCATTATTTCATCTCAGTGACAAGTGACAAACTATCTATTGCATCAATTTATTGAATAATCTGTTTTATTTCTGCTTCATATCATATTCTATTTCTTGATTTATACAAATTTACTATTATCATATTTTCTTCACTGCTTATTCTTATCCAACTAATCCAACTTTGTCTACATTTCACTGCATTTGATTATTGCTATTAAAAGAAATTAAAGACTTCCTATTGGGCAAACCAGAAGAGGGAACCATTCTCCTCCTACGAATGTAATGAATATTAATAATGACAATTATTCCATTAATGGAGATCTCTTTCTCAATCGGCATCTTTTCAGGCAAACTGTACACACTGTCTACCTCAACTGCTATCTCTTCCAACCAAACCTAATATTGACAGGGATATTGATGAGCCTAAACATGTTTAGAAACATATCAATTTTAAAAATAACTGCAGTGTTTGTTTTACAATTTTATTGAGTCACTGAGGAGAATGTTTGTCTGCTGGTGCAGTAGTATGCTGCTATTGATAAATCTATTATGAATGATAGACTATTATTGGAGTTGATTTGAAAAAAACGGTATTATTTGGAACTTAAACAGATGAGATAGAGGGGGTGAATTGGGTTTGGATGTACTGTAGAGCTGTAGGTTAATGAATGTGGGTGATATTGCTTGAGACATTTCTGATCTGAAAAGTGAATTGGAGTTGAATGTAAGACTATATTGTTGGACTTTGACAAAAATGTGAATTTAGTTAAATTAGCAATGAATAATAAGTTCCTTGTAATATTCCCTGATGGACAATGATTTAAAACCGAATTCTCTCACAAACAAGTTTTAAGTTCAATTTTCAGTCAGCTTATTAAATTTTGAATCTTGCAAAAAGTATTTGTGAGCAATAGAGTCAAGTAGAGTGAAAATGGCCAAGTCATCCTACAATTTGACAACGTTTTCTGAGAAGGCTACCAATCATTGATGACTAAAAGATGGACATGGTCCCACACTGACGAGTCAATAGAAATTAATTTATTTATTGGGGCCCCACACATCATGTCAATATATCAATAAAATTGGCAAAAATAAATATTAAAAAGTTTTAAAAGTTTGACACATCATAGAAACTACATCTTAGAGAATTACTACTGGTATGTATTTTCAACATTAGCCTGCTCTCAATAACAATGATTATTGAAAATTTGTTTGTTAGAACAAAACTTTCAAATTTAAGAACATTCCTGTACTTCAGTGTAAGATCTCTTTTAAAAGGCTGGATTTGAGGATTTTCCTGCATAAAACGCCCCTGTAGTTGAAATGAGTATGATTGTCAGGAATAGCAATCAATATAAAAAAATAGCTCCATAGGATCACTGTCTACTTTGTCAGCCATTGCAGAACTGATATAGCCTACAAACTTCATTACCGGTATCTCATCTAACCCCTTATCATAATTCCAATCATCAAAATAAATTACTGTGAATAAAGACAACAAAAATGTTTAGTTTACATGATTAGTAATGCGAAAAGATTCTCATTATCAATGTTCATTATTCAAATTATTTTGAATTTGCTGGGTGATGAATGTAGCCATCAGCAGCGCCATCTGACAGGAAACCAGAAAACTTCATGCAAAGTCACAGAAAAATTATCAAGCAAATATGAACTCATATGATTATCATGCAAATGAATGAAAATAGTATTAATCAGACAAATTTACAGTGAATTAAATTGCAATGAAAGAAAGTAATGAAACTGAATTTTGTTTTTAGATTTTAATGAACCGATGCTGCCGCATTATAATAAAAATATAACATCAAGAAATGCTTTTCAAGGTAGTAAAGCTTCTGTAGGCTACTCGTCATTTGAAAAATGCGTGTCATTAAGCCAATTGGTAAATATCCTATATAAGAGACAGTTGCGGCAAATCAATTTTTTCACTGGTGGGGCTAATTTTTAAATACACCTGTGGGTCAGTCGTAAGGTCTATTTCAGTCAGAATATTGTCAAGACCAACCAGTATTCAAGATGAATCCTTGGATTTTTTCAAATCATCTGTTGAAACGGTACTGTCTATTCCCAACAGACAAGTTATAAAACTTATGTTGGAATAGCCAATTTGTAAAAAAATTAGGATTCACAGTATAGTATTGTCTTTCTTTGTAAGAAAAAAGAAATGGATATAAATACTGGCAATAATTACTGTGAAGTACAGTTTTTGAGTGTTCCTGTGTCAGTGATTATATTGACACAGTAAAGAGGTAGGTCAATAGATGATAGGTCAATGAACTTAATTAAATTCAAGTATTAAAGTAATAAAAATCTTATCATTGTAGATGCGATCTTTGGCTGGATATTGTATTGCATTGGTTAAATTAGTGTTACTTTCCTTGTGTTTTTCAATTTTCTCACTCAAGTGTTTGAGATCATATCATTACAGCTAATTTTTGTCCAAAGATCATCTTCCCTTATGATTATTACTACCAATTTATAAACAGTAAAAACAAAATAAAGCTTGTTTTTAAATGCTTGGAGTTAACCACGGCTTTTTATCAAACCATGAGATGAAAAAATTTATGTTTTGCTTTGTGCATGTTACAACAAGCTTAAAATCTTTGGGCTGATGACTGCCTAACTTTTTAATTTGCTTTTTTACCTCCAATGGCAACATCGAAAACTTTGTGCAAAGTAAACTGTCAACATGATTCAAATTCATTGTTTACATTAACTTACTAACAAAAAGTGAATAATAATAAGAGTTTATTGATAAATAATGCTGTTAATAGTTCACTTTCCATATGGGTGATGTCCAGACAATATATTATGCACTCTTCCAGTGAAAATGAATTGCACTCTTTGGCAAATGAAGAACTCTTTGATAGAAGTCTGTTTGGACAGTCTCAAGCTCATCTAAATATCTCAATCCCCATATATGTGCACCATAAAGCAGTAGTGATTGAACCAGTGCTGTGAACAACCTTTTAATGCAATCAATGGAGTTTGTCTTGGATTTTGCTAATGTAGCAATAGTCTGACTGGCAACAAGCTTTGCCTTGTGCAGAGACTCTCTGAGGGACAGATTCCCTAAAGAAGAGCTAGAGACAGTGGATCCAAGGTACACACATGACCTGACAATTTCCAACTTGTTACCATTCAAAACAGAGAATTCACTAAAAGCACTTGGTATTCGCCCATCTCTGCTGAATGGCAAAATCTTTGTCTTACTCGCATTAATTTCGAGCCTGTTGCGATTTTGCAATACTCATCCAATGCATTCAGTTTTCTTCTCAAAACAACCGGAGAATGTGCAAACAATACAAGGTCATCAGCATACAGCAAAAGCATCAAATCGGTTGTTCCATTTATTCCAATTCCTTGAAGCCCTCTTGCATGAAAGAACTCTTCAATGTCTGCCAAAAACAAAATGAACAAAAGAGGACTAAGTGTTTCACCCTGGAGAACTCCTTCTGTTGTTTCAATTTCATCTGACAGTTTACTGTGAAGCTTTACTCTCAGAGAAGCAAACCTGTAAAGTCTCTGAATGATTCTCAGAAGTTTTGGACTTAACCCCATTTTGAAAAGCTATTCCCAAAGCAAAGAGTGTGACACAGAATCAAATGCCCTCTTAAAATCCACTATCACTGGCTTCACTGCATAAACTCTCCGTCCTGACAGCCATAATTGCAGTTGCACTGCTGACAAACACACATAAATATTATCCAAGCATCCTCTCTTCTTTCTAAACCCTGCTTGTGTTTCAGGAATGAGCTTAAGACTTTCTGCCCAGTATTCAATTCTCCCATTGATAATATGGGTAAATAGTTTTGCCAGGCAGTTAACTAATGAAATTGACCTGTAATTTCTAGGATCACTCAAATCTCCCTTTTTATGAAGTAACGTAATTAACATTCCAAACCAGGCAACAGGTAATTTTTCTTCATCTAAAATCTTATTGAACAAAACTTGTATATACAAGATCCAGTTCTGTGGGAGGTCCTTGAAAAAATCATTGGAGATAAGGTCTGAACCAGGGGATTTCCCCCTTTCACTCCTATTTATACAGTGAACAATCTCTTCAAACTCAATGTAAGCATCCATTTGCAAATGTGTAACACCATGGAATGCAATTTCATGATCACATCTGGGTGGGTAGATATTACTCAGAAACTCACACCATTCAGCCATTGAAATTGGAATAGTTGAATAAACTTTTGTTCTGAATCTATTAATTTCTTTCCAGAAAGTAGCTGAATTTTTTGAATTACCAATTCGATCACAGACTTCCTTCAGATGCAACACTTTCTTCCTCTTAACAGTTTCCCTGTACATATGCTTAACCTCAAGATAATTTCTGGTATTCTCTTCTGTGAAACCACTTCGTTGGTAAGCCCTCAGAGCACACCTGAAGATTCTCTTTATTCTAACACAGTCCTCATCAAACCAGGGACTTGTAGCTCTATTTCTCTGACCACTGACATATTCTTTCTTCATGCTGGCTTGCTCTGCAGCTTCATATATTGCATGACAGCGGTTTTCATACTGTTCATCAATGCTAGTTTGTGAAAAATTTATTGAGACTCTATCGCTGTACATCATAAATTGGTGGAGGCTGGGAGCTGAGGCTGGATTATAGCATTGTTTTGTGTATCTTGTAGGCTCAATCAAAGTGTTCTGGGGTAAACTATTCATTCCATCCAAACGGAGAACAACTGGAAAGTGATCTGACAAGCCTTCACACTCAAGTACTTGCAAGTCAGAGATCTTGGGGGCTGCAACAATATTACACCAAACTAAATCAATTACACTTTTCCCTGCTGAGCTAACATAAGTAGCCTAAACCTGCCAGGCCGATCTCCAGAAGTTCTTCCATTAATCAAAACCAATCCATTATCCTCCATAGCCAATATAAGTCTCTTTCCTTTCTCATTCACAATTATATCCTGTGACTCCGTTGTGTCAAACAAATTTGTACATTCAAGAATTGAATTTTCTAACTGATTTCCGTTGCCAACCCGACAGTTAAAGTCTCCATCACCAACAATAACAATACAGTATCCATGTTTCATTTGCAAATCTAATATTTCTGTTGACAAAAGATCCATGAATACAGCACAGTCCACTGAAGGCTTTCTATAAATCAGCCCAATGATAGCAGGCAAACCATCCACACAAACATACAAAAACAGCCACCATTCACATGAAATTAACACCTTTACATTTTTTATTTACAAGAGCCAGTAAACCGCCACTGGCTCTACCCAAGCTTTTTTCTTTGATGGCTTCTACGCAATATGATGTATAATCATGCCATTCTGCAGAAATTGGAAAGTGAGACAAAGTTGACCAGGTTTCACAAATTAGAATAATATGAGTTTCAGCACAAAAAATACTTTTATCCAGGTTACTGAGCCCATTAACATTCCAGAATGCAATGTTTAGCCCAGCTCCACCCAGTCATTGAGCATTGGATTCATTTTTCTCTTCAACATTATCATCCAATGAACTCTTTTTCAATTCAAAGTTCTTTTTTGATTTGAAGCCTTGTTGATGTCGTTTAGTGTTATGTTCTAGATTCTGTGGTGAACTGCTCAATTCTCGTTTCCTTCGATACTTTCCCTTATCCAGAACAACAAGCTTGTCATATTTCAGTATTGCATACTTGCCTTCTTTTATAGCTGTAATCATTTTTTCTTTCAAATCTTTCCTAATATTTTGTATTTCTTTGGGAAAATCCTCGGCAATAAAAATATCACTACCTTTTAAAATTTTCTTATTTCTACAAGAATCTCAGCCTTACGTCTCCAAGTAGTAGTAGCTGATGGCCGAGAGTTTTCACTTCCAATTTCGTTCTCTAACCAATAACGTCGGTCCCGGTTGCATATAAAAAAAAGCAGTCGTTAAAAAAACGGCGAGGTGGAACTACCCATAAGGGTCTCCCCACCACGAAAAGCCATACGAATTTACTTTACTTTACCAAATATTAAATATCGAAAAGTCGCTTACCGCAGTCAGTGAAGCTTAGACACACTTGTTCATATGACTATACAATTACCAGATGGTTAATTAAACTCACTATCATGAAAATTTACAGAATACCTTTAAATACACTCAAAAGTAGACTTAACAAGACAGAGCTTATTTCACAAACACTTCACTGTAAACCACAGGTCTACCAACCTCCCTGTTTTCTTATTAATTCAGTGTTTATTCTAATTAACTTATATTTTTTCTTTTACAGAATTATTGGTGGGGCTCAGCTCCACCTGCCCTTATGGATGCGCCGCCTGTGATAAGAGATTCAATATTCAGCCACCAAATAGAATGGCTTCCATCATATTACCGCTATATATTTATATAAATATAATGTCAAATTGTCATAGCTCCCCTAAAATCGAAAAACTTCACTGGGAAAGAGGTAAGGGAAAGGAAATATTGCAGAAAAGGTCAGCAAAGAGGAGTGCCCCTCAAAAGGCTTTTCTGCTGGGACCGCCCTTCCTTGCCAAACTCACCATATCCAATAATAGATCCTGAGCCAGGCTTTATATACTTCACCTCTATTGTGTTTACAATAATTTTTTTCGTTTTTGAAGTTTCATCTATTAGAATCTTGATGTCTCCAAAAGGTGTGATGGAAGAAATATCTATGCCAACAAAGGAGATTTTATTTCTCACCACATCAAATATGTTCATCTGGAAAGAAAAGTAATAAAATGCACAGTTGAAGAGCCAGCTTTCTCCTCTATTCTGAAGTTTTTTATTATGGTGAAGAAAGGGGAGGGGATTAGGACGAGAGGTAGGAGAACAAGGAAGAGGAGGTGAAGAAGAGGAAGAATGAAAATATCTTGGACTATTGTTCTTTTCCATCTATATTCCTACTCTGTTTTTCTAATTCATTTTTTTCACTTTTAATATTTTCTTTCATTAAAAACCATTTCCATTATCATTTCGACTTCATACTTTTCGAAGTTTTTTATATTGAATTTTATTAAGGCATTGAAATGTTATCTATTGTTACAGAAAATGATTTTTTCATCTATTATTTCGAGAAATATGGGGACTCAAAGTTGATATTTTAATTTTCTTAAGCAATTCTTTTTTTCTACAAGCTATTTCTAACCTCTTATGATTATTTTATAACTGGAACTGGAACCTATTGAGGAATGGAATGACAAAATTTCCATCTTAAACAAACTTTAGTAGCACCAAAATAAATTTTTGGAAAGTCAAAAGTTATCATGATTTTCAATAATTTAAAAAAAAATCAATAGTTTGATTGGAATAAAAATATCATTCTGTTCCCTGAGGTGTGTTCCAGTTATAAAAAATATAAAAAGAGCAAAATTACTCATAGGGAGATAAACTGCCCCAAAAGACAAAAAACAAATCGTTTTGAGCGCCCATATATCAGAAAATAATTGATGAGAAAAAAATTTTCTTTCAACAAATTGATAAAATTTGAATACTTTAATAATACCTAATGCAAGAAGCTTTAAAAAAATCATGATCAAAATCCCAGCACAATGCCTTAATGTTAGTAGGAATAACTCTGATTCATTTTACCTCATCTCTCTTACATTTCCATACATCTTGATCTTGATAAGCAGATTCCATCAATCGCTGTAGTTCAGAATTTGAGGAACTTGGATCCTTGATGACTCTTGTAGCATAGAGTTCATTGAAAGCACTATTTAAAACTTTTTTGCATTTCCTACAAACGTAATGATGATATATGAGCTTAATCACTAAGTGATAGTAACTGAAAGAGGTATTCAATATCACTACAATATTACAGTCAGGGACTTAGCTAGAAATTTGTTGGGGGGCTCCAAACAGATTGATACCCAAATCATTTGTGAAGGTTTGGTGTAGTGATGTGGAAGACTCAATACTTTGAAAAATTTGTCAAATGCTACCAAGCATTTCTTGATTTTGTAGTAATTATTTGATGTAAATAAGCAGCATTCCCTATCACTGATGACAATAAATGATTAGAATTCCATTTAGGTTACATATAACTGAACGTGAAGAAACAACAGGCTTATAGTTTAGAATTGCCTCCAATTCTAAACTTCAAGAGTCCAAGTGTTTCTAGGTTATTTAGTGCTACCGGCTTAGGATCCTGCCAACTACCCCTGTGGCCACCATGATGTGTCATAAGGTCTGCTGTCTACTTTGCCTTGAAGAGCCCAATGTTACACAGTAGTGCCTAAGACCTTGTCAAAAGTTGAAAACATACTAGTAGCTGTGTGACCAGTAGACCTCACTTGCCCAACACTATCTTCTTGCTCAAAAGGGGACAATATTTTCGAATAAAGTTCAGAGGCACTTCTACTCAAATTTCATTGTTCAATGTTCCATTGATAATACAAAAAACTGGAAGAATCAGAAGTTGTTCATCTAGGAAATCTGAATTTGTGCCTCTAGCTTTAAAAGAAATCATTTTTACTAATTTTTGAATGAAAGTCTCTCAAGTTTTTATGCTCTACCTGATGACAAAATAAATTTCCCAATCATCTGAATATTTAAGTTTTTAAAATGTTCTCATCAGATCTGATATTTGATGAGTAGTCTAACAGTGACCGCTTTGTTTCGTCATCTTCAGAGAGACACCCTTCACACAACATTTTCACCTTCATGTGTGCCTTCACGATGGTGCAGCTGGAAACCCTAATCTCATGAAGGGTGGAGATCAAGTGAACTATAATGAACGGAGACTTGGCTCGCAGCTGTATTGAAAGCAAAAAGTCTAAGTGAATCTGATTATTTATGCTTAGTTTGGTCTCAAATTTGAAAAATCCAAAATGATGTAAGAAAATTCTATAGTTTTATCAAGATGGCGGACGAAGCACATCTTGGGGACTCATAATATGTCATTCAGCATTATCTGGTTATATATCCTGGTTCTTAGCTAGTTAGGAGTTTCTTCTTTAGTTTTTGATAATTTTACTAGACCACAATATTGTATGTAGAACTGATCAGATTTTAATTGAAATGAAGGCACTATAAATTTCTGAATAATTAATAATTTGATGGGGTTAATTTTTAATTTCCACCTCCTTCAACTCTGTAACAAAGTACATTTGGGCCCATATTTAAATGAAGCATTTTATTCATTCTTATGAGATGAATGAGGTGATGCAGTAGAATCCTGCTGAAATATCCTGTTCAAGAATATTCATTATGGTCTGTATACAATAAGTTGAGAGTTGAGTCTTCACCAGCCAAAAAACATCATTGCTAATTGAGGTGAAATCTCGATATCAACAAATTGATAACTAAATTTTTAATCCCAACACAAAAAATAATAGATTCATTGGACATACGTGCATACACACACAAACAAACACACACACACACCCACACAAACACACACACACATTTATATATGTGCATTTAAATCTGTGTGATATATGGGCTACTGCATATGCATACATACTGAAACTGCTGGTTTTTATACAGGGTGTTTCGGAACTCTCTACCAATACTAGGCAGTGTTTCTGGACCACTAACAAAAGTAAATATCATAATAACTTTTTTCTTAAGTCCCCAGTTACTCACACAGCCGGCATTTTGTATTTTCACTCATTATTTTTTATTTGAACACCTCTAAATGTATAATTTTGAAATTTTGCATACAGATTTTTAACAATTAAAACAATCTAAAAAAAATTAATCAGAATTTTCTGACATCAAAAAACAAAATGGCGGCCATTTTAAATCTTTGAACAGGATTAAATTAATAATGGCTAATGATATCGAAACTTGACTACAATAACTTTTTTTAGATATTTTTATTGCAAATTCAACGGTTCCTGATTTTTTAGGATTGGCCAACAATTAACAGAGATATGCTACTTTTTAGGGTGTGCGGTGGTTGGAAGTGAGAAACTGCAACCCATTCTCAACCACCGCATTTATTGTTGATTATGATCAGGACTCTTTAAACATGACACACACTTGATAAATATGTGAAATACTAATAACGTTTGCAATAAATTAATGTTTGATACCAGTACCAAAAAAATTCAAGAAGAAGAATAAAAAGTAAGAAAAATAAGAAGAATATTAATAATAAAGAGAAGAATGAGTTAAGGAAGGAGAAGATAGAAAGCAAATGGACCATCAATTTTATTTTCTAAATAAATAATTTATCAATCTAGAACCCCAGATTTAATAATTGAATAATACACCACCAGCTCAAATATATACGTAATAATTACTTACACTTTGTTATTAGGAATCTCATGAATGAATTCCTTAAAACTATCGGAGCCAACTGTAATTTGAATTCCTTTCTTATTATAGCAACGTTTAGAGGATTGTGATGCAGTGCGCCAAGTATAAGCAATTTCCTGTCTATAAAAGTGAGTATAAATATGTGAAATTGAAAAAACCATAATATATTAATATATAAACGTCTTGATGTTATATTATTTTTATAAAATGTTGTATTACTGCTATATGTACAGTGGAAACATTTACTCTGGGCGCGCGGCTCTGGCACTACTGATCATCCTGTAAAAGTTGGCTTGCTCACTTAAATCGATCGATTTCAAGAGAGATGAGTCACATCACTCACATTGTGTTCACCTCGTCTGACCTTTGAGACACCTGCAGCGTTGCACGGGCCACATGTTTTTAGAAATGAGCGATTAACACTCCCCTCTCCACCGCGCGTTATGGCTGACCACCAAACAGCCGTGCGCCCAGGATAATTGTTTTTAATGTATAGAGGTGTGACCTGCTATCATCCATTGGGGTGGCTTGAGGGTGCTGGTGTTGAATAGGAGCCCTTTCAACAGAGGATTTTAAATAATCTACACCTTTTAAAACACTCTTTTTAGATCTCAAAAAGTGACTTAGGTCTAAACAAAGATAATTAATATATTGATTTTAAATTAAGATACAATTAAAACTTGATTGACAAATTAGGTTCAGCTGGTCAGTCTGGAGAATTGGTGATGCTCAAAAATCTGTCCAACTAGTAAATTATTTTGTTTGAGTGTTTGGTGTTTTTTTCTCCAATTTTTGGCACCACTACGCTGATGACATTATTGTACTCTACATTGGAAACCAAAGACAGTGTGAACAACTCCTAACACAATTGATCAGACCCCATAAAAACTTACAATTCACAGCAGGATATGAAATAGAATACACCTTAGACTTCTTAGATCTCACTATCAAAAAACTAAATAACATGTACAAATTCAAAATCTATAGGAAACTAACACTCAAAGACACACTCATTCACAACTCATCAAACCATCCACATCAACACAAATTTTCTGCTTTTAACCCCATGATCCATAGACTCTTAAATTTTTCACTATCACAAGCTGACCACCAAGAAGAAATCAATAAAATCAAATATTTAGCACAACAAAACTGATACAACACCAATATAGTAGACAAAATCCTGAAAAAAATGAAAAACAAAAATCCAAAACCTACAAACCAAAACAGATTTGTCACACTCACATTTTTAAAAAAAATCACACAAAATAGCACACAACTTCCAAAAATCCGGATTTAACACAGTATTCAGAACAGCAATCAACCTGGAACACCAGCTCCAACAAAAAACATCTCACCTAACAAACAGCACAATTCACAAATTCAACAAACCAGGAATATATAAGTTCAAATGCAGCACATTCCCCAACATTCATAGGACAAAGAGGCAGATCATTCAGTACAAGAAACAAAGAACACATCAAAGCACTACATTCCAGATCTGACTCAACATTTGCAGATCACTTAATCAACACTGGACATTCACATGACAACATCCAAACTGACTTGGAAATCCTACACACATTCCAAAAAAGCCACAAGCTCAATACACTGGAACAATATAAAATATTCAAACACCATGAACAAGACAGAACCAACTCACTCAATGACCAAACACAATCCAAATTCAATGCAATTTTCATCTAGATAATGGTCGCGCATCCTAACCTCAACAAAACATGATCCCTGGTGGCAGGCTGACAAAGCTTCTTTTCAGAAGTGAAATGCATCCCTCCAGCATCTCCACCATGAACAAGACAGAACCAACTCACTCAATGACCAAACACAATCCAAATCCAATGCTATTTTCAACTAGATAATGGTCACGCATCCTAACCTCAACAAGGCATGAGGCAGGTGGCAGGCTGACGAAGCTTCTTTTCAGAAGAGAAATGCATCCCTCCAGCATCTCCAGTATAAGTGAGTGAAAATAATAAAAAAATATATAATACTTTAATAGAAATACAGTGTCAGTTTTGATATTAGATGTTCATCAAGTATTTTGTCATGGAAAACATCACTGTTTTGAATTTCCAACTAAAAAGCTCAAAATTTGAAAAAGACGAAGCCATTTCTGTTTGAATGATAATCAAAAATCAAATACTCGTGAACAAAAAGGTTTAGAATAAGAATTCACTTTTAACTGAGAAAATTTCAAATGTAATGCAAGTAACCTTTTGAAAAAATTATTGTTGGATCATTGACTGTCATTCAAGATAGTCCAAAGATAGTCCACTTGAAAAAGCATGTCTTATAGTTATTTTGTATGTTTTGTTGAATATCTTAATAATGATAATCAATTACTGTAGTTACAGATTTGTTACATGTTTTATTTGGGTTTCCAGCTCTTTTTATGATACCTGTCCAATTTATTACCTATGTGAAGGCCCCAGGGTATTTGATGATGTTATTATACTGATTATGATAGCTGCCAACTTCAGGCATCTTTATTTGTGTATACCTATCTCGAGTATATTAAGTTATTACCTACATCAGATCTATATTGTATTCTTTTCATCATTTAGATGACAGAAATAAGCTTGGAAGTTTGGCAGATTCCTCCTGAAACATATTGTTAAGAAATTCTAGGAAGAAGAGAGAAGTCATTACTGCTGTATCAATATGTCTTCCATTTGGTGATAAACAACATGTTTTTGTTTACTCCTCCTGTTCACCCCTTGCCTTGCAATCATCTAGAGAATTCCTGAATGGCATTATCTGTTTACATTACAATTTTAAAGAAAAATCTCGAAAGGTACGGTAATTAATTTTCTCTAGTTCTTTCTGGATTGTGAAAAACTTATATAAAGCAGATGCTCATGTAAACATTAGTTTTATTCATTGCTTGAATTTCGTTGACATAACAAGTGGCAGTTCTGTTTACATACGAACATTAATGTGATAATGTGAGAACTGCAGTATACTGTGAATGTATTAGGGAGACTTTCTTTACATTTCATAGAAGAGGACACATACTTAGCAGTGCTATTATTGTAATACTGTGACAGACCTGTGCTACATAACATAAGTATTCTAATTGTTATTTTTAGACGTTTCTTCTTGAATTATTGAACAGTTATTATTAAATATTTGATCAGCCTTTTAACAGTTAGTGATTAATTTTTGTACAGTAATATAGCAAAGTCTTCATTAGCTGAACATTATTGATTTATTCGTTTCTGATTGATTTCTTTTGTAAGATCTAACTGATTAGGGCGTGTTTTGGATAATGCGTGTAAATAAAGAGTGAGAGTTAATTTAAAGTGTTGCCAGCATTATTTTAGAGATAGAACCAGTAGCAATACTGTTTTTAGGCCTGTTATCTATGATATAATAGTCCTATAGTTTTAAGATTCGCTTACGTTTTGGGTTTAACATCATCTGAGATCAGTTCAGTTCCACTCATCCATGGTCCTGTGAGAGGTTTTTGCTTATAAAGTAGTAGGCGGTTATCTTCTGCAAAATCAGCAAAAATATATTCCATAGTAATAAAATATGAAATGAGAAAAACAACTTTATTTCTTTTTTTCAAACATTATCTGGAAGCTGAGAGAGGAGAAAGGAATATATGGCTACCGGTATCCAAAACATATTTCAAACGTTTATTACTCCAAAACTGCAAGCATGTTTTGGAAATGATTGGGCAATAATGAACGACTCTGATGATAGTTTAGATTATAAAATTGATTATTTCAGTCAATTTTTTTATTGCTGATGATGCCTACATAAGTCTGAGAGCTTGTGCGTGGGTAATAAGGTGCATGATTACACATAGATGCCAGACAGAGGAGTGAGATTTGAACGACAGTGTAACATAAAGTAGGCTAGTGTCAACTTTTTACTTGCTTATAACAGTATTTTGTTCAGTACGGTAGTCTATTTAAAGTCTTTTAATAAATTAACCAAGTACTTATTTCACACATTTTTTGGCCCAGGGCCTGTGATAAATGCAACAATGGTGTAGATATCCTGGAGGATTTTCAAATCATTGCGTTTACACATGTGCATGTGCAATAAACACAGATTCGATCCAGACCGTGATTTTACTAGCTAGTTTTCACTGTTGGCATTACCAAACCTGACCTAACGTTGATGCGATTATTCACTGACATTCCATATTTTTTCCATAGTTTTCACTGTTGGAATTACCAAACCTTACCTAACGTTGATGCGATTATTCACTGACATTCCATATTTTTTCCATAGTTTTCACTGTTGGCATTACCAAACCTAACCTAACGTTGATGTGATTATTCACTGACATTCCATATTTTCCATAGTTTTCACTGTTGGCATTACCAAACCTAACCTAACATTGATGCGATTATTCACTGACATTCCATATTTTTTCCATAGTTTTCACAGTTGGCATTACCAAACCTAACCTAACGTTGATGTGATTATTCACTGACATTCCATATTTTTTCCATAGTTTTCACTGTTGGCATTACCAAACCTAACCTAACGTTGATGCGATTATTCACTGGCATTCCATATTTTTCGAGTTCATTCAGTGCTAATTTGTGTTTGGTCGTTTGGCCAACTGTTTACTATGTGGTTAAAATAGTTATTTCATATTGGTAAGCTATAGCCTACTTTTTACTGAAGGGCTTCCAATATTATGAACCAAAAGTATTTGTATGAAAAGTGTACATAATAAATTATATACTGTGTTTTATTAGAAGTCTGTCATACTTCTGACGTTTATTCCTATCATGAAAATAATGAAAAATATCATATAAAGGTGGATTTAAACACATAGCCTGCCATGCCCCTGCCGTGCGTTTTTGTCTGAATCACTATTTCGGATTTTCCATTTACTAGGCCTATACATAGTACAGCATGTTTGCGATTTTCACATAGCCTGCCGTGTCCCTGCCATGCCTCTTCCGTTTTCATCCGTTTTCGAGCAGGCGACCGGTTCGCGGAAGTGGCATGGCAGCGGCACGGCAGGGCCAGGTAGCTGGTTATAAAAATGACCGGCTGAGCGCCGAGTCGGCGCCTCATCGGTTATTTTGTATTTCTGATGCCATTCGGGAATCTTCGGTTCCCTACGGAAACGTCCGAAGTCACCACGTGTAGCCACAGCAGCGGTCGCGATCACTACGCCCACCTCATCCGTGTCCATTTTAGCAACTGAGTAGGGTGCGCTCTTAAGAGAAGAACAAGCAACTAGGCAACGGCATGGCAGGGGCACGGCAGCGACCGCCTACGGTTGTCAAAATCGCATGGCAGGGAGACGGCATGGAAATGGCAGGCTATGTGTAAATCCACCTTAAAAGTAGGCTTAGTAATGCTGAGATACATAAATAAACATGGCTGAAGTTGACAGATATTCCTATCATTTTGCTAAATACAAAATTCCTAGGGTCTCCTCTTAGCTTATAAATTGGATAGGTTTTTATATAAAAAATCTGGGAGGCTGAATTTAACATGTAGCGAGTCTGTGACTACTTTAAATACGGTATTAATATTTTTTCAAGCTATGCAAAAATGCTATAAAATCAGGAGTGTAAGTTCTATTTGATAAGTTTTTAGTAAACTAATAATTTTCCACAAAATCTTGAGAAGAATTCAATTCTGAGGAATTCTGAAAATTCTAACTAACCCCTATTTTTTCTTTATAATATTAAAATATAAGTGAATCTGTTTCTTTGTTGAAATAATTGTAAAGATTGGCACCTGCTGAAAAACCTACAGGTTTAGCTGGACCCTACAATGTTTATACATTTTGAAAATAAATTTAATTGATTGATTGAGGATGAAATCTTGAATCACCTAATAGCCTAAAATGTATCAAAAGTTTATGAATCAGGGGTATTGGATCAAAACGTACTAGAGACATACAAGCTTGAAAAATCAGTGTTTTGACCACTAAACCGTACTTTATGAAATTTGGATGATAATTCAATTAAAAACTTAAAAAACACTTTTAAGTGGAAATTAACTCACGTTATGGCGTGACGGCCATCAGTGTACTGTGGGTCGTCTGACAATGCTCTTGACAACAGAGTAAAGCAGTTGTCACGCCATAACATAAGTTAATTTCCACTTAAAAATGTATTTTAAGGTTTTATTACATATTAGTGGAAACATCTTCAACATCATAATTCAATTTATCAAATAAAAGGAGGCCCTGGAGATTCTTGAATGAGTAAAATGGTAGGGAGAGTTGCCAACTTCAGCCACTTTTATTTCTCTAGCAAAACTTCTCCAGGCCTATGTTCATACTTCTTTATTTTCATGAGACGAATAAGTTGGCACAGTATGGCAGATTCCTCCTGAAATAACATGTATTCAATAGCTCAAAAATCACTTATATCTAGAAAATTTTTAAAAGGCCCAAAATCACTCACGCAAATCGTGTAGGGGGGGATCAGAGCTTCCAGACACATAATATCTTATATTCTCAGTTTTTACCACATACTGATCATCCATGCTATCAATCCACACTTTATCATTTTTTTTGAAGTACTCTATTTTTCCAACATCATTGGGAAGTGATTTCTTCAGTGATTGTCTATTTACCACCCTGATCAATTCATCTGCCTAAAAAATCAATACTATTAAGTGTTATTATCATTCAACTCATTATGGTCCATATACAGACATGCAAAATTGCATTGTCATGTTCTAACTCCATCCCATAACATCAATCCATAGCAAAATATGCCAAGACAAGATACCATATTGCATAATAATTTTATTGTTTTTATGGCTTGCTGTTGTAGGATGATGATACAATACTGTGTAACATGGTGTTCTACAGGACGGAGTTAAATGTCTGAGCAAATCTTTACTTTGATGGTAATAAATTCCTGTGATGTTTTCCATGACGAAATACTTATGAACAATCTAATATCAAAACTGACACTGTATTTCACTTTTATATAATGTTTTACTCACATATATTGGAGATCTTTAAGGAATGCATTTCACTTCTGAAAAGAAGCTACGTCAGCCTGCCGCCAGGGGTCATGCTTTGTTGAGGTTAGGATGAGCAGCCATTATGTAGTTAGAAATTTCGTTTGATTTGAATTGTGTTTGGTCATTGAGTATGTTGGTTATATCTTGTTTAAGGTGTTTGAATATTTCATCTTGCTCCAGTGTATTTATAGTTTGTGGCTTTTTTGGAATGTGTGTAGAATTTCTAAGTCAGTTTGGATGTCATTGTGTGAGTGTCCAGTGTTGATTAACTGATCTGCAAATGTTGATTCAGTGTTGGAATGTAGAGCTTTGATGTGTACACACATTCCAAAAAAACCACAAACTAAATACACTTGAGCAATATGAAATATTCAAACACCTTAAACAAGATAGAAACAACTTACTCAATGACCAAACACAATTCAAATCAAACGCAATTTTTAACTACATAATGGCTGCTCATCCTAACATCAACAAAGCATGACCCCTGGTGGCAGGCTAATGAAGTTTTTTTTCAGAAGTGGAATGCATTCCTCAAGGATCTCCAATATATGTGAGTGAAACATTATTTAAAAGTGAAATACAGTGTCAGTTTTAATATTAGATTGTAATAAATTTTGATTTCTATCAAATGTGCTCAAGACTTTTGATACATAAATATTGACAACAATAGTAGATGGTTGCTATTAGCCAAAAACATCATGCCACCGCTGAGGTATGATCCCAAGGCCATGTATCTTGCAAATAATGCTCTAAGCAACTGAGGTATGGTGAACCATTCAACTAACAGTATACATTTGATATTGGAGCCGGCTGGCCAATAATATATTACTATAGTGGAATAATCCTTGGATATTCAGTTATTGCAAAATGTATGGATTTTTCCACTATCTTTATATTATTTATCAACATGCTTACTGCAGCACTAGCATCAGTCTAGAAATATATCTACCAGTGGTGGAGCGTCAAATTTCTCACTGGTGAGGAAAATTTTTCAATACACCTGTGGGTTGGTTGTGAGGTCTATTTCAGTCAGAATATTGTCAAGACCAACCAGTATTCAAGACGAATCCTTGGATTTTTTCAAATCATCTGTTGAAACGTTACTGTCTATTCCAGGGCCGTTTTCACACATTCAGGGGCCCATGGGCCATGCTGATTTTGGGGCCTAAAGAAAAGACTGCTTATTGATATTTGAACAGTTTATTTATATTTAAAATAGAATTTGAGAAAATTTATGATCAAAATATTCTATCAAATAAAAAAAATTGTCATTAAACAATTCTTGAAAATCTTAGAGCTGATTCAGTTTATATGAATGGTACCGGTACCAAAGAATATATAGCCTACTATATACAAAAAGGTAAGGAACACTTACGAATTGAAATGCCATGAAAAATGTCTCTTTTCGAACTTTCTGGACGCCATTCGACGTTACTCATCTTTACTTAGCTTCTTCCGACTATAGGTCCATTACAATACACATTACACAAACAACAGAATTACATACGATTCGACAATTCAGACGTAAAACTCAAGCACAAGTGTGACACTGTTTGTGAGGAGAATAATCATAAAATTTATTGCTCAAATATTTGTATTTTTGGCAAAAAATTATGATTATACTTTTTTCAATTTTCATTTTTTTCCCTCCCGAAAAAATGGGGCCCTGGGCCGGGGCCCAAGTGTAAAAACGGCACTGGTCTATTCTCAGTCTGACAACACCCATCTATAGAGCCAATGCATATCAGCTCTGTGTTGCCAGGGCTACTTGGAAATCAGCCCAACCGGTCCAGACCGCATCTACTAGACCGAGCTATTGGCATGCAAATTAATATACTTGCCTTAGAAATTCATGCACTGTTTTCTTATTAATTCAGTGTTCATCTTAATGAACTAATATTTCTTTCTTTATGGAATTATTGATGGGGCTCAGCCCCACCTGCCCTAATGGACAGTGTAGCCTATTGTATTTTCATATTTATTATTATAAATCTAATATATTACAAAATTGGTGCAACAACTAATGGGCATGAGAATCTTGTATATTCTAAGAACTAAGAAAAATAATGGATAGAAGACTACGTAGTGGTAAAGAAATAGGACAAAGTGTGGATGAAGATAAAAGTGAAACCTAAGAAAACAGAGGTATGGAGAATAACTGGGAATGTGAGAGTTATGAAAATACCATGGATAAGATAAATAGATCAATAACACAGAACACTGGGAACAATACTTTGGAAACCATAGCAATGATAATGATGTTCATGAAGCAACAAATTTTAGGTATGAATAATAAATTTTCAGATATAGACAACAAGCTTTCAAATAAATTTTCAGATATAGACAACAAATTTTCAAATAGATTTTCAGATATGGACAATAAATTTTTAGATATAGATAACATGTTTTCGAATAAATTCTCAGATATGGAAAGTAAAATATCAAACATGAACAGTAACCTTAAAAATGATATTAATTGAATCAAAAACAAAATGAGAGTTGAATTATTAGAAAAGAGTGAGAAGTATGAAAAACAAATAGGTTATCTTCACCTATCTAGGTCAGGATACTGTAGAATTAACTGGGAAGGTACCGTGGTTCAATAAAGTACCTGAAAGACTGAAGAATGTTAATTACATATCCGATTCTAAAGAGGTAACTGTGATAAGAAAGGCTTGGTTGATCCACTGAAAGATATCAGGTGTTATCTTAGTACCATTATTCTTCTTGCAACTCGGAATCTAAACGAGATAAGGAAGAGAAAAACAACGAGAAAGAAGGAAAGAGAAGAAGAGATGATCACTATAGTTGTAGTAATGTAAGTAAACCTGCAAAGAAGAAAAGGAGACACTCACATGACAAAGATGTAAGAGAGAAAAAAATATTCTGCATCAAAAAAGAAAAAAGAGAGAAAAAAGAAGATGAAACAAAGGAAAAGAGGGAAAACAATAACAAGAAGGAGAAAAAGAAGAATGGAAGGAGAAAAAAGAGGAGAAAAGAGATGAAACAAAACCAAAGGGGAAGAAGAAGAAGAAGAAGAAGAGGAGGA
Source organism: Conomelus anceps (assembly GCA_948455865.1). Classification (NCBI taxonomy): domain Eukaryota; kingdom Metazoa; phylum Arthropoda; class Insecta; order Hemiptera; family Delphacidae; genus Conomelus; species Conomelus anceps. The sequence goes on from OX418216.1 coordinate 163,606,678, forward strand.
AGAAAAAAGAGGAGAAAAAAAAGAGATGAAACAAAGCCAAAGGGGAAGAAGAAGAAGAGCAGGATGGAGAAAAAATAAGAAGAATTAGAAAGAAAAATAGGTGAAAATGACATGAAATATAGGAAATGGAGAGCATATAGGAACATAACATAATGTGAATAATTTGAAATTGTTTAAGGAGTGAAGAGACTCATGTTGCTGTAAATAAGCTATCCATTATTGTTCATTAGTTATTTAAGAAAGCATTTTTTGTTCTCCTTTTAAATTTTGTTTTTAAACTTAAATATGTTCAAAGTTTAAAAAAAAATGGTGGAGATATTATAAATAAAGTTAATCATATGGAAGAAGGTTGCTAGTAACCTGAAAAAATAACAAATACAAATTCAGTCGAAAAATGGGACTCAATCAATGAAGATGTAAAAAGTATTTTCATAATTAATTATTGTAAATGTATAAATAAAATATTATTGACCCTGAGATCAAGACTAAAGTAATTTGTAACATTACACTATGATACCTACACCCTTTAGCAGACTAACCTGATTTTTACCTTGATTTTAACTTCATAGAATGGAACTTTATGATCCTTTGATCAACATAGTTGATTATGAGTGGTTTACACTAACAATAATAGTGGATGTGCTTGTGGGTCAAGAGCTCACATGCTTAATTTTTATCCTAATATGACTTAATAAATGTTCATCATACAACTGTTGGTAAAATAGTGGAACAAGTATCCAATGCAATTGTTGAAAAAGCTGATGTGTGGATAAGATTTCCAGATTCTCAAGCTGAAATACTTGTAATAGAGGCAAAAAACGAGTGGCAAACACAACTTAGATTTCCAACCTGCGTTCGAGTTAGTAATTGTTCTCATTTTAAAGCCAAAAGAACATGGATATGAGCACATTGATAGGAAGCAGTTTGCCTCTTTAAATGTACAGTGCACATGTAATGCTGAAGAAGTATTTATGAGCATTGATACAAGTTGGCCTGGCTCCATATATGATGCAAGGATTTGGAACAACTCCGATTTCAATTGAGAGTATGTGCTCTCATTATATGAGTGAAATGTTGAAGTATGAGTCAAATGTTATTCATATTGAAAAGAGCATTAGCTCATACCACAAACTCATGCTCTGGAGAAGGTGATCATACTCCATGCTTATACACATGAGCATGTGCTCACTTCATATTCATATGGCCCAGTGTGCCAGTGCAGAGTGTCAGTGCACAAGTAAGTTTGTATTTTTTCAGTATGATTTAATACTCTTTTTGATATCTGTCATTGGATTTCAGGTTGAAAATGTGCATTCACTTTACCAATTCATTTATGCCGGGTGGCACCAATCAAGATAAACTCTGATCTAGGCTCATAAACATGAATTTTGTCACAATAAATATTTACCTTGGTTTTGCGTTTCACCAAACCTAGATCAAAATGATCTGTCTGGATCATGATACTATATTGGCTTAATCTGGGATAGTAAATTCGTATGGCTTTTCGTGGTGGGGAGACCCTTATGGGTAATATCTGGGATATTCTGTTGCATCAACCAAGAGTACCGGTATGTATTTGATCTGGGGAAAAAACCCAGCTGAACCCTGATAAAATTTGTATTTGGTCAGCTGGTTTGTACTAACCTAGACCAAGTCTCAGCCTGGATCACCACTGTTTATTTTCGGGTTTTGTTTCAGAAAATCTAGATCACATAATTTTGTACTGTGATACCAGATCATGATTCTTCTTCTTTTGCTTCAACCCTTGAGTTGGTTGGCAGCAGACCTCCATTCCTCTCTCCTTTGAGCCTTTCATTTCAGTTCGTGGTATGTTCTGCATTTTATATCCTCCATAATCTGGAGAATGTTACATATCAAAATTTGTGAAGGGAGCAGTTTTGGACCTGAGTCTGTTGCACCTTCACACTCGTAAATTTGTCACAATAAATAAATAAATAATTTGTGTCATCTCTGCAATTTTTACCCTCAATCTTACCCTCAACTATTCTTTTAACCTGACTGTCATGCCATAGCATAGCCTATGTCCAATAAGTTTAGCTCTCCTTTCTTCAATGATTTTTAATTTGCTAATTTCTTGTTGTGCCTTCTCAAACATTCCTTTATTTGTTCTCCTTTCTGTCCAGATTAAGCATTATGATCATATGATACAAGTGAATTAATCCTGATTGTTTTGTTGCACCAACCACAATTATGTACTTGATCTGAATCCAGATAGTTGATAACTCAATAAAATAGAATCATTGTAATTTGTAATTTAAATGAATCATGTGATTTGGGTACAATTGGAGGTTAGGGAGTGCATTTTGAAAGCTAACTAATGTGAAAATTTGAAATTTAGCTCTTTTATCAGCTGGTAATAGGTGGAATAAAAATCATAAACAAAACGATACCTTGTTTGTAGATAAGAATGATAGCATCAGTATGTTTATGATCAGAATAATAAATTGGCTCTGCTTATCATGAGACATAAAATTTTCATTATTCTACTGCATAGGCTATTTATTTTGATAGGTACTGTACCTAATAAACGTTTTCTTTATACAATTAAAAACAAAATGAATACAAACCCAATGGCATGCCCCCCTAAAATCGGTGATTCACCTGTAAGGGCTAGGAAAAAGAGAAATTGTGCAAAAAAGGTCAGCAAAATCCTATTTGTGACCCCCCAAACTTTTCAGTTGAGACTGCTCCACTATGTACAAACACATCTTTTCCATACAATTGAGTTATCAGAATTATTCATATTGACAAAGCAGAAAAATAATCTATAGTTAATCTACCTGGAGTGAATTTCTAAAACAAAAACAAAGTTGTAAATATTCCAATACACTGCTACTGTAAACAGGGAAGCATTACAACTCTTCTAAGTTTCATTCAATTTGCTAGAGAAGATCTTTTATGTTGCTCTGAAAGTTTGAATCTCCACTTTTAGACTAGCAGCTGATCAAATAACCTTCCTGAGAGCTATTTGAGTCTTTATCAGCACCCCACATAGCACAGAATATCCTCAGGATATCCCACACTGATCCCCAAATATCCCACAGGGACATGGCATTTTGGGATATCTTTAGGATATCCTCAGGATATTGAAAAAGAAAAATCTCAACATGAACGTTTAAGGTTTACAGTAATGTAGAAAATGACCATACAATCTTAATTTCACCTTGTTAATAAGGAAATTGGTCAAATAAGAATTCAAATATTAAATGTTGCATTAATTTGTCATGTGACGGTCATATCCTAGGGACATGCGTAGGAAATCTATAACGTATCATTCATCATTTCAATGGTCATATCCTAGGGATATTCTCAGCATATCCCATTAACATCTCAGCAGTATTGCCAAACTTGAACTTTATAATCCTGCTAGATGTGATTGTAATTATCACAAATACAATGTAGTTAATATTATTCAATATACAGAAGAAAAATGAATCAGAGTAAATATAAAACTATTTTATTTAAGAGAATATAGGTGCAGTAACAGTAGGCCTAAGCAAATTAATTCGTTAGTAATGAATTAATTACGTTTGTTATATTGTCATCTTGAGTGAGTTCGTTAATTTTGTGGAAAAAATCGTTTTCTGACTGGCGTCAAATCGCTGCTTGCTGATTGTTTTTGGTTTGTTTATTATTTATTATAGATTTTTATCAAGAAAACTTGTAGTCTAATTTGTTGTTCAATCGTCAACGAGACTACAACCGAAACATTTCTAGGTAAGTGCAAACATTACTGTCCTCTACTTTGTTTAATTTTAGCTAGACATGGAATGCAATGTAGATCTCTTGCCTAGATACAATTTAGGCTATGTGTAAGGTTGGAATTTCTAATAGCCTATTATGTGATTTATGAAGTTGATTGAAACATACGAAAATTTTCTATGATGATAGCTTATAGGTAAATACTGAGTAACTATTTTCCTACTCTAATTTATTATTGAATTACCGTACCTAACATGGGTTTCGCTCAGGCTAACTTTTGAATTCTGCCAATTAGGTTGAAAATCTGGTCATTATTATAAAAGTCTTCTCATAGCAGTATTAATAATTAGCAGTGCAGTGGCCTATATAATAATAAGTTCCATGCAGGCACTTAGAGTGAGGGGGGGCTTGAGGTGCTTATCTTATCTGAACAGATACAAGCCACGCCACACGGCTCCCATATCACTTCCCCAGTATCAAATTTCCACAGATTAGAACCACTTCAATTAATTAACAATATGGTTTGGTGCTTTAGCCTATGTGACACTCCTATTTACGATAAAATCTCATTTTTATGAAGTAACATTTGAATTTCATAATTTCCAGTTTTAATTTATTTGCAGGTGAAAGAATTCACTAAATAATCTGTGATGTTTTCCATGACGTCAGGCTGCTGACAAAGCTTCTCTTTAGAAGTGAAATGCAACCCTCCAGTATCTCTAGTATAAAATATAATCTGAAATACGGTACGGTGTCAGTTTTGATATTAAATTGTTCACTAAATTATGTGGCATGAACATGAAACAAATATTGTACAATCTTCTGCCAATTACTCTCAATATCCAATCCCTTCACATCCAGCCAATCACTTCGCCTCTACTATTGAGCATGACTTATGATTATGCTTTTGTATGATATGATTTGTGCTTTTATATGATTGTAAAATTGGGATTGTATTATTGCTTGTGTGATTTTGTACTTTGTATGCTTGCGACTTTATGCTTTATATGCTTATGGTATTTTTGAATGTTGCAAATGCTCCTGTAACTTGATTTTTGTGATATTGATTTTTACATGACCTATTAAATTTATATGTTTAATGGCTGAATAAAAAATTAGGATTTTGAGCCTTATCTAAATAAGCAATGAAGTTTGCAGTAATAGCTGGTTTGGCGCTAAAGGGAAAAATATTTTTTTAACACTGAGTATCTACTAGTGTCATTCAAATGACTGAAATTATTACTGGAATGCATGTGGAGAGTGATAAAAATTTTTTACTCTGTTCATGAGTCATCATTACCAATTTTAAATTTTGATAACATTCTATTGTTTCAATAGAACATTTTTATTTTATTTTTTACTATTCTTTTTTATTTTGGCTTTCAGACACAGTATGGGTAACAGTTAAAAATGTTACAAACGCTGAGATGGAGATGACCATAAAGAAAGGGCTATCAAAGGCTAAGGAGAGAAAGGATAGAGAAACAAAGTAAGTTGATGCTTTAAATATGTAGTTGATGTTATAGTGATTTTGATCCACCTTGAAAGCGCAGACAAAATATTGAAATATTATAATCCCACTCTATGTGGATCACTTCATAATAGCAAACTCACTCTGCTCTTGAATTCACTTAATAACTACTTGATATCTTGAATAACTTGTAGATTGTTCTCCTCAGCTTCTTGCATAGATTATCTATATGGTGGTCCCAGCGCAGAAAAGAGTCCAGTGTAACTCCAAGATATTTACTTTTCTGTTTTTTGTGAATAATGTATGAATTGCAGTTTGAAACGTTGACTGTCAAAAGATTTTCTGTGGGCTGGCCATGCTGTGTAGCTGAAAAAGTTAAAAAATGTGTTTTCTCATAGTTTAAGGTTAGCAGATTCTGATTTAGCCAATGTGAAACCTTCTGCAATCCCATTTCAGCCTTTTTCCATGTTATATTCCATGTTGGTCCAGAAAACAAGAGAACAGTGTCGTCAGCAAAAGTGGTGATGTTTCCTTTGATTTCCATACTGCATAATGGATTTATGTAAATCAGAAATAGTATTGGACCCAGAACAGTTCCTTGGGGTACTCCATATTCTACTTTCACCTTACTGCTTGTTTGCCCATTAACTCTGACACACTGCGTCCGGTTAGATAAATAACTTTTGAATAGGTCCCATGCCACTCCTCTAATTCCATATCTGTAGAGTCTCTTTAACAGAACATCATGCGACACTGTATCGAAAGCTTTTTTCAGATCCAAAAATATTGCCAAAGGTTTCTCCTCAGAGTTAATTTTTTCTGTTATTTGTGATATAACGTTGTGGATAGCATCATTTGTACTGCAGTTTGATCTAAAGCCATATTGATTAGGTGATAAAACATTGTTCTTTTCAAGAAAGCTAATAAGTCTTGTTTTAACACATTTCTCAAAAATTTTAGAAAGAATATTTAATAGTGATATTGGCCTATAACAGTTCAAGTCTTTCTTATCACCTGTTTTGAAAATTGGACAAATAACTGCCTCCTTCAAACACTGAGGAAAAACACCTTCTCCGAGAATTCTGTTGGCAATCAGTATCAATGGTCTAGCAAGAACTGCACTATTTCGTTTGAAAATCTCTGGTCTGAGGTTATCTGGGCCTGGTGCACTATCTGATTTGAGACCATTGATTATTTTAATCATTTCTTCATCATCTACTGGTGTAAAAAATATTGATTGGCAGACTCTATCATTGGTGACTATAGGTTCATCTGCATGATGTTGGTTATTCAATATATTTTGTGCCAGCTCAGATCCAATGTTTTTGAAGAATTTGTTGAAAGTAACTTGATTTTTGTGATATTGATTTTTACATGACCTATTGAATTTATATGTTTAATGGCTGAATAAAAAATTTGGATTTTGAGCCTTATCTAAATAAGCAATGAAGTTTGCAGTAATAGCTGGTTTGGCGCTAAAGGGAAAAATATTTTTTTAACACTGAGTATCTACTAGTGTCATTCAAATGACTGAAATTATTACTGGAATGCATGTGGAGAGTGATAAATTTTTTTTACTCTGTTCATGAGTCATCATTACCAATTTTAAATTTTGATAACATTCTATTGTTTCAATAGAACATTTTTATTTTATTTTTTACTATTCTTTTTTATTTTGGCTTTCAGACACAGTATGGGTAACAGTTAAAAATGTTACAAACGCTGAGATGGAGATGACCATAAAGAAAGGGCTATCAAAGGCTAAGGAGAGAAAGGATAGAGAAACAAAGTAAGTTGATGCTTTAAATATGTAGTTGATGTTATAGTGATTTTGATCCACCTTGAAAGCGCAGACAAAATACTGAAATATTATAATCCCACTCTATGTGGATCACTTCATAATAGCAAACTCACTCTGCTCTTGAATTCACTTAATTCGATCACATAAACAATAAAGAAAGTTTCAAACTAATATTAAAACTGACACTGTATTTCACTTTTAAATAAGAATGTTTTACTCACATATATTGGAGATGCTTGAGGAATGCATTTCACTTCTGAAAAGAAGCTTCGTCAGCCTGCCGCCAGGGGTCATGCTTTGTTAAGGTTAGGATGAGCGGCTATTATGTATTTGAAAATTGCGTTTGATTTTAATTGTGTTTGGTCGTTGAGTAAGTTTGTTCTATCTTGTTTATGGTGTTTGAATATTTCATATTGTTCCAGTGTATTTAGTTTGTGGCTTTTTTGGAATGTGTGTAGAATTTCTAAGTCAGTTTGGATGTTATTGTGTGAGTGCCCAGTGTTGATTAAGTGATCTGCAAATGTTGAGTCAGAGTTGGAATGTAGTGCTTTGATGTGCTCTTTATATCTTATGCTGAATGATCTGCCTGTTTGTCCTATGTAGTAATTGGGGCATGTGTTGCATTTGAGCTTATATATGCCTGGTTTGTTGAATTTGTGAATTGTGCTGTTTGTTAGGTGAGCTGGTTTTTGTTGGATCTGGTGTTTCAAGTTGTTTGTTGTTCTGAATGCTGTGTTAAATCCGGATTTTTGGAAGATGTAAGCTATTTTGTGTGATTTTTTGTTGAGATATGTGAGTGTGACATATCTGTATTGGTTTGCAGGTTTTGGAGCTCAAATGCAACACCCCAAGTACTACATAGGACAAACAGGCAGATCATTCAGCATAAGATATAAAGAGCACATCAAAGCACTACATTCCAACTCTGACTCAACATTTGCAGATCACTTAATCAACACTGGGCACTCACACAATAACATCCAAACTGACTTAGAAATTCTACACACATTCCAAAAAAGCCACAAACTAAATGCACTGGAACAATATGAAATATTCAAACACCATAAACAAGATAGAACAAACTTACTCAACGACCAAACACAATTAAAATCAAACGCAATTTTCAAATACATAATGGCCGCTCATCCTAACCTCAACAAAGCATGACCCCTGTCGGCAGGCTGACGAAGCTTCTTTTCAGAAGTGAAATGCATTCCTCAAGCATCTCCAATATATGTGAGTAAAACATTATTTAAAAGTGAAATTCAGTGTCAGTTTTAATATTAGATTGTTCATTAAGTATTTCGTCATGAAAAACATCACAGACAAAAGTTTCAAATGTGGGAAATGTAACTGTAAATATATATGACTTAAAAGTTATATCAGTAGACTATACTTATCTGGTTCATTGCATCATGCTGATGAATAATTGTGTTTTCTGGCTTTTAAATTTGAAATGGGGTTCGCCCTGGCAAGGTGCAACAAAAGGGCACATTGGGCCAGACACCACATGGACGCTCAATTGTCTTTAAAGTGGTGCGTGCCTTTTGAGTGGCGGCGATCGTTGTTTAACGCAATTTCTACACATCAGCATGGTCATAGCTGCGCACACAAGTAGTTTTGTGGAGAATTGTTCAAGTGCTTACATATGTTTGGTTCCAGGTACTCAGCTGTTTATATTGAATAAAATAGCTTTTTTGATTGTATTTATATAATATAAAAAATATTCATTTCCATAAATAATTGTTTTTAAATGTTTTTCAATTAGACCTGGATAATATCAGCATAAAGTTATGTTTGTGTAAATACAAATTAGACCTGGATAATATCAGCATAAAGTCATATTTATTAAACCTGTTCCAGAGGACTGCGCATGCACAAAACACTGTTGTCAGTAAACATTTTCTAAACTCAAATTTCTCATGTTGATCTTTGATTCCTTAAAAACAATGACCAGCTGTTATTGGCATTTTTAAAAGATTTTTGATAGTGACCTGACAATATATTCTCATTAATTCAATATGAATTATTCATTCATATATAATTATATAGTACATCAGAACTATTAATTTTTATAATCGGTTTTTTTTTTGTAATGTGATGGTAATGAGATTTCTGCAAAACGTAAATCATGCAGCATTTATACATGCATTTGTACATGCCAGCATGTATGACAACAATGCTTCATTGCAGTATCCGGATTCTGAGCAACTTGTTCAGAAGATTTTTTAGATAACGTTTATTAGCAACAGTGTTCTGTGCATGCGCATGTCTCTGGAACTGGCTTGGTAGATATTATTGTTTTCAAATTTGTATATGATTTCTATTAATTAAAACAGACCTTTGTTAACACTGCACTATTATGATTGTTATTCACATATGTTTACAAATTTTAAAGTGTCAATGTTAATAGGCAGTTACATTATTGTTTTTACAATCTATTATTATTTTTCCAGAAAACAAATGGCCTGCGACCGAGGATATTTGGGGATGACGGGTGCAACAGAAGCGCCCATTACGGATGATGATCAATTATTTTTTATTAATAAATATTTTTTATTCTAAAGGAATAATAAATTTTAATTTTCTATAAATTTTATTAAATGAATCATTTTTCTGGAAGATTTGAAACGAATTATTGCAATAAATTATTTTTGTAAATCAAGACATAAAAGTTCCATTTATTAACTTGATTTGATTTTCTACATAAAATGTTGTATAATTTCAGTAATTTAATAAGACAAACTAAACCGGCCATTATTATAAAGTTATAATCAACTTCACTAGATAAATCATTAATCTGTGGCTTGCACCTGCATATATGCTGCATTTTTGGATTTCCTATCACCTTTGTTAACACTATATATATTAAATAACTTCAAACTTCGATTAAACTTCTTGAAGCATGTCCTATATCCCTTGGATATTCTAGAAGTGTATTGCTAGAATATCCTGATGGGGTGCTCACATGATTTTCTTAGGTCATCCTTGGGATATGATAGAATATACTTAAAGGGATATCACTAGTATATCCTGGAGGTGTGACCAGATGATATCTTCAGGACAACCCTAGCATATCCCAGGATATCCTAGAGAGATATCCCCAGAATATCCTAGAGTGATTTCCCCAGAATATCCTAGAGAGATATCTCCAGAATATCCTAGACAGATATCCCCAGAATATCCTAGAGAGATTTCCCCAGAATATCCTAGAGAGATATCCCCAGAATATCCTAGAGAGATATCCCCAGAATACCCTAGAGGGATATCCCCAGGATAGCCTAGAGGGATATCCCCAGGATAGGGATATTGGCGGACATTCACATGTGCTAGGGACATCCTGAGGATATTCATATCCCACAACGGGATCTCCTCAGGATATTCCTGTCATCCCTATGGGACATTCTCAGGATATGCCAGGGATATTCTTGTGCTGTGTGGGTACTTGATGAGTCACAATAGTGGGTTATTTGAACATAACTGGAGTCTCTAAGACATAATATTGCCAAAACAAATAGAAGATCAAAGAATTTGATCAAAAATATTTAAGCATATTATTATCAAAGCGATGTGATCAATACTACATTATAGAGTCAAGTGGTAGGCCTAACTAAAAATCCGACTGTTACAAAAGTAATTAAATTAAGTAGAATCATACAACTCCTTATTAGATGAAGAACATTGTATTTATGAAAATTATAATGGCAAAGGTTTCATATAAGTGAAATGGTTCTTGATTCATCATTTCAATACAGTCCCTTCCAGAGTAAACCTACACTAAAAATTAGATAACTTTAAAGAATTTTTCTTATGTTATTCCTTTAAAATTAACGATCTTAAAAACATTTTTTACTCTAACTCATGATTGAAACTTTTAAAACGTATTCCTTCGACTCCATAATATCAACAAAAAATTATCATATAAACAGGAATATTAAGTTTTTCTTGGATTTCTTCTTCCATAACGATCTGCGTTGTTAATATTAACGTTTTGTTGTAAACTTAACGACTTTCAGTCAGTTTAAGATTGTGGATATAATAATAATTTACTCACAATTGGCCGAAGGTTTTCGAGTTGTTCAAGGCCTTGAAGATGAGTTTTAATTCGAAAACGTGAGTTTACTCACACTTGGCCAAAGTTTTGGCCAAGTGTGAGTACATTTATTATATATTCACAATCTAAAACTGACTGAAAGTCGTTAAATTTACAACAAAATGTTAATCTAATGTTAAAACTGACACTGTATTTCACTTAAAGTGAAATACTGTGTCAGTTTCAATATTAGATTGTTCATTGAGTATTTCATCATGGAAAACATCACAAAAAGTTAATATTAAATTTTTCTTATTCCTAATTCAAATAGCCATGTTTTAATATTCCTCTCTCATCAGTCATGGCTCTCTCATCAATAAGCCTCATAAGATGATAACTTTTAATTTCTATAGTTCAAAAATTTATTAGTTTCGAATTCCTTTAAGTGCTATCAATTTATACTTCCACAATGGCGGATATTGACAACAGCATTATTGAATTGTCAGTTACTTCAAACTAACTTGCCTATAGTTCACCTGATTAGTTCATTGGCTGAAACAGGACATTACAGGCTTGTTTCACACATGCATCACACATGCAGCCTACATGCATCATAGGATTTCAAAACACCATACACAATAAACAAAACATCCTCAACGAACAACCACGGTAATTTTAAAATCACACAAACGTTTTGGTCACATTCTACAAAAAACACAATTCTTTTAACCAAAAAACTGACATCGATGATCAAGAAGGACGCCTCTGAAAATGGATCTCCAAGATTCGAAAACGTACAGCCTACAGAGTAAGTAAATTCTACTTATTCTTAATAAAAATTTGACTGCAATTCGTTGAATTCACTTAAAAAGTCGATAATTGAAAAATAATTTCGAATATATAACTTGGATTGTGAACAGCTGAAAAATCATAAATCTTACATTGTAATTGGATTGTGTTACTTGTAAGCTTCTTCTTAGTTTTCGTTTATTTCTTAATTCATTTCCTTGTGTTTCCTCTACATTTCCTTGTGTTTCCTCTACAGTTTTTTGCATTTTGCAAGTCCAATATTCAGTCTTCAGATCTTCAAAATATTGCAAAGACTTTGATTCATCGGTAACTACTTCCACTTCCTTTAAGCCTTGGTTATGTATTCCAAATTCAGCAGTAAGTCTCTTTGAGCATGTACTGGCATAATCTGGGTTGGGCTCACACCTTGGGAAAAAATTAATATGGATTAGATCCTACAGCTAATCTTTAAAAGTAAAGAGAATAAATTGTGGACTGTTTGTTGAAGCCCATAAAAAGCAGTTTTCAAACTATTATAGGGTCATCGAAAAATAATACCCGTTATTGTTGTGGATATCCATTTTTCGTGAACTGCAGTAGAACTATTCATATGTGTAATTGCTGTGCAGAACTGACCTTTTTTGAGTTGCGGCGGACGCGTTTCGAACTATGTCGTTCTTCTTTGGCATTTGGTTGCAGACTGACTGGTTTTCTAGTATGTAAGGTTTGGTGGATGTAGTAAGGTAGTGGGAGGATTGGATGTGGTGGGGGGAATAGGTGAGGTGGAGGGGTTTTTAGGAGGGGTTTGTGATGATGTTGAAGAGGGTATGAGATTTGAAATTAATTTGGTCATTGAGTATAAGTTGAGGTTGTGAAATGGAATGTTTGTAAATTTCGAATTGTTCAAGAGTATTGAGTTTATGACTTTTGTGGGCAATGTGAAGGATATGGAGGTTTTTATCAATGTTGGTGGATTAATGATTTTTTGTGAGTGGATGTTCAGCATAATTTGACTTTGTCTGTGGTTGGGTGAGGGCTTTTATGTGTTCTTTGAATCTGGTTGTGAAAGATCTGCCAGTTTGACTAATATAGAAGCTGTCACATTCGTTGCATGTCAGTTTGTAAGTGCCAGAATGATTATGAATGATGGAGGTGGTGGTGGTGTAGTTGGTGGTGAGTTTTCTTAAGGTGTTGTTGGTTTTGGATGTGACTGTGTAGTTGAGCTTTCTGAAGATATTTGCTGTTGTTTGTGTTGTACTCAATTTCAAATCTCATACCCTATTCAACATCATCACAAACTCCTCCTAAAAACACTGTCACCACACCTACTTCCCCCATCACATCTACTCCTCCCACTACATACTAGAAAACCAGTCAGTCTGCAATCAAGTGGCAAAGAAGAACGACATAGTTCGAAATGCGTCCACTGCAACTCAAAAAAGTACAGTTCTGCACAGCAAGTTTATACATATTGTAAGCGCCAGTTCAGGATTCACTGGTAGGGGCTTTAAATATTATTTCAAATCTCGCGCCATTGGTACCAGTTACGCGCATGTGCCTTTCTCCTACTACGAAATTCTTAGGCCGTTGTCAGACTGCATGCGACTGACGAGTAGATCGTTTTGTGAGCAGGTCGTACGAGTAGGTCGTCAGAGTAAAAGAGTGGTCACATTGCAAACTTCCTACTCCTCTGCGAGTTTATACTTCAATGGCATTGACCAGTTGTTAGACAATCTGTTATTGCTCATTTTGTTTGTTAATGAAGAAAAAGAAAGCTGGGTGAATGATATTAATTTAACAACAGAGACGCAAGGAGAATTCAAACTTTTTCCTGATCTACGAACAACTGATAGAAAATTTTTCGAATATTTTCGGATGTCACTAGAAACGTTTTTTATATTTTAAACAGAATCAGCACAAAAAATTAAAAACAAAGCAATTTTTGGACTTGTATCAAGCCTGTGGAAAGATTAGCGGTCACATTGAGATCTCTATTTGATAATCCTCTGTGGATTGGTCCCACAATGGATTTTGGTCAAACACAAGCGTAATCAACTCCTCAACTTTCATTTTCACACTGACGACCACGCAAAGAAAATCAAACAAAGTTGCTTCCAGAATTGACTCGTGCGTGTGCGCAAGACCTCATACGATCAACTCTTCTCTACTATGACCAATCAAACCGGTTTATCAACGTTTGTTTTACTCTGACGTCTAGATGCGAGCACGCACGTCCATTTACTCGTCGGAGTACGCATGCAGTCTGACCACGGCCTTAGCATGTGCCGGCTCAGTCTCCAGCTTGTTCAACAAGTGTATTCACCTATTGCAACAGTGGTTATCGTTTTTGTGCTTACCCGTTTCTATTCTCATCAGTTACATTTATGAAGTGAATTTCCCATGATTGGTTAATAAACAGTGAACAGAGTGGTATTTACATTCCTCATGTTGCTTTTTCTTACGGTTTTCCACACGGGTTTAGGTAGTTGGCCAAATAATCAATAAGTTTATGTGTAACCACTACACATGCTGGGACTAATTCAAGTTCGATATATTCACTTGTTATGATCTTCAAGACTCCAGTCTTCTCAATACCAGAGAAGAACTCCTATTGCAGATCCAGAGTCTACCTACTTCAGTGGTAAAACTATCATCAGTCTGTAGGGTGCCTATATCAGGTAACTAGAGTTATCAATACCCCACTTTAGAACACAGCCTTATAAGTTCATTTGAGTTATTAAAGAACTTAAATTACCAGCTCTTACACATATGAATAGAATACCCATATTTAAAAAAATCACTACTGCGACTAGAATGAACATACCAGTATAGAATACTATATCAGGTAACTAGAGTTATCAATACCTCACTTTAGAACACAGCCTTATAAGCTCATTTGAGTTATTAAAGAACTTAAATTACCGGCTCTTACACATATGAATAGAATACCCATATTTAAAAAAATCACTACTGCGACTAGAATGAACATACCAGTATAGAATACCTTAACAAGTTTTTATATATGCTCCATTACTTGCACGGCAAACATCAAGTTGATATTATATTTTGTACCACGTATTGTGGAGCATTTCTGGAATTACAGTTGCCATAGCAGCTGTAATCCTCTCTCTGAAATGCTCTATATCATGAACTTTTTCACCATAAACAATGTTCTCAATGAATCTTCACAAGAAGAAGTCCATTGGAGTGAGGCCTAGGCTTCTTGGCGGCCAAGTAATTCAATTCAATTTTCAATTTATTTATTGTCAACAATACATAATAAAATATTCATATATTCAAACAAAAATCACATCACTTCTTATCATAATAATGAATATCTACATAAAACATCATAAATGAGATAATTGTTACATCCCAAAGCTTGTGCTGAGGGATGGTGCATCTCTAAAATGCCAATATCATATAAGACATTGAATTAAAAATAACATGTCTATACTACAAGAAACCTGAAAAAAACATATCTGTTCTGCTCATTATACAAATAATGTAAGTATATTAGAATACATGTTAGTATAGGCTATTGGTTTAAAGATACAATTGAATATTTAAAGCAAAATAATAAAAAAATTGATACCTAAAAAACACGTCCAGTTTTCTATTATTATTTTAAATGAATGAATCTTCATTATAATACAAAATTGTGAAAATATAAATTTTAACACAATAATATTATAGGAATTAATTACAGTATGTACTTTTCCATTACCTGCCTGCACTATAAATCTTGCTATTTATAATTAAAATTGTGTCCACTTTGAACTAGTCTCTTTGATAAAACAATCGAAGGCACTGTCTAAATGATTTGTGAGTGGACAAATAATAATAATCCATAATGGACTGGGGCGACCCAGAGATTTCAAGTAACAGACGGTTAAAAAGTCTAGGGTCATTATATGTTGCATGAACATTGGCAGCTGTTGTTCTACAACGTGGTTCCAACAGGAATCTCTCAGATTGTCTATGGGTATCATAACCGCGAAGTGGGGCTATGGGGAATTCATTGCGTCGAGAATAGACAAAACTGGCCAGATCAAAATCACACAACTGTTCAATTGGGTTACCTCTACCAATCCAACTATTTGGAAACTTTGCATTCAGTGCTTTGCATATGTTAATTTTGTAATTGTAATGTGGCAGCACCCTATCTTCCATTAAAACCAATTTCAATAGTGCAACAAAAACTCACAAGTTTTACCTTTGTTTCAAGACCATGAGCAATTCTATATGTTCATTCTAGTTGGAGTAGTGGTTTTTTAAAATATGGGTACCATATTATTTTGATGACTGTATTATAATAATATTATTAAAATTCAGCATTAACATTAATTTAATTTCCAAAACTTAATCATAAAACTGATCCTTAAAACTGAACACATATTACTGTATGTAATATAAACTTTAGAAAAACATTTTGAAACAAGATGGATTATAATACCACATATTATGTGTTTAAATCTCACATAAACATTAAGTGGGAGTATCTCATTGAAATGTTTTCAATATGAAATTGACTAGAATAGAATTTATGTTATTGGTCAACAAATATCATAAATTTGCTTTCAAAATTAAATTGACCTCATCACACAGTATTATCACAGAAATCTCAGCAAATACAAAAAAAAGGTAATATTAACAGAGCAACAACTATTAATTAAAGACAGCAGCTATCAATACAATGAAGATATTATATTTTATACGACTAAATAATATGAATTTCGAGAGTGGACCAGATTTCACACTCAAGAAGAATATTATTAAAAAAATCCCTTCATTTTGTTTTTAAACTTATCAGTGAGCAGAGCTCTTGTTCCCAGGGATAATTTATTGAAAAAAAAAACAACTATTGTACCCTTTCAGCCCTACTTCACATTCACCCCAATATCATGATCACCCCAGATCATTAGACCAAAAATGTTCTACTTTTGATTG